>CM077840.1:3681792-4886792 GCA_039776855.1 Mylabris sibirica | reverse complement strand
GGATTTATGCCTTTTAAAAGAGGGGTTAAGAGTGGGTGGTACCAATTACTACAACATTTCTCACTACTTACCCTTAACAACCCAGTATATTTCTATCTCAATCAAATGTCTCTTCATTTCACTTAACTTGGGTGGAAACTATTAGGGGTGGGAATCTCCAAGGTACCTAGATCCTAAATTTACCCTGTATAATTGCCTGTCATTGGCTATTTACTCAGACCATACAAACCTAGTTTATAGTATGGTCTAAGGCATAAGGGGTCTAATTGTAAGTCTACTTTATTGCGTTATTTGTAGCGCTCATGCTTAATTAATATTATAGATTTATACAAGAAACCTCGTATTTACTAAAAAAAAAGATTAAAATCGATTGAAATTGATGTTTTGTGAGATATTTCATTCATAAACATTAAATTTAATAAAATAACTTATAATGTATGACCAAAAGTGTGTTCTTTTTTTTTAAAAATAAATTCCTTTTCTGTTTTAGACTAATGATTTTCTCTTGGCTGTAATTCATGTGTTTGGTAAAGTGACCTCCAAATTTATTGGGCTATAATATGATACAATTGTAATGTTGAGTGAATTATGACAATTTTTTTTTGAGAGACATTGCCATCTCTTAGAGAATAGATGTACTTAATGATGATTCTTGCCTGAAATTGTATTCGATGTACTTCGACAGTGTCGTCTCCTTGTGGTCGGAATACTCACAATGCTTGCAATACTTTCGGTAATACTTTTTCAATTACACAAAAAAGCATGGGCCCTGGAATCTTTATGTTATTGTTTATTCAATAGTATTACTGTTATTTTTCTTATTCGTCCATAACTATTTCGATTCATATTAGCTTATTATGAGCACTTATGCTTATTTATACAGGCTGAGTCAGAAATAACCGATAATATTTATAAATTTTTTAATTATGGTAATTTCGTAAAACACCGAGACAGGTAACTCTTTATTTTTCAATTATTGAATTGTGTCTGAACCACAACGGTTCTATCAGGTACCATTGCAAAGAAATTACATCAAGAATTTTTTTTAAATGAAACCCCATATTTTTTTTATTTATGTGTCGCCGGTGACACAGCGATAAGTCTTCCTCGTGTGGAAACACATTTGAACTTTAGAATTTCAGAGTACAAACTTTTAATTGGATTTCATGCTTAATTAGAAAGTAATTGTTTATTCAAATTCTAGATAATAATACATTAGTAGGAGGATGTGTTAACACTAAAGAAAAAGTAATCGTCAAGATACGTTAGCCTTAGAGCTAATACGTACTGGCGAATTGTCGCCAGAGACTCGTTTTCCGGCGACTCTAAGACAAGATTATCGCCGCCGACATGTAAACACATGAATTGATTTCAGATTGTCGCGCAATTATCGTCAGCGCACGCCATAGACATACGTGACTCAGGTGACTCTCGATTTTCACTATAATTGTAATTTATATGTTTGTTTTTCATCAAGTACTTGAATCCATCTACTCGCTGCGCTTATGAAAATGTAGCAAGATGAGGGCAAAAATCAGCTACAGTAGACCGCCTGTTTATTGTTTGTGACGTCGCTCAATCACTTCATCAATTATCTTGGATGATTATAGTGTTACAATCGTAACAAATAACTCGATGGATACCGAATACGATTGGAGAGTGCTAACAAATAAGATAGTTCAGAGCAGTGACGTTACCTGCACGAAAATGCGGGCAAATTACGCTGATAACAAGGGAACTTTAATCGAAATTTGGATATGTTATCCTCTGTTGAAATCTAAGAGATGCATGCTTTTTTTATCGGCTGATAAACATATCTAAGGGGTGAAATCGTTGTTCAAAGTTTGGGGTCTAAAGGGGTACTTTTCAAGTTTCACATACTTGCAATTGGAATTGGAATTTCTTATTACTAAAAGTTTATGATATTTTGATTTTAGCCGTTTTTCACCTGAACTATCTGTAGGCAATATTTTTGTTGTTTTAGCAACCCTTGTTGTATGGGGTAATCTACCCTAAACTTTTAGTTTAAATAAAACGGCATTTTTATTGCATGTTTTAATTCTATGGGGACTTTGATGGTATGACTTGTGGTCAATTGCTAACAATTTTCAGTTATTTTGACTTTTAGTGAAAATTTTAAATTAATGTTAATCCATTTAAGTACAGATTTTTTTCTCCATCTAAGCATATGGTGTTCCATTTGAAATAAGCAAGATATTGTAGTCTGAAAATTGCCTGAAAGAAAAATTCATTTGAGCTAAGCGCTGAAAGATAATTAAATGCTTTAAGCTGTAATTGAAATTGCATCATTGGTGCTACTTAATTTCCAGGCTCTAAAGGCCTATAGCCATCAGTGGGAGTGTCGTCAATCCCTGAAACAGCTGACAAGGGGTAACAAACTTACCTTAGCATGGGTGCCAGGGCATCAGTGAATAAAAGGTAATGAAATGGCTGATGAACTGGTAAGAACAGGATCTGAGCCTCCACTTACAGGTCCGGAACCGTTCTGTGGGCTTTCAAAGGCCGAATGGGGGAAGCAAATCTGCAAATAGGAAAAATGTTCCACGTTAGGCAAAGTCCAGGAATGAGACAGGCCGAAGAATGCTAAATAGCTTCTCGATCTCACGAGGAACGAACAAAGACTCCTAACGGGGCTTCTGACAGGACTTGCCTACCTTGGAGGAGTGAATATCTCACCCATCGAAGTGTGGGACAGGTCTCCCAGAAAGATAATTAATTTCGCAAAGAAGATACATTTTCTGGGATATTAATAGGCAGAGGGTTATGAACAATAGATCAATATGGTCCCAGTTCTGAAGGGCTGAAAAGCCGAACGAACCTGATCAACTAACTAAATAAATAATTAATTTCCAAATTTCAACCTTTCAGCGGGAATAGTTACAAAAATCTGAAATTTTTAATCGATGTCTGCAAAACAGTAAAAGTCAAAATATCTGAAAACCCTTAAGCTCAAGACCACAGGTTACATTATCAAAGTCTTTTTCGGTGCACTATTTCATATAACGGAGAGTGCTAGAATAACAAAAACATTCTAGAGCTAGTTCAGGTAAAGAAACAGCTCCTGTAAAAAATTCACAAACTTCTTGTCTTTCTAATGGCTCATCGTCAAGGCACATTGGATATTTACATCTATTTTAAAAATATAAAAAACAATTAGATATACAGGATGATTCATGTCTTACAGCAACTTCCAATTTTTAAAATGTCCCCATAGGGTAGTCCATGGGGGGACATTTTAGCAAAATAAGAACCTCGTAGCTCATTTAGAAGTTGGTCAAAAAACAAATTAAACATACAAAACAATTTAGGATGACTCGAGGATCCTTTCGACATTGATTTTTGTCGTTTTTCTCCTTGTCCAAAACGAGCGTTCTTTGACCAACTTTTAAATGAGCTATAAGATTCTAATTTTGCTAAAATGTTCTCTGGCGACCCCTTATAAATCCTTAAAATATTTTTCGAATCATCCACTATTTAATGGGAGTTGTCATAAGAAATCCTCGTCCGACTTGAATCACCCTGTACATGCAATAATCGGAGTAAGGCGTTTCACTTCCTGTAGAGAGTGATGATGACGTCACTGCTTCTTACTAGGGTTAAGGTTAACACGACACTCTAGCCAGTTTTGCGTATTATACTACACTACTTAACCAATTCTATACTTAAAGTGATAATATATTCAACCACTCGTAGCTTCAGAATGATCACGTTAAGATGCAGTAAAGACTCAACTGGTCGATTGCAGTCAATTTAGACAGACTGTACAATTTATCGTGCAACTGGCGTGCGTTTGGTGCGTTTACAGCAACGATTATGAATGCTTACAAGGATTGCTCATGAACCACATTTTTTTGGCATCCCCACTCTTGCGGTCCACCAGTGACGTCATTCGCGTACATACAGAAGATACGGATAGACATCGATAGAGACAGGTAGCTATGCCTGTCTCTATTATGTATATGTAGGTATGCTAACTATCCACCAATGACGTCAAATATTTGGCTTATATGGAACGTATAGGCAATGAGCAATCATTGTAAGTTTACAATCGTTGCGTTTACAGTACGACAATAACACGAAAACTTAAGGCGAGTTCACACACATTGCTTTAGTTATAATAAATCTCCGCCGGTGCCAAATTGGTCCAGTCTGGCCCTGATTTTTGACGGTATGCTTGCAATAAAAGGTCCGAGTCTTTAGCGAAAAATCGCCAGTGTGTATTAGCTCTTATTGTCTTCAATTAACCAGTCATTAATAATAATAATAATAATAATAATAATAATAATAATGGTAATGAAAATAATATAAGTTTGCACATCCAAATCGACCCAATCAATGTCATCAAACAATTAATATATTGATACACGTACCTACGTATACACGTGCTTTTTTATTAATTGGCCTCGTTATTCATAACAAAATTCAATTGTTACGAAATTAACAATAAATTCGAAACTATATAATCAAGATACAGTGCAATAACAAAAAATTTGACAAAACAAGTTTCAATTGTTTTTTTTTTTATATATATTAGTGTTTCTTCACAATATTCAAGCATACCCTTTTATCTTTGCAAAAAAATATTGTATAAATCAACAAAAAAAAAAAAAAAACACCGGTTTGTATTAAAAATCTGTCTGAAAAGTTGACATTCACCTCATTAATAATCTCTTTAGTGGTACTGCTGATTTAAAGATAACAGGGTTAAATTAATTAACAAGTGAAAATATAATCAGAAGATTACTAGTTGGTGGACTGCAAAACAGGTAATTGTGTTATTTTGCTTTCGTAATTAATATTATAAGTAACAATAATAATAATAGTAATAATAATAATAATAACATTAACAATAATAATAAATAATAAAAGTAGAGTCAGCAAGAATCGTTACAAAAAAAAAAAAATAACAATTCCAATCAATTCTCTCAATTGTGTAATTTGTAATAAAATGATCGCTAGAATTAACGTAATTATTAATTAAAAATTACCTAAAGATAGAAAACGAAGACGAAATTAATTAATAATTTTATTTAATTAATCATAACACGTAATGTCCTCAAATGTGGTGAACATAAACGGTGTACAGGAAATTGAAGTTTATCAATTGTGAATTTATAATTTCATGGACTAAAATCAGTTCGTTTTCTGTTTATTATTATTTATTTTTTTTTTTGAAGAAAAACTTTGAAAACAAATTGATATGGCACAACCATCACAAATTCAACAATTTTATGAGAATCAACATATTTTTATAACGGGTGGTACTGGTTTTCTTGGTAAATTATTAATTGAGAAACTGTTACGTTGTACAAATTGTAAACGTGTTTCATTATTAATACGCCAAAAGAAAGGGAAATCGATACAAGAACGTTTCGATCAATTATTTCAAGATCCTGTAAGTATTCTCAGTAATTTAATAATGTTGAAATTTTGTAAAATTTTCA
This sequence comes from Mylabris sibirica, assembly GCA_039776855.1. Classification (NCBI taxonomy): domain Eukaryota; kingdom Metazoa; phylum Arthropoda; class Insecta; order Coleoptera; family Meloidae; genus Mylabris; species Mylabris sibirica. The sequence continues at coordinate 4,881,327 of CM077840.1, read as the reverse complement.
GGATATCTTATTAATATGTTTCTTGTATAAATTTCTAGTTGTTTGAACGATTGAAAACTGAACGTCCTGATTATAAGAAACGTATCCAAAGTATCAATGGTGATTGTACATTGGATAATTTAGGTTTATATGATAATGATGTGATGATTTTGAAAGAAACAGTGAATATTGTGTTTCATGTTGCTGCAACTGTACGTTTTAATGAAGATTTAAAACAAGCTTATTTTATTAATGTACGTGCAACAGTTGATGTTATCAATTTGTGTAAAAAAATGAAACAATTAAAAGTAAGTACATTCTGAGTTTAAACAAAAATTATCGATTTCTTGTCATTGAGTGAGTCATGTGTGAGTCTCATTAAATTATAGTTTCAATCATTACTGTCCGGTTGTTAATTTTTGAGTAATTTATAAATTGTTTCATTTTGTACATTATTGGTTGTGATTTGTACACTTTCTGCGACATTTTAGGTTTTTTTCTCGTATTTTTTATTAATTCAGCTGTAAAATCAAGCACGTAAACATCGATGGGCACCTTTATTTTCAGTTGTGCTCAGATTTGTGTCACAGTTTCAGTTATTATTCTTTTATCGGCTCAGTAATCCAAAAACTATATTTTATAAAGCATAATGAAAAAATACTTTTGATTCTTTTAAGAATTTTTCAAATTTTCAAACACTTTGTTAGTTTTACCGTTACAAGATGATTTTTGTACTAGTGCTTCAAGCAAAATGAGTAAAAGAACAAAATCTGAAAGGGTCACTTGTCTTTTTCGCCTAGTCTTCTAGATGGTTATTCTTGTTTTAAAACAAACAAATTAAATCGATGTACGTGCAACAGTTGATGTTATCAATTTATGTAAAAAAATGAAACAATTAAAAGTAAGTACATTCTGAGTTTACACAAAAATCATCGATTTCTTGTCATTGAGTGAGTCATGTGTGAGTCTCATTAAATTATAGTTTCAATCATTACTGTCCGGTTGTTAATTTTTGACTAATTTATAAATTGTCTCATTTTGTACATTATTGGTTGTGATTTGTACACTTTCTGCGACATTCTAGGTTTTCTGCTCATACTTTTTATTAATTCAGCTGTAAAATCAAGCACGTAAACATCGATGGGCACCTTTATTTTCAGTTGTGCTCAGATTTGTGTCACAGTTTCAGTTATTATTCTTTTATCGGCTCAGTAATCCAAAAACTATATTTTATAAAGCATAATGAGAAAATACTTTTGATTCTTTTAAGAATTTTTCAAATTTTCAAACACTTTGTTAGTTTTACCGTTACAAGATGATTTTTGTACTAGTGCTTCAAGCAAAATGAGTAAAAAAACAAAATCTGAAAGGGTCACTTGTCTTTTTCGCCTAGTCTTCTAGATGGTTATTCTTGTTTTAAAACAAACAAATGAAATCGATGTACGTGCAACCGTTGATGTTATCAATTTATGTAAAAAGATGAAACAATTAAAATTAAGTACATTCTGAGTTTAAACAAAAATCATCGATTCCTTGTCATTGAGTGAGTCATGTGTGAGTCTCATTAAATTATAGTTTCAATCATTACTGTCCGGTTGTTAATTTTTGACTAATTTATAAATTGTCTCATTTTGTACATTATTGGTTGTGATTTGTACACTTTCTGCGACATTCTAGGTTTTCTGCTCATACTTTTTATTAATTCAGCTCTAAAATCAAGCACGTAAACATCGATGGGCACCTTTATTTTCAGTTGTGCTCAGATTTGTGTCACAGTTTCAGTTATTATTCTTTTATCGGCTCAGTAATCCAAAAAGTATAAATCATGAAGCATAAAGAGAAAATACTTTTGATTCTTTTAAGAATTTTTCAAATTTTCAAACACTTTGTTAGTTTTACCGTTACAAGATGATTTTTGTACTAGTGCTTCAAGCAAAATGAGTAAAAAAACAAAATCTGAAAGGGTCACTTGTCTTTTTCGCCTAGTCTTCTAGATGGTTATTCTTGTTTTAAAATAAACAAATTAAATCGATGTACGTGCAACAGTTGATGTTATCAATTTATGTAAAAAAATGAAACAATTAAAAGTAAGTACATTCTGAGTTTTAACATAAATCATCAATTGTTTGTCATAGAGTCGTTTGAGAATCTTACAAAAATGATGTTTTTTATCGTTATTGTTCAGTTGTTTATTTCTGAGTAACTTATAAATTAAATCATATGTACATTTATGTGACACTTTAAATTTAACCTCAATCTGATTAATTTCGTTTATCACATCGATGTACATCTTTTTCTAACTGTGCTCAGATTTGTATAACAATTTCAATGACTACTGAGAATAAAATGTAACTATTTTTTTTATTGACTCAGTTGTACGGTAAAAAAAAAAGTATATTTTATGCAAGATAAACGGAAAATATAGAGATGATAATCTAAATGTAAGCGATTCGTGTAAAACTCTAATTAACTGATGGGCAATTCGAAAAATATTTTGAGGATTTATAGATGCCTAGAGATCATTTTAGCAAAATGAGAACCTCGTAGCTCATTTAGAAGTTTATCATAAATCGCTCGTTTCTGACAATATCCCGATTTTCAAATACGAGTTATGCATGTTAAACGATTTATCGTTAGAATGGCTCAGGAATCCTTCCAACATTGATTAAATGTATGTATGGGGGTAAATGTCTCCCATATTTTCCAAGATATAATGGAGAAAAACGAAAAAAATCAATGTTGGGAGAGTCTTCCGAGTCATTCTTACTCGTTTAGCGTGTTTAGTTCATTTAGCTCGTTTTTTGAAAATTACAGCCTTGTCCAAAATGATTGCGTTTTGACCAACTTCTAAATGAGCTATATAGTTCTAATTTTGCTACAATTTTCTAATTTTGATCTCTCAAAATGTCATCTGGTGTGTTTTCAACTATTATTTCACTGTAAGCAAAAAATCCGAAGCAACACAGTATTGAGGCACTTGATCGACATTTTTTTTTAAAAAGTACTTTTCATAGAATGTTGGGGTGATTTGAAGCAAAATCGCTGGGTTGATTTTTTAACGTCTGTTGTTTATACAGTTTTTGATAATTTTCAGTGTTTTGAGTCAAAATTGTACTAAATTATTATTTTGTCTTGTTTTTTTTTAGTCAATTATTCATTTCAAATACGAGTTATGCATGTTAAACGACTTATCGTTAGAATGACTCACGAATCCTTCCAGCATTGATTTTTTTGTTTTTTTCTATTTTATTCTGAAGCGGGGGGAAATGTCTCCCATATTTTCTCTGGAATACAATGGAGAAAAACGAAAAAAATCAATGTTGGGAGGACCATCGAGTCATTTTTACTCGTTTAGCGTGTTTAGCTCATTTAGCTCGTTTTTGAAAATTGCGGCCTTGTCCAAAACGATTGCTTTTTGACTAACTTCTCAATGAGCTACACAGCTCTAATTTTGCTACAATTTTCTAATTTTTATCTCTCAAAGTGTCATCTGGTGTGTTTTCACTGTAAGCAAAATATTCGAAGCAACACAGTATTGAGGTGCTTCATCGACATTTTTGCTAAAAGTATGCACCTTTCATAGTATGTTGCAGTGATTTAGAGCAAAATCGGTGAAGGACACTTGGGTTTTTTCATAATTTTCAGTGTTTTGACTTAAAATTGTACTAAATTATCATTTTGTCTTGTTTCTTTATAGTCAATTATTCATGTTTCTACGGCATATTCACACTGTCATCAGGCCAAAATCGATGAATGTTTCTATGATGTACCAACTGATTATAAAAATCTTTGTATTTTAATAGAAAAACTATCTGATAATGAATTGAAACAATTAACAAATAAAATTATTGATAAATGGCCAAATACGTACACATTTACAAAAGCATTAGCTGAAGATTTCATCAAGAATGAAACGAAACAAAATCCTCATTTACCAATCGGTATATTTCGACCATCTATTGTTATATCAACATATAAAGAACCAATTGCTGGATGGGCAGATAATCTATATGGACCTAATGGTGTTGCAGCCGGTGCTTTAACTGGTGTCTTACGCATCTTCCATGTTGATGATGATGGTATTGCCGATCTAGTACCAGGTGATTATTGCATATCAGCATTAATTGCATCTGCATGGGATGTAGCAACAATCGGGTAAGTCAATGTGTGAATTTATTAGAATATAGAGAAATACATATAGTATTCACTGATATCATCCCCACTCCGGTGCAGTATATATGCGCAAAAGAAAATTGAGCGAAATTTGAATTATTATATGTATTTCTAAGTTTTTTTTTTTTTTTTGTTAAAATTTGATGATAGAATTGTATTGATTTTAGTGAAACTATAAAACAACCACCACCGATTTATAATTATGTGTCATCAGTTGATAATCCATTAAAATGGCGTGAATATGCGTGTTTAGGCCATTTGTACGGATTGATGTATCCATCAAGGAAAATTATATGGACACCAAATTGTCGTTCAATAAAAAATCCAAATTTATATCAAATACTAACGATAATCTCACATATAATACCAGCAACAATAATTGATTTATTTTCAATTCTACGTTTACAAAAACCTACAACATTGAAAACTTATCAATATATACATCGATTAAATTTGATTTTATCATTTTTTTCATTGCATAGTTGGCAATTTAACAATAACAATGTAAAGAATTTATGGTCAAAATTGAATACAAAAGATCGTGAATTATTCCAATTCAATATTGAAGATGTATCCTGGTTAAAGTACTTTCATTCTTATATAAAAGGTGTACGACAATATTTATTAAAGGATCCTATAGAAACATTAGATGCAGCTAAAAACAGATTATGGTGGTTTAATAAAGCCAATTTATTATTGAAAATTTTATTAAATATGACCATATTTTCTATGGTTTATTTTTTATTTAGAAAATTCGTTTAATATTTATTCAAACTATAATTAATTATAATTAAATAACAATAATTATTTATTATTAATAGATAGAATTTGAATTGTTGGCTGTTTTTACAATTACAACGTCAAAGTGACGTCATTTACTACCAAACAATGGAATCAAGGTCATTTATTTTGTTACCAATAGTAATAGTGTTAGAGTTTTGTATCAGTCTTGTTATCATCTAGAAATGTAGCTTCTCTAAATACATTATCATAAATACTACCACGTTGTTGTTGTTGTTGTTGTTGTTGTTGTTGATTATTAATTAGAATTAAATCAGGTAATGGTGAATTATCGACGTGTTCAATTAATAATTCTAATAAATATTGGAATTTTTCAATTCGATCTAAATTATTACGATCGAATGGTGTTATTAATGTTATTGTCCAATAATGTAATAAATATGGTGTTGATATATTATTGCATTTTTGTACTTTTTTTATATGTCTTAATAATAGAATTAAAGCATCTCGATTTGATGAAGAATCCATTATTTTACGTAAATTCTCACACAATTGCTTCTTATCTAAATTATCTGTAAACATAAAGAAATCATAAATTAGACAATAAACTCAAAATTAGTACTGTAATGAACCTCATTACAGTATATGATGGACAAAAAGAGTTGTTATATCAAGAGTTTATCATTTAGATTGATTTTACTACTTCAAAAATTCTTCTTTTTGATAAAGTTAAAAGTCAAAAATGTTTTATCTTTGAAGCGTGGCCGAAGTCAGGAGGGACAGGGGGGCAATTCCTACGCTAGAAAGTGTTTTGCCCGCTCTGTAATTTCATAACATCCTATTAATATGTATGTGTCACAAATATCCTGCCCGACATAAAATATCCTTTGTCCGCCCTAATAAAAAGTTCTGGCTACGGCCCTGCTTTGAAGTAGTTAATTTCAATGGAACGCACTGTATATTTTTTTCTAATCGTATTATACAGGGTGTTTGGTCTAAGTATGGTAAGTTCTAAGAAACTCCTATTAGTCGACGAGCGATTCAAAAAAATTTTTGAGGATTTGTAGAACAGTCCCTAGGGAACATTTTAGCAAACTCAGAACTTCGTAGCTCATTTCAGAGTTGGTCAAAAAACGATCGTTTTGGACAATGTCACAATTTTAAAAAACGATTAAAACACGCAGAACGACTAAAAATGACTCAAAGACCTTCCCAAAATTGATTTTTTCCGTTTTTCTCCATTGTATTCCAGAGAAAATACGAAATATTTCCACCCGTTCTAGAATAAAATGGAGAAGAACGAAAAAAATCAATTTTGGGAGGATCCTAAAGTCATTCTAAGTCGTTTTGCGTGTTTAGTTCGTTTTTGAAAATCGTCAGAAATGAGCGTTTTTGACCAACTTTCAAATGAGCTACGAGGCTCTAATTTTGCTGACATGTTCGTTAAGAACCCTCCTACAAATCCTTAAAATATTTTTCAAATCGCTCGTCGTCTAACAGTAGTTTCTTAGAACTTACCTTACTTAGACCAAACATTCTGTATTTGAGTATAGTTTGGTTTTTTTCTTCGAAACTTGTGGTACCTTGTAACACGTCATAGGAATTTGTATTGAAAGACTACCAGAAGGGAGTCAGCCGAACAAAGGGTGACAATCCCCTAAAAAAAACCTTCACTGGTCAAGTGAACAAGGTGGCACTGGAAACCCTGACAGCATCTGGCGCCAGGACTATCGTTTACGTACAGGTAGGCGCCGAACGACAACTTTAAGATCGGGCGTCGAGCACCACGGACTCAGTTAGACTCTCCCTATCCCGCCTAAAAAATACTTTGTAGGTACAGAAAATCCAACTAGACTTGGATGACTTTAGCACCCCGGACGACACCGACACCACATGTGTCTGCCCGATTATGCACGTATCTAACTCACTTCGAGACCGCGACGCCTCAACACTAACGGCAGCAATTTCTGGGTTTACGCGCCCGCAAGTCTTCTAATTGTACCAAAAATTTATGAGTAATTGGTCTTTTTAGGAACTTGTGGTATTCTGTAGTAAGTCCTAATTACAAGGATTAAAAGGTTACCAAAAGAGAGCAAGTGGTCAGCCCCATAAGCCCTTTTGCCGGCCGCGTGGCAGAGGTGGCATCAGACACCACAGTCCAGTGCATGAGAATGGGTGCTCCACCTGGCGCCAAGGCTATCGTGTTCGTCCAGGTAACAACTAATATTCTAATTTTAGGATAATGATTCTGATGACCTATTAGACAATACCACTTTAATATCAGATAAGAAAACGTGATTTACGATTATGATCTGTTACAATTATAAAAGTCCAAATAGTTCTAAAAGATGGAAGTTTATGAATGTTTGAGAAATTTCAACTTTTGGTGAAATTTTCACTTATCATTTTCTAAGACTGAAAATTTGCAATTTAAGTAGCTTAGGCAATGCATTTTTTGTCAAATTTTACAACTTCTGATTGTCCTCTACACGATTTTTTATAGTTTTTGAGTTTTTTTGAATATTTGGCTTCAAAAACTTTCCGTTAACAAGAAGTGATAATGATAACAGATCTAATAGGCTTTGGTATCTTATAACAAATGAATTATCATTCAATTGTCCACATGTTCTTTTTTAACTAACAACAGTTCTAAAGTGTAGGTTTTTTCAGCGATTTTATAATCGAAAATGATGAAGAAGGTAAGTATTCTTGTACACCACCAAGTACCTGTACACTTAAAAATACTTCGTAGTTATAGTATACAACTCTCTATAATGTGTGCTATTATTACTAAGAATGGAGGTTATAACACGAACGAGCGGAGCCAGCGACTGTTGTAATCATTCGAAATAATAATAGCACACATTGTAGCGAGTTGTATAACACAGTATAATCTCCATAATCCGGCACAAAACAAACTAATTTACAGCCGGATTATTTCAATCGGATGTAGAAGGGGTACTTTGCTTAAAATCGTCTTGACCATAACTATAACCAGAGTGCAACGTTTTTCCTACGCAATTCCCCCCACCCTTGAGGCTCTGTTCTAAAACTGTCCAAAAGTGAGTCTGACCACAGAGTGAACGGCTGTATTATCGAAGGGCCGGATTACCGAGATTATACTGTATACTATTAACTACTAAAATTTCAAACTTCTAACAGTTACAGCTTCTGAGACAGACATAAACTTTTTAATAAAACATAAAATCCAAAAATGTAATAAGAAATATTACCCCTATAACTGCTCATATATGGGGGTTGTTAGAACACTAGAAAATATTCTAACGACGAAAAGTCCACCAATTTTTCACTTGACGTACAAGTAGTTACTAATTAATAAAATGAAATAACTAATTATGTGCTCTCTTAGTTTGAACGACTATCGTTCTAGCTTGCTGATTGGTCCGCTTTCCACGTCCCTCCAACAATATTATTATAGATCACATATGATTGGCGACTTAATTTAATTAATTAGTAGTATTAATTATCTGTGTCCCTGGTGAAAAAATGGTAAAAGACTTTTCGTCTTAGAATTTCATTGCCTATCTCCCCCTAAAAGGAAGTTCATTATTTCTAGGACTTTCTGTATTTCAAATAGGGTACAATAGTGAATCATCCTGTATGTAGAAACTTACCACAGTCCTTATAGAATTGTTCCTGCATCTCTATCGATATTAACGGTTTCTTCAACGTTGTTAAATATTTTTTTAAAGCACTACAATAATCATGCACATCAATACCATTACAATTATCACTATTATTATTATTATTATTATTATTATTATTATTATTATTATTATTGTTTAAATTTAAATCATCCAATTGATTTCGTTGTATTTTCTGTAATATCCAACGTTTACGCTCCTCAGAACCTGATTTCTTATAGATACCTTCTATATTAATATTCATTTCAATTAAATCAATTAATTTTTTAATAGATTCATAAATTTGTACAGTTTGAGCTGAAAAAAAGATTGAAAATTTAGTAATGAATACATAAATAAATAAAATACATGGTGTTTGGTCTAAGTATGGTCAGTGCTAAGAAACTCCTATTAGTCGACGAGCGATTCGAAAAATATTTTGACGATTTGTAGAAGAGTCCCTAGGGAATATTTTAGCGAAATTAGAACCATGTAGCTCATTTCTAAGTTGGTCAAAAAACGATCGTTTTGGACAATGTCGCAATTAAAAAAAAAAAAACTAAACACGCAAAACGACTAAGAATGACTCGGAGACCTTCCTTCATATTCTAGAGAAAATACGAAATATTTTCACCTGTTCCAGAATAAAATGGAGAAAAACGAAAAAATCAATTTTGGGAGGATCCTAAAGTCATTCTAAGTCATTTTGCGTGTTTAGTTCGTTTTTTGAAAATCACTACATCGTCAGAAACGAGCGGTTTTTGACCAACTTTCAAATAAGCTACGAGATTCTAATTTTGCTGAAATGTTCTTTGAGGACCCTCCTACAAATCCTTGAAATATTTTTCGAATCGCTCGTCGACTAATAGGAGTTTCTTAGAACTAACCATACTTAAACCAAACACCCTGTATACAGGATGTACAACACTATTTCATCTCAAAGTTGGCCACGTTTTTACTATATGGAGTCGTAGCTTTGTTCATAACTTATTACATTTGACATTCTTCAATGAAAAAACAAGCAGCCGGACCATGGCCAACTGAGAGGTGAAATAGCGTTGTACATCATGTATAGAGTATACAGGATGTCTTATTTTTTATGGCATTTCTAAGGTATAATGGTGCAAAATAAATGATAGCACATTTTAGTCCTACTGATAATACAAGAACAATCTATACAGGGTGAGCCAAGAGGATGGCCGCCTAAAAGTATAAGAAGTTCTAATTGATGTAACTTTACGAAATTTCGTATATGGCCGTTTTGGCATTTGAACTATCTTTGGAAAATATTTTTGTTGTTCTAGCTACCCCTCTTATATGGGGTAGTGCACCCTATTCTCTTATTTTAAATGGAATGGTATATTTTTTATTACATTTATAGATTCTTTGATGGAACCGAAGGGGACTTTTATAATATGACCTATGGCTTAGCGCTGAAGGTTTTTCAGATATTTTGACTTTTCATGAAATTTTTAATTTTGCAGTGATTAAATAAAAAATTCACAAAATAGAAACTATTGCAGTTAATAGATTGAAATTTAGAATTCTGATAACACAAATAACTTCATTTCTATCAAACTAAAGAGCATTTAATTATCTTTCAGCGTTTGGCTGAAATGAATTTTTCTTTCAGGCAATTTTCAAACTATAATATCTTGTTTATTTTAAATAGAACACCATCATTTTCTTTATATGGTTAGATAGAGAAAAAAATTCTTCATCGAACTGTATTAACATTCCCTATACCTATCTTTGATAATTTTTCAGTTATTCAGAATTTTCGATTGCGTCCAATCACCTCCCTTGAAAGAAAATGTAATACGTCTAGTCGCCTTTGACAAACTAATCCAACTTCAATAAAATGCATAGTAGGCTTAGCAAAAAAACAAAATATCACAAATGACGTTAATATTGAATATTTTACCTGTATTTTTTACAACTTCAGGACATTCTACATACACCAAAAGCAAATGCAATAAATATTAATTTAATTAATTATCAATTTCTTCCATTTTATTTCATTGAGATAGTCCAAATTTAATTAATTAATTTCATTTTAGTTGTGACAATTGAATTGAAGGTTGTTTTGCTAAGCCTTCTATGTTTTACATTTTATTTCAGGAAAGAAAATTAGACGAAACTGAAAATTTTGGATAAATGAACAACCATCAAAGATAGGTATAGGGAATGCTAGTATAGTTCGATGTAGAATTTTTTTCTCTATATAGACATATAAAGAAAAATATGGTGTTCTATTTAAAATAAACAAGATATTATAGATTGAAAATTGCCTGAAAGAAAAAATTATTTCAGCTAAACTCTGAAAGATAATTCAATTCTGTTTAAAATGGTTAAAAGTGCATCATTTTTACTATTTAAATTCCAAATTTTAACAATTCAAATGCTATAGCTTAAAAAATATGAATTTTTCAACCACACACTGCAAATATTAAAATTGCACTAAAAGCTGAAATATCTGAAAAACTTTCAACGCTAGACCATAGGTCATATCATTAAAGTCCCCTTCGATTTCATCAAAGAATCTAAAAATGTAATAAAAAATATACCATTCTATTTAAAATAAGAGAGTAGGGTGCACTACCCCATATAATGGGGGTTGATAGAACAACGAAAATATTTTCCAGAGGTAGTTCAAGTGCCATAACGGCCACATACCAAATTTCATAGAGTTTCATCAATTAGAACATCTTATACTTTTAGGTGGCCATCCTCTTGGCTCACCCTGTATATATTAAATACTGTACATATGTATTATAATTATGTATTATAAATTAAATAAGACACCCTGTAAACGTATAATTGGCCTTGGTTTCTATTGTTACGTAAAACGTAACTTGTTGAGCGATTCTAACCCAACTTTCTATTGACAGTTGACAGATACGTCAACGAACGTAATTAGTAGAGTATAAGGCGAGCTACGACTTACGTACCAAATCCACTGCCAACACTGTGTTATACTCATTATTAAAATAAATACAAACCTTCATCTTCATTATTATTATTATTATTATTATTATTGATGATTTTTAAGCTATTATTATCTCGTTGTTTATCACAATTATTATTATTATTATTATTACCATTAATTAATTGTTTTTGATATAAAATTAAATATTCCATAATTTTTGTAATTTGATTCGTTTGTGATACTAGATTTAAACAATTCTCTTGTCCACCACTTAAATTATTAATTAATGATGGTCCCCAACATATTGATAAATTATGTACATCCATTTTATTATATTGATTGAATTCATCAACTTTAACGAGATGTTTTAATAAATAGATTAAAATCTCACGATTTGGTTTTGGTAAATTTTGATTAATTATCCTATTTAAATGATTAAAAATCTCTTTATTCTCTAATTGATGTTGATTATTATTATTATTATTGTTATTAATTAATAGTTTAATTAGTTGTTGAAATACATCTTCAGGTATTATCAATGTTTTCAATTCACGAAAGAATAATTTTAAACAACCAGTCAATACATCAACATCATCTTTATAATCATTTAATATATTGATATTTCCATTATCAATTTCAAAACGTATCTTTTGTATAATTGCTAAATTACCACTTGTACGATAAATACCTAAACTTTTTATATTTGTTGGTAATTCAATTAGTTCGATGATTCTAATTAGAAATTCAGGCATTTGTTGTTGTTGTTGTTGATTATTGTTCATATAATAAATATCATTGATTGTATTACCAAAAATTGGTTCATTCTTTAAAATACCTTTAGATTCTAATAAATCACGACTAGATCTCATCCCTAATAGACGAAGTAATTTCGTTTTTATTGTTATTTTCGTTTGTGTATCATTTATAATATCATAGAATTGTTTTGCATCTTTATTAATCTCGAATTGTATTAAATATTGTCGATTATTTACATCTTTAATTTCTATATCTTTCTTATTAATTAATTTTATCGTATTCTTACGAAATTCCACATTATTTTCTAATATGATTTCATTTTGTTGATATTGTTGTTGTTGTTGTTTACGTCGTCGTTGTAATTGTGGTGAATTAGCATTTAATTTATTTGTTATCAATAGATCATCTGATAAAATTTCTACAAAACGTAATTGATTATTTGATAACATCAATTTTTGATTAATATTAATTTTGGCACATTTCTCATTGTTTATAATGATTTTAAATGGTCCTTTTATCTCAAATGATTGTTCATTCTTCCTAAAGAGAAAACAACAAGAAAAAATTATTATTAACATTTATTTATGTATATACGAAAATATTTTAAATTTGCCGCCACTAAAACGGTATGCAGTTGACCATGTCTAGTGATGTGAGTGTCCAGGATACAATTGTTAGATACAGGTGTAAAATACATTAAATACCGTATGTATTATAAGTTTAATACCGAGTTTAATATGGCATTGAAAAAATAAGGCTATATTCATATAATTTTTACCTCTTTGACGGCAAAATCAAAGCGGAAAAAGGGAATCAGCATTTTTTCTCAATTTTAGGTTTAAAAATTAATATTTTATTCGTTTGTATGTGTAATAACTAATTACAGAAAAAAAACTAGGTTATGTCAATACAAGTCTTACGTTTTTGACAAAAGTAAAATCGAAACGGAAAAGAAGAATTTCTAATTTTTCTTAAATATTAACCTTAATGGCCTAATGTAATTTGCAATGTAGTATCTTCTTCCGGAAATTTTTAAATAAAATACGGCATTAAATACCGTATAATATGGTAAAATATACATGTACCATACGAAAAAAATCTGGAATGTGTTTGACCCTACAGGACATTCCTGAAACTTGCAGCTAAGTTTTTAAAGCGCCAAAATTATTGTGAGGAGTACAAATTTGATTGGTCAAATAATTTTGAGGTTATGTTGAAAAAACGCTTTTACGAAATTTTTCGACAACGATATAGCGCAAGCAAATCAACGGATTTTGACGAGCTTTGTGACATTCGACGCAGTTTTTAAAGCTCTAAAATTAATGTAAGGAGTATAAATTTGATTGGTTGAGTAATTTTGAAGTTATGTTGAAAAAACACTTTTTTTGATATTTTTCGACAACAACAACTCGTGAACGAATGAACCGATTTAGATCGTTCAAACGGCATTCGACGTCATTAGTTAAGGTTAAGAGCTGATTAGATTATGGAATCGATCCGTTCAGCAGCTCAATAGTTATTTTGAATAAACATGATTTAAAAAAAAAAATCAGTTTTTTTTTAGAATTTCTCAGAACCTATCGAGCCGAATCGGTCCAAATTTACACCAATTCGAAGTTTGGTAGATCTCTTTCGAATGCCGTAAAGAGCGTTTCGATCCGTTAATTAGTTCAAAAGTTATGAGCTACTTACACATACAGCCATACAGAAAACCTCACAAAAATAGTTAAAATAGCTTGCTAGGACCCCAAAACGTCGACATCTGCTGTAAATTCAATTTTCGAAAATCGGGGAAAACCAATAACTTCCCGAAATTTTGATAATTTTCAATTTTCTTAGCGCGAAATTAAAAATAAAATACTGTAAATTAACATCACTAGCAATAGCCATAGAATATACAGAGTGACCCATAAGTCCCGCACAATCTCTTAATCCTACACTAAATTTTCAATTGACGTAATTAATTAATTAAATTAAGTGGCTTAACAGGTGATTTCTTAATTGGAACGGTTGTCGCATCAACCTGCTAATTGGTCCACTTCCCATATCGCACCATCAAGACTATTTCCATTTCTCTTTTTACTGCTATAGCGAGTGATGGGCTACTTGGTATAGAACTTCTCATCTTAGAATTTCATCTCTTATTTTCCCCTAATTAAGAGATTGTACGAGACTTATGGTTCACCTTGTAGATATAAGTAGGACTATGTTTGTGTATAAAAACTTTCCACAAATATGTATGAAATTAAGAGGGCGCCACTGTATTTAAAGGCAATTTAATCACACGCTGTATAAATACGTTGTTAATTTATACGATCAAGCAAATTTGATTTGATCAACTTGACTATAAATGAAGGTAAATAGAATGAAGCATTGACATTTGAAACAAATCCACTGAGATTCAATCAACTTGACTGAAAAATAAGTAATTTGAGCTAGAGTGCGAATCAAAATTAAAAGACATAGTTAAGATTAAGCACGTTCGTCTGTAGCCATGCCTGATCGATGGAGTTTAAATTCTATTTAAACGACCGGTCATGTGTACGATTTTTAATGTAGACATATTGTAAGTGATTCATCTCAAACAAAAAGTTCTTATAGGAACTCCAATTATTTGGCGAGCGATTCGGATTTTCGGGGGTTCCCAGAGAACACTTTAACGAAATTAGAACCTGGTAGCTCATTTGAAAATTGGCCAAAAAAAAAAACACGTTCGTTTTGGACGCCACTGAATAATTTACATGTCCTCCATTATTGTTTTTTTTTTATTGGTTAACAGCTCTATTCCTCCACCTACTTTGAACTAGAATTTCTGTGAATTTGTACGTGCCTTATTTCATCGATGTCCTTTAATTATTTTAATTAGGGTATTGTTCTAGGTCTAATTATCAATTACTTTTATCAAAAATTGATTTCATTCATCCTTTTATAATTGTACATACCGCAATGGCAATGCTGAATAAAAACAATGGCAAATGTGTTTTAGTACTTTGTCTTTTGGCTTTTTTAAAACAAACTAGAGAGATACTGAAAGATTTCTTTAGGAACCCCTTGAAACAACTCTCTCTCTCTCTCTCTCTCTCTTTTCAACTTACATGAAAAATAAGAAGGGAGTGAAATTGATGAGTCTTGCCAGTTTAGTATAAATATAGAAAAATACATCCATGTTGTTTTTCTCTCAATAATAATAGAGACTTATTTTGATTTTTACAACTTTAACCGATTTTCTGAACGTATTTGACAGAAAATGACATAGAGAGTGGAATTAATCGCGTTTGCCGGTTCAGTATATGTACTATGTTACATAATAAAATGACTGACTTACGTTCTGTGTGAATCAAAATTCACTGTTTGTGAACGAACCGATCGTTGTTGTTGCTGTTGTTGATTTGTTGTTACATTCTTCGAACGTAATTCTACACCTTCTAATTCTTCTTTTGTTGGTACAGGTATCTTTGGTAATTTATTTGTATTACTACCATTACCACCACCACCATTTTCAAAATTTGTCATCAACTCCTATAAAAACAAAATAATAATAATAATAATAATAATAATAATAATTAATAAAAAACATATATCTATAGAATGCTATTTAAAATTCTAATTAAATCGAAATAAATATGTTTTACCTCAAATTCCGCTAGTTCTTTTTCGGACAGACTCAAAAATGAAATCATTTTTCCGATTTACAGACATTTTTATGCGTTGTATAAACGAAATTACAACAAAATTCCAATAGAAAACAGATACAAACACTACTTAAGTGTAAGTAACATTAGAAATAATAATAATAATAATGATAATAATAAAGTAATTAAAGTGCGCACACACATTCACGCTTATACAGACATTTACATTACAAATTAAACAATCAAATACACACATGTACATAAACAAACCAAAAGATGATAAGATAACGCTTATCAAACTTATTTTTCCCATAATAATTTCAGTTTAAATTTTTAGAATTTATATGGAAGAAATAAGAATGACACTTCCGTCTTCTCTTATCCAAAATAAAAATCGACCAATCAAAATAAAGTAAACAATGTCCTACTTTGAAATTGTTGCCTTATAATAAAGAAACAGAAAGTTGAATGACATTAATTAAACAAAAATTAAATTCGATTCATCAAAAATTGTAATAGAAAGACAGTGGCGTAACTGTTTAATTGAACTAGATGATATCGTATTTTTTTAGAGACGCTACTGTAGTTAAAAAAATTAAGCGGAAATCAAATAGTGTTATCAATATTAAAATTTTTCATGGCCAACTATGATTTTTTGCATTTAAAAAAAAATATTGTTATATTTTGTCACAAGTATTTTATCATTCGGATAAAAATTGATAAAAAAATATATAGACGGTTATTTATACAATTAAAATAGCGAAAATAAAGCCGGAAATGATGTCATTTTGTTGTATAGAAAACGGAAACCACTTGTTTTTATATGTATACATAAACAAAATTTGCTTTATTTTGTTTTTCATCAAAAAAAATTAAATCTCCATAGGCAGCAAGTACCTTATATAGCGAATTTTTTTATGTATCTACATACTGAAATATTAATTGCAAAACATTCTTATGATACTGACAATTAATATATTTTAATAACATTGAATCAACTAATAAATTCATTTCCCGTAATACGTTTAATCAAGGCCTGCTTGATTTTTTCAAGCGAAATTCTCTAGCAGGCCTTGCGTCTAATATTAAATGTCAAAATTAGTTCCCCCCGCGATATTCAATTTTTTTTCTAATATCAATTGCCAGAACACATAGCCATCTGAGATAATCGATTTTACTGCTTATACTCAAAAAAGAGATTTTTGCATTTTTCTTGAGATCCAACCAACCGATTTTGATGATTTTTTTTCTGGGTCATAGAGAATGGTCGGCTCTACTGTTATTTTAATTTTCATCAAAATCTAAGCAAATGTAATATTGAAAATGATTTTTTTTAACATTTCTTCAGCTCTTATTCCAAAAGTATTGGCCCTACCAGTCTGGCCAACGAACTCATCCAAGCTATCCCAAAGACCGATTTTTGTACCAAGTTTCATTAAGATTGGACTATTTTTACGGCAGTTATCGTGGGTATATATATATATATATATATATATATATATATATATATATAAATATATAAATATATAAATATATAAATATATAAATATATAAATATATAAATATATATATATATATATATATATATATATATATATATATATATATATATATAAAAATTTTAACGAACGGTGGATATGGGTTCCTGAGGTCCCAAAACGAACTTCTGTGCAAAAATTTTTCGGAAATTCAAAAGTGAGGATCTCGTCATTAGCTAATTTTTTTAAAAAAATTCACTAAAACACATTTAATGGGGGCGAAAACAACAAAACAAAAGTTCCTACCGAACTAAAATAGTTTTGCAAAATTCTTTGTTTAATTTTGTTGTATGGAGAATTTCCCTGAAGATCTCTGAAAATTTCTTATTTTATTATTTCTGAAAAACTCGGAAAAGGTCAGAAAATTGAAACAAATTGGGATTTCTAGTATTTATTTCCACCAAGGTTACGGGCCACGAGCCGAGTCTAGAGCGTGTTACATCGATCCAAAATATCCATGATGCTCTTAAGTAGAATAAAACAAAATTTAGCCCTAATTGCCCCTGTTTTTCTAACCAAAAAAAAAAAAAAAAATCTCTAAAGGCAGCAAGTACCTTATATAGCGAATTTTTTTATGTATCTACATGTTAAAATATTATTAATTCACAAACAATAAGAAACATTGTTTGTCTACATAGATCTAGTATGTTAATATTAACATACTAGATCTACCTATGTTTGTCTAATATTAACTGTCAAAATTAGTTGCCCTGTGCGATATTCAATTTTTTTTCTAATATCAATCGTCAGAACATAGCCACCTGAGATAATCGATTTTACTGCTTATACCCAAAAAAGAGATTTTAGCATTTTTCTTGCGAACCAACGAACCGATTTTGATGATTTTTTTTCTGGGTCATAGAGAATGGTCGGCTCTACTGTTATTTTAATTTTCATCAAAATCTAAGCAAATGTAATATTGAAAATGATTTTTTTTAACATTTCTTCAGCTCTTATTCCAAAAGTGTTGGCCCTACCAGTCTGGCCAACGAACTCATCCAAGCTATCCCAAAGACCGATTTTTGTACCAAGTTTCATTAAGATTGGTGTATTTTTACGGCAGTTATCGTGGGTATACATATATAAATATATATATATATATAAATATATATATATATATAAATATATATATATATATATATATAAAAATTTTAACGAACGGTGGATATGGGTTCCTGAGGTTCCAAAACGAACTTCTGTGCAAAAATTTTTCGGAAATTCAAAAGTGAGGATCTCGTCATTAGCTAATTTTTTTTAAAAAAATTCGCTAATATCAGTGGTTGCTATTTCTACTAGAAGCTTGTTTTTTTCTTCCAATAAGCAATGAAAAAGCAAAATTTGCTTTCTGTAAAAATGTAAAGTAAATATTAATCGAAACAAAACCAGAAGAATTTACCTAAAAATTGCCTTTTTCGAAAAATCCACAATAATTAATTACAACTTGCTAGAGTAGGACAAAAAAATACTAAAAAGGCCATTGAGAATCTTTAGAATTGATGGAATTAGAGAAAAATTCTACAAAGGGCCTACTGATTTGATAATTTACATATCTATAAAGAGTAACTTGGCACGCTTGAGATGTCAAAATCTATCAAAATAGCTAAAACTACTTCTCAAAATTAGCACCTCAATTTAAATTTAGTACCAGTTGTTGCATGAAATACAAATTAGCACTTTTGCATTGTTTAGCACCACAACACTACACCTTTTCCAACTGTAATTCAAAGAGTAACAGATTAATTTTGCTAAAAATTGCTTTTCTTATTGTTTTTTTTTTTTGGAAAGATCTACAAAAATTAATTACAAGTTGCTAGGATGGTATAAAAAAAGCTATTAAAAAGCCCGTTGATAATGTTTAGAGTTGATGGAAGTAGACAAAAATTCTACAAATTAGGTATAATGATTTATTGTCTAACATAGAAAAAGGAAACTTGGCGTGCTTGAGATGTAAAATCTCTCAAAATAGTCAAAATTATTTTTCAAAATTAACACCCTAACATTAATTTATTGGCAATTTTTGCATAAAGTACAAATTAGCACTTTTACGTTTTTCAGTAACACAACACAAGGATAAGTTGATCATTTTTCTGCAAGCCAAGCCCAAGTACATTTTGCACCCCCCCACATTCAACCGAAAAAAGCCTTGAATTTATTTTCCAAAAATATACCAGATGGATCACTTAACTGTTCCTAGTTTTTACAGTAACTCCCATTATTTTACAAGTAATTTGAGAAATATTTCAAGAATTTGTAGGGGTGATTCCTAGAGATCATTTGAGAGAAATTAGAGCCTAGTAGCTTATCAGGAAATTGGTTGAAATACACTCGTGGTTAAAAATTTCATGCCGTTCTCGCATCGATGGCACGTTAACATATCAGCAACACCGTTGCCTACATGTTACTCCCCACATATGTATGTATCAAAGCTTCGAAAATGTGGAACAAAATTTATTTTAGCGAGTATTTAAATGAATGGTTAATTCTGGAACAAGCCTAAAATTTGGAAATTAGGTAAATAAACAACATACTTTCAGTTTATCCTTACAGTTTTTACAGTCAAGAAAATCTTCATACTGAAATGCTAACTAGAATGCTAATACGCAGAACGGCTTAGGGCCATTATCAGATTCAGAAAAGAAGCCTAGTGTTAATTTACTTTCAGTTAAATTGTAACAGATAAGAAAAAATTGTAAAATTTAACAAAGTGTATGTTGTCTTAACTACCCAAATTAGAAATGTTGAGTCTTAAGTCCCCCCAAAAAATCCAAATTTTTCAAAAACATTAACATTCTATTATAAGTTATGTCAACATGTCGTTTTAGATTTAACCATAGAATTTCGAAATGCAATAAAACTATCTAAATGTACTTAAATCAAGAGAACAGAGTGCACTATCGCATATAACGAGGGTGCTTCAAACACTGAAAATGCTTCTAAGAAGAATTCAGGTGCAAAAACGGCTATAATTGAAATTTCATGAATTAAAATCAATCCGAACTTGATATACTTTTCTAGTAGTAGGTCATAATCGTGAATCATAAAGCATTTTTGATATAACAAAACCCAATCAAAGAATACCAACCTATTTTTGATTTTTAATTCTTATCAAAATGGACAATTTGTTTAAATGCTAGTCAAGTTAAATGGTACACTCTGTATATGAGAGGTGCTACTCATTATTCTATACTGTAATGAGATTAATTACAGTACAGAATCCCTTTATGGTAAGACCCAAATCAACTGTAGGTATCAAAAACTCATAATTTAGAACGAAAATGTCTCAAGATCTTAGGATCTAAAGCCAAAAATCTATTTCAAAATGCGAGTAGCGGTATCTGAGTAGTTCGTTTTTATGATTCATTGTCAGTATAAAAACAAGTTTAGAACAAAAATGTTTCAAGACCTTCACCACAAATGCAAAGATTAATTTGAAGATTGTCTTGTTCGTTCTGCATTTTGCAACAACACGTCAAAAGTTCTTAAAAGCCGACTAAATTCTCCCAAAATCTGGATCATGCTTTGACAATTAAAACACGTCAAAATTTCCTAAAAGCTGATGATTCAAGACTAAAATTTCTCAAGATCTGGATTAAGCTTTGACAGCTCGTAAATTGACAAAAACTCCTCTTAACAAAAATTTTGCTCGAAAGACGACCAAAATTGTGCGAATTTTCTCTTTTTGACGATTTAATAGGATAAACTTGCTAAGAACGATAATTATCCCCATGCCCTTTCCTGTGGCATAAGTTCACTTTTGCCTTCAGTTGTCCCTATACAAATCAACTTAAGGCTATTTTTAATCATCGATTCCTTGGTTATTTTTTGAGATATTCAAACGCTGTGACCAGCGTTGAATTGGGCATTTCACCGTGCACCCGACAGACTTTTCCATTTTGGAAAATTTTTACTAAATTCTAAAGTGCAGAGGAAAATGTCGGAGCATGTCAAAAATATTCAATACAACGTATTATCTACGATTTTAAAGATAAAAAATCGTACAGCAGCTTATTTGAAAGTTTATTCATGTGCAAAAGGCATATGGAGCCCCAGAACTCCAATTTTTGAAATTCCAAAATGTTATTGAACAAAAATTTAAAAAAAAAATTCCAACTTTATCATTTTTTTGTCAATAACTTTTTGGATTTTCAAAAATTGGACTTTTTGGGCTTTAAAAACTGCGTCGAATGCAGCAAAGCCCATTGATTCGTTCATGAGAGAAAAGTGTTTTTTCAACATAACTTCAAGATTCCTTAACCAATCAAATTTTTACTCCTTACAACGATTTTGGAGCTTGAAAAACTTAGCGGGAAGCGGGAAGTTTCAGGAATGGCCTGCAGGCTCAACCGCATTCCAAATTTTTTGACATATGCTACGTACCAAGTGCCAAATATGAGGCAAAATGATTTTAGTGTGCCACAATTGTGAATCATCCGGTATATCTTTATGGTAAACCATAAAGATAATGAAGTTTCTTAGAAATGAGACGGGTTTTTACTCTCATTCTCTTTTTCCAGAAGAAAATTATATCAATTAAAACAAATGAATCAAGCCTATTATTATCAATTGTTATTGCTATTTGTTAAAGGGAATTATAGAGGTCGAATGTTAAAAAGATTAATAAGAATTTTTTTTTATTAAATACTATCAAAATTACCTCACTCTCTAAAATATTCTCCTCTTCACCACAATATGTATAACGCAATTGTTTTTTCCACAACATAATATCGTCACTTAAATCTATATTGAGATTCTCAAAAATAACAGGTAATAAAGGTAAACGATCTAATTTATCATCGAAAATTACAGAACAACACCGAATTTGCCCATAATTCAATGTTGTTGATGATGGCAATGTTTGTTTATCACCACCACTGAGACACTGCCAAATTTTCGTATAAATCTCTTCATTGTTAACATCATCAACAATGATAACACCACCATCATTACCATCATCATCATCATTATTATTATCATCATCGATAAATTTTAAATGAAGACAATCATCGTAACTCTCGTAAAATTGACGTAAATGTTGCAACCAGTCAATAACACTATCACTAATTAGAGTTGACATGATTTGAAATTTGATTTGAATAGCGGGATGGTGTGATAATTGTGGGGGGTGGGGGGATAAAATGGAGCACGTCCGGTTCCGGTTTTTTGGTCAATACGAACACACACACACACACAATCTATAAAGCGGGTAGATTTTTTTTTTGTATCGCTTATTTCTATTTCGTTTCGATGGATTTAAGCGAAAAAATCAAACTGTAATGTTGACAGTACACGAAATAGAATTGGAATAAATGGATGTATTGATAAGGAGACGCTCCCATTTCTTTAAAAGTCTCTTTATGACTCACACACAAGCACATTGATTATAAACACAACAAACACTGCCATTTAAACCCTTGTAGATTGTAATTAACAATAATAATAATAATGATGGTAATAATAATAATAATAATAATAAGTAGCCAATTGTGAGGATTAATTAGACAATTAGTAGTGATGTCATCATTTGGTTTAATTTGAATGACACATTCATACAAATATAAGCACATATAAAAAAAAAGACCGGCCGGAAATACGTCTTACATCCATTTTCATACAAATTTTCCCTTTGATAAATCGTGTAAATAAATAAACTCACATGATTTTCCTCCTTATTATCATCATTATCAACATCATCATCATCATCATCATCACTATCATCAATAACACTATTACCGTTACAATTTTTTCGTAGATCGTGTAAATCGAAATCGGACCGCCATTTCTTCAAATTTGTCGCCACCTGTTTATTCTTGTGCCACAATTCAACAATATCAATTTGGCGTAATTTTTCCCGTTTACGTCTTATTAAAAATGCCATAATGGCGAACAATACCAGCGTGTTACTGTATTTTTGTTATCACAATTGATAACAAATTGATACAACGTCGATTATATGCTGATAAGAATATTGTATAAAAAAAATCTGGAATGGGATTGACCCTGCAGGCCATTCCTGAAACTTCCCGCTAAGTTTTTAAAGCTCCAAAATTATTGTGAGGACTACAAATTTGATTGGTTAAAGAATTTTGAGGTTATGTTGAAAAAACGCATTTTCAAAAACTTTTGACAACGATATCTCGCAAACAAATCAACGGATTTTGACGAGCTGTGCGGCATTCGACGCAGTTTTTAAAGCTCTAAAATTATTGTGAGGTATACAAATTTGATTGGTTGAGTAATTTTGAAATTATGTTAAAAAATCGTTTTTTTCAAAATCTATCGACAACGATATCTCGCGAACAAATCAACGGATTTTGACGAGCTTTGCGGCACTCGACGCAGTTCTTTAAGCTCTCAAATTATTGTAAGGAGTATAAATTTGATTGGTTAAGTTATTTTGAGGTTATGTTGAAAAAACACTTTTTTCGATATTTTTCGACAACGATAACTCGTGAACGTATCAACGGATTTTGACGAGCTTTGCGGCACTCAACGCATTTTTAAAAGCTATAAAATTATTGCGAGAGGTACAAATTTGATTGGTTAAGTAATTTTGAGGTTATGTTGAAAAAACACTTTTTTCGAAATTTTTCGACAACGATAACTCGTGAACGAATCAACGTATTTCAATCGTTCAAACGGAATTCGACGTCATTAGTTAAGGTTAATAGCTGATTAGATTATGGGATTGATCGGTACAGCAGCTTAATAGTTATTTTGAAAAAACATGATTTTAACAAAAGAAATTTTTCGGTTTTTTTGGAATTTCTCAAAATCTATCAGGTCGAATCGGTTCAAACTTACACGAAATCTAAGTTTGGTGAAACCCTTTCGAATGCCGTAAAGAGCGTTTCAATACGTCAATCCGTTCAAAAGTTATGAGCTGCTTACATAGTCTTACCATACACACACACACACACACACATTCAGCCATACAGACACCCTCGCAAAAAGAGTCAAAATAGCTTCGTAGGGTCCCAAAACGTCGAGATCTGCTGAAAATTCAATTTTCGAAAATCGGGGTGAAACCAATAATTTCCCGAAATTTTGAAAATTTTCAATTTTCTTAGCGGGAAGTTAATAAGGAAATTCACCCTTACAAAATCGACGATTTGGCAACCTTTTTACAATAGTTCAGCCAATTTTCAAACTACAGTACTGACTAGAATGCTTATGTAACATACAGATCAGTTAAGAGCTATTATCAGATTCAAAAAAGGAGCCTACAGTGGCTACAGTGTTAAAACCAGGGCTTCGAACAGGAACGAATGTAAGTCAAAAACCGAAAGAAAAAAAAAACGAAATTTCGACCAGTACGGAATCCGAAGCTGGACCAAAAACAGAAAAGTTTTTTTCGGTTCAAGCATTTCATCTCTTTTGTCTTTACTGCTCCATAACTGCGTCGAAACTTCCAATTTCGATGATTTTTGGTACATACAGGGCGTAGGAGGGTCCTTGAAGAACATGTCAGCAAAACTAGAGCCTCGTAGCTCATTTGAAAGTTGGTCAAAAAATGCTCATTTCTGACGATGTAGTGATTTTCAAAAACTAACTAGAGACGTAAAACGACTTGGAATGACTTTAGGATCCTCCCAAAATTGATTTTTTTCGTTTTTTTAAATTTTATTCTGGAACAGGTGGAAATATTTTGTATTTTCTCTGGAATACAATGGAGAAAAACGAAAAAAATCAATGTTGGGAAGGCCTCTGAGTAATTTTTGGTCGTTCTACGTGTTTTGTTCGTTTTTTTAAATTGTAACATTGTCCAAGACGATCGTTTTTTGAGCAACTTTGAAATGAGCTACGAGGTTCTAATTTTTCTAAAATGTTCCCTAGGGACTCTTCTATAAATCCTCAAAATATTTTTAGAATCGCTCGTCGACTAATAGGAGTTTCTTAGAACTCACCATAATTAAACAAAACACCCTGTATGTAGGTAGTTTATTTCATTTGAATATTTAGTAATTTGTGCCCATACTCAAGTTTAAGGGAGATATTGGGGGTTGAATTTACCCCTGCAAAATTAGTGTTTTCTTTTAATATCCCTGCAACGGCTGAAATTTTTTGAGTGATTAAAAAAGTAAATGATATAGACTTGCTAGAACTATCAAAAGGTGTAAACCAAGTTGTCATTCCTTCTTGAGGTTAAAAGTTATAGATGATTATATGTCATTTTTTATGTTTTGAAAATTTATGAAAATTTATGAAAATTTATGAGAATTCTTCTGCTAATAGAAAACTACAAAATCAAAGTTATTTGGTTCTAGGTGTCTTCTGTATTTAAAATACAGGGTTGCTGCTGCAAATATGCCAAATTAGTATGAAACGCCTATTAGTTGTGCGGGCGAAAAATAAGCTTAAAGGATTTTTAGGGGAATCCTTGGATAATGTTTTAGCAAAATTAAAACCTCGTAGCTCATTTGGAAGTTGGTCAAAACACGATTGTTTCTGACAATGTGGCAATTTTCAAAAATGAGCAAAGGTCGAAAAACGACTAAAAATGACTCGTAGACGCTCCCAATATTGCTTTTTTCGTTTTTCTCCATTCTATTCTGGAATAGGTTGAAATATTTCGCATGTTTTCTACAATGCAATGAAGAAAAATGAAAAAAAATCACTGTTGGAGAAGTCCACGAGTCATTCTTATTGTTAGTCGTTTTGTGCGGTTTGCTCGTTTTTGACCAACGATCTAGGAGGTTCTAATTTTGCTAAACTATTCTCCAGGAACCACCCAAAAAATGCTTAAAGTATTATTCAAATCTACCGCCAAGTAATAAGAGTTTCATACGAATTTGGTATATTTACAGTAGCAACCCTGTATTTACCATGTAAATAGCTTTTGGGAGTTGTAGATACCTCTTAGAGTAAAATTAAAAAATTAATCATCTTGAGAGGAACCGAAAGCCGAAAAAAGTCAGAATTTTTGTAGGAAAGAAAACCGGAAATCAACCGATAATATTTTTTTTTAATAAACCGAAACAAAAGCCTGTTTTACACAGTCACACAAAAACTGATCACTTTCTTGTGAAATCGATGGTACATTCCATATTTGAGAACTGTTATGTTTAATTCTGTACTATAATGAGTTTTATTACAGTACAGAATATCTTCACTGAACACCCAAATCGAATTAATGTTAGCAAGATATTGTGCAATTTTGTTTAAATATGTATAGTCCATTCAGGATACATTTGGAAAGTTTTAAATTCACAGATAACTTAATAGTTCAAAAGTCAATAGTTTTTCAATATAAATGTGTGAAAGAGAAAGCAATATCTTCCGTTGGTATCATTGAGGACATGTACATATGTTTACATTTTTCTGTCATTTTTTAAACATAACCTTAAGCTTTTTGATTTAAGTGTAATTTGTGTTTATTGGTGCTGAATATTTTATTGACTTTGTGGGTGAAACATTGTTTTTGAACTGTAATGTGTTACATTTTATTAAATTTATCGTAACTATTTTTTACACAGCGTGCTGACGTCATTGTCTGTCTGTCATTTAAAAACTTTCCAATTGCATCCTGAATAGACTTTACTAAAAATTATTCTGAGAACAGCTATTCACAACCGCCCTCAAAAGCCTGTTTTACACAGTCGCACAAAAATTGATCACGTTCTTGTGAAATCAATGGTACATTCCATATTTGAGAACTGTTATGTTTAATTCCATACTATAATGACTTTCATTACGGTACAGAATATCTTTACGTACCTAACACCCAAATCGAATTAATGTTTGCAAGATATTGTGCAGTTTTTTTAAAATATGTACTAAAAATTATTCTGAGAACAATGTTCAAGTGCCAAAAGTATAAATGAAAATTTCTTTTCGTCTCATAGATAGGCCATGGTTGGGCGCGTAAGTCGTAGCTCGTTTCATACTAGTACATTTTTGACGTATGCTAAGTATCAAGTACATGGCCAACTATTATTATTTCAATTTGGCGCAATTCTTCCCGTCTATCATGCTTTTTTAATGTCATTTTCACTTTTTTTTTAAAAAACTACATACAAGATTTTGTTTAAACTTGGTATAAGCGAAGTTTAGTCAAATATTAAGCTAGGTTTTTTTGAAAATTTTTGAATTTATATTTCTTTTTTGATCCAGTAGCCTTCAATCTTAACAATGCCATAATGGTGTAATAATATTGGCGTGTTACTCTATTTTTGTTATCAATTGTGATTAGATTGATAAGAATATTGTAGAAAAATATGGTAACTCACCCTGATAACATCAACAGTATGGATGCGTTGAAAACTGCCTTTAATCCTTGATGTTTCACCACTGTCATTGTTGTTATTAGTAGTTTTCCGGGTGCGTATTTCAATTTGGTTTGATAATGGAAAGATTGTCTCATCCAAACTGATTGAGATTCGTTTTTCTAATTTTTTGTAATTTGGTCGTTCTGTTGTTCTTTTATTTTTATTATCATCAATATTATGTGGTTGATTTTCGTATTTGCCAATCAATTCCCGGATACGTCCCCAATGTTGTTTCGCTTGTTGTTGTTGGTGATTTTCTTGCATCTTATCAACTAGAATTTCGGCACTATCGCATTTTTTTTGTTGTTGCAAATATAAATTATTACTTTTTATATCTTGTAAAAGTAGCACATTATCAAATGATGATGATTTTCTACGTACTAATTTGGTGTGTGATCGTTTTAAATTGATAAAATGCCCCTTCTGTTGTTGTTGTTGTTGTTGTTGTTGTAATTGTTGTCGTTCATTATTATCATCACTATCCGGATTGTATTTATTTTTTCTAACCATAAAACTCTTAGCACGTCGCATTTTTTGTGGTCTAATTTATTTATTTATAATTTTGTATAGAATTCACTTAAATAACATGAAAATAACATCATATATGACTGCATTCAAGATAAGATGATTTCATTCTTATCAATAAAATAATTCTATTATCTTTGTGTTTCACGAAAAAAAAAAACAAATATTCAAACTTTTTGCCAGTAAATAAATAAATAATAGAACATCTTTAGCTCCTTCTTAATCATTTAGTTATTTAATTGATTTGATTTCTGATTGATTGATAATATTCAAGTTTATCTAGCTGAAAGCAACGAGCCGCCACTGATGTTTGTATAGTTCTATTTGTTTGTAATGTTGGCGAAACTAATTCCCTTGAATTTTAGAAATAGTATATGGATTTATAGGTATGTGGATTGCGCCTTGTCCCGGAATTCAGAGGCAAACATAAGTAGGCAACCAAAATTACAACATACTAGATCTATGATTATACAGTTACTAAATATATGTATACAGTACCGCAATTCTATGGGCCAATGTGTAAAAGAGAGAGAAAGCAAATTTTTTGACCAAAATGGCGGCATTTGTAATAATCTGTCATACTATTGGCTGTACTCAATAATCTGTCATGGAATCAGGTATCTTGATTTTAAATTCAACTTCTCAATGTCACCAACTTATAGTTTCAAATTCAAATGTCCCCGTAAATTTCAGGACTAACATGGCGGATATTGCGGTACTGTATGTATTCAGTCACTGTAAATGGTTATAACAAGCAGTGACACATCGTGGAACAATTTGCTACTCTTTTAATTGTTCTAGTAATAACTAGATAGCGCTAATATGGCGTTTTTCGTGTATTGCTCGTTGCCTATGCTGCTGACGTTCGACTAGAACCAGAGTGTAAATGTATGGTGAGTTTATTAAAAATTCAAAATTCCCTAGATTTAACTGTATATTTGAAATTACAGTTCACGATATGTTAGTTTATGACGATAAGTATATATATTGAATAGAGGTATGTTTAAGTGTACTCGCTTAGGCGGTACATATACTAAAATTGGAACGATACAGAGAAGATTAGCATGGCCCCTGCGCAAGGATGACACGCAAAATCGTGAAGCGTTCCACATTTTTTGCCATATACATATTTCCATTTTTTTTTTAAATTATGTTATAGTTTCTAAAATATTTATTTATCGACTAGACACTGCAAATTTTGAAAAAACCTGAAATGTCTGTAAAACCTTCAGCGCTAGACCAAGTCTCCTTGGATTTCATCAAAAAATACAAAAATATAATAAAAAATACACCATTCCATTTGAAATAATAGGTGTACAGGACAGGGTGAGGCAAATTCGATGTAACTATAGGCTATCTCGGTAACCAGAAGACAGAAAAAAACTAATGACACAACACCGATATACTTTTTCCCGACTTGCTCAATGGTGAAAACAAAAATGAGCTATCTTCTTTTGTGTGAAAATCGTAGGGGGTTCCATAAGAAAATTTTCGAGAAAAAAATTCTTAAAGTTTGCAAGATTTTCTGTCATCATTATATCCTTGCATCAGCATAGATTAGGAAAAATACAACACCTTCGAATAAGCATTGCAAACATTGGATTAAGTAGGTGTATGTAGAATTTTGACAAAACTATTGGCAAATATGGCGGATTAAATTGTAAAAAATTAAATTGCGAATTTAAATGAAATTGGAAATTTTAGCTACATGTAAACTGTTAGATAGATCGCATACACTTCAACCTTGCTTCCCATTTTCTCCCTAGGAGTAACTACCCTTAACATTTTCAGCTTTATTTTTGACAACTACATCCGCCATATTTAAAAATAATTTTGACAAATATTCAAAATACGCCTACTTAATCCAGTAATAAGCCAATGCTTGCAATGCTTATTCAAAGGTGTTGTGTTTTCGAATATTATACTGATGCATGGGTATTATGATGACAGAAAATCTTGCAAATTTTAAGAATTTTTTTCTCGAAAATTTACTTATGTAACCTTACATTATTTTTACATATCTGAACGTAGAAGAAAAAATTCTCTAGCTAAAAATGCAATCAAAAATAGGGGTTGCCATTTGAAAATAATGTTGATGATGGCAGTTCTTCGCAATGGTAACTGGTAGAGCCGCTTTGGCTCCGTCCCTCATACTTAATTTAAAAATAAAAAGTTACCTGTCTCGGCGTTTTTCAAAATTTTTATAAATAAAAAAGTTATTGTCATGATGCGTTACTTTAAACTCAACCTGTAGATACAAGAAAACCAATAGTACCTTCTACAGGCACTTTTTAAAGTGTAATTCAGTGGTGTGTTTTGTTTTTTGATTACTTTGATAATTTAAGAGTTATAATATAAAGTTGTATTTTCTTAAATACAAACTATATTTGAAAATTAGATAATCAGAAAGATTATTTTTTGCTGATTTCAAAAATATAAATATTTTTAGTTTTATCCTAAAAAATGATAGAGATATTATTTTTTTAATTATTTTTAATGAGGTTTCTTAAATTTGAAGTCAAAGATGGCTATGAAATTTCAATTAACTGTGGTATGTTCACAGTTAAGTTTCCATAGCTATCTTTAACTGCAATGTAAAAAAAAAGTATCCGTTATTAATTTTAAATTTATTTAAACACTGTCGCTTAAAAATAGGAAATTTGCCATATTTTGAGAATTTTGATATCTTTTCCTGTTTCACAACAGTGTTTATATATATACAGGGTGCCCCAGGGGTACGTGCAAGCTCCATAATTCCGTTGCTAGAAGACATATCGACTTGCGGTTTTTTTCTTACAGTATCCATGGACATTCTGTACAACTTAAAATTATTTTCGTTATTCTAACTACCCCCCTTATAGAAGGTAGTGCACCCTACTCTCTTATTTTAAATGGAATGGTATATTTTTTATTGCATTTTTGAATTCTTTGATGAGATCGAAGAGGACTTTGATAACATGACCCATGGTCTAGCGCTGAAAGTTTTTCAGATATTTTGACTTTTCATGAAATTTTTAATTTTGCAGTGCTTAAATAAAAAATTCACAACATAGAAACTATTGCAGTTAAAATGTTAAAATTTAGTATTCTGATAGCACAAATAACGTACTTTCTATCAAACTGTAGAGCATTTAATTATCTTTTAGCGTTCGGCTAAAATGAATTTTTCTTTCAGGCAATTTTCAAACTATAATAACTTGCTTATTTTAAATGGAACCCCATATTTCCCTTTATATGATTGGATAGAGAAAAAAATTCTGCATCGAACTGTATTACCATTCCCTATACCTAATTTTGATAATTTTTAAGTTATTCAGAATTTTCAATTTCGTCTAATTTTCTTTCCTGAAAGAAAATGTAAAACATAGAAGGCTTAGCAAAACAACGTCCAATTCAACTGTCACAAATAAGATGAAATTAATTAATTAATTTTAAAATATCTCAAGGAAGGAAAATGGAAGAAATTGATTATTAATTAAATTAATATTTATTTCATTTGCTTTTTGTGTATGTAGGATGTCCTAAAGTTGTAAAAAATACAGCTAAGTATTCAATATTAACGTCATTTGTGATATTTTGTCATTTTGCTAAGCCATCTATGCATTTCATTGTAGTTCGGTTAGTTTGGCATAGGCGACTAGACGTATTACATTTTCTTTCAAGGGAGGTGTTTCCACGAAATCGAAAATTTGGAATAACTGAAAAATTATCAAAGATAGGTATAGGGAATGTTGATACAGTTCGATGCAGAATTTTTTTCTCTATTCAACTATATGAAGAGAAATATAGGGTTCTATTTAAAATAAGCAAGTTATTATAGTTTGAAAATTGCCTGAAAGAAAAATTTATTTCAGCCGAACTCTGAAAGATTATTGAATTCTGTTTGAATTGATCAAAAGTACATTATTTGTAATACTTAAATTCCAAGTCTCAATATTTCAAATGCTATGGCTTGAAAAATATGAATTTTTCAATCAAACACTGTAAATTTTAAAATTGCAATAAAAGCTGAAATATCTGAAAAACCTTCAGCGCTAGACCATGGGTCATGTTATTAAAGTCCCCTTCGATTTCATCAAAGAATTCAACAATATAATAAAAAATATACCATTCTATTTAAAATAAGAGAGTAGGGTGCACTACCCCATATAAGAGGGGTAGCTAGAACAACGAAAATTTTTTCTAAAGGTAGTTCAGGTGACAAAACGGCCATATACCAAATTTCATAAAGTTCCATCAAGTAGAACTTCTTATACTTTTGGGGTTACATCCTCTTGGCTCACCCTGTATATATATTTGAAATCAGCAAAAAATATGCTTTCTGATTATCTAACTTTTAAATATGGTTTGTATTTAAAAAATTACAACTTTGTATTATAACTAAAATTACCGAAATAATTAGAAAACAAAATACACCATTGAATTCTACGTTAAAAAGTGTCTGTAGAACGTATAATTGCTTTTTTTGTATCTATAATAGTATCCAAGATATGAGCGATTGTCAAAATTACAAAATATTCACTTTTTGCTTATTACTCGAAAACAAAAGAAAATAGACCACTTTTGTT
Source organism: Mylabris sibirica (assembly GCA_039776855.1). NCBI lineage: Eukaryota > Metazoa > Arthropoda > Insecta > Coleoptera > Meloidae > Mylabris > Mylabris sibirica. The sequence goes on along the minus strand of CM077840.1, from coordinate 4,848,577 downwards.
TTTACCATTAAACTAGTCGGGAAAAAGTAGATCGGTGTTGTGTCATTACCATTAGTTTTTTTCTATGTCTTCTGGTTACCGAGATAGCCTATAGTGACATCGAATTTGCCTCACCCTGTACTACCCCATATAAGGGGGGTAGCTAAAACAAAGAGAATAATTTCTAGAGACAGTTCAGAAGACAACGGCCCATCCTCTTGAATCACCCTGTATACGGAAATAGTTGAATTAATTCGAAAACTACCAAGACACAAAGCGCCCGACAGCATTGAGAGATAACATAGAAAATAGGATAATAAAAATTCTACCTAGAAAAGCGATTGTAAAAATTGTACACATTGTCAATAGCCAAAATAAAACTACAAACTTTCCCAAATATCTAGTAAATATCAATTTTAATCCCTTTGCCGGAACCGAACAAAGACTACTAACAATTTACTAGTTATAGGCCCATTAGGCCCATAAATCTGTTCAAAGGTTTATTACCAACGTAAAGTAAAACATGTAACAGACAATAAAATATAAATTCCAAAACAATTCGGGTTTAGATAAGGACACTTAACAATTTAACAAATTTTTAGAATTGTGAATGATGTAGCAACGAATTACAACAAAGATAAAGTGACCGTTATGGCTCTATTAGATTTTGAAAAAGCTTTTGACCGTGTCCGGCTTGATGGTCTTTTTTAACTAAAGTTTCCCCATAATCAAAATTTATTTAGAAAACAGATATTTCCAGGCCATCGAACTGTATTTTTTTTCGTTCCGGTTTTTGTTCCGGTTCAATTAAATTTTTTGTTATCGGTTCGGTTCCGACATTTGTTCCTACGGAAATAACGGTCTTTTTCGGGTTTCGGTTATTAATTTTCAAATTTTTAAACGTAAACAATTCTAGAAATTAATTAGACTGATAATATCAATAATAATAATACAAATTTATTATTATTATTATTATTATTTGTACCGATAAATCTGGTACACTGCGAATCAAATCACAATAACAATAACAACATAAACATGGTCTACTTAAAAACGAATTTCCCGATAGATTTTCCATAATAATAATATGGTCGTGAAGTAGATAAAATTTTCTATATTTCCGTATCAATCAAGAGGCTAATTAATTAATTAATTAATTTCAAAGCTCTATTGGTGAAAAACGGATTTAAAATTTTCCATGAGACTCACTTAATTTTCAATTTGCCATCTTAAATTGCCAGATAATTATTGAAAATGAATAATATTGGCCAAATTTTAGCCAGTTATGAAGGAAAATATACGAAAAAAAAAACAGGGACCGAGAGCTTCCTCTGCCATTCAAACTTTTATCACATTTTTAGCGATTTTTTTTAAAAAAAATTAGCTAATGACGAGATCCTCACTTTTGAATTTCCGAAAAATTTTTGCACAGAAGTTCGTTTTGGGACCTCAGGAACCCATATCCACCGTTCGTTAAAATTTTTATATATATATATATATATATATATATATATATATATATATATATTTATATATATATATATATTTATATATATATATATATATATATATATTTATATATATATATATATTTATATATATATATATATATATATATATATATATATATATATATATATATATATATATATATATATATATATATTTATATATGTATATCCACGATAACTGCCGTAAAAATACACCAATTTTAATGAAACTTGGTACAAAAATCGGTCTTTGGGATAGCTTGGATGAGTTCGTTGGCCAGACTGGTAGGGCCAACACTTTTGGAATAAGAGCTGAAGAAATGTTAAAAAAAATCATTTTCAATATTACATTTGCTTAGATTTTGATGAAAATTAAAATAACAGTAGAGCCGACCATTCTCTATGACCCAGAAAAAAAATCATCAAAATCGGTTCGTTGGTTCGCAAGAAAAATGCAAAAATCTCTTTTTTGAGTATAAGCAGTAAAATCGATTATCTCAGGTGGCTACATATGTGTTCTGACAATTGATATTAGAAAAAAAATTGAATATCGCGGGGGGGCAACTAATTTTGACAGTTAATATTAGACGCAAGGCCTGCTAGAGAATTTCGTTTGAAAAAATCAAGCAGGCCTTGATTAGACGTATTAGACAAACAACAAACTTCATTATTATTTTTTTTTTTTTAGTGTTTCTTATTGTTTGTGGATTAAAAGTATTTTTCAATAAAAATCATAAATATTAAAATAACATCGGGGAAATGAATTTATTAGTTGATTCAATGTTATTAAAATATATTAATTGTCAGTATCATAAGAATGTTTTGCAATTAATATTTCAGTATGTAGATACATAAAAAAATTCGCTATGTAAGGTACATGCTGCCTTTGGAGATTTTTTCTTAAATAGAAGGCTGCAAAATATGCACGTTGAAATACTCTATCCAACGCACGTTTATTATTTACAATATCCTAAAAAATAAGCGGAGTATTTTTTTAATTTAATCTTAATTTGTAAGTAGAAAAGTGAAATAATAATAAGTATAATAATAAAGAAAATAGAAATAAAAAGTACCTAAATTATTTAACTCCGCACAAATTTTATTGGAAAAATTTGCGGTCTTTTTTCCGTCTTGGTTCTTATTAAAATTTTTGCTAATGTCATCAATAATTCTTATTATTTGTTGTACTATATTATTTATTTCGGCTTGAACTAAAGCTGTTCTTATTTTTATTTAGAAATTTTTCTGTAATTTGTTATTTATCTACTCTTTCGGCAACTTTACTAAGCCCATTCAATAAACAGATGGGCCTATAAATTTAACGTAGATTGGGGGTTATATTAGACTATTAGACTTAAGTACCGGCACTATTTATTACATTTCTTTCAAGAAATTGAGAAATAGTGTACTTTTATGATGGCATTGATGAATGATGTATAGCAATTGACACGTTTTTGATTATTTTATTGGCGATTCGGTCGTAACCAAATGCCTTCTTCGTGCGTAACGTTCTATTACCATTTTCGATAGTATTTGAGGATATCTCATATAAGCAGTGATGGAACAAATTAACTGATAACTATAGGGCGGATATCTGCTCCATAGAAAGAGCAAGGCAAATCTAGTCTCCTGACAAATTCGTATAGAGCGTATTAGCCGCAACCGTTGTACCCGCATGGTCTGTCTGTCGGTGTGAAACGTTTTTCTCTACCAATAGTGTCCGAACGTAGATAAGCAGTCGAGCAATTCAACTGCCAACAAGACGTCGTGACGTTACGACCAGAAAACAGGTGTCTAGTTGTACCGACTTTCTAAGAAATTTTGGTCGCTCTCTCTCTCATTCTTTAAAAAGCGGCTCGTCAGGGACGGGAAAAATTTAAAAAGAAAACAATTCTTGACAAAAATAAAATTAGAAGAAAAAAAACGTTAAAATTATGAACACATTTTTTGTTTTTGTTCTACCTATCTGTTCATATCAATTTATGTCAATACATGCATTAAAATTAAAATTAATTAAAAACCAAGAGAATTAGAGCAAACTTAGAATTTTATATCTAATATAAATTATTTGTTAGACTAATTGACCGTTTTCTTGTTATATAAAATGTAAAAAAAGTATATAAATATAAATAATAAAAGGGAACGGAAAATCGAATGCTTAATGGATAATCCAGGTTCTAGTGTATACGTGAATAACGTTCATTTCTAACGGTTAGGTGCAGCAATGGAAAATAACTACGCCAATGGTGCATTTCGAGCGTTGGAAATCTCGCCAAATGACCTTCAATCCGCCCTTTACTGATAACACATTCTCGTACTATCTTTTTCATGGCTAATCAAATCGTGTAATTAGAGTTTTACTATATTCTTTTGTTTTCGAGTTATTCAACCATGTACATATTTTCATTTTTTCACTATTTTGAAGACGCTCTATATCTCGTAATTTTTTAAGAAAATTAAACGTTTTTTGGTGCAGATTTTATCTATTTTATTAAATTTTGAAAAGTTTTAGCATCCTTGAGATACAACACAAATCTGTTTTTTTTTTTAAATACAAGATGTTTGATCTAAGTATGGCGAGTTCTAAGAAACTTCTATTAGTCGCCGAGCAATTCGAAAAATATTTTAAGGATTTGTAGGAGGGTCCTTATGGAACATTTCAGCAAAATTAGAACCTCGTAGCTCGTTTGGAAGTTGGTCAAAAACCGCTCGTTTCTGACGATGTAGCCATTTTCAAAAACGAACTAAACACACAAAACGACTTAGAATGACTTTAGGATCCTCCCAAAATTGATTTTTTTTCCTTTTTCTCCATTTTATTCTGGAAGGAACAGGTGGAAACGAAAAAAATCAATGTTGATGAGGTCTGATTGTGAGTCATTTTTAGTCGTTCTACGTGTTTTGTTGGTTATTTAAAATTGCAGCATTGTCCAAAAGGATCGTTTTTTGACCAACTTTGAAATGAGCTACTAGGTCCTAATATTGCTAAATTGTTCCCTAGGAACTCTTCTACATATCCTCAAAATATTTTGCGAATCGCTCGGCGACTCATAGGTGTTTCTTAGAACTCACCATACTTAGACCAAACACCCTGTAGAACCATATGTAAATTTTGAGTTCATTGAATAGAAAATTCTTTTCTGATTACAAATATGGTTGATTCTATGAAACTCCTATTAGTCGACGAGCAATTCGAAAAATACTTCAAGAATTTGTTAGAGGGTCCTTAGGGAACATTTTAGCAAAAGTAGAACCTCGTAGCTCATGGAAGTTAGTCGAAAAACGCTTGTTGTTGACAATATCGCGATTTTTAAAAACGAACAACATACAAGCGACTTATTGTTAGAATGACTCTAGGATCCTCCCAAAATTCGTGTTTTTTTCAGTTTTTCTCAATTTTATTCTAGAACAGGTCGAATTGTTTCGCATTTGTTTTAGAATGCAATGGAGAAAAACGAAAAAAATCAATCTTGGGAGGGTGTCGTTTTGCGTCTTGAATTCGTTTTTAAGAATCACGACCTTGTCTAAAACGAGCATTTTTTTGACCAATTTCCAAATGAGCTACACGGTTCTAAACTTGCCAAGTCCTTTAATTTTTTTTTCGAATCACTCGCCAGATAAAGGGAGTTGCCATAAGAACTTCTCGTCCGACGTACATAAATAACCCTGTATTATGCTTATCTGTGTGGAAATTTGACGACAAGCTCGAATTTATTTTGGAAAAATCGGAGAACATTTCAAGACGGATTTTCCGAGAATTTTCTAAAAATTTCCCAAATACAATGGTATTAGCACCTGGTAAATAATAGTATATTATATAACAAGGGACTAAGTGCGACATTTCGTCCCGAGAGTGGAAGTTTATTAATAAACCACTCGAGGGACGAAAGAAAACACTTTAGTCCTGAGTTGTATACACTATTTTTTGCACTTTCGTATATATTTAATGAGAAAACTAAAAAATTACAGATTTATTAATTTGACAAGGGATCTATTAATTTGACAATTTTCTAATGTTGCTATAGAAACATATTGTGTATTTTTTTAGGTCCCTTGGGATTAAAAGTGTTGCCTTAGTCCCTGTTTCGAGGGAGTAAAATGATGTTTTAGTCCCGAAAGTGCAAAAAATTCTCTACAAACTGAATAAAATTTAATTGTAGCATAATTACTTTTAATATGTGGAAATAGAATAAAAATATGTTGGATGTTGGTAAATTTGCACATTTTTTCCAAAAACAATTCGAACATGTCGGATTTCCTATGGATGAGCTTCCAAACAAACTGTTGAACGAGTTTTATCTCTAAAATTGTAGACAGTATGTGATTAGAAACATGTTCTAAAATGGAAACCTTAGTCGGATGCACCGTAAACTAGTCAATTCAATGCTAGATACAGCGCTTGACTTTCTCAGAAAACAAGCAAATCGAATTTTTGACTACTCCGGACTCACAAGTTCTTATGGCAACTCCCATTATTTGGCGAGCGATTCGAAAAATCTTTCAAGAATGTATAAAGGAGTTCTTGAAGATCATTTTAGCATAATTGGAAGCTCGTAGCTCATATTGAAGTTTATAAAAAACACTCATTTCTGACGATGTTGCGATTTTCAAAAACAAACTAAACATGAAAAACGACTAAAAATGACTTGAAAACCTTCCAATTTTTGATATTTCCCGTTTTTTTCCTCTATAGCATTCTAGAAAAAATACGAAACATATTCAGTTGTTCCAGAATATAATGAAAGAAAATTAAAAAAAAACAATGTTGAGAATTTTCGACTCATTTTTAATAATTTTATGTGTTTGACTAATTTTGGAAAATCTTCCCGATGAGCTACGAGGTTCTGATTTTGTTAAAATGATCTTTTGGCACCCTCCTATAAATCGTTGTAATATTTTTCAAATTACTCGCTAAATAATGCGAGTAACCATAAGAACTTTTTGCCGTACGTGAATAACCCTGTATAATCTGGCACTGTTGGCCCCCAAAAACGGATCTGTTGGTCCATTGGGCATTTACCCGGCGGATCAGTCCGACACTGTACTTTTGTTTATATTTCGTGTTGCTGCTCTAAATGAACCCAATTTGTATGAAACTCCTATTAGTTGGCGGACGATTCGGAAAATATTTCAGCGATTTTTAAAGGAAGACCTGGATATCAGTTTACCAAAAGTAGAACCTAGTAGCTTATTTGGAAGTTGGTCAAAAACGCTCTTTTTGGATAGGGTCGCGATTTTGAGAAACGATCTAAACATGCAAAACAACTAAGAATGTCTCAGAGATCCTCCCAACATTGATTTTTATCGTTTTTCTTCATTGCATTCTAGAAAAAAATCGAAATACAGTTGAATTCCGCTATAACGAGATGTCAACGGACAAGGAAAATTGCTCGTTACAAGCAAACTCTCGTAAGAAAAAAACAACCTGTATGCATACATATTTGCACGGATCACAAAAATAATTCGTTATAGCCGACCTCGTTATAGAGGGATTTTCTACTCTATTCCCACCTATTCCAGAATAAATGAAGAAAGTTGCTTAACGTGCATAACCCGGTTTTACAAATCGCAACATCATCGTCAGAAATGAGTGTTTTTTTGACCAACTTCCAAATAAGTTACAAAGTTCCAATTTTGCTAAAATGTTCTCTAGACACCCTCCTATAAATTCTTGAAATATTTTTCGAATTGCTTGCCAAATTATGGAAATTTTATACGAATCATTTAGAACAGTGACGTAATACTGCAGGGGGTGTAGAATTATACGTATGAAGTTACGCCACTGGTGAAAGTTTACTAATTTTTCCGTGTTTTTCTTTATTGAGATTTCTACCCTATTTCGATGCTAAACAAAATCTTCAATTGTAAAAAACTATAAAATAAAAGTTATAATTCAAGGGGTTTTTCTGTACTTTAATTAATTCATTTAAGGGTTTACAAATTATAGGGATGTATTATTGCTCTAGCTACTCAAAACTATCACTTCCTCAAGATGATTTTAAATCTTTTTTTAAATGATGTAAATACATATAACTAACACACCCCTATATCACCCGCTAATGAGTTACAAGGGTGGAATTTTCAATTATTAATTTTAATTTTTATCCACATTTGTATATTCGTCATGTTTTTGTTATTAAATTAAAGATGATTTTAATTGTTTTTTAAATGATATATTCAGTAGGAGTGGCTTGGAAAAGTTAAAAACGCTAACGCTAACGTTAACGTTAACGCAAAGATGCCTGGAAAGTTCCATTCTTTTCTTTATTAAATTACAAAACAAAATAGGAAAAATTGGAAGTTTATCGATTTTTTCTCAATAAAACTGACACCAATCAATTATTTTTAAGTTTGGAAAAATCCATTCTTTTTCTTTATTAATTATTAAAAAAAAATCGGAAAAATTGGAAATTTATGGATTTTCTTCATTAAAACTGACACCAATCAATTGTTTTTAGGTTATTATCTTCAATTAACCCCTATTTGAAAAAATTTAAAAATTTCCACCCCAAAATTCCACTGTTTTTAAGAATCTACCCCACTTGTTGGTTTTCTAAATAATCCAAATAAAGATGTAATCAGTTGAATTAATAAAGTATCACTCCCTAATTTAGGCGCACCCTTGATTGATTATCATAAAGATTACCTTGAAGAAACGATACGTTTCGTGATTCTTCCCACACTACAACCACCCTGTATGAGGGATGAAACTTTAACAAATATATCAAATAAAAATCAACCCTTAATGTTTTAATTTATTGTAAAAGAAATGTATGGTATACATAGAAACGGTGCATTTCTTAATCTTTCGATATCTAGAAAAACTACCCTGTATAAAGGGATGAAACTTTAATTCTTTACGTTTTATCATGGATAATTATCAATTGTTGCATTATTTATGAAGAAAACTCCATTGAATTTCACCCTAAATTTTGATTCATGTTTTTCTAGAATTTCCATTTACTAGAACTACCCTATATGAAAGGGTGGAATATTTTTTAATTATCTATGTAAATTGAATTACGAATATATACGGGTATGTAGGTATTTATTAAATAGACTTCTTAACGAATTTAAAATTACCATTAATTTCCTATTTATGGAAAAAGACTGTACCACCCTGTACTAAGGGATGATATTTTTTCGTCAATTATTTAGTTTATTTATGAATAATTTTACATGTTTTTTATCAAGTAGATTCCCTTAAAATTCACCCTTCAACAGTAAAAAAACGATCTTATTGAAACAATATTTTACTAAACTGTCCAGACATTAGAATCACCCTGTATGAAGGGGTGAAATTTCGGTTTCAGGTATTTATGATTATAAAATAGACCAAATTAAATTACATCCTCAATTCGCCATTAAATTACATATAATGAAACCGTATAGAAACGAACACCCCTAATATCACTACGTAATAAGGGCGGAATTCTCAATTATTAATTTTATTTATATCCACATAGATTTGATATGTTTTTGTTACAAATTAAGGGTGAGTATTTGCTTTAAAAAAACAATTTTTTCGGTTGATTTACTCTGTTTTTTTTTCGTAAAAATTCGATTTATTTCAATAAATTTCCAACAGAGACAACCCTTTTATAGTAAATTAAATGAGGAAAATTGAAAATTTATTTTCTAATTTTTCACAAATAATAATAATGTGTTTTTGTAAAACTATTGAAAAAATATATAAACGGATGTTTATAAAATCTTATCATTGCCACTTGACTAGATTTATAGTTTCAAGAATTATTTCTGCCTGTATTCTAGACATAAAATAAACAAAAATATTGAATTACAGACGTTTTCAAGCGAATTTTTCAACACTCTACATTCTAATTTTCTGGGAATTTATCGATTTCTTTATCTAGTTTGACGAGTTTTGTTTATGTTATACAGGGTGAAGTTGACTTCCCTTTCATCGTTTAAACCACGTATAGAACCCGAAAAACTGTACCGATTTATATGTAAATATATTAGAGGGTTGGTAATTGGTATAGCCCCATTTTCCATATAAAAGGGGTTGAAAATTTCGCCAACATTTTTAGAACCACTGAAAACGGACAATTAGTTTATAACAAAAAATGTTGTGTTTGTATTCAGTAGGTTGGTCAGTAAAGTCGTGCACATCTAACGAACGAACACGAACGAATGCTTACGAAAAACAAAAAAAAAATCGCACCAACATTCAGTATTGAATAAAGCCGCGCCCACATCTAACAAACGAACACAAACAAGTTCGATTGAACAGAATTGTTAACATCAAACAGTAGAACGAATGCGAACAAAAATGTCGAGCAATAACCCATCTCATATCGGTACAACATTCAATAGAGCGGCGTCCACATCTAACAAACGAACACGAACGAATGCTTATTATGAACAACAAAATACAACGAATTCGCACCAACATTCAATATTGAGTAAAGTTACGTCCACATCTAACAAACGAACGCAAACGAAAACAACAAAATGTTAGGTGTGGACAGTATAACGAACGTTAACGAACATGACAAACAGTTACCCATCTCGTGTTTGTACAACATTCAATTAAGCGGCCACATCTACGAACGAATTCGATTTAACGAAAATGTAAACATTAAAATGTCGAGTGTAGACAGTAAAACGAACGCGAACAAACATCACGTCGGTATATTTCATAGGAAACTACCCATTTGTCTTCGTTCGTGTTCGAATATTGTGGAAGTTTTCTATTACATTTAGCTGAACATAAGTGCATCAAGTATGTATCTGTTTGCGTTGTTTTATTCCTCTTCATGAATGTTGAATTTGTTGTTCATGTTTATTTATTCGCCTAAATTGATGTTCGTTCGTAAAGCGGCTTGAATAGCATACGAACGAACGCGGACGAACTCTAATGAACAACGACAAATCCTCACGAACATGCACGAACCGAAACAAATGCTATGACCATACATATATTCATGCAATCGAGAATTCGCACTATACGAACATGAACGAAAGCAAACGGGTAGTTTTCTTTGAAGTGTACTAATATGAAACGGATAACGTGTTCGTTCCCGTTCGACTGACAATCCACACTAGACATTTTGATGTTTACATTACGTTCGTTTGTATGATGTGAACGCGGCTTAAGAATATTGATGTTTGTTCATTTAAAGGCAATTTTATCTCACCCTGTATAATAATAATAATAATAACATACAAAAGTCTGCGACGCAATTCTTCGATGTTTGAGTAAATTCAATAAATTAAAAATCTTTTAAAAACAGGGTGAAATATTCAATTTTATAAATAATTAATATTTCATCCCTTATTAAAATTGTTAATACGTTGATATCAAACTCTTAAAAATTAGGGAAAATTGAAAATAATGGGGGTTCTTAATTAATTTTCTAGTGTTTTCAAAGAAAAATTCCGATGTTGTTTTGTCTAAATATCAAAATAATCAGCATAAAAGAAATAAGCGTTATCGACAATAGATTAATTTCAATTGAATTTTTCTTATCAATAAACATGAAGGAAGAATTGTCTAGAAATCCAACCGTCTTCTGATATATTACCATTTTATTTTTCTAGAAAATTCTACATTGTATTTATTGTTTATAATCATCCCCTTCAACAATGGTGTTATCACTGTTATCATTACTAGATTTTCTAAAGAGTCTTTATGACAATTACCTGTAATTATTCCCAAGAAAATGTACATAATTGAAGGAGATATTCCACCTTATCATACAGGGGTGGTTTTAATGTTTGGAAAGTTTAAAAAAGATTGTTTAAGTTTTTTACAATGTTAAAGGGTGAAATTTGAGGCAATCAACTTGATAAAAACCTGTAAAATCATTCACAATCAAATATTAAATATTGATGGAAGATTTCATCCCTTCGTACAGGGAGGCCCAGTCCGTTTCTATACGGTTTCTTTACAATTAAATTGTAAACTAAGGGGTGGTTCTAATGTTTGGAAAGTTTTAAAAAATATTGTTTCTATAAGTTTTTTTCACTGTTAAATTTCATCCCTTCGTACAGGGTGGTCCAGTCCGTTTCTATACGGTTTCTTTATAATTTAATTGCGCATTGAGGGTGAAATCTAATTGGATCTACAATTCTAAATTCGTTAAGAAGTCTATTTTATAAATATTTCAAAACGGAATTTCACCCCTTCATACAGGATGAGTCTAATGTTTGGAATGATTAAAAAAATATTGTTTCTACAAGTTTTTTACACTTTAAGGGTGAAATTTGAGGGAATCTACTTGATAAAATCTGTAAAATTATTCACAATAAAATATTGAATATTGACGGAAAATTTTCATCCCTTTGTTTAGGGTGGTCGAGTCCAGTTTTATACGGTTTCTTTATAATTTAATTGCGAATTGAGGGTGTAATTCAATTGGGTCTACAATTGTAAAATCGTTAAGAATTCTATTTTATAGCCATAAATACTTGAAACCGGAATTTCACCCCTTCATACAGGGTGATTCTAATGTCTGCAAAGTTTAGAAAAAGATTGTTTCTATAAGGTCGTTTTTTTACTGTTGACGGGTGAATTTTAAGGGAATCTACTCGATAAAAAGCATGTTAAATTATTCATAAATAAACTAAATTATTGACGAAAAAATATCATCCCTTGGTACAGGGTGGTACAGTCTTTTTCTATAAACAGGAAATTAAGGGTAATTTTAAATTTGTTAAGAGGTCTAGGTATTTAATAAATACCTACCCGTATATATTCGTAATTTAATGTAGATAATTAAAACAATATTCCACCCTTTCATACAGGGTAGTTCTAGTAAATGGAAATTCTAGAAAAACAAATAATTCAAAATTTAGGGTGAAATTCAACGGAGTTTTCTTCATAAATAATGCAACAATTGATAAATATACATGATAAAACGTAAAGAATTAAAGTTTCATCCCTTTATACAGGTGGTTTTTCTAAATATCGAAAGATTAAGAAACGCATCGTTACTATACCATACATTTCTTTTACAATAAATTAAAACGTTAAGGGTTGACTTTTATTTGATATATTTGTAAAAGTTTCATCCCTCATACAGGGTGGTTCTAGTGTGGGAAGAATCACAAAATGGATTGTTTCTTCAAGGTAATCTTTATGAAAAACAATCAAGGGTGCGCCTAAATTAGGGGGTGATACTTTATTAATTCAACTGATTACATCTCTATTTGGATTATTTAGAAAATCAACAAGTAGGGTAGATTTTCTAAAAGAGTGGAATTTTGGGGGTGGAAATTTTTAAATTAAATTTTTTAAAATAGGGGTTAATGGAAGATAATATCTTAAAAACAATTGATTGGTGTCAGTTTTATGGAAAAAATCGAATAATCTTCAATTTTTCCGAATTTTTATTGTAATAAAGAAAAAAAAATGGATTTTTCCAAACCTAAAAACAATTGATTGGTGTCAGTTTTATTGAAGAAAATCCATAAATTTCCAATTTTTCCTATTTTTTTTGGTAATTTAATAAAGAAAAGAATGGAATTTTCCAGACAAATATTTGCGTTAACGTTGACGTTAGCGTTTTTTACTTTTCCAAGCCACTCCTCCTAAAATTACTCGTTTCTGATTGGTTCAAATTGAAAGTAGGGGCAACAGTATATAAGTTGCAAACTGACTGTTAGCAGCTCAGTGCTCAGTTGTTCTGATGTCCAAGTTAAGTAAAGAAGAGAAGTGTGTGTAACTTTGTGCAATTTTTATTTTCATGTTTTGGTAAGTTTCAATAAAATGGCGAATTTATTGTAATCTAATATTTGGGTTTATTTTTAATTCTAGTGTTTTATGGATGTTTTCAGTTATCAAGTGCTCATGGTAAATCAGTGATCTTCAGCAGTGGTTCGGTTATTTTACCCTGTGGTAAGTTACCCTTAATATATTTTTTTTTGAATTGTAATTTTACTTGGTTTAATTCTGCTTTAGGGTTCATTGTTTGCTAGCTATGGCGGCGGTGGCGGTAGCAGCGATAAGTGTTGGTAGTCATGGTGTGGTGACAGTAGCAGCACCAAGGGGTAATCGGCGAAAGTAGTAAGTCTTATTTCAATTTTGCTTGCATGTTTTGCTTGATTTTTTATATTTTTATCGATTTTTGTTATCAATTTTTCATTCCAATCTAATGATTTGGAATGGATAATTGTAATTTTTTTTGCTGCGCAGTTTGATTTACTTATGGATATTTTCGTTTGACTTTCAATGTAGATGAATTTAAAGATGGCAAGTTTAAGATCTAAATCAATTGTGAAATTTGTTTTTATTTACAAGGACTGTATTTTTTTTTATTTTACTAAAATCATTAGAAATTCCACATTTAGCAGGTTTTTTTTTGATGAAGTAATTTCAATTTAATTTTTTTCCTTTAAACTAACAGTTTATTATGATTTGAATAGGGCCGTTTTTTTCTGTTTTGTTTATGTAATACAGTATGGGTTGTTTCTTTTTACGAACAAATAAGCCATAAAAATGATTATTATAATTATGGTAACGATATGAATTAAATTTAGTAAGTACTATATGGGTTTCAATATTAATGAATAATTCTTAATAAAATCTTACATTTTGTTTCCCTTCAATTATATTTCGAAATTTCGTTTTAACAGAAGTTTTTTCAATTATGTTGATGTAGGTAAAATCAATATTGAAAAAATGCTTTTTTAAATTAGTAACGTTAGCAAGATTAATTAGGGAAGGATCTTTGGTACAATAATTTCGATCGTTAATTGGAAATTAAAGCAAACTTTATGGGTAACAAATTTAAATTTTTGTTGAGAAAGTCTCGTATTTTTTTATTCCCAAATTTTGTTTCATTGAAATTTTCATTAACCAGGACCGTATTAGGTCTTTTTCGATTTTACAAGAATCAACTTGAAATTTCACTTACTGTTAATAGTGGGTTTATTATGGTGTAATTTCAATTCAGTTTCTTCATTTAAATTTGTATAGGGCCGATTTCAGTTTTATTTGCTGTAGTTTCAATTTGAATCTTATATTTGGTTCTCTTTATTTAAATTATATTTCGAAATCTGCTAAATTTTTGTTTTCGCAGATAAGCGACAAAATTATTGTTAGTAAAATAAATTCATATCAGTAGTAGTTTTTATTAATTATTTATTAATATTTTAATATTTGGAAGACTCAGTGAAAAAACAGTGTTTATACAAATTATATATTTTTTACAATGTTGTTATCTTAACAACCCCAACTCACTATATATTTTTATATATAGCCAACTAAATTCGAAATACCATTAGTTCATTGCTGTCGACTAACAACTATTCACAGAAAAAGTTTGTTTTGATTCAATTATGTGTAGGTATTTTTTTTTTAAATGTAACCAATAGATATTAAATTAACCCTTTGCACTCTAATTGTTTTTCTAGTTTGTTATTAGAGATTGTGAATTCTCGATCATTTTTTATTCTCGAGATCCGGGAATTCTATATAGCGACATGTTTCCTAATTTTCAGGAATTGGAATTTTTTCTCTGTTATCTCGAGATTCTCAGGAAACAAACTATTATAAATGGATATGTATGTGTTTATTAAATTTCAAATACTATAAATAACAAAAACCAATAGAACAATGCTTAATAGCTTAATTATGTTTTAGGAAGTAGCTTTTTAAAAAACATAAACTCTCTATTGACTTGTCAGATAATGATGTTCTCTTCTTTGAAACAAAGTTGCCTGATATTGAAAAATTCCTCTCGTTTTGTGTGGAGGTCGGTTTTATTACAATTAAAGCATCTTTTAACAATTTTAAATTATCGCTTAATTTCCCAGTTATTTCATATATATTAAGTTCTTTCGATAATGATTGAAATTCTGGATCAAGTCCAAGAGTCGACTTGGGTTGTACATGTTCTAGTATAGATTTTTTTAACAGTGCTTCTAAGCTCATATTATTAGTTTCACTTAACTGTTTTAGAGTAATATCGTCTTCAGAGGAATCAGAATCACTATGATTCGCTTTCGAAAAAAGTCGCTGCATAAGTGTTTTTGCCAATTTTAGTACATCCTTTTTTACAATTCGATTTCCTAAAAAATCTTTTTCAGTTATTTTAAGATAATTTGGATTAAATAAAAATTGAATTAATGCAGTCATTTGCACATCTCGTCTTTTATTAATTTGCATTCTTAACTCTTCCGCGAGTTTTATACTTATATTATCCGTTTTGTTTTTATCGAGAGTTTCGATCAAAAATTTTAAAATTCCTTCTGCCGCCAAAAGATTTGTTTCCTTCTTACTGAGAGCTTCAACCGCAAGTTTTACTGGTTTAAGTGTATTTAATAAAGCCAATGCTCTTGGTCTATCAGTTTCTGTTGCCCACAAATGGTTCATTTCCAGGTCAGATAATGACTGAATTACATGTATTTCAACATTAAGAAAACGATCTAACATAATTTCTATGGTGTTCCATCTGGTTTTGCAATCTAATAATAATTGCAATTCTCTATTCTCTGATGCCTGAATGTGATTCTGTAAAATTGAATTACGAACTGGTGATTTTTTAAATAATTTAACTATTTTACGTATCTTTTTTATGATTCCATAACTATCGAGAAACGTATATTTTTCATGATCAACATAATCATATTCATCAGATTCGCTATCTACAAAACAATCAATATCGTAGTTATTTTCGTCAGAATCATCAACATCATCATTTGAATCATTTTGTATCTCAACATTTTTCTCTTTATACAAAATATTAATTACACCGAGATGGATACCATGGTTATAACATAATTGATGATAAACTTCCGAAATTCGACCAAATTTGATCATAACACTTGCTGCATCACTGGTAACAGAAACGATATCATTTTGAAAGGTAATACCGAATGAACCTAATTTTGCATTAACTAAATCATACAAACGTTCTGCCGGACAAGAACCATGAATCGGTATTAAACCAATATTATCGGAATCACCATTAGAATAATAAATATGTACATTTAAATACCTTTTGTTCTTTAGGCTTGTCCACTCATCTATCGATATACTAAATTTGCAGTCTCTCAATATCATTTCTTTAATTTTTAATATTAAATCATCTTTAAATAGTTCACATTGTTTGTGAATCAATTTCATTATATCTGAAGGTTGTATTGGTAATTTGAGATTTTGTAATTTCAAAGCATTCCGGATAAATTCGCTTTTGGAAATAGCAAATATGGTTATATTATCTTTTGCAGCTAATTTTGAAACGATCATTTCAAGTGTATTATTAGACTTATTAGTAAGAAAATTTGTTATGTTTTGTTGTGACTCTGAACTCGTACTAGGCCGCGGTGACGAAGTAGATTGTTCCTAAAGTTTTGAAAACTTACTCTGAGCCCGCTTCATAAAGTGAACATTCTGCAAATGACGATGTAGCCCGGTTGTGGAAGATGCCTTGCACATCAGAATTTTAGGGCACAAAACGCATGAAGCACGGTCCATATCTCTTTTAAAATACGTCCAAACATTGGAATATTCCTTCATTTTTACTAATGAAATATAAATGTCATTAAAGTAATGTTAATAATTACAGAATTCAAAACTCACGATTAATAAATTTGAAAACAAATTTCTACATAAGTGAAAAGTAGCATACACCTCAGACATCATCATCAAATACTTGTACACAAACATATACCTAATACGGATTATAATAACTCAATGTTTCTGCGCAGGCTTGAAGTACTACGTGTCCACACAATGAGAAGTTTAAGTTTAAAAAAGCATTTTACCGGAAAAAATACTTTTCTTAAATACAAAATCTAACATAATTATAAAACGAAGTTAATCAAGTCAGTTAATTAATAAATTCCTTAAACTTGAGTTTTTTATGAAATTAAACAATTAAAGTAATTATTGAAAAGAATTTTTGCATTAGGCAAAAGTATACAAAATGACAAAATTAATTATATTTTAAGATCAATGAAACTGTGTATTTGTTAGGTTTCGTTATATTTATCTATCTGTTACATGTATGCTAAATTATATTTAATTTTCTTATTAATTGAATATTTGCGGAATACGTTATATGTATTCTGATTTTAAGAAATTAGCAAATGCGCATTACTTTGTTTCTCGCTCATAGACATTGCCTATGAGTAAGAAAAAGATATAATGTCGTGCTTTCGTCTGTTACTCTCTTACACATTTGCTTCTTATGGCTACGATACCCCACTGTTCACAAATAAGTACAACAAAGGAAAACGTAAAATATTTATACATGTTTATTTACAATTTCGTTTATCAAATGGGTATCTAGTTCTTGGAAGTATATTGTAAACAGTTATTTCAGTATTGCACAGTCTAGTGCAGGGGCCGGCAAGTGATTTCAGGTGGGGTCCGGATAGTTTTGAAATTTTTTATCGAGGTCCAGAAAAAAACTCGTAATCCTTAAGGCCGATCCACACACAGAGATATATCTTATAAGACGGTCTCATGGTACGGTGCAATGATATATATCTATCTCTGTCGATATCATGTATAGACAAAGCTAGATATATATCACTGTACCGTACCATGAGACCGTCTTACTAAGATATATCTCCGTGTGTGGATCGGCCTTTACTATTTTTTTTTATTTTTATTTTCATTCATAAAATAATATGAAATTTAAAAACTAATGCGAGAAATTACATTTGCTGTCTTGAGCCAGTTTTTTAAAGTTGGGTTCACGAGAGGAGCAGCTTATGCGAAGTGTGTCTTCAAGGTGGGCAGCAGTTAATTTTGAGCGATATTTGTTCTTCAAAAAATTCATCTTTGAAAATGAAGTTTCACAAATATATGTGGAGCCAAACAGAGTAGCCAGGTAAATAGCCAATTTTTTGCAATTTGCATATTTTTCTGGGACATGTTTACTCCAAAATTCTTCAGCGGATGCATTTTTATGCGTTTGCAAGGAAATGTCTTCCTGTAAGTCTATTATCTCCATTTGGAGTAAAGGCTTGGAAAGGCAGAACAACTTCGCAGCCACATCTGTCCATTCTGCCGCTGGAGAAACGTTAAAAGGCGATTTTAAGAATAGGGACAACTTCTCGATCTCTGCAAAATCTTGGAATCTTGCTGCAAATTCTTTCTTAAGATCTGACACAAAATTTGAAAACACTACAATGTCTATTTCAGAATTACTTTTATATTCAAAAATTGTTGGAAAGTGAATAAATTGTTGACTTGCAATGTCGTTTTCAAAGATATCCAGCTTACGACGGAAAGAAGACACACTTTGTATCAGATCACATATTAATTTCCCATTTCCTTGTAGCTCGACACTGAGCGCATTTAAATGTTTCAGGATGTCGTTTAAAAAAGCCAAGGTTAGTATATTGCTTTCATTTGATAGGAACTCCAAATAGCTTCTTGATGTTTGTGTATCCAAATTTTCTAAGAAGGATATTACTTCTTTTTTAATTTGCCAAAAGCGTTCAATCACATGGCCTTTACTTAGCCAACGAACATTGTTGTATTGTAGTAAGTCAGAATGCGCCGAATCACACTCAGATAGAAATTCTTTAAACTGTCTGTGTTGAAGAGCAGAACGAGACCTCATAAAATTAATCAACTTGATCAAGTTGTCCATTACTTCTTTTAGAGTGACACTAAGTTTTCCACAAAGGACTGCCTGGTGAATTATGCACTGATACGATAGTAGCCCAGCATTCTTATCCTTGATTCTCTTTACTAGCCCTTTTTCTTTGCCGATCATCGCTGGGGCCCCGTCAGTACAAAGAGACACCATTTTATCATAACTAATGTTTGATTTTGTCATAAATTCATCAAAAGTTTTGAATAAATCTTCTCCACGTGTCTTGCCTTTAAACGACAATATTGCTAGCAATTCTTCTCTAAATAATTTATTTTCAATATCAAGAAATCGCACGAAAATAGACATTTGTTCTTCATCTACAATGTCACATGATTCATCAAGAGTCATGGCGTAGCAAGGCGCCTTCTGCAGAAGTTCGAGCAAACTACTTCTGTTGTTATCAGCCAAAATTTCGGTTCTTCTTGTATTGCTTCTCGCCGACAATGGAATACCTTGAATTGCGGTAACAACATCCTTTTTCTCCTCAAAAAGTGCCGCGGCCACTTCCAACATACATTTTTTTACTATCTCAGAGTCTGAAAATGGCTTCTGGTGTTTATTAAGTGTCCAGCACACACGCAACGCTGCTTCTGTAGATTTTTCTTGCTCGCTCATAGACCGAACTAATAATTCCGTGCTTTTTTTGTAAGACGCTAAATATACCTTGAGTTTCTCTTGACGTGCTTCACTACCCAGAGGAAAATTTTTATGGAACTGCTGATGAGTTGTTTCGTAGTGTCGCTTTAAATTGGCACTTTTAATAAGAGCAACAGTTCTGTTGCATATGAGGCAAACTGGAACAGCTCCAGGCCTATCAGGCAGCGTAAAACAATATTGTTCAGTCCACTCGGTCAAAAATTTCCTATTTTCACTATCAACTTTACGCTTTTTAGGATACATGTCGATACAAAAGATATGTTATAAGCCTTGGTAATAACAAAACGCACTGTACGAGATCGCAACAATTACTGAAGAAGTGACGATGAAATTTGTCTGCTTAGTTGGCACAAAATCTATTTAGCCTGCGCAGTGAAGAATAACTAAGGTGGGAGAGAAATTAAAACAAACCCCGTGTGATGATATTACTTACAATTAGATGCGCCTATTTTTGCCAACTAATCTTTTATTTAAATTGGTTTTTTATAAACAAAATACCACAGGTCGGTACAGCAAATTTCTTATTTAATTAAAAAAGATTTTTATGCAATAAAAATGATAAGAATGGCGCTTACACGTATTGTTATCTAGAGAAAAATATTTATTAAATAATTTGAGTAATTTATATTTTCAATTTTTTTTGGCGGTCCAGTTTTTGACCTTCCGCGGTCCGGATCTGGACCGCGGTCCGCCAGTTGCCGACCATTGGTCTAGTGTGATTATCAGTGTCGGAACTGTCGGACTGGCGACACTGCTATTACTATTAACTCAAATTAAAATTTCACAAAATTCTTAAAATTCTCGTAAATCGTTTCTCGAGAAATTAAGATTTTGAATTAAATGAATAACAAAATTCTCGAGAAATTGGATTCAAAAAAACCAAAATTTCTCGAGGATTCTCGAGATTGGATTTCTCGATCACAACCTCTATTTGTTATCACCAAACTCTGATTTATTATTTCTGGCTTTGATATCAGGATATCACATGTCAGGTATTAAGTAACTGTATTGTCACGTCAGAGGTGACTTCAGAGTGCAAAGGGTTAAAATGGTCAATTGTTCATATCATATTAGGGGCTTTTGCCAATACTCGATCGTTATGAAATTATGTTGCCATTGATTTGGTGTAGGCCAGTGTTTTCCAAACATTTTACCTCTACCCCCCCCCCCCCAAGAAAATTTGAATCTTGGCGCCTCCCCTTATATTTAGTAAAATAATATAGACAAATTCTTAGACTGAAAAAACTATTATACCATAAAAGAAAAAAATTTAATGGACAGAATTATGCTTTGCTATTCAAATTCTTCAATGTAGTCAAATTTTCACGCCTCCCTTTGCTATACCCGCGGCTCCCCTAGGAGGTGCGCCTCCCAGTTTGGAAATCGCTGGTGTAGGCAATCCAACATATTTGTTGGATTGCCTACAAAATATTTTAAATAATATTAAATAATTAAACGACATATTGACTTAATTTTACCTCGCATGAAATTTTGAATGCATTTTATGGTAATGTTCTGTTTTTGAAGGTTATTGAGTAAAATAAAAGTGGATAGTGCTCATAAGTCTACGAGGGTGAACCACGGAGAGGGGCTAGCACAGTTAATGTTAATTGTGTTTCTATAAATCTTAGTAAAAGACGCATAAAAACGAATTTAAACCGCTTGCACGACTTCTGGCCTGCATATAATTTTAATGCTACCATTGAAAAAAAAAAATGATGAAATCGATTATTCTCGTTTGTGAATGTCGACATAAATTCCGCTAAATACCCGCCATAATCTAATTTTCTCCCAAAACGTGGTAGCGCGGCCGTTGAATTCCCTCCATTTTCTTTCAATATTTCACGTATATGCGCCCGTAACCGGATCGACAAAATTTTCCTAATGATTTACCGTGAAGTGATCAAATCCGTGATTGCGCTTAAATTCCCATACGACCGCCAACAATCACTATGAATTTCGGTTCCTGGTAATACATTTTCACGAATAACCTGAACTAACGTTTCTTCCGTTCAATCTGGAACCGCGACAGAAAAGAAATTCGATTTATTCCCCCTTTCGACCCCACCGTCAATTATGCGACCGCAATTATATATTTCCTTTTCCCAATTTTCGCCTCATCAATTTCGACCACTTTAGCCGGAGCACCGATTTTACCCCGCTCCGTTCTAAAGGCCACCATAGACATCCTTCTTTCTCGACAGTTCTAACCGACGGGTGAGTCGGTTGGAACGGACGAATAACAAAACTGATGTGTATGTGTGAAAACCATCGTGATTAACCCTTTCGCTGCGCAATTCGTTTTGAGATTTTGTGCCTGCTGTGCGCATTTATTTTAGTAGTTTCATCTTTATTCGTGTTGAGCAGTTTGACCATTTAAACGCTGCGAATTAATTCGTGTTGAGCTGTTTAAAGAAATTAAGTATTGCGAGTTTATTCGTGTAGAGCAGTTTATTTTTTTTTGTAATTATTAAATCCTATATGGTGATTTTTATTTAGAATATACGTAAAGCGGTTAATTGAAAATAATAACTAAAATTTAAAAAATCTATTGCAAAAATTTACCATTTCACAAAGAATAATTTTTTTTAGTATGATATATTTCAAAACATGGTACCACACATAAAGAAACATTGCAAGGCTCACATACATATCGAGTTTCCTTTCGTTTTTTATTTTTTACACATACAATGCAACGTTTAGTTGGGTTTGCTTTTGATTCTGTTGCAGAAAGAAATGTTGGAAAATGTCTAGCTGATAAGCGTAATAGAGAATCGGCATCTTCTGGACGTCTACCTGCTCGATTGCGTTGTTCAGGTGTGTGATATGTACGGAGTAATTGTTTTATCAAATTTATTTGAAATTCTTTTACAGGATAATCCTTTTTAGTCAGCTCTCTATAGAGTATAGAAGCATTCAAAACTGCTAAATCAAATAGATGGAAAAATGTTTTTTTATACCACTTGACCGATTTTCTCACTGTTTCTGTCATACTTAGCATCATATCACTTCTATCTACGGAACCCATGTTTTTATTGTAATCTAGAATGGCAACTGGTTTGAGAACATTTTCGCCGGTATTTTGATCAATTTTATTAGAAGGGGCTAATTCGTTGGTGTGTATTGTAGACAATAGCTTAACATCTCTTTTATCATGCCATTTTATTGCTAATATATTTTGACTTGCTTTGCATTCAATATCACCCATTTTCAATTTCTTGTTCATAACGGGCATACCCTTGCGATTTGCTTTTACTGTACCACATGCGTTGGTTTTATTTGCAAATAAATAGGAAAATAAGGCTGGACTTGTATACCAATTGTCGACGTATACTGTATGGCCTTTATTCAAATAGTCTTTCATTAGAGTTAACACTATACTTCCAGATTTACCAATATTTTCTATATCAAAATTAGCAATTTCTGTAGTTCCTCCTGTATAAATAATAAAGTCTAGAATGTAACCTGTTTTGCAATCACACATAACAAAAAATTTGATCCCAAAACGATGGCGCTTTGATGGTATATATTGTTTGAAAAACAATCGTCCTTTGAACAACATTAGACTTTCATCAATACAAATATTTTGATATGGAATAAAAGTTTCTCTAAATGTTTTTTTCAAATGTTCAACAATAATTTTAATTTTGCGTAAAGAATCACCCTCAATAGGCGGTGAAGTATTATCGCTAAAATGCAACATCCGCAAAAGCAGCAAATATCTATCTCTTGACATTATTTGTGCAAAAGCTGGTGTTGATCGAAGCCATTCTTGAGACCAATAATCATTCAGACAGGGTTTTTTTACTTGCGGCATTAAAAGATTTACAGCGAAGAAACAATATATTTCTTTGAAGTCGGTATTCTTCCACCGTTTTAGACGTGAATTTTCACTTGGATCTTTTGCTGTGAGAAATTGGAAATATAAGTTGGTTTGCTCAGCTATTTTTGTTACTATTTCCTCTGTGAAAAATATTTTGAAACACTCTAATTCCGTGTAGTCAGTGTTACCTTTCGAAGGACCTGAACAACCATTATCAAAATTGTAAATTTTTGGTGTAAAGGATGTTGCATCCTTCCATTGATATTCGCAATTGACCGCCCGTTTCTTATGTTGTGGCTCTTCAGTGTAATCATCACTGTCATCAGTTGTCTCATTATCATTGTTGTCTATATCATCGAGAAATTCTTC
Source organism: Mylabris sibirica (assembly GCA_039776855.1). Classification (NCBI taxonomy): domain Eukaryota; kingdom Metazoa; phylum Arthropoda; class Insecta; order Coleoptera; family Meloidae; genus Mylabris; species Mylabris sibirica. Next base: position 4,824,677 of record CM077840.1, on the reverse strand, counting down.
TCCACTATCTGACAGTAATAGTATTTCTTCCAACTCTGCATCGGTAAGATATTTTTTTGCCATCTAATAAAAATTGCGTAATACATTAATTATATTTATTTATAATATTATAAATAATATAATTTTATTATAAAATACTTACAGTAGATAATTATATAATTAAAATAACTATAAATGTATTGAATTTTAGTATGTATTCTTCAGAATGCTGGTAAGAACTGCCTGTATGCGCTAGAAATTGATAAATATATTGTGCAGGTTTAGACAAGTTCGTAATTGTTATTATAATTTTTATAGCGAGAATACTCGTCTGAAGCAGCGTACGAAAATAAAATCAGAGCGAGAATATCCGTGTAGAGCAGTTAACGCAGTAACATTGGTAGCCTTAAATACGTATTAAACAGCAAAAATAATCGTATAGAGCAGAAAACATGAATAATACATAGTAAAAATAGTCGTATTGAGCAGCTAACTAATTTAAAACTAAGCGCGAAAATATTCGTCGGGAGCGTATGATACACAAGTTTTTTTTGCAAATATATACGTGTGGAGCAGCGAAAGGGTTAATATGCCGTTCCGAAATATCAAATGATTTTGATTTTTGTCCGGTTTCTTGCCATCCAGGCGGTTAATCACGATGTGTGTGGCATAAAACGTCGTGTTTTCTCAGTGGCGCCGTCTCGCTAACCATTCCTTAATCCACTATGAACGAAATAAATGCCAGGCTTCTTTTAAATTCCTTTCAATTCAATACGCGGCAACAACCACGGTACATTTGCTTATCTTATAAATCTTATAATACATAAAAAAAATTAGACAATAAAATTTATGGATTTATCCCAATTTCCCATCATATTTTTCTCTTAAAATGTAGCTGTTCCTGGGATATTTGAAAAGCGCTAATGGTTTTTATTTGTTGCTTTAAACACAAGACAAAAATTAGTAGGTAAGCCCTAAGTAAGCAAGATTTTTCTTTTTTACCCATAATAGCGTAAATAATTGCGTTTATTTTAACGCAACATATAAATTAAAAGTGGCAGTTTTGTTTCCCTTACGGGACATTCTCAATAAATTCATTTCAGTATTAGTATCTGTGTTTTTGCCAAAGAAATTTTCCGACGTAATGTTTTTTAATTAAATTTATTGTGATTTACTGTACATTTGAATTAATTAATTAATTAGTTAATTAGTTAGTTAATTGTTCAAAGTAGCCGTAAAAAAATAAAAACAGCCTTATTTAAATAGGAATATGATTATTTATTCAACAATTTTGATTGCAATAGACCTTCATTTTTTCTTCATTGCTATCATAGTCGTTTAAAGAAATTTTTGTGGACAATACACTGTATAAGAAACAGATTCGGAATTTTTACCCTTTAAGATTACCACCTAATAACGTAACGATAATTCTTAAGCTGTCTAAAAATATTCTATTTGTCAGTAAAATTTGTATTAATGACATGGTAGCGCACAGATTGCGTGAATAGTTTACAGTAATTCATTTTCTGAATTTTATTTAGAATTTGTTTGGCTATGAGCTATCCAAATTTATATAGTCTGTCGATTTTTCTAAGGGAATGACTAAAGTAATAAAATAAAGTGTATTCAACAATGAATGTTCAATTGCAAATAGCACCTCATAAAATAAATAAAAAAAAGCAGGTAAAGACAAGTGTTTATACTTGCAATTGAGCATTCATTGTTGAATATAGTTGACTTTATTTTATTACTTTAGTCATTCTCTTGAAAAAATCGACAGACTATAAAAACTACAAACTGTCAAGGAGGACCAGTGGCGTAACTAGACACCCGCGCGCGCCTGCATCCGGGGGCCGCAGACCCTCTAAGGCAGTGTTACTTAAATTTTTTAATAAATGGAATCCTTTCCAATGTTCACTTTTTTCGTGGAACCCCTGGTTTGTTTCATTAATATTAGTTTTAATATGGATTATTTGTAATTAAAGTGCCAATTATTTTGAATAATTTTTATTTCATTCAAATAATATCAAAAATTATTCCAAAATTTCTTAAAATAACTGAAAAATAATGCATTACAGAATTTAAATTTTAATAAGATGGATCGTAATGCTTTTCACTATCACAAATATGCTTCATGTTAGGTTTTATGGATGAAAGTTAAATTCTCATGTCAGGTTCGGCGTTCATTCTGTTGCGATATTTATTTTTTGTCGACACATAAAGCTGAGAACCCCGTTTCGCACATATATGTAGTGGAAACGGCAAAAGTGCCAACACGGCCTTTTGTAACAAATCAGGAGACTCATCTTTTAAACTGCACCAGAATTCCATTAACGAGATTGATTTAAATCAGATGTTATTTCAGTAAAAGTTTCGTAGTCTTCTGCAGACATTGTTGAATGTTTCGAATTAACAAATGGATTTTTAATCCACAATTAAAGTACCTACTGCTCTACTGGTTTTGAACAAAAAAAACTTACCGATTTTAGAAAAAAAGATGCGCTGTCTAGAACAAAAACGCACATAAAACGTCTAAGAAAGGTGAGGTTAAAAACTCTGCAAACTGTCAAGGGATACCAACGCAACAAAGAATACCAACCTACCAACAAAATGCAAGTTACGCTTTACATTTTTGACAATTGCATCTTGGTTACCATGTTTTTATGTACCCATTAAATTTAAAATTTCGTAGTCATATTACACTTTGTATATGGCTAATGCAGGCTTTACACTTGTTTATTATTTTTTGAATTCAACGTTTTCCTGTTAAAACATCCGTTTTGTTTCTATTAGGGTTTTCTTTTAAACGGTTTGTCCCTTTCTTAAATTTTAAATAAATTTAAATGTGAAATTCAATTTTTTCATAAACATTTCAATAAGATTTTTATTTCAATTTGTTCAATCTGGAAAAGTAGATGTAACCACACGGGGTTCAAGGGGGTAAAACTCAGATATTAAACAAAAGGGAAATTGATACTATCTATATTAATGATTCATTTACGGGGCGGACACGGTATACAATTAATCATTACAAGTGTTTACAAGTTTAACATCAAGTAATTTGTTATAAATTTGAATACAGATAAACTGGGTACTTAACTTTTCTTCACGATTGTTCACCAGGTAGCGGGTATTGACGGGGCTTGGTCTCTCAGCAGTTTCTTTTCTTTTCTTTCAATTCTTCAACTTTGACTCTCTTTATTTTCTGAATTTCAGGCTTCACCATAATACCACAATTAAACCTTAACTTTTACTTTTATTTTTAACTTAATTAACTTCTGTTAATTAACTAATTAATTTTTCAACTTTCTCAATTAATTGACTACACATCTTATTTCTTAATTTTTAACTGCTTGATTCTAATTGAATTAATGCTCTTACTTTTGATGCTAATTAATTGTTGCGGAGCCCAAGTTTTCCCTTTTTATAGGCCAATCCCCGTAACTACCCTCACCGTAAATTTTGGGATCCCCCATACCAGATTCTGATTCAAATAACTAATTACATCAATTCTGGCATGATGAATATGGGCGTTGCTAATTATTAATTAAGGTTGAAGTCTGGTAGGGAAAAACTACATTTATCGGTCTAAAATTTTGAAAAAATTACCAAAGCCTAGTATTAGTCTAAGCATTACTTGTACCAAATTTTAAGGAAATCTGTCGTTAAGTTTTTGAAAACAAGCGAAAAAAACCATGTTTTTTGCACTATTTTATTTTTTATTTCGAAAATAAGTCGACAGATTTTGTTTAAACTTTTTTATCATATCCAAGTTGGTTTTATGTAGCTTCTGAATTTTTGTGGATGAATGAGACCGATAAACTTTTACACCACAAAATAAAAGAGCTGAAAAATCGAAATAAGCGTAAACGATCATATATGCTGGAAACCAAGTTTGTATTGTATAGAATCAGCCATGAGAAGTAACATACACGAAATTATTTGCCATCAAAATCATTTTTTTTCGCTAATTAACACATTTTATTACTATTAAAATTTTAATTTATAAATTCCGCCATATTGCTCTCAAAGAAAATAAAGCAATCTGTAAATGTCGATAAAAATATAGATATAAAAGACGTGGTGGAGCAAGCGCCATCTAACGAGTGCGATTCCGGTAACTTTCTAGCCAGACATGGCCAGACTTCTACGTTAAAGTACTTCGCTTAAAAATTGTTACAAAGTTGCAATTTCATCTAGAGTGTTCTATTTACTATTTTCGATTTTTCCATTTGTTAGACAAATTATACAACACTCATCTTTAGAAGCTGCAACTTTGTTGCAAATTGGTTTTTAGCATTATTTTGGATATTTCCATTAATTATATAAATATACAGTATTCCAGGAGGTATAATATACCGTACTGGCAAATCCAGGCTATTCCATATACTATACTGGAAATCCAGGTTGTTACATAGACATCCGGGAGAATTCCCATTATTGTCTCTTTAATTGTTGAATAGACGTTTCTCTATATATTTAGTTTTGGTTCATTACTAATGAATCATTAGTTAACTGTTGTTTTGTTTCTCAATTAATTGCAAGCATAGACATATACCGGGTGATTCACTTGAGAGAAACAGTTTTTATGCAAACTACTCTCCATTATTTGCAGAGTGATTCCAAGGATTTTAATGAATTACACGGGTCAACACGAAATTTGACCTTAACATCAGAGTATGAAATTTCGATGATTTAGATGATAGTTAAACGAAAAAAAATTATATGGCTTGTAAAAGTTTGCTTTTGTACCCAGTAGAACGTTTAAACGATATTTTCAAAAATTTGTGATTTTTATTTTTATTTTATAGAAAAATGATACAAATATAAATGTACATTATATTTATTAATTTTAACTATCAAATTAGCTCACAAAACAGTGGAAAATAATTTAAAAATGCACAGTATTACTTTTTCCTTTATGTTCGTAAGTACTTTCTCGCAATAAACCCCAAATATAGTCTCCCATCATATTTTCATTATATTGGCCTTGATAACGTTGTTCGAAGTTCATGATATCTTGGTGGAAAAGTTCTCCTTGCTCTTCGGAGTACGCTCCCATATTGTTTTTAAATTTATCTAAATGAGCATGCAGCATATGTACTTTTAAAGACATCCTGCATCCCATGGCTTTAAATTTTTCAACATATTTTTAACTAGTTCTTCATAGTTTTCAGCTTATTTCCCAAAAACCCAGAGACTACTGCTTTGAAACTATTCCAACTTGCTTGTTAAACTTTATTAAGTAAGCTCGGAAATTTTTCATCAGCAAAGATTTGCCGAATTTGTGGACCAACGAAAACTTCAGCTTTAACCTTCGCCTCTGACAGTTTCGGGAAAATTTTTTTTAAATATTCAAAAGCGTTCGATTTTTCATCCAATTTCTTCACAAATTGTTTCATTAATCCTAGCTTAATAAGCAAAGGCGGCATTAACACTTTTTCCGCTTCAATAATCGACTCAAATTTTACGTTCTCTTTTCAGACACAAAATTGTGTTCTTACAGGCCATGATCGTTTGGTATAATGCTGAGAATCCGCTCTGCTGTCCCACAAACACAAATAACACGGATATTTTGTATATCCACCCTGTAGCCCCATTAAAAATCCTACCATTTTGAAGTCTCCAATCAGCTGCCAGTTATATTCATGATACTTCACAGATTTTAGTAAGATTTTAACATTTTCATAATTTTCTTTTAAATGTACAGAGTGAGCGATTGGAAGAGATGGAAATTTATTCCCGTTGTGCAACAAAACAGCTTTTAGGCTTTTTGTAGAGCTGTCAATAAATAAGCGCCATTCACTAGGAACACAAGGAATTCCAATTTCTTCAAACATACCTTTCATGTCATTACAAAGCCCATCTTCTTTTGTAAAAAATGATGAAAATATTTCATGCCGAGTTCGTTGGTCCGTGATGTTGACATCAATAAGTAAATTCCACTGTTTTAAACGAGAACCCAAAAGCTCTGTTTTACTTTTTGGCAGATTTAAATCTCGTATCAAATCGTTAAAATCTTCTGAAGAAATAAGATGTTGTTTTGATTGTTCAGGTGTAGGTAAAAATTCTTTATCTGATCCACTTCTATTGGAGCTGAAAGATGAGCTTTTTTGAGACAATTTCATCGGAGATTCAGGTACTGGAAGTGTCGCGCTATGTATAACTGGAGCAGATGAAGAGTCAAGGTCAGGATATTCAATAGATTTTGCATTTTTGCCACTACGTCTTTTACGTGGATTGACAATGCAAAAGTAGCAGTCATTAATGTGGTCTTTTAATTCTCGCCAAATTCTTGGTACTGCAAATTTCATAGACCGATTCTCACCTCGATACCAACCTAAAATAAATAGAAATAAAAATTAATGTGTTTATAGTATTTTATCATCGCTTGAAAATTACTCACCTTCCAAAGACTTTTTACAAGTACTACATGCGACATGCTGAGCCCATTGGCTTGTCTTGGTTCCCAACAGGGAAGTTAAAATATGCTTCGTAGGCTTTACAGAGAACCTTGCATGCCTTTAATTCATATTTTATATCATGCACTTTAATAAATTGAAACGCATCAGCATCATATTTACACTTTCTCGACGACATTTTAACATTTTCTAGACTTGTACAAAACATCTGATTGTTATTTATCACTCAAGTGCCATCTGGAGGCACTGTGTGAATGTAAAAACCCCACGTTAATGTCGCGGTATTTTTGAAAGTATCAAAATTAATTAAAATTTCTATAAAAACTCGAAAATATCTATAATTACGATAGTTATCACAAAAGCAAACTTTACATAGAAAGAAAGTATTTTTTCATCGTTTTTGTGGTTAATTAACCAGAAAATCATAAAATAAACTTTAGGACAAGGAATGAAAATTTTTTTGTAGAGCCGTGTATCGGTTTTTGAAGAAATTTTTTGTGTACATTAAACAAAGAAACTAAACTAACTTCCAAGTATTTTTATGCACGCATAATTTAATATTCAAATAATATGTAACCAGAAAATCTAGTATTACTTTTCAATTCATTTGAATAATTAATTAACATGCACAAAACATGTCCACTAATTTATTTGCTATTTATTATGTTAATGTTGATCCTTTAAATGAGGATTCAAAGGGCGATAAACGTAAGGATTGACAAGTCAGAAAATTACGTGTCCTCTGTATGTAATTCAGTTTCATATTTTAAAAAGCTTTCATTTTCAAAAAGTCTCATTATTTGCATTGCCAAAAAGTCTTGCACCTTTTCATTTTCAAAAAGTTTTCAAATTATCAAATTTTCATAGGCATGATTTTCTAATCGTCAGTAAAAATTCGTTGGATTTATTATTTTGATTACTATTAAAATTAAGTATTTAATTTTTATTCAATTTTAAATTATTTTTTTCTGTGATACCATTCACTCATCCATTTTTACATTGTTGTACAGGAAATAAAAATTGTGTTCTTAACACGTATTTCTGTTTCCGGCGATTCTCTAGGAAGATTTGACGTTATGTCAACAAACCAACGATTTCCAACTCTATTTAGTCTCTATCTAGTCCTGTTAATTTTTTTTTAATTTTTTAGGAGAAAAAAGGGGGTGTCTTGCAGATTACCACATGAATAGGCATGTCAGGGACGATAAATTAATATCTTCTCTCCCGATTTAGGAAAGTTAGCTCGAACCTACTTAAAAATTACCTACCCTCTTACCTACTTTTACTCCCAAACACCCTGTCTATTGGAACGATGTATGACATGGTAAGGGGCGATTCCGCCTGGCTAATATGACATTTTGTTAATACGCACTCTTGCTATTCATATAAAGCGTAAAGGACATTCGTGATACCACGGCAAAAATATTCGACATAACTTTGACTACTTATGGTATTATATATGAGTATTTGTATATTCGATCTATTTGCTTTATTTAATCAAGTTGCACACATCCTCGGGCCCTAACCGATCAAGAACGTTCTTGTGATAAATTTTTTTCTTCCTGTAACCACTCAATCATTTTTTTTTTTTTCTGTCAATCTAATAAATTGGTAGGTGTGGATATCAGCACCCATTCTGTTTCCCTAAAAACTAGCAAATCTGCTATTGATTTGTTTTCCAGTATGTTGAAGGTTGCCTTCAATGATGAATTTGTTGTTTTACAACCTTACTTTATCAGCTAAGTACAAGCAATATTTTAAACTGAGACCGATGTCCGTAATCAAACATTTTAAATACGCTGCAATAAACATTGTTTCTGCTTGGATTTTTGTACAATACTTCATGCTTTTTCAATTATACATCAATCTAGAAATATTTTTGTGATTTTACGAAAGATTTTCCCGGTTGACGCCGCGCCGTACAAGTAAAAAATCTGTTTAAAATTTCAATACTAAGAATACCTCGTCGATGTGTGAATTCAACTTCATTTCAGCGATCAAATTTCTCAGTTTCTAAAAGTCATAAACGTTCTTCGAAAGCCTTCGATATTTTTTTAAATTTCAAAACTTGCATATTTTTTTTTTTTTTAATTTTAATTTAATTGTAAGAAAAGTTTATATATTAAAAAAAGTCGAAAAGTTTATATACTTCTCCATATTAATGTCTAGTCCTAACACTAACATAATCGAAGATTTTTTTTGTTCTCTTCGATTTTTATAATGTTTCAATATTTGACGGCCATTTAAAAAATCAGCCCACAAATCCGGCTATTTGTATAGCGTGTCCTCTCTAGTACTACTTTTTTTCAGTACAGTTGCACTGAACATTTTTGACTAAGTTTCAAACTCATTTGCGTCTCTTACTGTTCGGTTTTATTATGTTTACTTGTTCTCTAAAGCGGTTTCCATTGACTTGTTGTATTGGTATTGATTGTTCAAATTTTTTTATTATTAATATATTATTAATGTCGAGAAAATCTGATGTGTCAAGTGCCAACAGGCTTACTGAATGAAAACATATTGTCGATTAGCATTTTTATGAAATTCCAACTTGCTGATGCTGCAATTTCATAAGTTAGCAAAATTTAACCCAACTTCAACCCAACGGTCAGCGGATACGTTTATAAGGCAAAGTTCTCAGTTCTTAAAAGTCAAAAACGTTCTACAAAAGCATTCGATATTTTTTGTTTAAAAATGTAAGCTTTTTTTATAATTTCAAAACTTTGCAGCTTTCAAGGTCATATATTTTGATAATTCAATTCAGGATTACAGATAAAATTTTTTTTTTAATTAAAGTTTATTTAAATAGTCCAAAAAGTCGAAAAATATTTTTTTAATTTAATTGAAAGTCACATCCCATACTACCTATAGCATAATCGAAGATTTTTTTGTTCTCTTCGATTTTTATAATGTTTCAATATCTTACAGTCATTTAAAAAATCAGCCCATAATTCCGACTATTTGTGAAAGTAAAAGTTCCATTAAACATTTTGAACATTTTTGGACAAGGTTTTAAACTAATCTTGCTTGTCGCCCCTACATATGCATCTCTTACTGTTCGGTTTTATTATGTTTACTTGTTCTCTAAAGCGGTTTCCATTGACTTGTTGTGTTGGTATTGGTTATTCAATTTTTTTTTGGTTGTTTAAGGGCCCGTTTTCGTTGAGAGCTGCCGGCAGCGGCCGCTAGCTGCCAGAGCGGCTGAAAAACGACTGCTCTTATGAGAAATACGTGTTAACGGTTTCGTTCACGCCGCGCTGCCGGGCAGCGGCCATCAATAGAAACCGCCGGCAGTGACTGCCGGCAGCGGCCATCAATAGAAACCGCCGGCAGTGACTGCCGGCAGCTCTCAACGAAAACGGGCCTTTATACGTTGATTATTGTCTAGAAAGTCTCATGTGTCAAGTGCCAACGGGTGTACTGAATGAAAATATCATATTGTCGATTGGTATTTTTAAGAAATTCTAACCTGCTGGTGCTGCAATTTCAAAAGTTATCAAATTCATTGTTTATTCACAAATTTTAAAAATATTTGAGCGGCAGCAGAAAAAACATTTTAATTATTAGGTATTAGATATTATAATAATGAAATTATTTGTGTAATAATGGAAATTTAATTTTCATTCCTGCGCATCAAAAATGGCGCATAATTAAGAAAACCAGCAATATGCAATATTGCAGCAATTAGTCAGGACGAATCTCCAAGTGCCAGGAAATTCATCTGCAACAGAAAATTACAAAGATAATGTAATCATAATTGTTTGAATGTTCATCAAACGGGAGTAAATATAATTATTTTATTACCGGGACACTAAAAAAAACGCTTGTATATTTTTATTTGTCGGCTTCTAAACAGACACTGGTGGTTGTTCATGCAGACAAAAAGTTTAAATGTAAAAAAACAAACAATAATAAAGAAAATCGGAAAAAATGTCAATTATTTATAATCAGTTATCTTCTGATTGACTTTTTCATCACATAGAAATTTAATTCTCTTCAACCGCAGGCATATTTTATCATTTTTTTTCTGTAAACATCAAAAGAAAAGGGTGATTAATTGTGAAAACCTTGCGCATGCAAGATTTTTTCCTTAGCTGTGAAGGAAAATTAAGAAGAATGTCAGTTACTTACCAGTTAATTTTAACTTTTTCATAACTTAATTTTTCACAAACGGGAAATCTCATCTCTACTATTTACAAGTAAAAATTTGGAAAAACACCCCTTACCTAAAAAGTTAACATATGGCTAAGGATAGCAGAACTAGCAAACTAGTTTTAATCAAACAGTTTCATTAAACGCAAAACAATTAATGCCTGTTCAGTATTTAGAAGCTGAGAGACGTGAAGAACTACCTGGCAACAAACACATCTTTAAAAGATCTATTACACGTAATTCTTCACGTTTTTCGGCGGTATTGAATACAGCTTCCAAATGGAGAACATGAAGCAGCTGTTAAATCCCAGTCCCCTTGCAGAACAACATAAAAAATAAGCGGAAACAACGCGATGCAGCGTGTTCCCAATTTGAAACAGTTTTATACGAATTTATACGAATACATAACTGGTTATATTGATTATATTTCATATTTGTATCGTTCTTAGTTTTATGTACAATGTATGTTTGGAATGTTGCGACGATATTATTACATCATTCAATGTCGTTATCATTATTTCTAGGGATTATGAACAAAACGTGATATATTTTTTTAATATTTAATAACAAGAAAAATTGACTCATCTATACACCTCCTCGCCCTCCTCCACGACCCTTTCACCGATGATATCTCTTCTCGCCTCTTCTCCAATCCCTTCCGCTTCTTCTATTAGTCTGCGTGATTTGATTAATGATTAGTTTTTCGACCTGTAACAAGGTACTTAGAAAATATGCGATCGAATAATAATAAAATAAAATTTCTTTCAAGATAATAATAAAAAACACCAATATTAATAAACAAGTAAATTACTGAAACTTACGCCGCTATAATTGTTCGAAATATTGATGTGCTGATGCACTATCGCTGTCACAGGGTAACTCGTTAATAGCGGAATTACAACAGGCGCAGCACCACTGCCACCCCTTGGTTCTTTTGTAGCTGGCTCTGCCGCTACCTTCGGGTCACCTTCCATTATTATTTCTTTTTCTTCAGTTTTAATATTAGTTCTCTTCTTCCATTTCTTCTTCAATTTTGTTTTTATTGTTGATTTCCTTCTGGAAGAAAAATCTTTGATAATACAAAATAATTAGTAAAATTTGAGGTGCAACGTACCATTTTGTTAATTTAGTTTAAAATGTTCACTTGTTCGCACTTTTCTGACATAAACAATCAATATTAATTTAACTACATACACAACTCCTCCTCCATCAGTTCTTCCTCCACGCCCTCTCTCACGACCCCTTCCCCGTCCATATCTCTTATCAAATCTCATGTACCTCCTTTTACCCCTTCCGCTCTTTCTATTTTGCGTAATTTGATTCTACCTGAAATAATTAATAAGGTACTTAAAAATATGCGATCGAATAATAATAAAATAAAATTTTTTTCAAGATAATAAAACCAAAAAAAAAATTCTGTGATCTGATAATCTATGCTTTGACAACAAAATACAATGGATTGTTTTGATTGATAGTAAGGTACAATGGCCAAATATCGTCCCCCTTTTGTTTTTGCCCCATAATAATCATAATATTGGTGCAAATGTAGTAAAACTCGTGTCATATTTTGAAAAAAAGTACTTTTGTAATAGAATTTAGAAAAATAGCAACTTAATATACACCTAACAAAGGAAATAAATATTCTCTCAAAAATTACAAAATTAACAATCTGTCTTAGTTTCCTAATATCGTCCCCGGGGACGATATAAACAGTTTATATTTTCGTCAGTCATCTGCACAAACAAAACAAATGTAACTGTTATTAGTAACATCACTGCAGTCTTCGTGTGCCCAGGTGCAGCACTGCATACATCGTATCCACTTCTCTCCTCGCTGATCATCGGAATACTTACCATTGCAATAGGGACATTAAACGTCACATTCGTCATCATCATCACTTTCGGACAATGTTGCAGTCACAGTCGTTTTTTTCTTCTTCTTAGAACTCCCCGGCTCTTCATTTTCTTGATTTTGATTTTTTCTTGTCCTTTTTCGTACCGTTTTATCAACCTTTTTATTTTTTTTCCCTGCTGCCTCTATCACTTTATTCTTATGAGGCGATCCAGTCACAAGAACAGCCGTTCCAGCTCTAGATGACCTACCTGGTTCTATATGAGGAACGGGATGAATATCTGACGGCAAAACCAGAGCACCAATACTTCCAGAGGGCTGTGCTTTCAAGTCATTATCTGGACTGTCATTATAATCAACGTTAGTGAAGATATTCTCGTCAAGTGGCAAAATACCTGTCTTTTTAAAGCCACTAATTGCTATTTTAGGCGTGGCAGCTTTCAAATAAGCCTTGCCAAATATGGTACCAATTTGATAGTGGGTGACAATACGACCAGGGTGGTTATTTAACCAATTTATAACTTCTTGTGAGTAATAACTTTTAAATGGGAACATAAAACTCACATCCAAAGGTTGCATCTTGTTGGTCGAATGCGGTGGCAGGCACACTATAGAAACTCCATTCTCACGAGCTATATTTATTACGTCCAAATTGCGTGTGTGGCTGTAATGCCATCGAGAATCAAAACCACAGGATCAGTTTTTGATGGTTTTACTTAAACAATAAAATGTTTGAGCCACTGCACAAAACTTTCATTCTGAATCCAACCCGATGGATGACATGCCGCAATAGTGCCTGCAGGAGCTCCATCCAGCAGCTCTGCTTTTTTGTTCTTTCTTGGAAACACCATGAGAGGAGAAATAAATTGTCCTGCTGCGGACATACACGTAACTATTGTAACTAACGATCCTCTCTCAGCAGAAGAGAGTTTATGAACATCTTTCTTGCCTTTAATAGTAAGAATTTTATTCATTTTATGTTGTACGGTAGTGATACCAGTTTCATCTACGTTGAAAACTTTAGCTGGGTTATAGTTAACTTTTTCCAATTCAGGTTTTAAAATCGAAAAAAACTTTGACATTTTCGCGTTTAAAACCTTGCGCCCTGCTGTTTGACAAAGCTTGCGGTTTTCTAAACGACAAATGTGGATGCCGTTTCAAAAATAGCTTCATCCATTTAGACAGCCTTCTTTTTGATAATAGAAATTATATGCTTCAAGTTGTTTTGAAGAGCTAGTTGGAAAGCCATTTTTTTGATGTCCTTTGCGGAAACCCCATACAAGTTCCTTTCCATTTCTAGGCAATATTCCACCAAGGCGTTTTCAAGAGTTGGGGTTAATACTGGTTTTCGACCCAAACTGTTATTAATATGTTCTTGTGGTGTTTTATCAGATTTTTTGATGTAATCTTTGAGGGTGGCACGTGGAACATTGAATGTCTTTGCAGCCAATTTATACCCCATTTCATTGTTTTTGACTGCATCAATTGCTTTCTGCACGACTCTTTATTCCATGATTTACGATGATTCATCTAAAATGCAAATAAATAAGTCTTTCATAAAAAGTAGTGATGTTTCCTAATATCGTCCCGGGGACGATATAAGGCGTTATGTCGGGGACGATATTAGGCAGTTCATGTTTGAATCAAAGAAACTAGCATCCAATCTTTAACCTCAAAAATTTTGTGCCTATCTTTAAATTTAAGACACCTCCAATCAACAACAATCTTAAGCAAGAAAATTTGCAAATGTATCTTGCATATACACCACTTTATAAGCATGCATAAATATCTGTGAAGAAAACTTACCTTGGAAAATATTTTAATTTGTTGTTTTAATCAACCACTAATTACGCATTTACTTTCAAACTGTCATAGGTGAGCATAGCCTACTAGAGTTACTAGTAGGCACTTTATTATTTCATATGTATCCCAATGAACGGAGATTTCGTGGGGGACGGTATTAAGACAGGGGACGGTATTTGGCGATTGTACCTTATTTGATTTAAACAGTATGTTGGAGAACATTAGCGATAAAATCAAATTAGAATGACTGAATGTAACCTTGTTTGTAACTTACATCTTTATAACAATTTGTCATAATGATTCACTTAAACTATTCATTATAACTTTTCTTATTATAAGTTATTCTTCCCTTTGTTGTTATTAAGAAAAAAAATAATTAAAAAAATATATAATATAGTGACAATACGGATAGTTTATAATTTTATTTATTATTGATTTTTAATAAAATATTAAAAAAAAAGAAAATTATTCAAAATCCTCCTCTTCCTCTTCCTCGCCCACGCCCTCTTCCCCTCTTGCCCCTTCCCCACCGATCATTTTTGGAAATTTGATTTATTATTATTGAGTTAATCTATAATAATTAATAAGGTACTTAAAATTATGCAATCGAATAATAATAAAATTAAATTTCTTTCACGATAATAAAACAAAACAAATATTAATTAATAAGAAATAAGGAAATTACTGAAACTTACGCCGCTATAATTATTCGATATATTAATAGCTAGAGCTTGGTGACCCGTTGGTAGCGGCACCTGCGGAATTACAGCAGCAGGCGCAGTACCACTGCCACCACTTTTTTCTATTGTAGCTTGCTCTTCCGCCACTTCCATTTTTTACCTTTCTTCATTGTTATTTATTTCTTTTTCTTCCATTTTTTTATTATTGTTGATTTCCTTCTGGAAGAAAAAATCTTTGATAATACAAAATAAATGAAAAGTTGATCACTTCATTAAATCCTTTAACTACAAAATTAGTTTTTTGATTATTTGCTATTACACACATAGAAAGAAATAACTCCTTTGTAGTTGAGAAACTAGAACTACATTTAGTTGAGAATTTTTGTATAGTCCGTAATTCTGGAAACTTTGTTTCATCAAGTAAACTCCATCATTCCTATCTCTCCTAGTGTGCCTGCAAATCCTCGGATCCTATTGCGTAGCCATGAATGATAATTTTGATCATTAACGTTTTTTGTAAGCATGAGAAGGAATGTTGGTATCCGTCATGACATATCCTGCAGCATCTCCAAATAAATCTACAAATTCTTGAGCTCTCTTATCATTATTCATCATTTGTGCTAAATTCGCCGCATTTATATCCTCAAATATGATGTTTATAGACTCTTCAGCTAAAGCAGGTTGCCATGGACTTGCACGATGAAAATCCATACAATTACTAACTCATCCCACAGCTGCTACTAATAATCGGCCTACATTTATATCATGATGACCGACTTCTCCATAGAAACGAGATATAAATTAACAAATGATTAGATTGAACTCTCTTTTCAAAACTGGTAATCTTGCATCGTTGTACAAGATTAGACAGCTCTCATCATGAAGTGCTATGTCTTTGCAATTCTAGTGACTTGACCAACTTTCACTTTCAGCCGCTCATTAGCGCGGGTGGCAATGATACCGCCTGTATATCTCATTTTGCCCTCCTGTACTTACTGAATAATAAGCATAGAAACGAAAAATGAACGTTTGTCGTAAAAATCACAAATATTAAAATAACATCGAGAAATGAATTTATTAGTTGATATATTAAATATATTAATATATCATAAGAATGTTTTGCATTTAATATTTCGTCAAAAAAATTCGCTTGCTGCTTTTAGAGATTTTTTCAATTCAGGAACACAATTTAAGCCATTCAACATAATTTAAACAACGTGGTTTACCATTTTAACCGAGCTGCTGCTGCTCATTAGGCAAAGCTGCTTAGGCATAGCATATTCATAAAAATTGGTCATTCACCTAGTTTGTGTTGTTACATTCGGTTTTATGTATTTTGTTCAAATTGAAGCACCCATTTTTATCATTCGCCGATTGGAAATTGTGTTAAAACACGTTTGTTCAATTGATCTAGTCGCACTTTGTACATTGCCCATTATAATTATTGCTTTTAAGCAGCCCAATCTGCTGTTATCAATATCTTATGTGCGAAGCATGTTCTCCGTGATCAGTTTTGGTGGCTTAGGTACTTCTTGTACCTATTTTTTTTTTTCAATTAACGTTTTAGCAAAGTATGACTTCTGTATCAATGATATGTATGTTCTAATTCGATAACGTTATTCACCTTTGACGGGATATAAAGGCTGTGGTTTTTTTTTGTTTTGTTACAGTGGTGCATTTAATTAAATTGCCCCAAAGCTGTATGTAATCCACAATAATTTCTGGAAGTTAATGAATCAACTTCATATTAGATCTATTACAGGTAATTCTTCACGTCTCTCGGTGATGTTGAATACAGTTTCCAAATAGAGAACGTGAAGCAGCTGTTAATCCCAGTCCCCTTGCAGAACTACATTACTACTATTATTCACCTTATAACGGAATGGGCTATGCGGTATTTTTGGTTTCAGTGGTCCATTTAAATTGCCCCAAAGCTGTATGTAATCCACAATATTTTCTGGAAATTGGTAAATTTGAGGGACATCATAGCTCTACTGTGGTCGTATGTTAATTTAATACGAATGGATATTTGCCAAGAAAGTATATGTCCACTTATGTCCATATAGAACGACTTCTAAATAATATATGGGGTGAGAAATCTCATACTTTTCAACTGGAGTGAACCCCCCCTCTGCTTCTAGTTTAAAGCTAGCATCTTTCTACCTTGAAGCTAGCGTCTTTTGTTGCTTCCGCTTTCTCAACGATTCCTTCAGCTTTTTGCGTACTGGATGTAGGAGTCACAAGTAGAGAGCTGTTCTCTACTTACAGAGTAGTCTTCAGCAATACGGTCTCTGCGGTAGCAGATATTCCTTGTTGAGTGTCTTTGTTTATAGTGGTGGTATAGCCATTTCAAAATATTTGTAACTATAAAATGGCAAAACAATGATTTTGGTAAAAACAAACGATTCATCGTTGGCCATAACTAAAAAAAGGTGAAATCCTTCAAACAAATAAAAGTGCTGGATTTGGATATATCATAACAAGTAAAAATCAGAAGGAGGAGTATGGCAGATGGTGTTGTCCAGTTCTGAACAATATCCTTGTTTTTTGTAGTTGTTAAGGGATTCGATCAACAGTTCGCTTTTGTTCCAATTAAGATTTAAATACATAAAACAGTTAACCAAAAACATCTCATTGAGATACATGCCTATATAAAATGGTATTTCACAATGGTTTTTACTTATGTTATGTTTATACACCCCTCTTACTAACTGCAGAAGCATGCTCTAAAGAATATTAAATTGGTACGAGGCAATATAATTCGTTCCTTTGTATATACTTCACTATCTATCAAGAACAGACTGTCACCTGTAAATTATCACAGCTTGTTTTTGGGGTTTTAACAACTGCCCCATGCCCCCTATCTGTTACTTAGTTGTCAAAGAGGATGTCTGCGGTGGTTACTTTTAGATTATAATGTGGCCATGGTAATTGTTGCATCTAATTCTTTGCAAAACGCCACTTAAAAAGGATCTCACCTGTAGAATGATTGCATTTCTAATGCCAATTTGGTATATATTCATTTTTAGTCTGAGTGAACCAGAGGCAGTTTGTGATCATGCCTGAGATATTAATGCAACGATGAACTTACCGACGAAAATGTGCTCCCATTGTGTACATTTAATGGTTGTTTTACGTTGAATACTTGTTTGTACTAAGGCTACAAGACTCAGAGATCCCAATTTCAAGCTGTTGATTTAATTCTCACAAGACTTACTTGGATAATTCTGATTAAGAGCATTGATTTGTTTTCAAAAACTACCTGTGGATACCAACAAATGCTTTCATGATTTTTGGTAGTGATTTTACAACTGAACACTGCATACAAAAGCTATTTTTCTTAGCATTTGGTACGACAAGCACCTTGTACAGAAAATTGCCACAAAAAGAAGTGTACAAAATGTGAATTGATTCTGCAAAATTGGTACAGTAAAATCATCAATTTATTGCAACTGTGATTATGAATTGGTGCTCGCAGCTCGTTATCTCCCATTTATAACGATTGTAATTGCATTTGCAAATTGGATGGATGTCGATTAATTTTCTTTAATTGGTAAACAAGAATGGTGTATTTTAGAATTGTAGTATTTTGGTATGGGAAAATGAATTATTAAAATTTCTATTTAATAATAGCCAAGATCAAAACTGGAATTAATTATAAAACTGGAGTCTTCAATTTTTGTTCGGCGAATGGCCTCCATTCAGCATTGCTTTTAACTAATCCTGACGACGTAGTACTACTTTGTATTATAGGATCGTTTTTCACATTTGTCTCGTGACCAACCCTTTTGTCCCCGGTCTGGGACATTGACATCAAAGAGGCACGTTACTAATGTGATTAGTACTCACCGCAGGTACAGCCCAATTTGATTGGAGGCTCCTGATTCTTTAATTGTGGCATCACGTGTTTGAGACTTGTTTAAAAATACCAACTTTAATCTGGTTGATAAGACCATTGATTAGTTCCAAAATAATGAAATTTAATTGAATTAATTGAAAACCTACCCCCCGTTAAACTGGTTAGCTGAACAGAGGGTCTTTCTGCTGGTAGTAAATACAACGCAATTTTTTTTTTACCTTGCTTAACACAAGATCGTTACTACGAAAGAGGACAAGATTGAAACAGCAATTCCACCGGTGGTTTTAAATTTGGCATTCATCCCCCCCCCCCCACTCAATTCAAAGCGATTGTAATTGCGTTTGTATGACCACGGCTCCACACTGGCCCAATTTTTTTTAAAATAAACAGCCGGCCGAAATGGGTGGATGGATCCGGCACCAACGGTGTATGTGTGGAGCCGGGCTAAGAGTTGCAAGAAAATGGAAATGGTAATGTAATGAATAGACCATCTATGCGTTAGAAGGCTGACGAATTTGTCGTAAACATTGAGCCGCTTGATATCTTTGACACTGCAACGATGATATTTTGGTGCGGCTTGAGAGGAGCTCTTGATTCTTTTTGTGTGTGGCTCCATTAGGTTTATCTCAATTCCCATAATAACCAGTCACCGAACTCTTTCAGTTCACTTCCATCTATCCACTGTAAAATAATATCGTGATTATTGGTTCACTATCACAGAATTCGTAGCAAATTCTCATCGATAGCAGAATGTAGTGGGAGACCGAGGTGATTTTTGAACGAGCTTAAAGCGTAACAGTGTCGGACTGGAAACCATCTGGCCCACCATGCAAAACATTTTGGCCTGGTTTCTCTAACACTATATATACATTTAGGATTTTCAGCCCATACGTTTTGTTGCTATTTGTGCGAACAAAACACTAACTTCTATAAAATTTATACATGGATTCGGTTTATTTGTTCCAAGACAGTTTGATAGCAAAATTTAATCTTAAGTCGAACTGTGTTACGTTTGTTTCAATAATCTAAGTGAATTAATGCTACGGAAGTTGTTTGTCAAAACTCTTCCAATTAATTTTGAGGTTGTGAATTTTTCATCGATTTGACCTGCTGCACTTAAATTATTAATAATACTGACAATGAGTGCTTTTGCGGGAACTGGGGAACAATCAAAAACTTCAACCAGATTTGCCTCTGCGTCGTCCAAATTATTCAGCTCCGCACAAAATTCCTTTTATCGACCAACTTCAAAGAAATTTCTTCCATCTTTGAATACCTGTAAAAAATATGTCTCTGATGAGAACGAGCAGAGTGGTACACAACAAAATTGTAACAAATAAAAACACGGTTATTGCATTATCTGTGTAATCATGATGAATAAACACCAAATTGCATTGTTATACGAAAAACAAATTCAGATTAAAGCAGATCTACTTACTTTACTCTGCTTCACTGGATAACCTCAAAAACATGCACATTTGCAAAAATTATCTCCTGCAAAATTCCTGTACTTAAACTGCGCGCGCCGCCGGTCCCCCACCGCTTCTTCAAGATTTTGGAGAACACGGTATCGTGGACGCCAGCCAACAATGACACCTTATATAAAGGTGACTGCCAAGATCCGCGTTGGTAACGCGAAAATTTGGGATAGGAACCGATAAGCCTTCCTGCTCTGTTTGTACAATGGTAAGGCCATAGCCTTATTGTTGATTTCGTACCGCCGTCCCTTACGTCATAGAGCTTGGTTCCGCAATTGCGACTTGCAGAATTCAAGCGTTTCGTCATTCACGCCCCTCAAATACTTAATCAAATGGCTGTTCTTGGAAACTAATGTCGACAGGTTACGTCTATCAACTATTAACAGTAACGTATTTTTCCATTTTCTACATCCCATACACGATACCCAATTTGGTTCCGTAGCCCACGCATATTTCTTTCTAAGATTTTTCATCAAATTTTGTGTGTACATAAACAGTTGCACCGAAGCCTTTAAATATATTTTTATATTATGCCTATTGTATAATTTCTCAATTCCCTCCTTAATCTCAATACTAGGATGACCTGCTAATTTAATTAGCCCTAATACTTCTGCTATTTGCGCTTGAGTACCTTGGTTGATTAAGCTGTACCATTCAGAATCCCGAATATCATCTTTTTGATCTAAGCCATCTTCAAATATAGCACTCCATAAGGTGTGCATTAGAGTGTCGTTGTGCCAGGTGTCTTTGTCACTCCTATAAATCAGTTCAGCAACACCTAATCCTTCAATAGCTTTCAAATATGCATAACCTTTATTATCTTTTGTAACTGCTTTTTCGTTTATATGATCTCTCTCATGGATAAACACTTTAGTGCAATAATGTTTTATAATATCACACGTGAATCTATAATGATTATCAGGCAGTGATGAACCATTTTGGAAATGAGCATACAATAGAGTACAATATAGTTCACAGCTTTTATTAATAATCTCTAACATTAACCCCTTGTCTAGTAAGTATTGTTTATCTCTCCATACCAGTATGAAAACATCATGCGTTACGATTATATCTGCATTGATACTTGGAAGAAACAATCTTAAGTTATGCTTGTTTAGGCGCTGTTTAGTTCGTTTGTTCACAGAATCCCCTTCAATATATTCAAACAGTTCCTTATGTTTTCTGAGTACAAACATCATATCTTCTGAAATACAAAATGCAGATAACACTTCAGCAGGCCATACTCTTAATTTATCACTCCATTGGTCTAAGTCAAGGTAGTATTTATCTTTAATTTCGTTATCAACATTGCTTAACAAATGGTCAGTCTGCAATTTGAAAGCTAATTTTGATGCTTGACCAATTAAATTTAAGCAGTTTCGCTGGGATTTAGTTGATATATGACATTTTGTTACAACATTATTCAATGCATAATAGTTTATTCGAGCAGCTAGCGTGGATGTGATATTCCTACTGATATCATAGGGAGTGATATGTAAATGATATAATTCAGATACAGTATCTGCTGATATAAAGTGATTAATGTCCTTAAAATGTTCTCTTCTCCATGTTTGAGCTGTTGCACATTTTTCTCTGAATAACTCTCAGCCCTGTTAAGTCTAGCCAGGTATCGAATTTATCCTCATGTAGAAATGCATGAGTATCCCATACTACTCTAGATGAAGGTGAATCTTTGTCTGAGGAAAAACACATATGGTGTTTGTTTTGCTTAAGCACTTTTGTTTGGACTTAAAACTGCGTCACCCTTAAAACTTTTATCCAACTTTACACCTCTTTCAACAGTTGTCCTATTCATACGTTCAGCTACACCATTTAATTGTGGAGTTCTCAAAACTGTTAACTGGTAACAATGCCTTCTTCTGAACAGAAAGTTTTCATTTCATCTGATAAATACTCTCTACAGTTATCCAAATATTAATTTGCGACTTTTGAAAATTGAAATGTGCTTCACTTTTTGCAATGAAGTCACGAAATACTGAAATATACATCACAGATTTTTACGTATTTAAATATGTTAGTACAATAATAAGTAAACTCATCTATGTATAAAACAAAGCAAAATATTTAGAGAATATAGACAACGATCGTTCCAAATTGATAAAACGACCGAAATGGCCTTATCGCGCTTATACAACTAGGAAAAGATTAAATCTCCCATTAGAATCTGAACCCACGACGTCCTGCTATCGCGGCAGTAGCTCTCAGTTGCCAGAGCACGTTTATATTTTGATCCACTGAAGCATTTAAAATTACACACTTGTAAGTCTTTTCATATTTGTGGGAACAACAGTTAAAAAACCTTATCAGTGCAACAAATGTAACGGGATATTTTTTCAACTGTTGAACTGGACCCCCCCCCCCTTGTGTCACGTTAGAAACTGCTCAAGATCGTAGTTGGCCACCGGGGCATAACGGAAATTATTCTCGAAACATTGGGGATTCGTTTTTAACGAGTGAAGACTATTTTTTAAGCGGTCGGTAACCAGGATTACGGGTCAAAATTTTCGAACCAAAATCTTTATGAAGAACTAAAATTATTTGTGTATTACACTATCGAATTTTTCCAATGTTTCAAATCCTGGTTTTTCAAAAAAGTTATCGCGTCCGAAATTATTAATTTCAAATTTTCAGATAAATCGCGATTCTCGAAGAGCAATTTGCATGAAACAATTACTAGTCGCGGTTTTATCTAAAAGTGAAACTACATTTTTTTAATTCATCAAAATTAAGGAAATAAAAAGTTGCCACGTACCACACGTACTTGGTTGGGGTACGCTTCTTTTATAAAACTGAACGCGACTAGGAGCCTTCAAAAAAATCTTTTTACGTCACCTATATCTACTTCTTTATATTCATCCCTAACAAATTCACAAATGCGGTGCAACGCGTGGACTAGACAAGTTAAATGGAACATGTTAGGAAAATTAGTGTTTGAAATTCGACCGGCATATACGCGGCGTTATCTGAAATGAACAATTAGAAGCATTTGCTCTTTGCATGACTCTTGAGAAATTCTCATTAGAGCAAATTGAACTTAATTTGGTTCGTATGAAATTTTTGATTAGGGTTAATCCCCTCTGGTGGAGTGGAGTTCGGGATGCCCTACCTCAGGATGTTCCTTTTTCAGAAAAATAAGTAAAGATAACCATACAGTTTCAACGTCGCGATCTCTTTTCTACAAGCATCGGAGATGGGGCAATACAAGGTAATCCTCCAAAATTACTCGGCCAAAGCAGAGTAAGTATAGTAGATCACGATCACTCATCTCAGAAGCATCCGGATGAAATTGAAACATATTCCAGGAATTGAAATTAGTCTGATCAGATACAAGAATCTGTGATTAACACTATACGACATTGTTGAAAGTGTCTCGCTCATTACACCTTTAAGATATTCTAATGGATAATCTCCCATTAAATTGGCAAGCCTGTGCGTTTTAGCGACTAGACTTAGTTGTAGAACAAAACCGTGATTGATATAAATAAATAACGCTTACCAAAACCAAGATATTCAGACGAGAAATACGGCTCGTTAATTTTCATTTTGAACCTGAATTTGTGATAATTTACGTGAAAGCTACTCGCAATCTCATTAGAGTTTCTTGCATTCAACTGCATGTCTAATTTCTGATCGTGGTATCAAGAAAACCACCCTAAGATCGTCACCGTTTATAAAATGGTATGGTCATTGCTGGTCATTTCAGCTACTCTAGATGCCACACTCTCGTAAATCCACGTCCAGAATTTCTGGAATAGACCTTCTATTCCACCCTGCCATTTAAAGTCCAAAAGAACGAGAAGAGTGAATATTCAAAGGTGTCCATTATATTTGTGAACCAAACAACTTATTAAAAAACTCATTCCCGACTGGTTCACACACTTCTCATCGGAAGTTATTGTTAAATGCTTCTACGTCTACACTGATGTAGATCGTGTAATATTCGGGCTTTTCCTTCTGGACTTTTGGAATTTTTGAAGCTCGTTCAAAGTCATTCCCTGACTACTGTTGTAAAAAGTCATTAGTTTAGAGTCGTTGAACTCTAAGATGCACCGCCTTCATATGGCGTCTGACCAAAAAACCGCCCTTCGTTCTTGAGCTCCCTTTCCTTTTGTGTCAATTTGATGACTAGATATTCCAAACAGGTGGGATCATAATCATTTAGTAATTTCATGTACTTGATCACAGGGAATTGCTTTGTTTGGCCTGCTCAATCGGCATATGATCATGTTCCAGACGTCTCTTGACCTATAAACAAGTCTTGCATTTCAAACAAGTCTTGCATTTCAAACAAGTCTTGCATTTCAAACAAGTCTTGCATTTCAAACAAGTCTTGCATTTGAAAAAAGTTTTGCATTTGAAAAAAGTTTTGCATTTGAAAAAAGTTTTGCATTTAAAAAAAGTTTTGCATTTAAAAAAAGTTTTGCATTTAAAAAAAGGTCTATTTAAAAAAATCTTGCATTTTAAAAGCCCTAAAAGTCTATTTGCATAATAAAGGTTTTTTTGTTCTCTGCGAATTTTGTCGCCCCCATCGCATCAAAATATTCTTTTACTAGCAGCTGTACATTTCTGCCTGTACTGCTGTGGTGAGCGGATGTGGCAAATTAAAGCTGTCATAGGAGGCTCGGCTTTATAAATAATGAACGCAATTTCGAAACTGCTTAATGATTAATGGCGGAGAATTCATTAATTGAAGGATGTTTAGGCTCAGCTTAAGGCATGCTTAGAGATTCCTAATAGCGTTCTCAACTAATGTCGTGCTAGGTTTGAACAATTTCTTGCATTCATTCTGATCTTGAATCTCTCATCAAGGAATTAACAACACCTCCCGCAAGTCATCTCCACTAACCATAATGAAGTGATTATAACTGGTCATTTCTGCCACCCTTGAAGCAACACGTTTATATATCCAAGTCCAAAACTTCTGAAATAATCCCTCGATTCCACCATGTTGGCCCAGGCCACGCAACAGAAAAAGTAAAAGAATGTTAACAAATCAAGGGAACACCAAAGATTTTATTAAATTCTTTGCCAACGGGCTCACACATCTCTCTTCGGAAATTATTATTGAATGCCACACTTATTTAATGGTATAATTCATTTTTCTCTTTCTGGGAATTTTTGAAGCTCATTTTGGAGTCTTTGACTGCTGTTAGAAATTTTGAAACATTGAATTCGAGTATGCACCGTCATTCTTTTTGAGTCAGCTTGATTACTGAATAAGGGATTATACTTGTTTCAACATTTCATATATCTTTGAACATTGACATGTGGATGGTTAGTACAACATGTAGTTCTAGATAATCGAACGTTCTTAATTTTATGGCTAAAGGGTCCTCCAGACAGGACCTAGTGAGTGCTGAAGCTGTATCTTTCAAAATCGGAAAATGAGATTCAATCGTGTCAAAATTTAATTTTTGCTAGATTAAGATTATTGAAGTCGAGAAGATGAGGAGGAATCTTGGTCACTATTTTTGAAATATCATCTGTGTCTATTGTCCGGTGATAAAGAAATTTATATTTTGCAGGAAATCTTGCTAATTTGTATTTTATAGGAAATTTTTTTCGTCTTTGGTCCATTTCCAAAAAAATAAATTACCTTTGCAGGTAGCTAAACAATTGGTAATTCCGCTGCCACCAGACTGTGAATTTCTATGGGCACAGTCAGTCACCCTTAACTTTCTTGTTATTAAAAGTGATTTTTACTTTAACTAGACGAAAATAAATATTGAATAAAAAAAAAAACAAAATACCAATTTACAGTGAAAGTTTCAAAGAAAAATGAAATTTCCAAATTTCCACCTTAATCCGATTTATCTCTTGATTCAACTTTAGAATTTCCACCCCAATTTCCAATGACAATTAATTTCCAAATATTCTTTTACACAAAACAAACTAACTTTGATTATTACATTAATGGATGAACAAAAACTGACTTTCTTAGTACGTGTCACGGAAGAAGAAAGACTTTCTTACTATGTAATCATCAAAAACTCTCTGGAAGACTTGGAAAAGATTCTGTGTTTACCCACTTTTAATATCATTTTATGAAAATGACGTAAAAATTAGTCATTTCTGTATGTCAAATCAAGGAAATTTTCTAGAATTCTTTTACCCGTAATTCTTAATTTTGTTGTTTAGTCTATATCTTGATTTATTTAGATCTTCAAGATTAATTCACAAGGGAAACTTTTCAAAGTTGAAGATAAAGAACTACCAATCAGTAGCCAAATTCTCAAACTGGATAAACTATTTTAGGGAAAAGTCAAGATGATTTTCCAGATGCCATAAAATTCATTTGCATCAGGAAATTAAATTTATTTAATCGACTTTACTTCTTAATTCTTAATTAATTGCTTGATTTTACTTCTTCATTCTTTACTAATTTACTTTCTTTACGTGTTCTAACTGAATTAATTCTTTTACTTCTTGGTGCTGCTGCTACCAAGATTTTCGTTTTTATAGGCCAATCCCCCTCACTCTAATTTTTGGGATCCAGATTCAAATGACCACTCAGATTAATTCTGACATAATGATTATGGGCGTTGCTAATTCAAGTACATCAATCATAAATTGTTACAAAGTTGCAATTTCATCTAGAGTGTTCTATTTACCATTTTCGGTTTTCACTCATCTTTTAGAAGCTGCAAAACCTCGTTGCAAATGGGTTATTATATTTTGGGTATATTCCGGGCTTCTCGATGAGGTCATTCTCATTTAAACCTGGCCATGGTATGGGTGACATTTATTTTTACGTGTTATTCTGGAGATGCTGGATTGGGAAATCTGCAGTGTTTGATTCAAGACCCGGGAACTTGTGTGTGGGTTCTCAACAACACCTTGCAAAACTATACAGGGTGTTTGCTCTCAGTATGGAGAGTCTAAGAAACTCCTATTAGTCGACGAGCAATTCGAAAAATATTTTGAGGATTTGTAGAAGAGTCCCTAGGGAACATTTTAGCAAAATTAGAACCTTGTAGCTCATTTCAAAGTTGGCCAAAAAACGATCGTTTTGGATAATGTAGCAATTTTAAAAAACGAACAGAACACGCAGATCGCAACATTGATTTTTTTCCTTTTTCTCCATTGTATTCCAGAGAAAATACGAAATATTTACACCTGTTACAGAATAAAATGGAAATAAACGAAAAAAAATCAATGTTGGGAAGGTCTCTGAGTCATTTTTAGTCGTTCTGCGTGTTTTGTTCGTTTTTAAAAATCGCTACGTCGTCAGAAACGAGCGTTTTTTTGATGAACTTCCAAATGAGCTACGAGGTTCTAATTTTGCTGAAATGTTCCCTAGAGACTCTTCTACAAATCCTAAAAATAGTTTTCGAATCGCTCGTCGACTAATAGGAGTTTCTTAGAACTCACCATACTGAGAGCAAACATCCTGTATGTTCGTTTTCGTCTTCGGTTGTTGGTCTTCCACGAACACGTTTTTCATACTAGACACTGCCTGTAGTAAAAGAACAATAATCAATGCCCATTTTTTCACATACTTTCACCAGGAAAGTAAAAGTTAATGGGCTATATGCTAAGTACAAAGCATCAAAAAACTGATTGATTGTGGTGTCGATCTCATATTTTTCTACAAGCTTCTATAATTATCTTGTCGAGCCCTGTCAAAGATTTGGATTTTATTCTGTCAAAGTTGTTACCTCTGACGCAAAACAGGGTGATAAGGAACTTTTATACCATTGTGAAGAGTTTTCCCTGTTACTACTGTAAGTCAATTTCTTGACTAATCCATCTTCCTCATACACAACATGAAATGATTGTGCTGCACCAGTGACAACTTTGTGTTTAATAACCATTTTCCTGATTATCTGCTATCAAAGCCATTGCACCAGCTAGGCTTTTGAAGAATTTCATCACTCTTCTCCACAAATGCTGCACCGCTATCTTTTTCTTGATATTAGGGTCTTGACTGAGGAATGCCACCAAGTCTTTCCACAAAGCATCAGCCTTGCCTGCTGCCATTCTGTTGACCACCCAGAAGTCTTCATATCCTCAAATAAACTACTAGGGATGTCGATTCATCCTGCCCTTAATGCTGCGAGTCTGATGGCAAAAAGGAAAAGTTTGGATCTTCCTTTTGGATCTTTCTGAAATTGGTGGTCCTGTAGGCCCTGGGATATCTTGAATTGGAATCTCATGCGTTAGAAATATTAGTATTGATGACAAGATATTTTTCTAAATTAACGGAAGAAAACCTCAAAATCTTTTTGTGTCGCGAGAATGACCGCTCAAGATCGCAAAATAATTTGATTAAGTTTTCTGGTGATAAATTTTCAGGTACACGACCATGGCAATAACGTCCATAAGTTTCAAATTTCTTTTTAGGGAATTTTTTTCCAATTGCAAGGTATTCTTTTAAATTTTTGATAATTATGCCTCTTCTAGTGGCACAAATTGAACATCAGTCTGCTACATGAGCCCCTCCACTGTCTAAATAATGGCGTCCAGATTGTGCCACTAGTATTAATATTATTAAGAAGTGAGAATAGTTCTGTTGCTAACCTTGGTGCAAAACATATACGCGGTGATCTTAGGAGCAGTCGGGGTTCGGGTTGTGTGTGACTAATATGCAAAGCATACAACATATCGACTATAAACAATAATGCCGATAGTGATAAACTTAATGGGCGCCACGTAACTATTTTTTGTCAGAGTTACGGAACTGTATTATTGCGTGAGTGGGAAGGTACTTTCACAATTGTTGAGAAAACTCAACGTTTATTTCTAATTGACAACAAAATCTTAAAATGTACAATGGATAAGTATCGGTAAAACTAAGTAGAAAGTAAATATTACAACAATCTTACTACAAAAACAGTTAATTATCAGCGTTAAAACTAGATAATTTTCAGTACTGAAATTATTCTTCCGTTGTTGCATTTAAAAAAAGTCATGCATTTTTAAAAAAAGTTTTGCATTTAAAAGTCTCATTTAAAAAATGTCTCATTTAAAAAATGTCTCATTTAAAAAATGTCTCATTTAAAAAATGTCTCATTTAAAAAATGTCTCATTTAAAAAATGTCTCATTTAAAAAATGTCTCATTTAAAAAATGTCTCATTTAAAAAGGTTTGCATTTTAAAATCCCTACTCTTGCCTATAAAGGTCTATTTGCATAATCGAGGATTTTTTGTTCTCGAATTTTTGGATTTTATCGCCCCCATACATTATTAAAAGTTCTTTTTCTTGGCTTATCAACGAACCATCTACTTCATTTTGTGGCAAATCAGGTTTATTATGAGATGAATCCAAATCTGCTACCTTCGAAGTAAAATATCAAGGGTCGTGTTAGCCGGTAAGTCTTACTTTTTCGACCTCTAAAGGTTCCTAATTGCCTCCGCAAAATTTTCAGTTAATGAATTTTCAGTCTCCATCAAATCGTTAACAGTAGAGGTCGATGGGGTTCTAACGTCACAACTTGTTACGAGTGCAAAAATAAAATTCGAAAAGATTTTTTTTATAATACTTTCTCGATTTTTTTAACCGAAGACGTGAACCGAATTCAGTTGGAAAATTGGAAGGTTTTGACTTTTTCTTTCCCTGTCGAGACTACCACATGAATGATTCACAATGAAATAAGATGTGGGAGACCGAAATTTTCTTGTGTAAAATCTTTAAAATAATTCTGGATTTTTTAATTGGCTACTTTGCACTTTTAGAAATTTTGGTCTTAGCCAGAAATACGACACTTTATGGAATTTAAGTTTTCTTGATAAAAGGTGACTGCCCCATTTGGAGTGATGTTATTGGATGTAATGGCAAATTGTATTAGGAACTTCTAATTTTTTTTTTGATCGACGTTCTTGAACTTATCGCGGACGAATTCTCAAATTCTGTGTAAAATATGTGCGAAACTGGTTAGATAAATGATCCTAGGAAACTCACATCATCTGTAAATCCCATGTCAGATGGAGGGAACAAAGATTTGCCCACACAAGAATGGTACCGTTATTGCTGGGAAGCATCCGCAAATCCTGGGCAAGGTCACTGCATCAGGATCTACAGCCTGATGCAGTGCGACGATAACTGCTTCTAGACCAACTAATGATTTTGATTTTATTCTATCGATGTTGTTCCCCCTAACACAGAACAAGGTGATCAAGAATTTTATATCCTTTGCCCAATGGCTCTTTATTGCTGTATGTTAGGGTCTTTTGAACTCCTGCTTCTTCATAATCAATGGTGAAATTTGTCATTCTTATGCCAATTTGCGAATGATGTTCTTCACATCAATTCCTCTATAAGCCATTGCATTAGCAAGAGATTTTGATTGGCACGGCTTGATGATAGGTGAGACTGTTTAAATGTTTGAATATTTTACCACAAACGTGACATTTTGGAGTATGACTGGATTGTATCTGTGGAGGCTGTTGAGAATGACTCTAGATTGTGCTTGCGTTGCCTCCTCCACTCCTCCACTCCTCAAATTATCATCCACTTCTGTAAACAAAATAAATCTTCATTGTAATAAATGAAACTTACGATAAATAATAAATTTTATTCCTTGATTCCCTTATTTCGTGATTTTTGAACGATATACTGAGAGTATAATTTTAGAATTTAAAACTTTCATTTCTAACAATATTATCGCTCTGTTTAAAGCAAAATTTAAAAAATTATATTCTATCGCTAAAAATACCATCGAAAATGGGCGATTTAATGGGCCTTTCACGTCGCTCAATTTTTCTGGTTATCTAAAACAGACAACATAAAAATTTAAAAGAAATTAGTAACCATTCTCATATTGAACTAGTTCACTAAACGAGAGCCATCAGAAACCCTCTGTTGCCGACTCAACCAGACAAACTAAAACCTCACATGATCGACGAGGGAAATTGTAAAATCTCATAATTTCCAGTCAAAACAAACAATCCCAATTTTATAACAGGAGTAAGGGCGCTAAAAATCTGACAGTTTTAAAAACAAACACCAGAGTCTGGGTACAGTTCGAACCTAAGTCAACCTGGTAGCCGGGTGCAATTGAGTTGCAACATGATGGGCTCTGGGATAGAGAAAGATGTTGTGTTTGAACAGCCATCAAAAGATTCTGTTCGTGCTCGTTCAGAGGTTGGAAGTTCTTATCTTTCAGTGTAATGATTCTACACCACAGCATAGCTGTTGAGTAGTACTGAAGATATTCGGGCAAAAGAATTTTACCCAGGTTGGGGTTGTCAGCCAACAACTCTGAATAGACATTTGCTGTGATGTCTGGTAGAGCAGGGGCGCCTGGTGTGAATGTTTGGCGCGGGACTGTTTCGCTCACACTGATGCCTGTTGAAAACAGTGATGCGTCGGCTGGATTTCCAGTCGAAATGGAGCCACCCTGATTTTTGTCCTTCAATGAAGGTTTTGGCAAGGAAGCTGGGACAGACTTTTTCGTCTGTTTTCCTCCGCCACCCCTTTTTAGAAAAGGTTGGTTGATGGCGTTGGGATCGCGCTAATTAGCGGGATTACCCCGGTAAAACCTGCGATTTGGAGCAGCCTGAGCTGCTTGGTCTTGATTATCTGGTTGATGATCAGCCATGATGATAATAAGAATTGGTTTTGAATTTTGAAAATCGTTTGGAAGATTTCAAAAATTGGATGGGATGAGAACCTCTCTCCGCAAACAAGTTTTTGGGACCTAGAATCACTAGTTATTCCTAGAAATGTCTCATTAAAATCTCAACGAGATATTATTGAAATTCACGGTTTTAGTGACGCGAGTCAGTTGTCATATGGCGCTTGTGTTTATGTACGCACAATCTTACAAAATGGAGATTGTATGTCACACCTACTTTGTTCAAAAAATAGAGTTGCACCACTAAAAACTATTACCATACCACGTTTGGAGTTATGCGCGGTATTAATGCTGGCTCAATTGATTCACAAAATTAAAGATATCATAGACACTCCAGTAAGTCAATATTTCCACTGGACAGATTCCACCATCGTTCTCTCATGGATTCAAATGCAGCCAAATAACTTAAAAACGTTCGTAGCCCACAGAGTAGCTGAAATTCAGTCAATTAGTTCACCAGAGGATTGGAGATATGTCCAATCGACGGAAAATCCCACAGACGCGTTATCACGTGGAGCAACCACAACTTAATTAACGACCTCTAATATCTGGTTCAGCGGGCCAGATTTTCTACGTGATGGTACAATGAATTTTTGTAAATTCAATCAACAAACTGCCAAACCTAAACAAGTACCAGAATTAAAGGCTTTGTGTTGTTCAACAACAATAAACACGACCGCTCCAGAATTTAATCTGTTCAAAAAATGTTCCTCATTCAAAAAAATTGTTCGTATTATCGCTTACATTTTAAGGTTTGTAAACAACACGCGAATCAAAATTAAACATATCGGTCATTTATCGTGTGATGAGACAAGCCGACATGCAAGTAATAAAAATTGTTCAAAGGGAAGCATTTTCCAGCGACATTCACTCACTGAAAACGCACAAGGTCCTAACTAATACTAGTAAATTGCACGGTTTAAATCCCTTTTTAGATCCAGACGACGTGCTCCGAGTTGGGGGTAGAATAATAAACGCTAATATTGATCGTGATCAGAAACATCAAATCATTTTACCGAGACATCATCCTATCACAGTTTTAATTATAATACAAGAACACAGAAATCAATTTCATGCAGGTCAACAATTGACATTAGCTTCGATCAGACGAAGATTCTGACCAATCTCCGGGCTAGGATCGTATGCCAAGTACTACGCTCATGTGTAACATGTTTTCGAGCAAAACCCATATCATATAATCAATTGATGGGGAACCTGCCAAAACACCGGGTGACACCATCGCGTCTATTTACCTGTACAGGTGTAGACTATGCAGGTCCAATAACATTAAAGAACGGGCACGGTTGCACTAACAAGACGATCAAAGGCTACATTGCCATATTTGTTTGCTTTGCCACGAAGGCGGTTCAGACAGAACTAGTTTGTGATTGCACGTCCACGACATTTTTAAATGCACTAAAACGATTCATTGCGAGACGCGGTAAAATTCTACATCTATACTCTGACAATGGTACAAATTTCGTGGGCGCTAATAGGGAGTTAATTAAATTAAAGGAGTTATTCGAGTCACAAGACTTTGAGAACAACATCGTTAATTCATTAACCAGTCAAGGTTTTAATTGGCATTTTATTCCACCAAAATCGCCCCACATGGCCGGTTTGTGGGAGGCAGCGGTCAAGTCGACCAAGGGTCATTTAAAACGAGTAATAGGACAAACATTATTGAATTTGAGGAAATGCAAACGGTACTTTCAATGATTGAGTCATGTCTCAACTCCCGTCCCCTTACACCCCTCTCTAGTGATCCTTCCGACTTTGAACCACTTACACCAGGTCACTTTCTCATTGGAGAAGCGCTGCAGTCACCACCTGAACCTGATATCACTGATCTTAATATAAGCCGTTTATCGCGATATCAATTATTGGAGGCCATGCGGCAATCGTTTTGGAAAAGATGGTCGAGAGAAGTGTTAAATCAGCTGCAACAACGATCAAAATGGCGTCACCATCCTTACCACGCACCCAGAAATCGGAGCCCTCGTAGTGTTAAAAGAAGACAACATCCCTCCACTACAATGGTCGATGGGTCGGATAAAGGAACTGCATCCCGGTAGTGATGGACACGTAAGAGTGGTATTGGCGCAAACTGCACGTGGTGTTGTTAAAAAGGGCTATCCCACACAATAGACAAAAGTGATGTGTTGAAGTGCCACAGAAAGCACTAAGGATATCATTATAAACAACAAATTGTATTTTTCTTTTTCTTTTTGATTTGCAATTCGTTGATATTGTATGTTCATATATCTATAGATTAATTAAGATGTGTTGTATTTGTTTAAAGCCATAAGCTTTCAAGGTGGGGAGTATGTTGAACATTACTTCTTGTTACCAATAACACCACCTTACCCCCACTTTGTCACCCACCCTCGTCACCACCATCAGGGGTGAATGTAGGAAGAAAACAAAAACGAAAGTCTTGACGAGACAGTTGCAAGACACAGTTGTCACCAGAACAACAAGAAAATAAATAAACCAATACAACCAATCAAGGACTATCATTTGTCCCCTCAATTCATCAACACTTTTGGTTCTTCGAGCCGGATGCTTGTTGACTTACTGACTGGAATGTTTCAGCCAAGTAAGCGGGTGGTAGGTTGCGTCTTTCGTTCGCATTCGCTATCCACTCGTCTGGAATATTATCAAATAATTTCCAGGATGCATTGTTGTCTGCATCTGCTTTCATCAGTTGTGATGAAAAGAAGATACCTGATCCGAAAATACTTTCATTTTCTTTGATCAAGCATGTGGGTCGGATTTCTCCGCGCACTCCTGGTACTGCTGGAGCAGCAACGATTGGATGTTCAATGATAATCTGGGACTGAGCCCCGATTTCAGAAATTGGTCCGAAGGCCACGTCGTTCATCTTGAACGTTGATGTTGTAGCGAGCGTGTTTGAAATCGCCGCTAGAAGATCCAAGTTGAAAGCTGAGTTCACTGGATAGGACGGTAATACATTTTCAGTGATTCCCGTATCGAGAGCAAGATTCTTTGCTTCGCTACGTCTGTGACATAGAGGACGAAAACCGAGAAGGTTTCGTGTTGTTGATTTTGGTACACTATCGTTGATTGATAGGCACCTGGTTGCTGGTTTGATATAGCCATACGAATTGCGTAAGCCATAACACCCATGCAAGGGATCTCTTCGTAGAGATTGTGGCGCGAGTTGTCAACTCCGTCGGCTGGTGGAAGCAAAGTTCCATAGTATCCACCTTGATCTTGGATTACCGCTGTTGGTAATGGTGGGAACTCGGGGTACAAATGTTGCTTTGTTCCAGTGATGATGTTGCCGATGGCTCTGAGTTGCAACATGATGGGCTCTGGGATAGAGAAAGATGTTGTTTGAACAGCCATCAAATTGGCGTGAGGTCGTTATCATTAGAATGTCTGCCAACATGGTCCTCTTGACTTCAGATGCTTGTTTATAGCATCAAGTATTTCATCGATAACAGGAATGTGCGACATGCCCTCTTTTACTAGCAGCCGGTACTGTTGTGAGCAGATGTGGCAAATTGAAAGTTGTCATTGGACCGACACTTCGCTTTTCTGGAGGATATGTGCAGCCTTCCAGCAATATGTGGTGACTACCATTTAGTCCATACTTTATCTCAGGGGATTGCTTTGTTTGGCCTGCTTCTTTCCCAATGGGCATCATGTCCCAGACCAATTAATAAGTCTTGCATTTTAAACAAGTCTTGCAATTGTAAAAAGTTTTTCATTTATAAAAGTCTTTGTATTTAAAAAAAAGTCTCATTCAAGAAGAAGTCCATCTATTTAAAAAAGTTGCATTTTAAAAGCTTAAAAGTCTATTTGCATAATCGAGGATTCTTTGTTCTCGCCGAATTTTTGGATTTTGTCGCCCCCATATTACATTACACTATTATTAAAAGTTCTTTTTCTTAGCTTATCGACGAACCATCTACTTCATTGTATCCATCTCTGATTAGATCGTCCATTTCTTGTTGATCAGGAAAGTGAAGTTTCTTGGTTTCATCCGATTTCTCAGAGTGAATATTGGTCGTCAGATTCCTCAACTACTAGAAAAAGTGGCATAGGAACAGGCAAAGTTTCACAGTTAGGGATTGGTGAACTGCTTAACTGAAGATTGGGATAATGTCGTGTCGATTTTTAGATTTTTTAAACCCAGTGAGACTGACTAAACAAAAGAATCAATCTGTTGTGTGGTTTTTTGGGTTCCTCCATAATCGCAAAGTGCATACTTCTGCGTTCACCTCTACTCTATCTACTTTATCTAATCTAAAATAATTATTTTTTGCTAGTAGTTGGTTTTGTTTCAGGTGGTTTAGGTTTCTTCTCAGCACCTGAATCGTGATTGTGAAGTTGTTCTCTAGTTCTTACCTTAGTTTGCTTTGCAGCAGTTACAGCTGCTTTGGGAGTGATTTCCCTTATATGATTAATAATCTTATTAGATTATCTGGAGATAAATTCTCCGGAACCCCTTCATGACAGTATCGACCAAAAAGTTCAAATTCTAAAGTATTGAATACTTTACCTACAGCTAGATATTGTCTAAGATTTTTACCTATTATACCATCTCTCATCTTAATGTCCGTAACTCTGCGTGTTGCACAAATAGTGCAACATGCAGCAACATGAGCTATTGCCATTATTGTGCACTTGCATTAATTATGTTGATGATCTCTAGTGCACTTTTCTTAAGGCTCTTGGCTAGGTCTGTGATATCTTCTCTAGCAAAACAAGCACCAGCTAGAGGTGTTAGTAAATACACTGGGTGTAAGCATTACACTTACTTCATGAATCATCTCCAATTCCATAATAGCTAATAAGCTAGCCTGCTTAACAGTTAATATCATTTTATTTGGATCACTGGGTCTGATTTGAATTATCTGATTTAAATTATTAATTATATTAAAAACAAAACTTCCATGTTTTGTCTCCAACTTTCTTTCCTCAACTACTAGAAAAGGTGGCGTAGGAACAGGCACCTCTACCACGCTTCAAACGTTGATCGGCCTGATCCACAAAATACGTGAGGAGCCCAGCATTTATCTTGGTTCCCAATTTTGAAACCAAAATAAGCTTCGTACGCCAGAGGAACTTTTGTATTCGCTTGAATTTTGTGCTTAACTTGCTTTGGACCAATATATAAACCACACACATAACATATAGAGTCGGCAGGATGGACACATTTCGTACAAATCGTACATAAAAGTTCATTTAAAACTACATACAGATAAGAAATCTATCAGTGTAACTTTTGTAACAAAAATTTTACACAAGCATCAAATAAAAAAAATACAAAAAAATTTCACTATTACTCCAAGAGATAATTTCCCTCCAATTTCAGAGTGTACGCGACACTGTTCCAAGAGTTTGAGTCCCACATACAGAAGATCTTCATGACCAGTGAGACGGTAGTTTTCACACCGTTCGTTAAGGTCATCTAAGCGGCGAATCCTCCCCAACATACTAGCATCGGAGCAGGAGCCGTCACCCAGAACCCTTTAAACAGAGAAAATTGCTTCAGGTTGAAGATATCGCTCCATCTATCGAGTAAATTAACCGGCTCCGCTATATTAATCCATCAAAGTTCTTTTAAGTCGTTTTGCATCTTCAGCTGTCCTCACACCTCACAATAACTCCATTTTTTGAAGATCGGACACCATTAGCATTGATTTTAGATTGCTTAATGTCTCTCTTGAGAAATTTTTCAGCTTCTGATTTCCCAGACCCATCCTTTGCCTCAACCAAAACACTGTAAGATTGAGGTTTTGTCGCTCGCTTGTCAACTCTTGGTTTCCCAAACTTGATTGCCTCGGCATAACCGTTGGAACTAGCATGGTCACTTGACGAACATTTGAATTCATTTATTTGTTCTTGTCTTTGCTTGAGTACACCGTTTTATTCACATACAATTGAATGAATACAACTTAGCTACCGCTTCGCGCACCTTTTTCCGATGTTGAATTTTCAAAGTTTCTGATTTTTCCGGTACTAGTTTTAAAATGCAATTTTGTAAATCTAAGGCTTTCATCAGAAAGTCCTCCGCTAGCTTATCAGATCCAATTTTTTGTCCATTTATTTCGACCAATTCTTAATGTTTTGTTAACCAAATGATGAATAGCTAGCTTATCAGCTCTTCTGTGACGTAGTCTCTCAATCTTTTTCAATTTTTACCACTTTTCGGATACGAGGTCTATTATGAGTAAATAAATTATCAGTTTTCCAAATTTCGAAGAAAAATCGACGATCTGGCAACACCGCCTAGTATAGTATAACGATTTATATAAAATTTATCACTTATACAGTTTTTATTTTTATTTTTCACTGTTTTGGAAATTATAAAATAATCGGTATACTAAGGAATAAGTCTGGTAAATTATATACAGAATCTGTATGCCCCCCCCCCCCCCAAGAGCAGATAAGTCTCCTCTCTTAATTTTAGTATGTACAATGTACATCTATGC
Source organism: Mylabris sibirica (assembly GCA_039776855.1). Taxonomy (NCBI): domain Eukaryota; kingdom Metazoa; phylum Arthropoda; class Insecta; order Coleoptera; family Meloidae; genus Mylabris; species Mylabris sibirica. The sequence continues at coordinate 4,786,389 of CM077840.1, read as the reverse complement.
ATTCTCCAGGAACATAGTTTGAGTTTGAGGAATTAATTTACTTGTATCAACCACTGTATTGAACCACTTATCTTGTCCAGTAATTTTCACATGTAATCTTGATATACACATGCCTCTCCGCACCTGCCAAGCACATATTAGGTAAGTTAGTAGTTATATTGAATACACACAAGAGTTGTAGTATTTTCATGTGAGAATTAGATAATTGGCCTGTCAAGAAATATGGTCTATGTATTCTTTTTCTTTATTCCAATGGAGAAATAAATATTTCTCCTCTATAGGAATAGGCTCTCTTTCATTAACAGAAAATTCCATGCAAACAGGCAACCCCCCTACGTGGAATTGAGTGACAGGCAAAGTAAAGGGATTGTTAACTGATACCACTTTTTTATCTTTTTTGATAATAGATACATTGGATACGGATTCAGGTGGAAGTTTATACAATCTTAAAGGTGCATCGCTCCAGCAAACTTTCGCAATACTTTGGTGGATATCGTTTTGTTATCCGACAGATCAATTTGAATTGTTTTGCCAATTCTTTTATATCGAAAGTAGTGTGTCTATAAATTCCTTAGCAGTAACGCCAAGGATAATGAATGTAGGTTTTGTCAATCACATTTCAGCTGAAGCCATGCCAGCAACCTTATAATTGTGCCTTCGTTAACATCATTCTGAAAAATAGAGTGATAAGCATCATTTTCAACGCTTATCGTATCCAAATATTCAGCGCGTATTAACTTTCTCAGATTTTCAAATCATCTGCACCACCACAAACTAACTTCACATCGGTTAATTTTTTGTTTTTAAAGATTTCTAGAAATTTATTAGTATTGACTAACAATTTTAAAGAGTTTTTTGCCGCACCTCTTGTGGCGTGCTGCCATCGGAGCGGGTCCGCTTTTGCCCCCCTTCTCCTTTGGTGTTTTTGCTTGGGCCTGGACTCCCCCTCGCCCAAACAGGTTTTTCCTTTCAGGTCCTTTCAGCCCATCCCTGTTCCGGCGACAAGAGCCTTTCTTTATGTACTTGTAAACTTTCATTGGATCAGCCCTAAAACTTTTAGAAATAAATCATTTTTGCAGATTACAGGTAGCTTTCTTCTTATGAAATTCTTAATTTAGGTTAATCCTTCGGAATTGAATAAGGATTTAGGGCTAACCCCTGGAAATCTTTGTTCTTGACAATATAATTAAACCATAAATTCGTTAAAGGTTCTATTTCGGTATAACCCTTATTGAAAAATATTAATAACGATAGCCATATTGTTTCAACATCGGTGTCGCCTTTGTATAAACATCGAATATATGTAAGGTTAGGAAGCCCACCAAAATTGCTTGGCCATAATAAAAGGAGTAAGAGTTCTCGATCATACATGTTCACACAATCATCATTGAACAATAGATACTCTAGAACTTGAATGAATCCAATTAAATACAAGTAACGATGGTTTACACTATATGACATTGTGGAAAGTGTCTCACTCATTACTCCTTTAATATATTCTAATGGGTAATCCCCCATTAGACCGTATGTTTTTGGGACCTTTTTTAAAGTTTAAGTACAAAATCTTGATTGATTACTTAAATCAGTTTTCCGAATTCAATATATTCCGATGAAAAATAAGTTTCATTAATCTTCATCTTAAACCCAAATTTGTGATAGTTAGTATGAAAACTGTTGCCAATATCACTGAACAACTTTTTACACTCTTCCTTGTCCTTTACGGCTTGAGCTGCCCGTTGCTTCTTAAGCTAGGAGCCCCAGACAGCCTTTTGGGTTGTGGAAGTGTGGTTTTTTCACTTGGCGTGTTATTCTTTGCATTACTGGTATCCTAACGGTCCAACGAGTATGGGGGAAATAACGGTCACCACATGCGGAAGGCATTAACGGGGCGCGCCACGTGCCCCTAGGTTGGTCGCTAGTCACCGGACTGCCTGCCTCCCGGCCATGCATCTCATCGGCGCGCATCTCACCTCAAGATTGGGGAGGTTTCTAGAGTGGTACCTCATCCACTTAATCCAGGCGATCCCCGTGCCCCCCGCCAGTACTACATTCGGCAAGCTGGTTTTTCCCAGCCCACCTTAGCGTCGTTGCACCCCGCGGGCGGTTTACGGTTTGTTCTTTTGGCATTTTTCTGTCAGGGTTTGCCACCCTTAGCCGAAAATTGACCGTTTTAGGGCGCCGTCAATCGCCTTTCATCCCCCGATTATATGCATTGCCCAGGGGCCACAACGCGGACGTGAGAGGTAGGATTTTGTGACTAGCGGATTGCCGTTTATAGACAAACCGCAGGGCATTTCTCAGCATTTGTAAGTCTGCCTATTCTGCTCTATCGGAAAATTGAAGATCAATTTTGCGGATATTCTTATGAATGGTGAGGTCAAAAACCTTTTTACTATTTTTATCGCAATGGAAACAAGTGTTATTTATCACCGTAAGTGGTTGTTTTTTTAATAAAAAAAACTTGACATTGAATAGATTAAAATCAAGTGACGTGGCTTGGATTTTATTGTTTACGGATTACGCATATTTTCATTTCTTTAGACATGTTTCACTTTTATTTTCCCATACAGAGTGAAAACTTACTTGAGAACTTACTTGCAGCCATCTTAGGATTCAAATAAACTGTTAGGAATGTCAATTCCTGCTTCTACTGCTGCAAATCGGATAAAAAAAATTCCTTGGATTTTTCTGATACGGTTCTTCTAGCAACCTTGAACTTATTTTAATATTTTTCTTTAACTAATTAGAATGAAGATATTTTCTAAAAATTCGCCGTGACTTTGATCAAGTTCACTTCTGTTTTCCCTTCTGTTTTCCCTTCAATTTAAATGAAAAATCAAATACAGGGTGTTTGCTCTTAGTATGGAGAGTTCTAAGAAACTCCCTATTAGTCGACGAGCGAATCGAAAAATATTTTGAGGATTTGTAGAAGAGTCCCTAGGGAACATTTTAGCAAAATTAGAACCTCGTAGCTCATTTCAAAGTTGGTCAAAAATCGCTCGTTTCTGACGACTTAGCGATTTTCAAAAACGAACAAAACACGCAGAACGACTAAAAATGACTCAGAGACCTTCCCCCAACATTGATTTTTTTCGTTTCTTTCCATTTTATTCTGTAAATATTTCGTATTTTCTCTGAAATACAATGGAGAAAAACGAAAAAAATCAATGTTAGGAAGGTCTCTGAGTCATTTTTAGTCGTTCTGCGTGTTTAGCTCATTTTTGAAAATTGCGACATTGTCCAAAACGATCGTTTTTTGACCAACTTTGAAACGAGCTACGAGGTTCTTATTTTGCTAAAATGTTCCCTAGGGACTCATCTACAAATCCTTAAAATATTTTTTGAATCGCTTGTCTACTAATAGGAGTTTCTTAGAACTCACCATACTTAGACCAAACACCCTGTCTATGTTTGGTGTTGGATACAATTTTGTATGCAACTCTGGCGTTTAGGGACAAATAAGACACTCTACAAAATTACTCCGCTAGGTTAACTCTTCGGCAGAGGCGGACTTAAGCTATGACCTTTGGGGGGCTACCGCATCATCCTAAATTTGTTAGCTAATCGGGCATAGAAAATTATTGAAAAACAAAGATCTTCGATTAGTAACAAATCTCACACAAGTTTTGTTGCCCACAGTACAAATTCGGCTTTAAAAAGAGACATCACCGGTAACTCAAGTAGTAATTGAATTATTTTTAGGGGGCTAATTTTGCTGAAATGTTCCCTAGAGACTCTTCTACAAATCCTCAAAATATTTTTCGATTCGCTCGTCGACTAATAGGAGTTTCTTAGAACTCTCCATACTGAGAGCAAACACCCTGAAGTTAGAACTACCAGTGCCGTATCCTAAGGAGGTTTATTATAATATAGATAAAGATAAATTTATATGAGGCTGTACATGAATTCCGTAAACGACAACTATTCGGCACACCGCAGGATTACCGATGGATGTTTTGCAATCGTACGTATTCTCGAAAAACACCATCATCAAATAACCGGATAATTTTCAACAATACGGAAACGTCTTGTAAACAATTCTCTAACTTGTTTGTGGCGTGCATGCCCGCCTTTAAACCCAATTAGGTGTTTTGGAACTTCTCTACTACTTCTTCCGTAAAAAGTGGATCTACTGGATATCTCTTTTCGATGTCTAAAGGTGAGAAACTCTCTTATTTAATAACCGGATTAAAATACCTGTATTTTATACGCTTTATCAGGAGAATTTCCCAAAAAAATTTAAGTTACTATTTGTCCTGTTTACACATAATATCAAAATTAGAAGGACATAAGTGGAAAACAGTATCAGTGTAACATTTGTAACAAAACATTTTCACAGAAAAATGACTTTGGACGTCAGTTACCTACAACATAGGCGCTTTTAATGTAATATGTATGACAAAAAGTATACAGGAACAGTCAACAAAACATACTGGTGTGAAATCTTATCAATGTGACATTTGTAACGAAATGTTTACCTAAATGTTTTTTAAAGCTTCTAATCCAAAACAACATTACCTACTAATTAAAAATTAATTGTAATTTTTGTGCATATTACAGCCGGTCAAAAAAGTCTCTCAAATTTGTGAAATTTTAGAACCTACGAATGTTGTGCACTGGTCTTTAAGGCGTAAAATTACCGGGTTAACATGTCTGTAAGCCATATAATTAGTTTGTATTTTATACGCTTTAGCAGGATAATTTCCAAGAAAATTTTAAGTGTTACAAAAGAATTTGTGACACTTTAGTTTTTGTAAGGCAATTAATAATGTTATAAGAATAAAATATGAAGGTTATGAAATCTTTACACTTATCTCCTCCAGTTGGCATATACGTATAAATGCTTTATCGTCTTCTGTGTTTTTTCATAAACATAACAATCAATATCACCGACCAAAGACGATTTTAATTGTAAGTATTGTTTTATTAAGTTAGCCAGTTTTGTCTTCTGTTTCTAGCTCGTGGATTAAATCACGGCAAGCGAAAATTCTGGCCTCCATTTTATTATTTGGATTATTGTAGAAGTGATGCCATCTTAGGAAATACGGTTTAGAAATTTCACTTTTCATCAGTAATTCCTACCCTGCCTTTTGTTTTTGTTGGGGATGACGCCTTCCCTTTGCAAGAAAATATAATGAAACCTTTTAATAGAGAAAATTTATCGGATGAAGAAACAATTTTCAACTACAGGTTATATCACGTGCTCGTCGAATTGTCGAAAACGCTTTCGGGATTTTATCGTCTCGCTTTCGGGTGTTATTTAGTACAATCAATTTAGATCCTGATAAAGCGAAAGTGATTGTTTTGGCGTGTTGCTATTTACACAATTTCTTAAGGCAACGAAATCGAGCATACTATTTTTACCAGCAGGAAGTATTGACGACGAAGATACTGAAACTGGAACAATTCAATCTGGATCCTGGCTCTCAAACAATTCACAGATGACAAATTTGAGTTCCAGTCAAGCAAGAAACTCAGCAATAAATGCGAAAAATATACGTTTGCAGTTCTGTCAATACTTAAACAGTATCGGAGCTGTGCAATGGCAAAATTTGTATTTAAAGAAAAAATAATTTTATTATAATAAACTTTTTCATTTATTCAATATTCCAAAAAAATTGTAATTAATAATAAATACTTTACTAAAAAAAACTAAGTCTTTTAACAAATCCTTATCTGATGAGAAATAGGTCTCGTTTATTTTCATCTTGAACCCAAATTTTTGATAGTTAGTATGGAAACTGTTGGCAATATCACTGAACAACTTTTTACAGTCTTCTTCACTTTTCGGTATCAGTAAAATAACTCTCAAATCATCGCCGTTTACCATGATAAAGTGATTGTCATTTCGGCATCACGTGAAGCTACAACTCTCATACACCCAGGTCCAGAACTTCTGAAACAGACCTTCAATGCCTCCGTATTGCCCTGCCCATTTAAAGTCCATTAAACCATCTGAAAATGTAAAGAGAGAGTACACTCAAATGTGTCCATGATGTTTGTGTATCAAAAATTCGATTGAAAAATTCCTTGCCAACAGGTTCCCATACTTCTTTTCGGAAGTTATTGTTGAATGCTTCGACAGCAACTATGTAGTGTAATATTCGGGTTTTTCTCGTTGACATTGACTGTGAACATAAAGCCTTTGAAACTTCTGTAGTTCGTTTAATGTCATCCCCTGGCTACTATTATATAGAGTCATCAGTTTTGAAATATTATGTTCTGTGCCCTTTCCTCATATGGGGATTGTCCGAAAAATCGTCCTTCTAATTTTACTCTCTTTTTGAGTTAATTTGATAACCAAGTAATCAAGACAGGTCGGGTCGTAATCGTTCAGCAATTTCATGTACTTTTACACGTTTATATGGGGATGATTTGTAAAAGTTTAATAACGTTCTAGATAATCTTTCATCAGCTGTATCTTTCAATATTGGGAATTAAGATTCAATATAATCGAATTCTTTAATTTTAAATATCTGTAATTTTGAAAAATCGGATAATGAGATTGGAGGATATTCAGGAGGAATTCTTGTACATATTAAATAATAATAATCATATAAAGACATATTGACTCAATTTTACCTCGCATGAAATTTTGAATGCATTTGATGGTAAAGTTCTGACTGTTTTTGAAGATTATTGAGTAAAATAAAAATGGATAGTGCTCATAAGTCTAGAGGGTGAACCACGGAGAGGGTCTAGCACATCCCCACTGTGAAGGGATATAGGGTTGGGGGGGGGGGGGGTTTAATGTTGTGCTTTTATAAATTTTAGTAAAAGACGCAAAAAAAACAGAATTTAAACCGCTGGCACGACCTCTGGCCTGCATGTAACTTTAATGCTACTATTAAAATAAAAAATGATTAAATCGATCATTCTCGTTTGTGTAAACATAAATTCCGCCAAATACCCATCATAATGATCTAATTTTCTCCGAAAAAGTGGTACAACGGCCCTTGAGTCTCTCCATTTTCTTTCAATATTTTGCGTATGTGCGCCCGTAACCCGATCAACAAAATTCTGCGAATTATTTACCGTGAAGTGATCAAATCCGTGATTGCTTAAATTCCCATACGACCGCCAACAGTCACTATGAATTTCGGTTCCCGGTAATCCATTTTCACGAATAACCCGAACTAACGTTTCTTCCGTTCGATCTGGAACCGCGACAAAAAAAAAAATCGATTTATTCCCCCTTTCGCCCCCCCCCCCCCCGACAAACTCAAACACAGTCTATTATGCGACCGTGATTATATTTTCTTTTCTCGATTTTCTCCTCATCAATTTCGACCACTGTACCCGGACCACCGATATTACCGCTCTGTTCTAACGCTCACGAAATAAATACTTCCCGAATGAAATTGCACCAATCGACGACGGTTGGCCGACCTAATTTCAATTCTTTTTCTAAATATTCAATACGCGACTCCGTCTTAAACCTAATGAGATCAAGAATTTTATTAACCGACGAATGGGATCCCGAAAAAACGTATTCGTAAATCATGACAACTTAAACGCGCATTTTCTACGAGGGCGGTTTTTTTTTAATTATAATATGATTTTTTACACTGAAAAAAACCCGATTCTGAAATATTAATTATCGAACTACAGGATATAATTTCGACGCTGCTATTATAAAATGATCGTAGATGATTTTCGTTTGTGAATTTCGACATAAATATAAATGTCGCCAAATACCCGTCATAATCCAAATTTTTCTTAAAACCAGAGCCGCAACAACACAACTCTGCCGGCTGGTGCGGTAAAAGATTTTGCCGCACCCTTTACCCTTTAAATTTTTAAAAAATTTTCTGAAGGATTATTTTAGAGCCCCTGTCAATTTGGGGCCTGATGCGAAAGCACCGCCCGCACGTAGTACCACGCCCTTTAAATCGCTCCATTCTCTCAATATTTTGCATATGTGCACATAACTAGATAAACAAAATTCTCTGAATGATTTACGGTGAAATTATCAAAATCCGTCATTGCTTAAATTCCGTTATGATTACTGACAATCATTTTAAATTTTGGTTCTGGGTAATATATTTTCATGAGAAACCCAAACTAATCTTTCTTCCGTTCGATGTGGAACCGCGACAAAAAAACAAAGAACAAATAACGATTTATTCGACTTTCGACTTTGTCGAAAACCCAAACACCGTCTATTACGCGATTTTAGTTTAGATTTTCGCCTCATCAATTACAACCACCGTATCCGGACCACCGATTTTAGCCCGCTCCGTTTTGTAGCCAGTAGTCCACACGATAATTTTCCGATTGAAATTACATCAATCGTCGATCGTTGCCTCTTTAACTTTTATAAATTCAATACGCGGTTAATTATACTCAATACGCGTGTTAAATAAAACGCCACGAGATAGAGAATTTTTAAGGTACGTAAAAATAATAATAAAAACTTTTCTTTTTATAAGTTATTCTTCTCTTTGTTATTAAAAAAAATAATTGAAAATAGTGACAATATGGATAGTATATAATTTTATTTATTAATTTTTAATTACATAGTTGATTATCAAAAAAATACTGAAATTCATTCACACCCCTCCTCGCCCGCGGCCTCTCCCACGATCCCTTCCCCTCCTGCCCCTTCCGTTCCTGTTATTTGTTTTTGTGATTTGATTTATTATAATCTGTTCCACCTGAAATAATTAATAAGGTACTTAAAAATATGCGGTCGAATAATAATAAAAATAAAAATTTTTTCAAGATAAATAAAACAAAAAAACAAATATTAATAAGAAATAAGGAAATTACTGAAACTTACGCCGTTATAATTGTTGATAATGTTCACGTGCTGATGCAGGATGACCCGTTGAAATTGTAACGGGCGCAGCACCACTTATTATTCTTCCGCCGGGTCACCCTACTTTTCTTCATTTTTTGTATCGTTATTATTATCGTTAATAACATCTTATTGGAATTAAATCTTTGATAATAGAAAATAATTAGAAAAATTTGAGGTGCAACTTACCATTTTGTTAATTTATTTTAAAATGTTCACTTGTTCGCACTTTTCTAAACAAAATCTTTTCTCCGGCCTACTTAAAGGTACTTAAAAATATGCGATCGAATAATAAAATTTCTTTCAAGATAATAAAACAAATATTAATAAGAAATAAGGAAATTACTGAAACTTACGCCGCCATAATTGTTCGTAATATTTATGTGCTGATGCACGGTGATAGCGGAATTACAACGAGCGCAGCACCACTGCCACTTTTTTGGTTGTTTCTACCGCTACCTTCGGGTCACCTTGCATTATTATTTCTTTTTCTCCATTTTTTTTATTGTTTTCTTCTTCATTTATTCGCTCGTTGACTTCCTTCTGGAAGAAAAATCTTTGATAATACAAAATAATTAGAAAAATTTCAGGTGCAACTTTGTTAAAAATGACATTAAACGCACATTTTCTACGACAGCGGCGGCTTGTATGGGGTCGTGATAAGATTTTTCACATCGGAAAAAAAATGTTAATTATCGAATTTACAAGTCTGACAATTAACGTGACAAACGATTGCTTTATGGGCCGCGAGAAAATTTAACGGTTCACCGAAAATCGTTTTCCCTTATTACGTCGAAATATTGACGCGCGATGTTTTAAGAACAAAAATCGCACAAATTAAAATCACAATTTAAATTTGCTTTTTAAGAATGCCGTGATTGGTCAGGACTTTTGTAAGGGCTTTATAATCAAAATACTTGAAATTTCTAATTATGCGCAGCGAGAAATAAATGGATTCTATTACTCACATACAGGTTGCTACCTGTAATTGCCAAAAGCCAAAATAAACAATTACCAAATTCTTCTTTCATTTACAAGGACCGTATTCGTCTTTTTTTAGTTTTTACCAGAATCAACTTAAAATTGCACTTTGTAGGTAATTTTTTTAATCAAGCATGTTTGTGTCGCGATCGTTATTGTTGTGAGATTCATTCGGTTTGTAAAAAATCTATCGGTAGACTCTCGACTGAATCATGGGGCAAGAGGGGGGGGGGGGCATGAAAAAAATTAGGCGATGAAAATTATGGATCTATTCCATTTTCCCCATCATATTTTTCTCTTGAAACATACAACAATAGAGATAGAGATATTAGTGGTACTATTTTGTCTCTTTCTTGCATTGCGTAAAATGTTTGTGTTGAACAAATATTAGACAGAGATCGATATAGTATAGTAGAAATACAATTCCAGTATGTGTAACTTTTAATTTCAAAAATTGAAATTATGTTTTTAAAAAATTTTTATTTGCAAAAAACTAAGTATCGACTCTAGTCATAGAGTGTGTTTGTTACATACAGAATACAGACAACAAGAATTACAAAAATGATTAGGTTGCAGTTCCCACAAGTTACTATTTTTTGATGACTGTGGGAAACGTTTTTCTAATAAAATCAGCAGGATGTATAGTTCACATTACTTGTTGGGATTTATAAGGAAGAGTGAAAAGTTATTCGGTATATTAATTCTTCTTTCCTCGAAGCTGTTTATTGCCTCCTGCCAAATGAGACAAACCTTCACCTCTATAAATTTGCACCATTTACGGTCAATTATATCCCATTGGAAATCAGGCACATTACACCCCCACTCTCTAGCAGCTCTTGATTGAAGCTGACTTATTGTCGATAAACCTTTTAATAGCCAGAATCTGTACTTGTCCTCTATATTTTCAGGATCTTCAGAATGGCTCAGAGTTGATACTGCTTTATTCTTTGGCGGTACTTGGCCCAGGAGTAGGTTCAATTTGCCTTTTTTCTGATGTTGGTCTTCCTTCTAAATCTGTAGCAAATTTCTTGTATTGAACTGATCTATCGACTTCATCAATATCGGGATCTTGCTTCCTTTTGTAACTTTTTACTATGGCTCTTAGGTTTTATTTCCAAATTGCATAGTAGTACACAGACCATGTCATGTCTTAAGCTCAATTCCATTTTCCTGTTGTCATAAGGTACCGCTTTACCTTTCATTATTGGTTTCTTAAGTATCTCCTTTTCGCGCCTCTACTACATGGATTTCAACCATAATTTCCGTATTATCTGAATGAAACCTGTTAGGATATTCTTTCTTAATCATTTCTTTTGCTTCCTCATCAACCTTGTCTAAAATACTCCCTGATCCGTGGAAATTATAGCAGCCACGATAATTAACTTAAGTGTTCAATTTTAACTGATTACCAAATCGGTCCGCTCTATTCTCTGAAAATTTTGCTTTTTCACTATTTCTTAGTATGGAATTCAGTTTAATATTTAGATTTTTATAACTTATCAATATGAGTGTAGTTGACTTACGGATGACTAATCCTGATATATGTAGTAACTAATTCAGAAATAATTTGATTAGTATCTTCACCACTTAATTGCTATAATTATAGTATTTTTTAATTTAATTAGCACAATCGTTTAACATCAAATCTAAATCACTTCACCGTTAAGCTCTCTCGTGGTAGGTAGTTAAGTTACCAGTACAGCGCAGTTTTTTATCTCGCTTACACAAGATCGCCACAAAAAATGATGTTTTTGTTACGGCTTGAGAGGAGCCCCCCCGTCTAGCTCTTAATTTATTATATAAAGAGACTTATCGTGGATTGTTTATTCACTACACGAACCGTGACCAGCACTTAATAACATGATAACCATTAGTTTACACATCTACTGGTCCGGGCTGTGCTGGTCCATACAGGCATAATGTGCGCGCGATCTTTAAATGTAAATATCAAAAATAAAAATAATAAAATTATAAATTTACATTCCATGTTTACTTTATAAGTGCATTTTAAGATTATATGTCTGCGCCAATAATAAATAAATTACAAACAGGACATTGAGTAGTACCCGAATGCACGGAATTTTAAAGATTTAGTGTTTAGTTAATGAGTAATCCAAAATGCGAATGCTCACCCCTCTGAAAGGGTAACAGGAATTTTTTCCTTTTACTCTCATTTTTAGAGTAACTTCTGACATTTCATCCAAAATTTTATTTTGGTCTTCAATAGATAACCCGTAGGCTTTATTTCTTGCTCTTATATCACAAGATGGGACACTGCTATTAAAAACATCAAACCAATCATTGGCCTACAATTAAAAATATAAATAAAAACATAAGACGTTCAATATAAGAATAGTTTAAAATAATCAGAGCACTCAACCCAGTTCGCATTTGCAGGAAGATGCCCCAGACTTCCACATCTGTTAATGGCCTTGGAAGTTGTGTGTGCAAATACCTTTGTGGCATATTTTACTCTCTGCCTTTGAGCACCGCTAACATTCAGCATTTCTTTTGTCACTTTATAGGAAATACTCAAATCAGAACCACTTGTGGCATCTATCACTGTTTCTAAGATATTTTTATTAATTTCCTTTTCATTATCAACAAAATTGTTGCGAATCAGCTTCATTAGATGTGGAACATCTGCAAACACATGAATTTTTTCTCCGTTTACTGGATTTGTAAAGTAAGGCCTTTCGTAACTTATTTCTAACTCCTTATGCAGTCCTCTACTATTACCACCACCAAGATCACTATTAACAGCAACAACGTGGAAACCTGAAATTTTTTCAATCTAAAAGATTTGTTAAAATACTTATTTTATAATGTACCTGCACATTCCACAAATTTTGTAATTTCAAATAAAATAGCTTTCGTTATTTGTGTGTTATAATTAAAATATACGGGCTGCTTCCAAGACTTGCACAAACCAGTTATCATTACAACCTGCACATATGAATAATAGGGTTTTAAATTTCATCTTCTGCACGATCATATATATATATATATATATATATTCCTCTCTAACTTTCATCTCGTCGAATAAAATAGTACAAATCCTGTCCATGTCGTTAAATTCGGAATATTCAACAATTTTGAAAACGTTTCTTAAAATTCCTGGTTTAATTTTAATTTTTTTCAGCCACGACCTCAAAGTTGATACAGCTGGAAAAGGGTACCCCTTCTTCAGCATTAGTTTATACGCTCTAGGTCCTGCAGAATGTAACACAATTGCTTTCGAAACATCTGCTATAGTCCCCACCGTATTCTTTTATTTTTTGATAACTTATGAATCTGTTCTTTAGAAAAAAGCTTCTCAGCGGCAGATAGCTTTTCAGTAAGGAATTTCACATGGCTTTCTAATTGCGACACACGCTCTTCTAGGTCTCCAGAAACATCAGTTTGTACTCTAAAATAAAATATTTATATACCAAAAAATTGCATATGTTATAGATAAAAATAGATACCCTGTATTAATTTTATTACTAGGCACTTCAAAATCATTAGTATTCCAATCATGATTCGAAGTCGAAGCAATACCATCACCAGCAATTGAGCTATTTTGCAAACACCTAAGACACATGCAATTAAATAATAACCTACCCCATTTCATTTCAAATCGCTCAGGCTACTTTTTTTAAATATTAAGTTAAAGATCACACATTTTCTTCTGGTTTGCTCTGAATTAATTTTAAAGACAACACGCTCTTTCGCTTGGCGCTTTAACATTTTCCATGCAATCTTAATATTTTTAATTTTTTTATTTCACCATAGATTTGAAATAGAAAGCCCAGTGTACCCTACTTTATTAATTAAATACCTACGTGTCCAAGATATCACTAACCAATTTTTTTCGCTCCAACTTTTTTGGTTTTCTCTGTTGAACTTGATGGTCGAAAAGGTAGATTAAAGATTGGAATAGCTTCTTCTATTATGTCAAGAACACTTTGACGGCTTGCGGAGACTAAGTTTTGAGCCAATATTGTAATATCCTGCATTAAAAATTTATGAGGATCATTATCAGGCATTTTATCACGGATCAGTAGCAAAGCATCACGCTGGGTTAATCTGACAGTTCCATCTGGTGCATTCCTCATAAGATTATGCCAGTCTCCTCTCATAGCTCTTAATTGGGCATCACTTAACACAGTAGGATTTTGATTTTGCCCTTGGGCTTGAGCAACTCCTTGTGGGTTAGGAGCTCCTGCTCCAGCAGCACCTCCTACTACAGCACCTGCCGCAGCTTGAGCATTGTTATTAATCGGGATGATGTAAAAAGAATCATCCAATACTACTACTTTGTCATTTGCATGTAAGGACTTCACCTTTGTGATTATGGACAATTCATTTTGCACTTCTGTACTTCCAGATTGATAAATGACATTAGCAATTTCAGATAGATTATTGCGCGTATGTCTGGCGCGACTGTCTGGTTGACCTTTGTATTGCCTATTTGCAATGCCAGATGTTGTGCTCTTCTCAAACATCACGCAGGCTCCTAAAAATGCCAGGTCAGGATATTCTGCCATAGTTATAGGTGGTGATTTTATGGTACAAAAACGGTCATAAGCAACATGACACACTAATGTAGCCCAAGCTATTAATTGGTCTTTCCCTATATAATCCATGATTGTTTCATAAGGAGCTGATGGATATTTCATTATCATTTCAGCTACTTGGATAGCTGTTGTTATATTTGCAGTGAAAGAAACCCGATTATCGAACTACAGGATATAATTTCGACGCTGCTATTATAAAATGATCGTAGATGATTTTCGTTTGTGAATTTCGACATAAATATAAATGTCGCCAAATACCCGTCATAATCCAAATTTTTCTTAAAACCAGAGCCGCAACAACACAACTCTGCCGGCTGGTGCGGTAAAAGATTTTGCCGCACCCTTTACCCTTTAAATTTTTAAAAAATTTTCTGAAGGATTATTTTAGAGCCCCTGTCAATTTGGGGCCTGATGCGAAAGCACCGCCCGCACGTAGTACCACGCCCTTTAAATCGCTCCATTCTCTCAATATTTTGCATATGTGCACATAACTAGATAAACAAAATTCTCTGAATGATTTACGGTGAAATTATCAAAATCCGTCATTGCTTAAATTCCGTTATGATTACTGACAATCATTTTAAATTTTGGTTCTGGGTAATATATTTTCATGAGAAACCCAAACTAATCTTTCTTCCGTTCGATGTGGAACCGCGACAAAAAAACAAAGAACAAATAACGATTTATTCGACTTTCGACTTTGTCGAAAACCCAAACACCGTCTATTACGCGATTTTAGTTTAGATTTTCGCCTCATCAATTACAACCACCGTATCCGGACCACCGATTTTAGCCCGCTCCGTTTTGTAGCCAGTAGTCCACACGATAATTTTCCGATTGAAATTACATCAATCGTCGATCGTTGCCTCTTTAACTTTTATAAATTCAATACGCGGTTAATTATACTCAATACGCGTGTTAAATAAAACGCCACGAGATAGAGAATTTTTAAGGTACGTAAAAATAATAATAAAAACTTTTCTTTTTATAAGTTATTCTTCTCTTTGTTATTAAAAAAAATAATTGAAAATAGTGACAATATGGATAGTATATAATTTTATTTATTAATTTTTAATTACATAGTTGATTATCAAAAAAATACTGAAATTCATTCACACCCCTCCTCGCCCGCGGCCTCTCCCACGATCCCTTCCCCTCCTGCCCCTTCCGTTCCTGTTATTTGTTTTTGTGATTTGATTTATTATAATCTGTTCCACCTGAAATAATTAATAAGGTACTTAAAAATATGCGGTCGAATAATAATAAAAATAAAAATTTTTTCAAGATAAATAAAACAAAAAAACAAATATTAATAAGAAATAAGGAAATTACTGAAACTTACGCCGTTATAATTGTTGATAATGTTCACGTGCTGATGCAGGATGACCCGTTGAAATTGTAACGGGCGCAGCACCACTTATTATTCTTCCGCCGGGTCACCCTACTTTTCTTCATTTTTTGTATCGTTATTATTATCGTTAATAACATCTTATTGGAATTAAATCTTTGATAATAGAAAATAATTAGAAAAATTTGAGGTGCAACTTACCATTTTGTTAATTTATTTTAAAATGTTCACTTGTTCGCACTTTTCTAAACAAAATCTTTTCTCCGGCCTACTTAAAGGTACTTAAAAATATGCGATCGAATAATAAAATTTCTTTCAAGATAATAAAACAAATATTAATAAGAAATAAGGAAATTACTGAAACTTACGCCGCCATAATTGTTCGTAATATTTATGTGCTGATGCACGGTGATAGCGGAATTACAACGAGCGCAGCACCACTGCCACTTTTTTGGTTGTTTCTACCGCTACCTTCGGGTCACCTTGCATTATTATTTCTTTTTCTCCATTTTTTTTATTGTTTTCTTCTTCATTTATTCGCTCGTTGACTTCCTTCTGGAAGAAAAATCTTTGATAATACAAAATAATTAGAAAAATTTCAGGTGCAACTTTGTTAAAAATGACATTAAACGCACATTTTCTACGACAGCGGCGGCTTGTATGGGGTCGTGATAAGATTTTTCACATCGGAAAAAAAATGTTAATTATCGAATTTACAAGTCTGACAATTAACGTGACAAACGATTGCTTTATGGGCCGCGAGAAAATTTAACGGTTCACCGAAAATCGTTTTCCCTTATTACGTCGAAATATTGACGCGCGATGTTTTAAGAACAAAAATCGCACAAATTAAAATCACAATTTAAATTTGCTTTTTAAGAATGCCGTGATTGGTCAGGACTTTTGTAAGGGCTTTATAATCAAAATACTTGAAATTTCTAATTATGCGCAGCGAGAAATAAATGGATTCTATTACTCACATACAGGTTGCTACCTGTAATTGCCAAAAGCCAAAATAAACAATTACCAAATTCTTCTTTCATTTACAAGGACCGTATTCGTCTTTTTTTAGTTTTTACCAGAATCAACTTAAAATTGCACTTTGTAGGTAATTTTTTTAATCAAGCATGTTTGTGTCGCGATCGTTATTGTTGTGAGATTCATTCGGTTTGTAAAAAATCTATCGGTAGACTCTCGACTGAATCATGGGGCAAGAGGGGGGGGGGGGCATGAAAAAAATTAGGCGATGAAAATTATGGATCTATTCCATTTTCCCCATCATATTTTTCTCTTGAAACATACAACAATAGAGATAGAGATATTAGTGGTACTATTTTGTCTCTTTCTTGCATTGCGTAAAATGTTTGTGTTGAACAAATATTAGACAGAGATCGATATAGTATAGTAGAAATACAATTCCAGTATGTGTAACTTTTAATTTCAAAAATTGAAATTATGTTTTTAAAAAATTTTTATTTGCAAAAAACTAAGTATCGACTCTAGTCATAGAGTGTGTTTGTTACATACAGAATACAGACAACAAGAATTACAAAAATGATTAGGTTGCAGTTCCCACAAGTTACTATTTTTTGATGACTGTGGGAAACGTTTTTCTAATAAAATCAGCAGGATGTATAGTTCACATTACTTGTTGGGATTTATAAGGAAGAGTGAAAAGTTATTCGGTATATTAATTCTTCTTTCCTCGAAGCTGTTTATTGCCTCCTGCCAAATGAGACAAACCTTCACCTCTATAAATTTGCACCATTTACGGTCAATTATATCCCATTGGAAATCAGGCACATTACACCCCCACTCTCTAGCAGCTCTTGATTGAAGCTGACTTATTGTCGATAAACCTTTTAATAGCCAGAATCTGTACTTGTCCTCTATATTTTCAGGATCTTCAGAATGGCTCAGAGTTGATACTGCTTTATTCTTTGGCGGTACTTGGCCCAGGAGTAGGTTCAATTTGCCTTTTTTCTGATGTTGGTCTTCCTTCTAAATCTGTAGCAAATTTCTTGTATTGAACTGATCTATCGACTTCATCAATATCGGGATCTTGCTTCCTTTTGTAACTTTTTACTATGGCTCTTAGGTTTTATTTCCAAATTGCATAGTAGTACACAGACCATGTCATGTCTTAAGCTCAATTCCATTTTCCTGTTGTCATAAGGTACCGCTTTACCTTTCATTATTGGTTTCTTAAGTATCTCCTTTTCGCGCCTCTACTACATGGATTTCAACCATAATTTCCGTATTATCTGAATGAAACCTGTTAGGATATTCTTTCTTAATCATTTCTTTTGCTTCCTCATCAACCTTGTCTAAAATACTCCCTGATCCGTGGAAATTATAGCAGCCACGATAATTAACTTAAGTGTTCAATTTTAACTGATTACCAAATCGGTCCGCTCTATTCTCTGAAAATTTTGCTTTTTCACTATTTCTTAGTATGGAATTCAGTTTAATATTTAGATTTTTATAACTTATCAATATGAGTGTAGTTGACTTACGGATGACTAATCCTGATATATGTAGTAACTAATTCAGAAATAATTTGATTAGTATCTTCACCACTTAATTGCTATAATTATAGTATTTTTTAATTTAATTAGCACAATCGTTTAACATCAAATCTAAATCACTTCACCGTTAAGCTCTCTCGTGGTAGGTAGTTAAGTTACCAGTACAGCGCAGTTTTTTATCTCGCTTACACAAGATCGCCACAAAAAATGATGTTTTTGTTACGGCTTGAGAGGAGCCCCCCCGTCTAGCTCTTAATTTATTATATAAAGAGACTTATCGTGGATTGTTTATTCACTACACGAACCGTGACCAGCACTTAATAACATGATAACCATTAGTTTACACATCTACTGGTCCGGGCTGTGCTGGTCCATACAGGCATAATGTGCGCGCGATCTTTAAATGTAAATATCAAAAATAAAAATAATAAAATTATAAATTTACATTCCATGTTTACTTTATAAGTGCATTTTAAGATTATATGTCTGCGCCAATAATAAATAAATTACAAACAGGACATTGAGTAGTACCCGAATGCACGGAATTTTAAAGATTTAGTGTTTAGTTAATGAGTAATCCAAAATGCGAATGCTCACCCCTCTGAAAGGGTAACAGGAATTTTTTCCTTTTACTCTCATTTTTAGAGTAACTTCTGACATTTCATCCAAAATTTTATTTTGGTCTTCAATAGATAACCCGTAGGCTTTATTTCTTGCTCTTATATCACAAGATGGGACACTGCTATTAAAAACATCAAACCAATCATTGGCCTACAATTAAAAATATAAATAAAAACATAAGACGTTCAATATAAGAATAGTTTAAAATAATCAGAGCACTCAACCCAGTTCGCATTTGCAGGAAGATGCCCCAGACTTCCACATCTGTTAATGGCCTTGGAAGTTGTGTGTGCAAATACCTTTGTGGCATATTTTACTCTCTGCCTTTGAGCACCGCTAACATTCAGCATTTCTTTTGTCACTTTATAGGAAATACTCAAATCAGAACCACTTGTGGCATCTATCACTGTTTCTAAGATATTTTTATTAATTTCCTTTTCATTATCAACAAAATTGTTGCGAATCAGCTTCATTAGATGTGGAACATCTGCAAACACATGAATTTTTTCTCCGTTTACTGGATTTGTAAAGTAAGGCCTTTCGTAACTTATTTCTAACTCCTTATGCAGTCCTCTACTATTACCACCACCAAGATCACTATTAACAGCAACAACGTGGAAACCTGAAATTTTTTCAATCTAAAAGATTTGTTAAAATACTTATTTTATAATGTACCTGCACATTCCACAAATTTTGTAATTTCAAATAAAATAGCTTTCGTTATTTGTGTGTTATAATTAAAATATACGGGCTGCTTCCAAGACTTGCACAAACCAGTTATCATTACAACCTGCACATATGAATAATAGGGTTTTAAATTTCATCTTCTGCACGATCATATATATATATATATATATATATTCCTCTCTAACTTTCATCTCGTCGAATAAAATAGTACAAATCCTGTCCATGTCGTTAAATTCGGAATATTCAACAATTTTGAAAACGTTTCTTAAAATTCCTGGTTTAATTTTAATTTTTTTCAGCCACGACCTCAAAGTTGATACAGCTGGAAAAGGGTACCCCTTCTTCAGCATTAGTTTATACGCTCTAGGTCCTGCAGAATGTAACACAATTGCTTTCGAAACATCTGCTATAGTCCCCACCGTATTCTTTTATTTTTTGATAACTTATGAATCTGTTCTTTAGAAAAAAGCTTCTCAGCGGCAGATAGCTTTTCAGTAAGGAATTTCACATGGCTTTCTAATTGCGACACACGCTCTTCTAGGTCTCCAGAAACATCAGTTTGTACTCTAAAATAAAATATTTATATACCAAAAAATTGCATATGTTATAGATAAAAATAGATACCCTGTATTAATTTTATTACTAGGCACTTCAAAATCATTAGTATTCCAATCATGATTCGAAGTCGAAGCAATACCATCACCAGCAATTGAGCTATTTTGCAAACACCTAAGACACATGCAATTAAATAATAACCTACCCCATTTCATTTCAAATCGCTCAGGCTATATATAGATTTTCGCCTCATCAATTACAACCACCGTATCCGGACCACCGATTTTTACGTGCGGGCGGTGCTTTCGCATCAGGCCCCAAATTGACAGGGGCTCTAAAATAATCCTTCAGAAAATTTTTTAAAAATTTAAAGGGTAAAGGGTGCGGCAAAATCTTTTACCGCACCAGCCGGCAGAGTTGTGTTGTTGCGGCTCTGGTTTTAAGAAAAATTTGGATTATGACGGGTATTTGGCGACATTTATATTTATGTCGAAATTCACAAACGAAAATCATCTACGATCATTTTATAATAGCAGCGTCGAAATTATATCCTGTAGTTCGATAATCGGGTTTCTTTCACTGCAAATATAACAACAGCTATCCAAGTAGCTGAAATGATAATGAAATATCCATCAGCTCCTTATGAAACAATCATGGATTATATAGGGAAAGACCAATTAATAGCTTGGGCTACATTAGTGTGTCATGTTGCTTATGACCGTTTTTGTACCATAAAATCACCACCTATAACTATGGCAGAATATCCTGACCTGGCATTTTTAGGAGCCTGCGTGATGTTTGAGAAGAGCACAACATCTGGCATTGCAAATAGGCAATACAAAGGTCAACCAGACAGTCGCGCCAGACATACGCGCAATAATCTATCTGAAATTGCTAATGTCATTTATCAATCTGGAAGTACAGAAGTGCAAAATGAATTGTCCATAATCACAAAGGTGAAGTCCTTACATGCAAATGACAAAGTAGTAGTATTGGATGATTCTTTTTACATCATCCCGATTAATAACAATGCTCAAGCTGCGGCAGGTGCTGTAGGAGGTGCTGCTGGAGCAGGAGCTCCTAACCCACAAGGAGTTGCTCAAGCCCAAGGGCAAAATCAAAATCCTACTGTGTTAAGTGATGCCCAATTAAGAGCTATGAGAGGAGACTGGCATAATCTTATGAGGAATGCACCAGATGGAACTGTCAGATTAACCCAGCGTGATGCTTTGCTACTGATCCGTGATAAAATGCCTGATAATGATCCTCATAAATTTTTAATGCAGGATATTACAATATTGGCTCAAAACTTAGTCTCCGCAAGCCGTCAAAGTGTTCTTGACATAATAGAAGAAGCTATTCCAATCTTTAATCTACCTTTTCGACCATCAAGTTCAACAGAGAAAACCAGAAAAGTTGGAGCGAAAAAAATTGGTTAGTGATATCTTGGACACGTAGGTATTTAATTAATAAAGTAGGGTACACTGGGCTTTCTATTTCAAATCTATGGTGAAATAAAAAAATTAAAAATATTAAGATTGCATGGAAAATGTTAAAGCGCCAAGCGAAAGAGCGTGTTGTCTTTAAAATTAATTCAGAGCAAACCAGAAGAAAATGTGTGATCTTTAACTTAATATTTAAAAAAAGTATACTGTTATACAAGGTCAACCGTGAATCTCGGTGAATAATACCTTGTATATAGTTACTAATTCCTTAAAATATTATTAATAATAAATAATTTGTATTATTTATTAATTAATACATTGTATTCAATATATATATATATATATATATATATATATATATATATATATATATATATATATATATATATATATATATATATATATATATATATATATATAACAAATTTACTGCTAGCAAAGGATGGCTACATAAATTTAGAAATATATATGTAGCCATCCTTTGCTAGCAGTAAATTTGTTGTCATTATAATATTTGGAGTAAATTTGGACGGCCTTTTCGCATAAAATATTTGCTGAAATCGTCGCATGTCTTTCTCGTTGTAACAGAAACCATTTGTATAATTCGTTTTCCATTTCTGGATATTCTGGTTTTCGGATAATTTTTCTACGTGTTGGTACTGAGACACAACTTGCAATATAACTGCGGAAATACAAAAACACATCAATAATAAATTAATTAGCAGCTAATGAAAAAAATTTCGTACCTGGTAATTTTTTCCTTAATCTTTTTAATGTCAGAAATTGTGGATGTTCCCACGCCATATTTTTCTGCCAGCACTTTTCCACTGACACCACTATTCAGCTTTTGTAATATTTCTTGTTTTTCGTTGATTGTTAGCGTTTTGTGGGCTCTTTTCGCGGCCATGTTGATTGAAACCTCGTTTCAAACTGATTCGGGGATTGCCCTGTTTATGTATCGTACTTAACCGAAACTTGATTGTGTTTAACGAAAACACACGACCTACGATCCGGAGTAGTGGATCTGTGTCTGCGGTCAATCCGGATTACAAGATACATAATGTTGAACTTACAATTTTTAATTTTGTCCGGATTACGGGAACATCCGGATTAATGGAGGTCCGGATTAGTGGAGCTTTACTGTAGTTATCAATATGTGTAATGTAACCACACGGGGTTCAAGAGGGTAAAACGCTGCCACCAGTCTGTTAAGATAAGGGGTTAAAGGTAGGGTAACAGACAACCCTTTTTAAATTTAAACAAAATTTAAAATTTAACAATATAATATCAATAATAATGAATTACAAATATTAAACAAAAGGGAAATTGATACTAGTTATATTAATTATTCATTTACGGGGCGGACACGGTATACAATCATCACAAGTGTATACAAGTGATTCTAACAAATTTAACATCAAGTAATTTGTTGAAAATTTGAATACAGATAAACTGGTACTTAACTTTTCTCCACGATTGTTCACCAGGTAGGGGGTAATGACGAGGCTTGGTCTCTCAGCAATTTCTTTTATTCTCTTTTCTTTTTAATTCTTCAACTCTTAACTCTTTTTATTTTCTGAATTTCAAACTTCAGCAAAATTCCACAATTAAACTTTAACTTTTATTTATAACTTAATTAACTTCTTTTAGTTAACTTATTGATTTTTTTAACTTATTCTCAATTGACTTTATTTCTAAAGGCCGATCCACACACGGAGATATATCTTAGTAAGACGGTCTCATGGTACGGTACAGTGATATATATCTAGCTTTGTCTATACATGATACCGACAGAGATAGATATATATCATTGCACCGTACCATGAGACCGTCTTATAAGATATATCTCCGTGTGTGGATCGGCCTTTATTCACTTTTAACTGCTCGATTAATTCTTTTAGTTTTTATACTGACTGATTAATTAATTGCTGTGGAGACCAAGTTTTCTATTTTTATAGGCCAATTCTCGTAACTACCCTCACCCTAAATTTTGGGATCCCCCATACCAGATTCTGATTCAAATGACCAATTACATTAATTTTGACATCACGAATATGGGCGTTGCTAATTGAATTATTTCGCTTAAAAATTGTCACAAAGTTGCAATTTCATCTAGAGTGTTTTATTTACTATTTTCGATTTTTCCATTTATTAGACAAATAAGGATCTCGTCTTAAGCTAATTTTAAAAAAAAAAAAAATTCGCTAAAAGGGGGATATAAATATAAATTGTGGGGCGGACACGGTATACAGTTAATTCATTACAAGTGTGTACAAGTGATTTCAATAGTTTTAGATCAAGTAAGTTATGGGCCATTCGAATGCGATTAAACTGGTCCCTATGATTCTCGAAGTTCACTAGGTAGCGGGTAATGACGGGGCTTGGGCTCGGTCACTTTTCTTTCAAGCTTAAATTTAATTGTTCAACTTAATTTTTATATGATGTGTTTATATGATTCTTCTAATTCGGAATCCACTTTAATTTCAATAATCACCAAAATAACACAATTTAACTTTATTTTGACTTTACTAACTTCTTCTAGCTAACATTGATTTCTTATTCTCGATTAATTTGACTTTACTTCTTATTCTTATTTAATCGACTTTACTTCTTATTTCTTAATTAATTGCTTGATTTACTTCTTTATTCTTTACTAATTTACTTTCTCTACTTGTTCTAACTGAATTAATTCTCTTACTTCTTGGTGTTAATGAAAGAATTGACTTCACTTCTTATTTCTTTAATTAATTGACTTTTTCTTGTTCATTCTTAACTGCTTGATTCTAATTAATTGCTGCTGATACCAAGTTTTCCCTTTTTATAGGCCAATCCCCATAACTACCCTCACCGTAAATTTTGGGATCCCCCATACCAGATTCTGATTCAAATTACCAATTACATTAATTCTGACATAATGAATATGGGCGTTGCTAATTCAAGTACATCAATCATAAACTGTTACAAAGTTGCAATTTCATCTAGAGTGTTCTATTTACCATTTTCGATATTTTGAATTTGTTAAACAAATATACAACACTCATCTTTAGAAGCTGCAACTTTGTTGCAAATGGGTTTTTATCATTAGTTTCAATATTTCCATTAATTGTATAAATATACAGTATCCAAGGAGGTCTAATATACCGTACTGGCAATCCAAACTGTTCATATACCGTGCTGGAAATCCAGGTTGTTACATTATCCTCCCCTTAAAAAAAGAAGGAGTACTACAATTAGTACTCATTCCTTTTCCAACAATACCTACTCTTAAGTCTAACTAATTTGTTAAAATAATAGTAACCTGAAGCATATATACTCAACATTTTACTAAATTTTCATTGTTACAACGTTATTTACCATTACTCACAATGCTTCAGCTTACCTAAGCTTACAATATTCTATATCAAATTTTTTTTTTCAAATTTCAATGTGTTATTCCATTACCCTTCAATCATTCAAATTACAGCTGAGTCCAGTGAGGTACCATTGGATAAATTTCATGACCATTAACCATTTTATTGTCACTAACTTGCCCTGGTGTATTCGATTCTACCGGAAGAGATGGTATAGGGATCACCACTTCTTCATTATTTTCTGTCGTAGCTACCGTCTCTGATTGGGGACGAGGTTGATGCATGATCCATAAGACTAAAGTACTCCATAAACCAGCAACAACTTTAACACTACATCCAAAAGCATTATAAAGCTGCCATCCATTTAACATTACCGTTAAAACATATTTAATAATTCTGAAAATAACATACACTCCAATTAAACCACTGGTAACCATACCAATATCAGTAAATACTGAAGGGTGGTTCTGGCTAGTTCTTTCATTTCTTCTGGATTAAACATATTTAACGTATTATAGCCTTGGTTGTCTGTTTCTGCACCAACTATTTTTCGAGCAATTATGTTATTAACTGTTCTGCGTTCACTACCAAATATTATTTGTCTTTGACTCTTCTCTATTTCTTCTCGGATATAGATACCACCAGCTCCCATTGCTTGTATTGGTGTAAAATTGAGGTTGTCTTCCATATTTGCTTCCAATATGGAAGGACTTTTCCTTAATACAGGATTCGGGATTAATCCAATCCATTCTTCATTAATAAAATACAGTGGAGGTGTTAGGGGATTACAATCAATTTCTTCTGCGTGATTTTGTATAATATGTGTTATTGGTGCCATAAATTTCGATTGATTTTTATAGTTTATTGGTAGTTATTTGTACTTCTTCGGATTGTTACCAACTGTGGCGTACATTGGATTAAATACAAAACTTCACCCAACACTCGACCTACGTAACCTCTCTGTTCTTTAATTAATGAACTGACTACGTTAGGGGATAACGGGGCTGTCATTAGACGATTCTTTAGTACTTCACGATGTATCTCACATTTTCTCGCTATTATCTCAATATACATTTTTTTTTACCATACTTTTAAATGATTGTTCTATATATAAAAATTTGCTGTTAACATATGCCATTAAATTAACGTTATAAGGATTCAATGTACCAAATTCAGGTTGTGCCACATTCATAGCCGGATTCATTTCGGTGTCAATAACCAAAATCTTGGGATGTTCGGTTTGCCAGGCTTCTCGATAACACACCTGTGTTTTTTTCAGTAAGGTTAAGGCAAATACCTTTCCTTCTTGTTCAACCACTAAATAAACTTCTTGAGTTATGAGATACGTTATTTGTTCTGCACGACCTAAATATAGCACAGACACATTTAAAGCACAATTTTTATTATCAGCAAGGGTCCACACGCTTTCACCATAAATTGCATCAATACAATAACCACTAGTATATGGGCACGTAATTTGACTTTTTAAATGTATTTCGTTTACATCTAGTTGTACTAGTATTCCGATAATTCGACTTTAACAATAGCTTGAACGATTACATCGGTCCAAGTTGTTCCGTCTTCTGTAAACGGCATCCCAGCACATTTACCGTTTATATCCAACGACCCATATAGGGTAAGGGAAGCGGTAGTTGAGGCAATTTACTGACGTGACTATTATATATTGCTAGTGTTTTTCTTTGATGTGCCATCTCACATTTATCTCTACCAAGGGGCTCCACATATTCATTAAATCCATTTTGTACGGCAGATTTGTGGCTATGCATAATGATATATCAAATGGGTGACAGTTACGAGGCAAGTTCGTACAAATTGTCCTTTATACTCATTCAGTTGTAATACTTGTACAGGTTTTGCTTTGACCTCATAGTCTTGTTCGGCATCTGGACATGGGACTACGTCTCTTAATGAAACTACCGACGTATTGAGCTGCGATCATTCCCAGTCATAAGCAATCAGGGTAGACACAGGTTGGTTGATTTGCCATTAGTGACATTATCACTATAAACGTCAAATCCCACATTTCTTGGGTTTTTCTAAAATTATAATTTATAAAAATATAATTGATACAAAATTTCTTAATATTACGAACTTTATAATACACGTTCCTTAATTATACATTCTCTTTCCCTTTGATTATATCTATCTAGGGTAAATCTATTTATTTCACATATACACCTATATTCTCAACCAAAACTCTATCCCTGGGAATTAAGATTACAAAAACGGGGAGTACATATTTCATTTTTCTCAATTAGGGGGGAAAGTTGTGGAATCTGCGTATTAACAGCCAACCACAATCGGTATCAGTAACACTACAAGTAGCACTATGGTAATAAGTCAAGGGAAAATAACATTGGGCGTAAGGCATACACTACCACCGAAAAGCCCGTTAATCAGCGGAAACATCTTTTCGATGGGTCGGTATTGTACTGCCCACTGAAATCGAATTCCGATGCAATTAAGCTGTTACCACAAATTCCAAGCAACGATCTATATTGACAAGGGGAAGGCACGGTCTCGGAAATTCAAATCGAGTCGGGCTTTTGCGTACAGTTAGTACTAAGGGAACAAAGTAAAACTACAAAATAGTAACGCGCACTAGTCATAAAGAACGGAGATATCTGGCCTTAAAGTTTTTTTGTCCACGTTATATAGAGGTAATGAACACAATTAATCGAGTAACGGCGTGGTCAAGTGGTAGCGCGCCTGATTTACGATAATCGACCACAAAATAAGTTTAATCTCGCGAACCTAGACATCTTTTTCCAACACAATAAAGTAATGGTAATAGGTGATCTAAATGCTAGACATCAAAACTGGAACTGCGAAACCAATAACACAAATGGAGTAACTTAAATACGTACATAATGAATAATGACCGCATCCTACATCATTCCGATAATCACACACATTTCCCAAGCAATGGAAACACCCCATCAACAATAGATATAGCCATTACAAAAAATTTGGCAAATACAACAAAACCATTGTCAATCCCAGTCCTCAACTCCGACCATAATCCAATCATCATCAGAACTGCTCATCCTAAAACACAGATGC
Organism: Mylabris sibirica; assembly: GCA_039776855.1. Lineage (NCBI taxonomy): Eukaryota > Metazoa > Arthropoda > Insecta > Coleoptera > Meloidae > Mylabris > Mylabris sibirica. Next base: position 4,758,431 of record CM077840.1, on the reverse strand, counting down.
ATAAAATAACCATAAGATCCTATAAGGACACACGGACTGGGGGAAATTCCGGACTGAAATAAACAACACGATAAATATCAACAACCAAATAAACAACCCAAAAGTGGTTGCCACCATCCGATGTAAATATGATCGCCTCCAGAATCGCAAGCAATCTAAACAATAATCTTCCCTTACCAAACCCCAAACCACACTCCCAATCGACTTTCAACCTAATAAAAAGATTCCTTTCTTCCAACAATTTGATCATTTCCAAAGCTGACAAAGGTAATTGCATAGTACTCATGGATCGTTCCTCTTACACAAATAAAGTTTTCGAATTTCTCAACTCCCCCGACTTCTGTGAATTACCGCATTCACCATTACCCTCTTTCTTACTCAAAACCAAGAAATTGATTAAAGAAATCGACATTCTTTTTGAATTTTTCAAACTCAACACCAGATCGTTAATTCCATCCAATCCCATCATTCCACGTCTTTATGCCTTGCCCAAAATCCACAAGCCCAATCATCCCATTAGACCTATTGTCAGTTTCTCCAACACTCCCTGTTATCACTTAGCCCACCAACTTAATTCAATATTAAAAAACTGTTTAAATTTTACACCTACATATTCCCTAAAAAACTCCACACAATTGATAAATGCACTCAAAAACTTCCATGTTTCCCCTGATGACAGTTTAATTTCCTTTGATGTCAAAAACCTTTTTCCTTCAATCCCTCCCCATGAATGTGTAGACCTAGTCTCAGAAAAATTAACCAGATCTAATTTACCTAAACTAATCCAGATTCACATTATTTCAATACTAAAACACATAATTTCACAAAATTTCTTTCAATTTAATAATAGATTCTTTGAACAGACATCAGGTTTGGCGATGGGTTCACCCCTTTCGCCAATCCTAGCGGATATCTTCGTGGAACGGTTCGAATTTATCCTTTCCTCCAACCGTCTGTTCAAAAAACATGTGCGTTTCTGGAGACGTTACGTAGACGATGTTTTCTGTATATTTAATGGTACCAACGATGAATTAGACCTATTCTTAGAACTTATCAACTCATTACATAACAACATAAAATTTACCGTAGAGTTTGGTGGCGACCAAATCGCCTTTCTAGACGTGTTCATTAAGAAAAATCACGATTCGATCTTGGAATACTCTGTATATCGAAAACCCACAACCACCTCTTCAGTTATCCCTTTCGATTCCTTCCACCCCTTTAACCACAAAATTGCCTCCTTTAACTCCCTTTTCCACAGACTTTTTTCCTTACCCCTAACACCTGACAATTTTTTCCAGGAATACAACACAATCAAATACATAGCCAATCAGAACAATTTCCCTCCACACATTGTTAATTCCATCTTCAACAAATTTAAATACACATCCCTAATCCGTTCTATTTCTTCCCTCCAACATCTCCCCAATAAACCTATAACTTTCCATTCTATCCCCTATATTGGCCCCTGTTCATCATTTATAAAGAAAATCTTTAAACCTTACAATATTTAACATCACCTTTAAATCAATCCCATCCATTCGTTCCTTATTAACCAACAAAGACCCTTTACCCCCACTAACAAAAAGTGGTGTTTACATGTTAAGTTGTGAATGTAGCTGTCGTTATGTTGGCAAGACCATCCGTAATTTTGAAAAAAGGAAAAATGAACATCTAAAATGTATATCTAATTCAACTGTGGATAAATCCAACTTTGCTAAACATGTCGTAACATCCAAACATAAATTCAAGGAATTAAATATCTTATACATTAGTAACAATAATTTTGATATAGATTTAATAGAACAGTTCTACATCACTTTATTTCATGAAAAACTTAAAGATTCGCTAGTGAATGACATAACACAATTTAATTATTACATTTTTGATAAAATAAATCATAGTCGGTTTTCTATTTAGTGATTTGTATTTAGCGCCAAGCTCTCGCATCCGTGTTCTCTACACTAATAATTTGATAAATTGTCAACACCTTATTCGAAATATCTCACTATCATTCGTTATCTATTTTCACTTTCTTTTCCTTCTTCGCCATTTTAACTTCAACATGACTAAAGAACACCACCCGAGTTTTCCAAACATCCTTATTAATTGTAAAATTAGAATAAAATATTAATTCCAATTATGTAGAATTAAACACAAACTTAACTGGTGGTGGTTATTGAATTTCTTTAATTTTCTTATAATGGTGAGTCCTTCTTCTTTTATAAATTTATTTAATTTCAATTTATCGATTACGAGATTGTTACTCTAAACCTTAACTATTTTAGAATCTGAAGATGAACTGAATTAGTTCGAAACAGCTGTAATTCTTTATTTATTTAATGATTATAATTTTATGGGTTTGACTTTGTGTTTTATTCAATGAATTTAATTTATTAATTTGAACCCAAAAGAAATCGAACACGAGATAAACAAACTCACTGACATTATCCTCTCAGCCCGGAACAGACAATCTCAGGTAATAGAAATTGACCCAACACGTGACAAACTACCCAACGACATAGTGAACTTAATAAAATCTAAAAATCAACTTAGAAAACGATGGCAGCAAACCCGGGATTACGCATTCAAATATAGCATGAACCATTACACACGCCTAATTAAAATGCAAATAAATAATTACAGAAATGAAAAATGGAAAAACATGTTACAAAATTTAAAACCGCAGGACAACACACTGTGGAAAACTGTAAAGAAATTCAAAAACAAACATGTACAGATCCCTGCCCTAGAGGACAGCATTAACAACAGAACCGCCTACACAGACAATCATAAAGCTCAACTCATTGCAGAAACATTAAGTCATACATTTCAGTTGAACAATACAATCATCACACAAGAACAACAAGAAAAAATAGATACTGTAAACGCTATTATCAATCAAGAACACCAAATACCACGCAGCAAATTGCAAACAGTATACACTAACCCCAGAGAATTAAAGGAAACACTCAAAACATCAAATAACAAAGCACCCGGCCAAGACACAATAGACAATAAAACACTGAAGAATTTACCGGCAAAAGCAGTAATCCAGCTTATGTACATAATCAATGCAATCATTAAATTACAATAGTACCCACAAGCTTGGAAAAATGCTCTAATAGTACCACTACCTAAGCCTAATAAAGACAAAACAAATCCAAATAACTATAGACCCATCAGTCTGCTAAACGGTTTAAGTAAAGTGGCAGAAAGAATAATAGACAAACGCATACAACAAATCATCTCAAAAAACGGAACAATTATCAACGAACAATTTGGATTTAGAAAACACCATTGTACAACACAACAAATAGTTAGAATAGTTAATTCGATCAGTGAAAACTATAATAAAGATAAAGTAACAGCCATGGTATTACTGGACGTGGAAAAGGCATTCGACCGTGTATGGATACCAGGTCTAATATATAAATTAGAAAAATACGAATTCCCCAGATACATCCAAAAGCTTATAAACTCATATTTGACCAATAGATCTTATATCGTAAAAGTAAATGGCTCATACTCAAACAAAATGATTACAGCAGCAGGAGTCCCCCAAGGTAGTATCCTCGGTCCGCAACTGTTTAACCTATTCATAAATGACATTCCGAAATTTGAACGCACAAATACTGCGTTGTATGCGGACGACACCGCACTATATGCGCATTCATTTTCCGCGATAGTCGCAAACAAACAATTACAAATACATTGCAATATAATAGAACGCTATTTCGACGACTGAAAAATAAATATCAACATCCCAAAAACAGAAAACATTATATTCACCAAAAAGATTAAAGACAGTAAAATTTTCAACAAACTAAAGATCAAAAATCAAACAATAGAAACAACATCAACGGTGAAATACCTAGGAGTACACCTCGACAGCCGACTATCATACCAACACCACATCAAACAAACATTAAAAAAGGCATACTCAGTGTTCAAAAGCCTATATCCTATTCTCAAATCTCCATACACTACCAGAAAAAACAAAAAACTAATATACACAGCTCTAATCAGACCAATAATCACATATGCTGCACCCGCCTGGTACAACTGCACTTATGTGTGAGCTTACCGTTGGGTCGATTTAAGGCAAGGCTTTGCTCAAACGAGCTTAAGTAGGGAAAGACAAATTGAACCTTAGGAACGCACTAATGCTTACGAACATCCAGAAGCATTGCAAAGCATGTTTTGTGTCTAGTTTTCTTGTTCAATGCTGACACTCGGTTCTATCATTTTTCCTCGATTTCGTAGTTTTGAAGCTTTCAGTTTAAAACATGCTGATAAGTCTCTATACTTTTTGCAAAATGGAGCTGTTTAGTTCATGACAGTGATTCAAATAGGCGACAAATCTTAGATTAGACAATATAGTCGTATTCAAATAAGCAAAATCTACTGTAGTATTAATGATGATTAATAAATTAATAAATAGATGGCGTTTTACTGTAGTTACTATTATTGTTATTGTTGATTTATTTCAACCTCAAGGCTGGGAATCCAGTGAACGGACTTTATAATTTTTGTTTCATTTAAACGAAAAATCTTCAAACAAAATCCGCCGCAACTGTCTTCCCGACCTTGCTGCCGAAATTCTGGGTAATCCCCGCCCCCTTCCTTTCAATTTCAAAAAAAAAAATTAGTTCTAAGCTTATCAACTAACCATTGTATCATTCCACCACATGTGTAGACGATAATTTCGTAATACAGCTGAATGTTCGTTGACATGATCCAAAGCCAATTTCACGCTAGGCATAACACCACGGCCTAAAATTTTCGATTGAATTTTAAGTAATGACTGCACTTACACCGCTACAACGGCTTCAAAACAAGTGTTTAAGATTAATTTTAAACAAAGACCGCTATACAAGAATCGTTGACCTTCATAATGAGGGAGAATTAAGTTACATTAGAGATCATATTTTGAAAATATCAAATAAATTTTACAATACTAACTTAAAACTTAATAAACGTACAAAGGATCTAATAAAGACAAAAAAATCTAATATCGAATTCAAATTAAAACATAAAATGCCATATGAATTTATGCAATTCTTTAATAGCTAATCATGTCAATCACAAAACAAATTGAAAGTATGTAAATATGTATTTAAAAATTAATTTTAGATATTTAAGCAGGTTTTTTGTCCAACTTTTTCCTGTTTCATGTAACATTACATTCAAACATAAATTAAAAACAAAACGATGAATATTATAACCATTTTAAGTTATAATAGCCTTCAAATTGTTGTGCGAATGCCTCGAAGGCATAGTATCAACTTTTCATACTTCATTAGGTTTTATTACTACTAGGTGTTATAAGTAGCGACAAACAACTGTCACTCAAAACTACCAGGTCCGTATTAGAAAATTTTATTTATGGTTGCCTATTGAATTGTTAGAAAATAATGAATGAAACAGTTTCAAATTAAATGTTTATTAATTGATAATTAGAAAGTAAAACAATTTAAGTGTCGTCAAATTCGCTACAATTATCGCCGTCTTTTAAATTTATTATAAGTTGATGTACGTAATTTTCCCGATATGTATTTTCAATCGATATAACATGGCTAACACAGTTTTTCCAGCTCTCGGGAGAAATTTGACTCACTTCTTTTTCAATTAAATTAATGGCTTCTTTATTAAATTTTGGGAAAACGTTGTTTCCGCGAATATGGCTTTTTAATTCCCCCCATATCAATTCAATAGTATTTAAAATGCAGTGATACGGGGGTAAACGTAAGACAGTGTGACCGTGTGCGGTCGCAATACTGTCAATAATGTAGTCTTTTTTAAAAGACTGTCCTTTAAGCACTTTTAATAACTCAGATTTTTTATAGGATTCCTCAAAAAAAATGTCGTGTTCATACAAAAATTCCATAATTTCTTTTTTAATGCTGTTGGAATTTGGAATTTTTTTCTCTACTCAGAATGATAACTAGCATTATTCATTACAATGACACTATTTTGCTGAATGTAGGGCAGCAGCTTTGTTTCGAACCAATTTGTGAAGATACCAGCACACATGTTGTCGTGATGGTCCAATTTTGAGTCTTTTATATGTTTTGCCGACAGAAAAAGAGTGTCTTCATGAACCCAACCATTCTCAGATCCAGCATGCATAATTATGACTCTCTCACCTCTTGGCGGCGGTACATTTATGGCACATTTTTATGTTCCGTCTGTCCATCCTTTCTTTGCAACATCGTGTGTATCATACCACGTTTCATCCAAATAATAAATATTCTTTACTGATTTTCGATATTCTTCAATTTGAGTGAGATATTTGTATCTCCATTCTTTTATTCTTTCTGTTTCCATAATACACACCTTCTTGTTAACTCTTTTATAGGAAAATCCAATTTTTTTAAGAACCGTCTTAAACTCGATTCAGAAAATGTAACAATGTTTTCAGTTTTTGACGTAAAATCACTAGGGTGGGGATAACATTATGCTTATACATATCATATATTGCTCGGCGAATTAGATGTGCGTCATTTTCGTCATTTAAAACGAGAAATTTGTTACAATCGCTTCTACATTTTTTATCCTGTAATCCATTGACTACAACTTTTCTCATAGTTGAATGTGGAATTTTTGTTGAGTGAGCTACCCTTGCAATGACGCCCCTTGTAGATGTTTCCGTCGCAAATTTTATTTCTTCGCACAATGTTTAATAAACATTAATGATTATTTCTTTTGCGTCATCGGTTAACCATTTACGCTTCTTTTTGGATACACTAACATTCAGATTAGCTTCTTCTACATCTATTTCAACAACATCGACATCCATTTCCATCTCTTCTTGAGGGGTGTTGTCTTCATCACTAAATAGTCGCCACAAAATTATTTCACAGATTGAATTTATTAAGAGTTAGAACACGATCACGTACACAAGTATATTCGGCTGCTTTGCCAGTTACTGCTTTGTATAAATCTAAGGGTCATTAAGACAATTCCAGAAATTAAGGTAAAAATTGTTCAAATGCGCATAGAGAAAACATCAAACAAAACGATACTGTTTAACAAATGCAGCCAAACATTTTAAATTAAAAATTCTTAAAGAGTTTGTGCAAGTGACAATACATTTACGTAAATTTTCAAAGAAGTGGCCAAACAATGTGCACATGCGAATATTCAAATAAATTTGAGTACGGTCCTGGGCTTAGTTGTAGTATACTTACGATTTTTATTTACAGCCATCAGGTAAAGCCCCTTGTAAAATCCAAGTAATTCCCCAAAAGTTAATATTTTGCCTCGGGGCTTTCGCACAACAATTTGAAGGCTACTATACACATAGTACTCTAGAATTGTAAATAAAGCATCAAGCTAGTAGTCCAGTCACTTTAGACACAAAAAGGGGCAAATCTCGGAATCGGAGATAATAAGCTGGAAACTCGTATACAGCTTCATTTTAGCGTTCTAAAAGTTGTCTCAAAAGTCTCATATAATCTCGTGTCTGCGTCGTAAGTTATTCGAGGTCAAAGGTCACGAAAATCGGTTTTTTGCCATTATCTCCATTTCTATGGCTCCAATCACTTCAAGACCTATCATGAAAATTGAAGATAATAAAATTTGGCACAACTTTTGTCCCAACTTTTTTTTTGTACGCTCAACCCTTTTCGAGATAAAGAGCGGAGAGCACCCAGCGCTCAGGCATATATACTGTTATACAAGGTTAACCGTGAATCTCGGTGAATAATACCTTGTATATAGTTACTAATTCCTTAAAATATTATTAATAATAAATCATTTGTATTATTTATTAATTAATACATTGTATTCAATATTTTATATATATATATATAAAATAAATTTATTTATTTACTTTTATTCGATAATAGATGGAAATAAATTGATTGATAGATACAACTTCTGCGCTGTTTAATAAAGGGAAAAAAACTTTTATAAAATTACTGCAAAACCTTGCTAATTTTGACGAACTGGCTCAAGTTTTTCTACAAGAAAACTGCCCTGTACAGCAATTATACGAAAATGGAGCACGCATCTTGCTAGCAGTATATAATGCTCCGAAATCTGAAAATAATATTGATCATCTCCGATTCCGAGGTGAAACCCTAAAGTGATTGGACTATAGGAGTTACAATGTACAAACTAAAAATTAAGAACTAAGACTGTAAAGTGTATATATGTAAATATTAACTAAATAAAGGCCTTTGAAATTGATTGAATTGAATTGCCTGATTTACATCCATTGTGCGCTGGGTTCGAATCTCGCTACTTTTAAAAAAAAAAAATTGAGATTTTTTAGCGACTTTAAAATATTTTTATGAACAAACAATTTTTAAAATTGAATATCAGTCGAAATTAGTAATAATAAACTGAAATGGACTTTCTATTTCTTAAACCATATTTATTTTTACCTGATACAACAAAAGATAATTATCATCCAGGTAGTTGTACTACGAGGATTGAATGTTAATCTGTTAATAAGTTACTTCAGACAAAAATTCTTACAAAAAACTATTGTTTACACTTGATTTCAACCTAGACGTTCCTTTAATTTCAAATACTCCTCATAATTAAAAAATTTTAAAAATGTCAATAAACACTCAGCCAGCATGGGAAAAGATACAAAAATTGATGACAAATTTGTCATATTAATAAGAATTTTTCGCAACTAAAAATTCAATTAAAAATTGTTTTTCATTAGGATTTTTAGCAAAAAAAGTCGCTAAAAAAAACTCAAAATTTTTTTTTAAAGAAAGCGAGATTTGAACCCAGTTCACACTTACTTACAGAATTCTTTATTAATTATTTCTATTTACATATACAGTGACTCGCATTAATATTCGGACACTATGATATCCAAGATATATCTACTCCAGATATTTGCTTGCTTCAAGAATATTGAATTGGCCCTTTTATATAAAGTAGAGTGGAATTTCTAGTTTCCAAAAATATATATTTTATTGACTTAAATTACATACATCTGTGAAATAGACAACAAAGAAACACTCAATTTAAGCGTCACAAAAATATTCGGACACTTGAAAAAAAAGGGATGAAAATTACACTTGTGGCACATAAAACATCCACTTTCAATATTTAGTAGGGTAACCTTTGTTTTGGACTACCTCATTTAAACGTTTTGGCATATTATATATGATTTTATGTAAATAAGGGAGCGAAATCTTACGCCATTCTTCTTGTAACCGTTGTTTTAAGTGATCTTTTGATTGTATGGGGGTTGTGCGAATATTTCTATCTAACTCGTTCCATAAATTCTCTATCGGATTAAGGTCGGGTGATTGTGGTGGTACTTTTGGACAATTATACAACAAATATTCTTGAATTAAACGCGAAGTATGTTTGGGGTCGTTGTCTTGATAAAATTTAAAACTATTTTGTATGTTCATAGAGATAGCACTGTCCATCAAATTTTGTCTCAGAATTTGTAGATATTTTGTTTTATCAAGTATACCATCGATGAAGACCAAATTACCCATGCCTGCAGCTGAAATACACCCCCAAACCATCACACTACCATTACCGTGTTTAACCGTTGGTTGAAGGTTTGTACTTTTCCACTCTTCGTTGGGCTTCCGCCACACAAATTGACGTCCATCACTTGACCATAGGTTGAATTTACTTTCATCTGCAAATATCACGTCATTCCACCAGTTTTCTTCCTTGGATAGATATTCTTGTGCAAAAGTGAGCCTCTTTTTACGATTTACCATATTGATGTAGGGCTTTTTCCGTGCGACTCGGCCATTATACCCATGTTCCCGTAACGCACGACGAATCGTTTCTGGATGCACATTCTTTCCACTTTCTTGCAAAAGTTCTGCTTTTAATTGAGGAGCTGATATTCGCGGATTTTTCTTTATTTTTCGCAGAATTATGCGCTTTTCGTGTACACTAATTACCTTAGGTCGTCCTTGTTGGGGTATAGATTCAATTCGATTTTCGTTGTTAAACCGTTTTATAATATCGGCTACCGTACTTTTACTTAAGTTCAACAATTTGGCTATTTCCCTATAGGATTTGCCCTTTTCTCGATGGAAAATCACTAACTGGCGTACATTGTATGATGTATTTTTTCCTTTTCGCCCCATATCTAAGTTTAATATGATAATTTTTTATGATAAATTAAATAAAATGATTGTTCAGCAAATAAGTATGATTACCGAAATAAAATGGCGCATGTGTGCAAAATTATGCACACTTGATCCATTAATTTAGGCACACTTGATACATTAATGTATCATATGTCCGAATATTTTTGTGACGCTTAAATTGAGTGTTTCTTTGTTGTTTATTTCACAGATTAAGGTGTATGTAATTCAAGTCAATAAAATATATATTTTTGGAAACGAGAAACTCCACTCTACTTTATATAAAAGGGCCAATTCAATATTTTTGAAGCAAGCAAATATCTGGAGTAGATATATCTTGGATTTCATAGTGTCCGAATATTAATGCGAGTCACTGTATGTACAATTTATATTACATTTTTCATTACATGTTTACATTCATAAATGTTCCCGCTTGCGCCTACATTTAAATTTACAAGTTATTTGATAGCATAGTTGCGATAATTATTTTCTTTATGATTATCTTATGTCATTTGTGTTGTTATATAAATGCAATTGTTTCAATAAAAGGAAAAAACAACTTCAAAAACCTTTTTTAAATCAGTACACAATGGATGTAAATCAGACGCGCTACCACTTGACCACGCCGTTGCTCGATTAATTGTGTTCATTACCTCTATATAACGTGGACAAAAAAACTTTAAGGCCAGATATCTCCGTTCTTTATGGCTAGTGCGCGTTACTATTTTGTAGTTTTACATTGTTCCCTTAGTACTAACTGTACGCAAAAGCCCGACTCGATTTGAATTTCCGCGACCGTGCCTTCCCCTTGTGAGTTTAAAGAGGGTATTTTAGCTCTTTGATGACTCGTATTCACATCAGTATCCGATCCCAATGGACAGTATAATACAGAGCCATCAAAAGTGGACTAGAGTTTTTGAGCAAATAGGTATAAAGGTTTTACTCTTTTAGTCGCCTCTTACGACAGACAGAGAATACCATGAGGCTATTCTGACCCGGCCTCACACGGGGTTGGAAAAAAAATTGAAATTTATGGAGAATACCGTTGAGGGGGTCTCCTAATACGTACTGATCGTCTTGGGGTTTGCTCCCCAGCATTTTTACTTGTTTCAGCTACTTTTGGTAGCTCCTGAGTTTTATCAGAATTATTCTCGTTGATAGGGGACTACGTTCTCATTTATAGTGTGATGACCCAATAAAGGTAACGTCCAGGTATATCAGTAATAGGATTGTCCTCTGGACTTGAATTATCTAACTCTAATTTATCAGAAATTTGATCACCTTTATCAAAATCTTCCGAATTACTAGCTAATTTTTTTTAAAAAAATTCGCTAAAAATTATAATAATCAATGATTAAAATTAATTATAAATGTTCAAATTACTTACCTGTAAGGACTGCCATTTCTTTTTTACTTCGTCCCCCGTGGTAGCAAATTTTCGGCCTACTTCTTCCCAGGCATCATTTTTTTCTTCTAGTTAGTTTATAAAGCATTTTTTGTATCCCACAAAATTCTTCGGGTCTCCACCTCTTGTATGAACAACAGAACAATATCGTCCGGCCACTCCATTATTACACAATAATAATAACGATATCACTCGATATGTAGACAGTAACCGTAATAATAATAAGTTAAAAATTGAAAAATTAATAATAATATAGATAATCACTAAAAAATTTAAACAATAACCGTAATAAAAATAATGAACGCGAACATCAACAAATTAAAAATTGAACCCTGAATTATGAAAATAATACGTGTAACAATAACAATAGTAATGAATATTAACGATAAGAGCTGTAGGTGTAATAATAATAATAATAATAATGACAAAAATATACAAGCGCGTATACCGCCGTCTACACCAAACCACAAATTGAAAATTGAAATTTGTTATTTGTTGAACTTATAATAAATAATGAACAGCGCAAGCGCAAGAACTGAATTCAGCGAACAACACAAGCATCGAAAAATTCCCGTCCACACTAGGCGAGCGCGAACGAAGGCAAAAATACAGTTTCCTTTGAAGTACCGACAAGCCATGGGTAGCTAGGGTAACTGTTCGGGATGTATTTTCACGCTCGTTCGTGAGCGGCGGCCCGTCCACACTACACGAATTGTTGTTTACATTTGTGATCGTTCACGCTCGTTCGTCATCTTCATTAGCAAATTAGCGCTCTCGCAAACGTGTGGATGTTAGTTACACAAATCCAAATAAGCGTTAGCAGTTTGCCAAGCCTTGGCAAACGTGTGGATCCCGGCGTAAAATCGCATCAGCAAAAGTCAGTTGTTTATTATCCTGAAATAAGTAAATCACACCATACAAACTTAATTTTTTTTGCTTAAATTTTTTATGCACATATGTATGTGGGATCTATTTTTGATTGTCTAGGATTGTTACATTATCTGCTATTAGAGGAAATAAAGGCTCTACTATTAAAAATAGGTGGCTGGTTTTCAACTGAAAATTTCATTCAGCACCCTTGAAATCAACAAGCAAAGACAGAAATAGGAGAGTGCTATAAATATATAAACAAGTCCACATGTTACAGTGTAACATAATTATACTTAAAAAATGTGTGCATCATCGGTTTATTATACATGTGCAAGAGCGAGATAGCTATGGTATGTATGTGTGATGATGGGAGGAAGTGAGATGAACAGATTTATGTTTCAACATCGAGTTGCCGGTACGGTATATTTGTTTGTTTTTCTCTATTCCATCTATATATTAATTCCCGATCCCTTCCACTATTTTCAAACTTTTGAGAGGGCGTGGCCTATTACGGACAATTTAGTCTTTATGCTCTCTACACATAAGACAATCCATCGGACCGCTTCAGTTTTCAATAAAAATAAGCAAATTAGAAAAGCATCATTTGTGTTGATTGTTGGAAAAGACTCGACGTCTCGCTGTTGACTCATATAAGACTTAGCTCTTGCGGTGGGTGGATGTTGATACTTATAGAAAGCAAAATTAACATTCCAAAAACAAAAGAATTATGTTATCTAGTAGTCTCGGTAAACAAATAATTAATAATTGTACATTTAAATGTACAGGGTGATTATGAATCAGTTATTAATTATTATATTTTAATATTCTATTGGTTAAAAATCTTCATTGCGTTATACTTATAATCATTGAGATGACGTAATTGATCTGAAACATTTCATCGATAGTTCGATAGCCCATATACACAAACTGACGTGAATGTTTAGTTTAGTTGAGCTCTTAATACACATAGCGGTTCATTAATTTTATTTATTGAATTATTGTGTTTTTATGGGACATATATCCATATAGTCACGATGACAGTAAATATTTCAATTTCAATTTCTTTCAATATTATTCTTTCGCATTTATCTAGGATATAGAAGAAAAAAAAAGAGTATCAACGCGCCTATTATTTAAAGAACAAAACAGAATTAAATAAACGAAGAAAACTGAAAGCGAGTATAGTAGAATTTACCAACTAAGAGATTGACTAAAGTAATAAAATTAGTTTACAATAGTTTCGGTGACAATAGAGTTGATGGGTTGGTGAAATATTGACACTGCCATAAATATTCAAAATTTGCCATGACTATGAAGAAACCAGATGTTTTGTAAAATTTGTTGAAGGGATCGTCCTTCTTGGAAAACAGGTAGTTTTTCAAATAAAACTGTTAAAAATTATTGACATAACATTATCGAGACTGATTAATCTATTGTGAATAATTATCTCTCTCTTACATTACTATATTTTTAATATAAAATTTCATATGCAGATTGAATAATTATTGGATTTTGATTACATCTTCGAATGATTCGAGTGATTATAAATAAAAAGACTGACTATGAGTATTTACTGTGCATTTTTGTAGATTTTTGATCTTTTTTATTGTTCATAAGCAAGCAACGGTGTTCATTATATAAAACATAAATTTAATCTCACAATAAGTATTAATTCAATAGTATATTTATTTCAAATAATTTAAATGTTTTCAGTGAAGAAACTACCTGCTTTCAATGAAAATGAATCCCTTCAACAAATTTTACAAAACATCTGGTTTCTTCAGTCATGGCAAATTTTGAATATTTATGGCAGTGTCAATATTTCACCAACCCATCAACTCTATTGTCACCGAAACTATTGTAAACTAATTTTATTACTTTAGTCAATCTCTTAGTTGGTAAATTCTACTATACATCGTCGATGGATGACACGGCATCGGCAGTAGTCATACAAATTCCACCTAGCCAAACAACAACAACCGTACCACCAAGTCTATCTATTGTTGAACATTATTGTGGACAACTTGCATATAAATGTGTGCATTGTAATGCTCTACATTTTCCAGGTGAGAAAATCGGAAATGATGGACATTTTAAGCAGTGTTGTCATAATGGCAAAGTTAAGTTACCTCAAGATAGAACAATAAAAAATCCGCCGGATTTTTTATTTAATTATTATACCGACAATACAAAAGAGTCTGTTAATTTCCGAGATAACATTCGAGCTTACAATTCCGCTTTAGCATTTGCATCTTTAAAAGCTAACATTGCACCACAAATATCGGGTCCAGGACCATATACTTTCAAAATACATGGACAAATGTACCATTTTGTGGGAAATTTATATCCCGCTCCTTTAGAAAAACCTTCCTATGGCCAACTCTATATACTCGATTCCGCTCAAGCGCATGAAGAACGTACTACAAGACCCGAAAATGAATTATGTTTACCTCAAGTAATGGAAAAATTACAGACGTTTGTGATAAAGAACAATCCATATGCAAAATCGTTCAAAACAATGGCAGAAATTGAACAAGCCAACTTTGCTACATATAAATCGCAAGGTAAACCAATACCTGATATAACAATGGTTTTTACCAAGGGTACCAACACAAAAAGATTTAATTCACCAACTATGGATGGCGAAATTGCAGCTGTATTTGTTAGTGAAAATGGAGAAGTTCCTGACAATGTAGATTTTATTATTTATCCGCGAAACGGACCGTTACAGATAATACCTCTTAGGGCGTTTTCACACACAACGGTTTCTGCCGAACCGGGACCGGCTACAACTCCGGCAGCGGTTTCGTAGTCTTTCACACACACCGGTTTTATCGGAGCCGTCGTTCTGTTCAATTTTACAAACAACTATCCTGTTATCGGGCCTACCCCAGGGTAGTCTAGGTCAATATTTCTGCCATCACCAATTTATCTATCTATATATCTTTGATGGGTTGACACTTTCTCGAGCAAAAAAAGCTGTCGGAGATCAAACCGGCTATATAACCGGGCCGGACTGTGTGTGAAAGCATACATTTAAAAACATTGAACTCGGCACCGGGTCCGGCTCCGGCACCGGTTTTACCGTTGTGTGTGAAAACGCCCTTACAAGTCCTAATGCCGATCCAATGACTTACCCACTTCTTTTTCCATACGGAGAAAAGGGATGGGAAAATCATCTTCCATTGACAAATACAACTAATAAGAGAAATTATATCACTCCTTTACAATATTATGCCTTCCGTTTAGCAATTCGTCCAGGATTTTCTGCCATCCATAGTTCCGCTAAATTATTTCAACAATACATTGTGGACGCCTATGTAAGAGTAGAATCTTCAAGATTAGCATGAATTAAACAAAACCAAAAAACATTACGCGTGGAAAATTATAAAGCATTAAGTGATTTCATCTCCACTGGTGTTGATTCAGAATTCCCACCTGGTTAATTGGTTATTTTACCGTCTACATTTATAGGAAGTCCGCGTAATATGCGTCAAAATTATTTAGATGCTTTGGCAATTGTTAGCCACTTTGGAAAACCCGATTATTTTATAACTTTTACATGTAATCCAAAATGGAAGGAAATTTCAGAAAATTTAAAACCTTGGGAAAAAGTAGAACACAGGCCTGATTTAGTGGCACGGGTATTTTGCCTTAAACTCAAAGAATTACTTAGAGATTTGCTAAAACATCATTTACTTGGAATTGTCGTAGCCTATGTGTACGTTATAGAATTTCAAAAAAGAGGCCTTGCCCATGCACATATTTTGTTGATAGTGCAAAATGAATATAAATTAAGAGACAGGATACAAATTGACAAAGTTATTTCGGCAGAAATTCCAGAAAATAATTCGCGTCTTTACGATATAATTAAAACTAATATGGTTCATGGACCCTGTGGTGTAATAAATCCAAAAAGCCCATGTATGGCAGAAGGTGAATGTAAGAAGAAATATCCAAAATTGTTCTCTCTCGCAACAATAGAAAACGTTAATGGTTATGTCCAATATAGACGAAGGGATGATGGAAGAACGATAATTGTAAGAGATTTTACAGTTGACAACCGTTGGATTGTTCCGTACAACCCTCATCTAAGTCTAAAATATAACTCTCATATAAATGTAGAATCATGTGCAAGTATTAAGACTGTGAAGTATCTATTTAAATACGTGTACAAAGGACATGACTGCATTAATTTGAAGTCCAAAAATATTAATGATGAAGTCGTGAATTTTTTAAATTCGAGATACGTTTCACCTCCTGCAGCTGCATGGCGATTATTTGAATACAAAATGTATGATATGAGTCACACAATATATAGGTTAGCAATACATTTGCCAAATGAGCAACAAGTATATTTTTCTGAAGGTACAGAGCAGGCTGCTGTGGAAAGGGCACAAAATACTAATACGACATTAACAGCATGGTTTCAGTTAAATCAGACAAATGCACATGCACGGCAGTTTCTTTATACTGAAATACCAAAACACTTTGTTTTTACAAAAGATAAGCAATGGAAAGAACGTGAACGTGGTTTTCAGTCAGTGATTGGAAGAATGTATTTTGCAAATCCTACAGACATAGAAAGATTTCACTTGAGGTTATTATTACTACGTGTTCGGGGTGCTACTTGCTATGACGATCTTAAAACTCATGAAGGTGTTATATATGACACATTTCCTGAAGCTGCGTTAGCACGTGGCCTATTGGATAATGACGAAGAATGGTCAAATTGTTTAAATGAAGCCGTGGCATTTCATATGCCCAGTCAACTTAGATTCCTCTTTTCCCTCATATGCATATTTTGTCGACCTTCTAATGTAAAGGAATTATGGGAAACATTCAAGGATTCTTTGATTAAAGATTTCACAAGAACGTATAATGAAGAAAACAGTATAAATTTAGCTTTACTAGACATTCAAAGTCATTTAATTTTACATGGACTAAAATGCATAGATTTTAATTTACCTGCTCCAATTGATATGATCAACATCGATTCTTTCATTGTATACAATGAAGAAGCGAACTTGGGTGAACAGATGAAACAAAACCTCAATAGTGAACAAGCTAATATTCTAACAGATGTTCTCGATGCTGTTTATGGAAATTCAACCAATAAATTATTATTTTTAGATGGACCAGGTAAGTAATCGAAATTGATTCTTCAAATGTATATATACTTAACTTTAAAAATTAATTTAAGCAAGTAATATTTTTATTAGGTGGGACGGGTAAAACATATTTATATTCTACTCTTCTTCATATCATTAGAGGAAAAGGAGATATAGCTGAAGCCGTTGCATGGACAGGAATCGCAGCAAGTTTATTAAAAGGTGGCAGAACGGTGCATTTTCGGTTTAAGTTACCGGTTCCGATCTTAGAAACATCATCATCTTCCATTAAATCTACTTCTAAAGATGCTGAATATTTAAGAAAAGTTAAAATATTTATTTGGGATGAAGCCACAATGGCTCCTAAATATGCGTTAGAATTAGTTGATAGACTTTTGCGAGATATAACTAAAACTGATGCACCATTTGGAGGAAAAGTTGTATTACTGGGGGGCGATTTTAGACAAGTAACACCTATTGTTCTTCATGGTGGCAGATGTGCAAGTGTAGAAGTTTGTTTAAAGAATTCAACATTATGGCCATTATTCAAACAATATTACTTAACCAAAAATATGCGAGCACATGGAGATGAACAAATATTTGCTAATTTTATTTTACAAATTGGGAATGGTACGATCACATCAGAGCCAGATTTACCAGAAGACTTAATAAGAATTCCTGAAGAATGTGTTACAAATAATTGTTTAGTAGAAGAAATTTATGGTGATATTCTGAATATTACAAACACAACATTATGTACATCAACAGCAATATTGTGTCCTACAAACAATGCGTGTTCTGTCATTAATGAAAAAGTGATTGATAGATTGAATGGTGAGTGCTACGATTATTACAGTGTGGATTCAATTGAATGCGATGATCCCTCCGAAACTGAACATTATACCACCGAATTTTTAAACAGTCTAACACCGTCCGGTATGCCTCCCCATCATTTAAAATTAAAAGTTAATGCTGTCGTAATTTTATTAAGGAATTTAAATATCAAAAAAGGTTTATGTAACGGTGTTAGATTGATTGTTAAAAAATTAAACAGGAACTTCATAGAAACTGAAATTTTAACCGGTCAGATGGTTGGAACGACAGTTTTTTTACCAAGAATAGGCTTATCACCGTCGGACATAGGATTACCGTTCAAACTTAAAAGAAAACAGTTTCCAATAAGGCTGGCGTACGCCATGACAATTAACAAAGTCCAAGGGCAAACTTTTGAAAAAATAGGAATTTACTTACCAGAACCTGTATTTTCACATGGACAATTATATGTGGCACTATCTAGGGCTCGGAAGTTTTCGAGTGTTAAATTTAAAATTGAGAACACCAATGAACAAGGCCAATTTCAGGGAAAAACTGGTACATACACCAAAAATATTGTTTATAAGGAAATTATATAATTTATTGTAATTTAGAAACCAATGGACAGAGTCAATAATGTTAATTGTTAAGCAAAAACATAAAAAAGATTTTTATTAAATGATTTATAATAATACTTATTATACCTATATTTATTTATTTAAGTTCATCTTTATTTACCTCTTCATTGGAATCCTTATCAGAAGGATTTGGTATCTCACAAACAGGCAAGAAATTGTCCATCCCATCATCAAAGGTGGATGTAAATGAAAAAGAGGTAGACGGTGAAGCTACGAATGATGTGGAAGGTGAGGATGTTGATTGTGATGCTATGGATGATGAAGCTATGAATGTATAAGTATTTTCTGCTTCAAATTTCCGTTTTGCTCTTTTTGCAATTGCTTCTTTATTCTTTGACAATAACGTACTCGCAACTTTACAGCTCTTTCGGCTCTGATCTTTTTGCTGTTTTCAACCGTATGCCCACAATTTTCGCAATACCTATTTATTTCACAGATATATGCGGTGCAAACTGAACATCGGAGTATCGATACAGATTTCAATTCAAATGATAGTATAAAAGGTAGGTTATGGCATTTGTTACAGCTCTCTGTGGAAAACAATATAATAATTACTGGGTATGTTGAAATACATAATTATACTCAGAATGTGTTCCAGGCGATAAGTACAAGAGCGTAAAGTACGGCACGAGTCTGGCCCAAGCGGTTCACTACGTAAACGAGTGCCGTGAATTCAAGTCTGTAGGAATCGGTAATTCACGCCCGAGTGTCGTAATAACCAACTCCGAAAAGTTTGATTTGAGAGGACAATTTCTTGCAATTTTTGTAATTTTTGAAATTAACGAAAAACAATCTTAACTGTTTAATAATAATAATATACATAGAATAAAAAGTAAATTTTACAAACTCATTTATTTTTAAAATTTAATTTGAACGACTAATCATTGATCACGTAAATAGAAACAAATTCAAAAGTAAACATAAACATAGATGAATAAAGAATAACATATAACAAATTTAATGTAAATATTGAATATGTTTATAAGAATTGAAGTCGTCGTCGTCGTCATCGAAATGAAGGTTTCAAAACAGGGCCGGAAAGTATTTTCGTCGTAGGGCGGGATAGTAGAGGCAAACACACAGGGAATATTTATTTAACGAAATGTGAGCGTAAAAAGTGACGTAATCAGTACCCGGACGGGATTAGTGTACCTACTTTGTGGCGTAAAACACCTTTTGAAAATTAAGCTTTCGGAGTTGTTGTTACGAAAAATACATTTTGTGAACTACGCCGCTGGTCTATTAATCTTACTATTGGAATGTAACCTAAACCCGGCTCCACACTAACAGTGTTTATCCAATGTGTGGTCGGCGAAAATCGGTCTGGTGCCGTCTCCATTGTCTGGACGTTTTAAAAAAAATTACTCCTCCAACATTAGTCAATGTTTACACCATTATTCGGGCCAGAGTGTAAAGCCGGGGTTACACGAATTAAGAGCACTGTACTTATCAGGTGTAATACACTTAAACACATTATTAAGTATATATTAAACATACCCAATGGACAATCAAATTTTAATTGTCTTCTCGTTCCGCAAAAACTGCAAAAACGCTCCATTACAGAAAAACGAAAAATGAATAAATTTGAAGTAACTTCGCACGTTTACTCGATTCAAATGAATGTTCAAGTTAATGTAAGGCCTATATGTTCCACACTTAAGATCTGAGGGCAGATATCGACACTACAAGATGACATAATTCTTTTTCGAACGCGTTTTGTTAATATGCCGCAGTAAAATAAACAAACTACATGGTAATAGATAGTATTTGTTTATTCTTTTCTTTTAACTAAACGACAAATAAAAACTTTTTTCAGTGAAAAGCTAATAAAAAGAAAAATTTGCATATTTTTTTTTAAACGTTAGAGCGTGGAGCATAGCCCACGCGTCCACCTAGTATTATTTAATCTGGATCATTTGGAATTCGTTGTTCGGGTAGTAATTCTATAGGTTCTCTGAATCTTCACTTTCAGTAGGTCTATACGATCTCACAGCCAAGCAACACTGGCCCATGTTAGTGTAATGGGCTTCTGTAATAATATTATTATATAACGCTCTTGTAATCTATATTTGATATCATCCCAGTTTTTGTCTTCATCCAACTCTTCTATGCCGAATCCTATTTCTTTCCATTCAGTGATTTCGAAGCTATATCCTTCTTCTTGTAAAAAATCATTAATTCCTATTGGATAAGTCAATTCCAAAACCTTTGATGCTTGATACTTTTATAAAATAAATTCAGAAAATGTAATGCCGGATCCACACGTTTGTATAGACTTGGCAAGTGTCCGCAAATTCAAACGTGTGAAAAGGGTGTTTGGTTTGGCTTGTGTAAGCTTGGGAGCACTTGTGACCGATTCGATCGAGTGTCGGTTTTTCGACACAAATCAAAGGAAGTTTGTGGCAAGCGTTTGCGAAGCGTCCACACAATTGTGCAGATTTGGTTTTGGTTGAGCAGTAACAGCAGACAGACGTGCGTTTTTATTTGTTTTTAAAATAATGCCGCAGGAAAAATGAACTACTACAACGAAGATATTTTACATTGTCGTATTTTTTTCATTTTTTCTTTTAAAATAGGTAATTTCAAAGGTTATGCCTCGACGTCCAAAACATACTAGCGCACTAGCAAGCGTGTGGATATTCCTCAAACCTAAACAAGCGTTTTAAATTTGCGGACGCTTGCCAAGTCTATACAAACATGTGGATCCGGCATTAGAATATGCATTTAAAAATACATACAGGTGAGAAACCTTATCAGTGTAACATTTGTGGCAAACTTTTATAGACATCAGAAATGGATCAAAATCGAATCATAAAAAATGACACATATTCATCTATAACTTCAACCCTCGACAAGGGATGAAAGCGCGGTTTTCATTTTTCGATAGCCTTAGTGGATCTCTATCGTTTAGTTTTCGTCCCGCGAAAAAATATTCAGTCGTTCCAGAGATATTTGGAAAAAAACTTGATTTTGCAGGGGTAACTTCAACCCCCAATATCTCCCTTAAACTTGAGTATAGACACGAACGAAAAAACACGCATCCTTTAGAATAGAATGAACTACCTATATACCAAAAATTATCAAAAACGTGGAGTTTTAGGTTGGATATGTTTACTTGTTAGTGTGTCTCGATATAGCTACGATTGCATGAGGCTCTGAGTCATATATTTTTAACAATTTGCTACTAAACCTCACACAAATCACATTTTCAAAGCATAAACCTCATGTATTGTCATAAAATGACTTTATCTTGAATCTGGTTCGATTTATCTCTTGATTTAACCTTAAGATTTCCAATTTTCTTATACACATAAACACATGTACAGTCCAACGCGCGTTTTCACGATATATTTTACGAAAATGATGTATTTCCAGAGTCGATCGGGCATCAATCTGGCCATTGGGCAAATTATTTATATATTGGCGCCACTTCTAACACAACTATATGGAAGAATGCCAAGATTGATGAATTTCAAATTTCAAATTCATCCATTTTGTTTAATTTTTAACTTACTCATGGTTTTGTTTTATTAAACAACAAAAACATACATATAATTATAGGTATATTAATGAAATGATAATAACTTACAATAATAATACGAAATGATATTAATAATCAGAACAGTAAGAATAAATGAATAATAATGATGTTAATAATAACAGTAATAACATATTACGTATAAAAATCATTGAAATTTATAAAAACTAATGTGGTGCGAAATGCCATGACGTCTTGGAACGAGACTCTGAAAATATTTTGAATACATTTCTCTGACCTCTTTGGCTGTTGCTGTACTTCCCCTAGGTATTCTTTGCAAACGTATGAAAATGTCTTCTTCTTTACGCCATTGAGCTGGTTGAAAAGTTCCATTAGTTAAATCTTCTACATCGACCGCCGATGGAGCTAAATATAATTTTGCAGAGTTACGTCGTAAATAATTGTGTAAAGTACAACTAGCCAAAACAACAGCATCAATATGATGAGAAGGCTATGGATAAATTTTTGTGATAGTTACTTGTTGTGTCACTTTACTTGTGAGACCAATTAATTCAGCCACTTCATAATTATGTTGAATATTTTCAATGTTAGATCAATTTAAATCCAATTTCGCTCCTAGCGCATCCACCATTTGTCACTTTTTTTGCTATATTATTATCATAACCATCATTGTTATTAGTAAATATATAATGATGAATTTCAATTTCTAAACAGTCTTATTTCGTCCAAATAATACTGTGCTGTTTTGCCACATCAATTATGTAGCTAACTATTAAAACTATTGATTTAATTAAAATTTAAAAATTTTTAATGGTGGTACAATAAAACTTTTCTGAAAAAGTGCAATTTACGAAGTTCTATTACAATTTTATTCTTAATTAATCGTTTCTTTAATATTTCATACGATTTTTCAATCTACGTGTATAAACAAAAATCTAAGGTTAGGTTGAAGTCATATTTTTCAATGACTTCATAGAATGTTAATTAAATCAATCAATGCCTTTTTTAATATAACGAAGTACATTAGTTGTATTAATGTATTATTTACATTATAATAATGAACGTTTATTAGGTAATAATTTTAAACATTACTTATTGTATCAATGAAGTCGTACATCGGACGAAAATTAATAAAATCTGGTCGTTGAGACAATGTTTTTTTCTTGCATTTACGTACTTTTTTGTTTCAGTGTATGAGTCATTTTTGCGACATTGTCCAAAACGATCGTTTTTTGACCAACTTTAAAATGAGCTACGAGGTTCTAATTTTGCTAAAATGTTCCCTAGGGACTCTGCTACAAATCCTTAAGATATTTTTTGAATCGCTCATCGACTAATAGGAGTTTCATAGAATCAACCGTACTTAGACCAAACACCCTGTATTATCGAGTTTACACAGAGAAAGTCACTAGAAATAAATATTTGTGTTTCGTTATTATTTTAAATGGACCATCCTTAGCTCTCTGATGAAAACTAAGTTTTTCTAATTAACATGTAATTAATTAATTAATTGATTAATTAACAAAACTTAATGTCTTCTACATATTTTTTTTTTTTATTAACAAAAAAGAGTTCGAGTAAGTTGCTCCTTCTTTATTTGGTTCACATGAAAAAATCCCTGATACAGATTTACTTTTTTCTGTTTTTCTGACAACAATTAATGACCTATATATTTGTATTTTTTTTTGCGGAGAACAGGTACAAATTTTACTACTGGTCCTTGCTGTAATAAGATTCAATTAATTAATTAATTAATTAAAATTAATAAAAGCTCATAAACTAGTCAATTATTTAATTACAATTTAATTTACAATTAAAACTTCTTTTTAGTTTAGAGGACTAACTGCATCAATGTCAAAATTCTGGATTTTTTAAGTTGTGCAAACTTGCCTGTAAAATAACCAATATAGGGAACTAACATTTAAGCGCGTAAAATTTAAATCACTGCTCCTAGGCTGAAATACCTACAAAGATCCTTTACAAAAGGCGACAATTCACTAGAAAATTGTCTTAAAATGTTGACGATTTAGAACGGAAATTCCTAAAAAAGTGAACTTAGAATTGATTGAGTCGTTCCTGTCCATACATTTATAATCCTGCAAGATGCCTTGGGTTTAGATGGCAGTTAAAGCGTGCCGTCAACCTTGAATCCTGCCTCACTACCTATACATTATCCTTATAATTATCTACTTTTTTAATATTAATCTGCCAAATTTGCGTGTTAAAATCGCCTTAAAATTTAGATGATAGCAAAAAAAAAATGGTCCATCTATCGAGCTCAGTCTAACGTGAATGACCGCCTTCAGCCATCACTCATTGATATTTTACTTAATTTATTAATGAACAACAAAAGAACAACAGTGTTTTTATATTGAAATAATAGTTAGCGCTCTAGGGATATAATTATCAGAAAATTAACTTCATTTGCTACTACAAGTTTGAAAAAAAAAATGTCCAATTTCTATATCCTAATAAATTCGTAATATATATGTAGATATATTGATAACTGGAGGGTATATTGTGTTAAAAAACTATTATAAATACAGAATGTTCCCTATATTTTAAACAGTTAGAAAATCTCTAAAACACAAACCGGATACTGTCAACTAAAATTTTTAGCTGAGTTTCTCTTCACTAGATGGCGTTAAATAAGTTTTGGTTATTATGTGTGAAATAGTAACAAATTGGTTGTTTCCATTGTTTCTTAATTCCTTGAAGACTAATGCTTGATTTGCACGTATGTTTTGTCGTCCGAGATTTTCCAAATCTACATAGCCAATTACTTTATCCGAAATTTTATTATAAGTCAGTTTCGATGATAGTGAAATTTCATCAAATATGAAACAGCAATAGGGCAAAGTGTGGGAATTAAGAACACTTAAAATTAAATTCAAATAAAACGAAAGAGTGTTGGGGTAAGCTATTTTCTATTATTGTTTCCCAAAGTTTAATTATCTTACTAAACAATAAGTATTTTCAAAATCAACTTAATTTAATTTTTATAGAAAAATAAATATCTAAAACAAAAACAAACTCTTTCGTGTTTGTGTTTACCCAACGTTATTTGGGCAATCCCGAACACAGCATGGCGTAATAAACTTAGAAAATGCTTAATACTTTAAACCAGGGCATCAAACCGGAATTAACCGAAATTTTGGTGAACTTAACACGATCTTTTCATCTCCCCTTTCCTTCCAACCAAGGAACTGACTCTCAACTTTTACGTTCATTTAATATTATTTATTGAAGTGAACAAATTGCATATTAAGAAAACAAACGTAATGAAGATCAATCAATAGTATTTTTAGAAGAGACAAAGTCGTAGGTAATATAGAATCTGCAAAGAAAAGCGACACAGTTTCTTATCTTACTATAAAAAAAAATCACAGTGGAAATATTAGGTCTGTTCCCAGTAAGAATCACAAACCGTTGGAAGGATCCAAAACTGTCAGGCGCATGCGCATATATATTTCAGCGTTCTAACTGAACACAATCCCTGACAGTCCGTGATTTGTACTAACAATTTGTTGTTCCAAGTAACAATCCGAAAAATCCCGAACTAGTTTGGGACTGTCGAAATAGTCCACGGATTCTTCTGCGGACTGTTAGCCCGAGATATGCGCAAAAAAAATGCCAACGAAATAGGTTATAACTTAAATGGTGCCCCTAAAGTGCCACAACCCTCAATCCTTTTTGTTGTTTTATACTTTGCATAGTCTTAAGACAAACCCATATAAGCGTTCGAACATAAACAATCTGGAACTACAGTGTGACCTCTTTAATCCGAATTAATAATTGCATAGGTTGATCCGGAATATCGAAATGTTCGGATTATGGAACAAATGACAGAAAATATCAATTTTTTAATTCTCTAAGAATTTCCACATTCTCACAATAAAAAATACTTTATTTTCAAATATGAAATAAAAAAATAACTGTAGGTACTTACTACATATGAAAAACAAAATAAAGTACATATTTATAGGAATATACCTAGCATAAGTCTATATTAAAGTGAAGAGTAAATCTAAGAAACTGCGAAAAATTCGGTGATTTTTTGCTCTGTTTAATGTTCGCTTCTTCTGCCTTTTTGGCCCGTTTTTTCATTTCCGATAAAATTAGAATGTGGTGTTCTGATTCATCGTTTTCTTCAGCCCACTTTTAACACGTTTCAAAACTTTCGACTGCATCTTTGTGCTTTACGTGTCGTGGTATCACTTCTACTTCTTCGTCGGAGCTTGATTCATTCTGAATATGTTCAAAAATATCCATATCATTTGTGGACTCCCATAATTCTTCATGTCCGATAGCCCACTCAAGAGCTTCTTGTCGTGTGACATCTTCAGAAATTTAGTTTACTAGCGCAGTAACCTCGTTTATTTGTCTTTCTATACCCTCCAACTCCATTTTATCCCTCCATTGTAATAGTGGAAGATTATCATCTTCAGTCCAACCATTATCAAGAGGTGCTGTAAGAAGTTTAGTCCAGGATTTTTGGATAAGTTCCGGCCTCACATCTTCCCATCCCCTTGATAATCCAATAACAACATCTTTCAAATTAACTTTTTTCAGTTCTCCAGAGATATCTGCACCTTCGGAAGCAACAATTTTTTTTAAAAGCCTTTTGCGGTAATTTAACTTGATCGCTTGAATTACATTTTGGTCCATCGGTTGCACTAAGGGAGTTACATTTGGCGGCAAAAACATTACAATAATCTTTTTATCTTCAGAAAATAAGTCTTCAGGGTGTCCAGGGGCATTGTCTAAAATCAAAAGCGCCTTGACTTCTAAATTCAGCTGCTGCATTTTTTTCGCACTTCTGGGACAAAATCTGTGTAAAACCAGTCTTTGAAAATTTCTCTGGTAACCCAGGCTTTTTTCTGTCCTTGGTACCTCACCGGAAGAGGTTCATTTCCAAAAGCTCGTGGCTTTTGAGATTTACAAACAATCTCATTTTATGGGTACCGGAGGCATTACAGCAAGGCATAAATGTAACTCGTTCCTTGCTCATTTTTCTACCTGGAGCTGATATTTCACCTTCGTGAGCAAGTGTTTTTTGAGGAAGTAATTTCCAGAAAAGTCCACTTTCGTCGGCATTGTAAATTTGATCGGGACACAACTGCATTTCTGCTATTTTGCTTCGAAGCGAATTTTTAAATGGTTCAATAGCAGCCTCATCACTTGATAATTTTTCTCCTGTAATTGATAGTTGTCGAATTCCGTATCTGTTTTTGAACTTATCGAGCCATCCGGAACTAGCTTTGAAATTGTCATCGTTGTGAGTCTGATCATAAAAGAATCGTGCTTTTTCACGCAAAATTTCTCCTTATATGGGCACACCTAAAAGAATTCATTTTTGTGTTAAAGAATCATACATATATGTAGGTATATAATCAACCATCTTTTTACCTCTAGATCTTTGCTGTAAAAACCAGGTATGGACCGCTTTATCAACTTCAGGATATGCGCTTATTTTCAGCATTTTTCGTTTATTCGTCAAAGAACTGGCTGTGGTACCATAGGATAGAATATTCGTCTTGTTTTTTTTTGATGTCGCAAATCGTTGATTTTCCGACATTGTATTTTTTCGATAAACTGGTCACTGTGGTACCCGCATCTAAACTATTAATAACCTCGATCTTTTCTTTAATTGATAAAGTAATGTGTTTTCTTTTGGAAGTCATCTTAGCTTTAAATTGCAGTGAAAACTGAACTAAATAACGGACAAATGTTTAATAAACAATAAACAGTAAACAGCGCATGTCCTTAGAGAATATGAAATTAAGGGATTCCCCTATTTATGTAGCAGGAATCATTGTGCTGCTCGAACGAGGCGTTGTTCGGATTATGGTTCCAAGTTGTCGCTGTTCGAATTACTGGAGTTTCGGATTAGAGCATGTTCGGATTAAAGAGGTCATACTGTAGTTTGGGATTCGTTTCTGTAAAACAATCCGGAACTTTTACTTGGAACAGACCTATTATGTCTCTTTGAGATATTTATTCAGCATTGAATTGAGCGTTTCACGCATGCTACAGTTTTCCCTTTCGGAAAATTTTCATTAAAAATCCTAAAGTGCAAAGGAAATTATGAAAGCATGCACAAATTTTCCAAATCACGCCATTTATACATGTATTTTAAAGATAATCAACCACACAGCAGCTTATTTGAAAGAGCTTATTAATGGGCGGAGAACAAACGGGTCACAAAAAATCCAATTTGGGAAAAACGAGTTATTGAAAAAAATTTAAAGACATTAGATTTTTCATTACAAAAAATAATCATTAACATTTCTCGTCTTCTTTGTTTTTTTCCTTTTTTTCATCATTGTCGTTAAAATCGTGGAAATCTTGAATATTTAAAAAAAATTTCACTCCTGTTCTCAATCGAGCGGTTTAAGAGCCTTTTTGCGTATACCCTCGCACCAACATTCCATCTCGTGCCTATCAACTTGTACTGCTGAAAACGGAGGCGTCGCTTGATAAAAGCACTCCCTCAATAACGAACAAACGGACCCGTGCGATAGCGATATCGCCGAATCCTGAGAGGATGACGTCTCGGGTACCTCCTCCTTCGGAAATTCCAAGCAGGCATTATCGAAATACGCTTGTGCAAATTGCAGTCGCTCAAAAAAGTCTCTGTAACTTACACCCTTAACGAGAACAAACAAATAAAATGCAATTCTATCTATGTTCTAACTACACCTATACTTACTTTATGATGTTTATTAACATTATTTGGAAAGAAAATAACAATAACAATGAAAAATAGTACAGGACTTTTCACCTTAGAATTTAAACTCCTATCTGCCCCTTAGCAGGAAATGCGCGGTTTTCGGGACACCCTGTATTTGTGGTTTTTGCAATATAATGACCTATATTAATCCCTAAGGGATTAATGGTCATTAATCTTTTCCAGATATTTTCAGAAGAGACTTCTTTTTCAGCATCTTCAAAATTGTCGAATTCTCTAATCTTCGTCCATACAAGATTTGGAGATCGTTTCGTTTTAATTTTTACTGAATTGTCACAGTCGCTGTTATGCGTTTCTTCTTCATCTTCAAAATCCTCTAAGAAGCTTGGATCGGAGTTCATTGTGATGATCTACATTTAAATAAAATAAGGTTGTACCGAGAGCTGTATGTACACAATATGATTGTAATAAGACAACCCTACCTCGTATGCCGTATGCACTAATTAACTAATTAACAAGATTAGAATGATCACTGGATAGGTCAGTAAACTGATTCTGCCCGCGATTTTAAAGTATAAAATACAGGTTATGTTGCCGGCTTTAGTATCTATTCTGTCGCTTATTTTATCCTTTTCAGACGGGCCGATAAATGTAACCCTTTAACTGGGTGGGTGAGTCACGTAGTCATCTAAGATTAAGTTCTATAGAAATTCCCATTAGTTGATGGGAGATTCCAAATATACTTCAACCATTTGTAGGAGATCCATAAAGAATATTTTAGCAATATTAGAAACTTCATAGCTCATTTGGAAGTTGATCAAAAAGAGTATGTTTTGCACAAGGTCGCAATTTTCAAGATCGAGCTATAGACGCAAAACGAGTAGGAATTATTAGCATGAAAACTTTCAAAACATTGATTTATTTTCCTCTTCTCCATTGAATTTAAGAAAAAAATGCGAAAAATTTCCACCAGTTCCAAAATAAATTTAAGTTAAAACGAAAAAAATCAATATTGGGAGGACTCTCGAGTCATTCTAATTTTAAGTCGTCTTGCGTGTTTAGTTCATTTTTAAAAATCGTGACTTTAGAAACGAGCGTTTTTTGACCAACTTCCAAATGAGCTATGCGGTTTTAATTTTGCTACAATGATCTTCAGATATTCTCCTATAAATAATAGAAAAATGGTGGATGTGCCGGATTGATATTACTGTCTTGGATTTAATTTTGTTGTTGCGTTTTTATCTTCAATTAAAGAGTTCAATAAAAACGTTAATTCATTATAAATTAGTTATCAGCTTGATTTGGACTAAAAATATAAGTAAGAATAATAATGATTATCAAATTAAGCCGTATCACCGCGAAACAAATAAGAAAAGTGTAAAATGATGAATACGCCTATAAGGTTACTAATATTAGAATGAAAGAAATCGTGGTGAGTGTGTACTAAAATTCTAGCAGTAGAGTCCGGTCTTTAGATTTATTGAAATTTCACACATACGATTAGAAAGTTTAACCCTAATTTAAACACTTTAATAACTCGATAGGCAAACTGATAATTAATCAATACTTGGACGTTAATAATGGGATAATGGTAAATCCATCAACTATTGCCTATCATGTGATGTTTAAAACGAAATTTTCAACTTTTATTTGTGATCCTACTTGCCTCTTATTGATGTAAAATGGATAGTTATCTTGTATTGTGATATGTTATCACTAATAATTTAATCGTCAAATATTTTACATACGAAAATTGACTGAGTTATATTATTTCAGTTAATTTAATAATATGCATTGATAAACTTTTAACTTTACCATTTTGACTACCGAATAAACATAACAAGAAGTATTTACATTGTTTTATGAACTCTTTAATTATATCTTGTAATGGAAATATTATTTAGATCGTTCTAGTTAATTTAGTGCCGATTTTTAGTGCAAAAAAAACGAAGCCTAAATAGAATACTATTCAGTGACAAATAAGTCTTGTTAGTTGTTAGTTGGGCCGTAATTAAATTAGGATCATTCAAAAGAACAAATATTAGAGAGAAAATGTTGAGAATAATTATATTTTATTTACTGTACAGTATCCGTTTAGTTTTGAGTGTAAATATTTTATTTATATCACCAATTGGTTCACACAGTCATCATTTGGCGGAATAGTGTCATTGTATTAGAATTGGTTAACAAAGGATATAATGTAACATTTAATGTAACATCCCTGTTTACTCATTATAGAGTTTGCGCCAGCCACCGGTACGTTAAAATCTCCCCGTTGAACTTTCAAGGTCCAGATTCTTAACCGTATAAGACGATTTTTGACGCTATATCATGAAAATAAGGGAACCAATGAAACACTGTCAGTATTAAACACGTGACCCCACATCCCCACGTGCACTTGAATCAATATGGCGGGTATGCGATCAATTGATCGTTACTGTCAATATAACAGTAATCTAATGTTAGTATAACAGAAATCTGTATCTTAATTGAATTTTAACAAAATTACAATGACTTGACGAACATAACCTAAATAACGTCGTAAAAAAAATTAAACGAGGTGATTAAAATAACAATCAATTGTAATTAATAAAATCTAAAATTGATACAGACTACAGGTAAATAATAAAAGAAATGTAATTGAATTATTATAACAGTAATTTATGATTTGCTCCGGCATTTAAAATTAACATCGTACTACGGCATCTATACTGAGATATTTGAACTACTTATCTTTCATGCGGGAGAATAGATGTCATAATAGTACTAATTTTTATAGCGCAAACGAAAATTTTCACCGTAAAGATTAAAGCTTCAAGGTAACGTTTTGGTGCGTAACGGTGGCTGGCGAAAACTCTGTATTTAACATCACGGTCATCTCGATATTGAAACACCAGCAGGACAATTCAATCAAAAAATTCAATCACGAATGTGTGTAGAGCAATTGAATGGTATACTTAAAGGACGGTTTCGGTGCTTAATAAAAGACAGAACATTGCATTATAATCCCCTAAAAGCGGCAAAAATTATATACAGTTGTGGTGTACTTCACAATATATGCCATGTACCTTTTTTGGATGAGGCTTTACCAGTGCAAAACAATAAAAATCATAATAATATACACAACAACATAATAGATAATATAAATAAATTCAGTAATAAAACTAATATCAGTCTTTTGGACAGGTTTTTCAATACTATTTATTCAATTATTGTCATCGTTTCGGGCGCCTTTATTCGCTACCCTTCCTCAGGACTCTACAAGCAATTATTGGTTTTTTATTTATTTTCTAATTCAAGCAGTCAACACATATCAAAAAACAATCACCCACCAATTGAATTTTTACAATCTCAAACAATTATCATCAATTCAAAACTACAATTACAACAAGTGTAACAGAAACAAATTAACATCTTACAACAATCAAAAATTTTTTTTTATATATATAAAAATTCTCTTTTTAAAATTTTTTTCCACACGTGTGAATCTCACAAAATCTACCATAAAACAAAATGGAGGTAACCATTATCAACAACATCCACTCTCTTCTTCGCGCAAGAACACCATTAGTTTGTATCCCTGCCATCTATGGTTGGAATTATAGAACCAACATTTATTTTCTTCTTTATCAATATATCATATATTTTTGAAAAATTACCCATTTCTTCTTTTTTGTTTACACAATCATTCAATTTCATATGTAATACTTCACTAATCAATCTTCTATTTAAATTATTTTCAACGTCTACGATTTTTACTTGTTCAATGTTTAAATTAAAATTATGCCCAGTCTCAAAATGGTGTGGAAAATTTCCACAAGAATACCATCATTGTTGAAGAATATGGGAGTGGTCCCGGCGTATTACAATATTGGGAAAAATGGTCTATATACCAAGTTGAAAGATAAAATTGAAAAAGAGAAAAGAACTAACGTAGTTTACAAGGTGGAATGTGGGGGTTGTGAAAAAACATATATTGGACAAACGTCACAATGGCTAGGGAATAGATTGAAACAACACAAAAGGGATTGTCATAATGGTACTGAAAATAAGAATAGAACAGCTTTGTCGGCACACCATTTTGAGACTGGGCATAATTTTAATTTAAAGAGATGAGATGAGATTCAATTAAATGTTTCATTTCATTGAATAAGGGCTTTTTTGTTTTTCTTCGTATTCTCGATTTATAATTAGTTTTTCGCGATGATGTTGGTCTGTCATTATCAATATTAATTGTCCCATCCTCTGCATCTTCGATAAACTCAGTATCGTCGTTATCAACTAAATTTTCTAAAGTTACTTGTGTATTTTCGACCACATCCATCTCAACCATTGTAGAAACACCGGCCTCCGGTATAAAAGGTACACCATCAAATGTAATTGGATTAATAAGTTGGAGGATCCTTTGGTCCAACGGTGTTAATCCTTTTTCTTCCGACGGACCCCCTCCAGTTTTATTTAAATCATATTTTTTTGACGTGCTCTCCTACGGGCGTTCGTTTTTAAGTCGCCAAATACCTGTAGCATTGCAAGAAAGCAAAAAACAAAAATTAAATATTTCTTTAAATCAAATTAATGTCATTATTATTAAAATAACTTCTGTTATGCTTATTAGTAGTAATACTTTCACTTATATTACAACTTACCTGCTTCCATTCTTTTATAGATCTGGAAGGACCATCTAAGAGATTTAAATGGTTATTTAATTCCTCCCATTTTTGCATCTCATTTTGT
The DNA here is from genome assembly GCA_039776855.1 of Mylabris sibirica. Classification (NCBI taxonomy): domain Eukaryota; kingdom Metazoa; phylum Arthropoda; class Insecta; order Coleoptera; family Meloidae; genus Mylabris; species Mylabris sibirica. The sequence continues at coordinate 4,724,579 of CM077840.1, read as the reverse complement.
CCCAATTTATTGTTTTCAGCCAGCTCGGGATTGATTTCAATAATAGTAATTAAAGCTTCCAGTTGTTTTTTTGTTGTTCGCACTCGCGATTTCTCAGACATTTTTCGTGCTAACACGGTCAAAGTAACACTAACGAAATCAAAGTAGTGTGTTATAAGTAGAAATTGCTTATGTTTATATTGTATCATTGTTGTAAATATACTAAGATTGCTGTCGCTAGTTCTCGAGATAGCCAGCTAATAAAACCAATCTACAGATAGCAATGGCACCGTACTGGTTCGACTTTGGCCCTTGGAAACCCATTGTTTCGACTCTTGAACGGTCTCAGGCGTATAGAGATGAATAATCCATGTTTCATCAACGGTTATCAAACGGCGAAAAAACTCAGATCGATTGCGCCTTATCATGGACAAATTCGCCTCTGAACATTCAATTCGTTCGCGCTTTTGATCGTTTGTGAGCACGCGCGGCACCCAATGCGCGCAGAGATTTCGCATGTTCAAATGATTATGTAAAATGTTGTATACCCGTTCAGATGATATGTTTACCATGTCAGCCGGCTCCCGCAATTTCAATTTCCGATCTCCGGTCACGAATTTTTCGATTTTGGCTATCATTTCGGGCGTAGTCACGTCTGAGGGCCGTCCGGAACGAGGTTCGTCCTTTGTGCTCGTACGACCAAACTTAAATTCTTGTATCCACCTTTTTACCGTTGTATTCGATGGGGCTGAGTTGCCATAATACTTATCAAGCTTCTCCTTTGCCGTTTTGCCTCTCAAATAATAATGCTTAATCAAAACACGAAACTCACTTTGTTCCATAGATGAAAAAAATACAGAGGTGATGCACTTTGAACAGCTGTAAAAACCAAACTACTTGACAGATGTTAATGAAATTTCACATGTAGCCATTTGAAGGACGGACAGGCGCTGTCAAAAATAATAAAAATTTGACATTTGTGGCGCCCCCTTTGCCTCGGGCCTGGAACTTTTCAATCAGCCTGGTACAAATGATCCAGATAATTACTCCAGTGCTTGAATATTTCTTGGTGACACTCAATTACAATAAATGGACTGGGTTTTGTTCGGCTGTTTCTTAAAACAGTTCTCCAATCATTCGGAATCTCAGCAGGGGATTTTCGGTTGATCAGTCCTATGTTCTTATCACATTCAAGATATGAATGTCCTCGGATTAGAAAAATCATTGTGATTGTATCAAAACGTTTGACCTCAAATATGAGATGATGTAAGAAACGTATTACTGTATAATTTTTATTTTGCCCAGCACACGAGTCGCAAAATATAATTAACTCACGCACTGTTTGCTCCAGAATTTCAGTAGCAAAGTGAAATACCATCGAACAGCTGTACATCGTCTGCTTCTTTCTTTGCAACAGTTATTCTTCTTTGCAACTAGAGATTTTTCATTCCCTACAGACCCTCTTGTAGTGTCTGTTGGTTGTTTATTCTCTTGAATATTACTTGTTTGATGTAACTGCGAATTCGTTTGTCTATATGCTTGCTCTCTTCTAGCTGATGGTAGATTTTCTGAGTTTCCCTCGTTAGTTGAAGGATCAGCAGTGTTTTTTTTTTATTTGGTGCTTCAAGTTTTTCTTCGTTGGTAGTTGCAAGTTCCTCAATATAGGCGTTTTTTTTAATTGCTTAGCGAATCTATATGTTTTTTTTGCTTGCGCTGAAAAAATAAGTAATGATTAGATAATAGTACTAAGCAAGTTTATGTAAATTTATATTATTATTATACCAATTTACTTTAGTTGTTGGTGGAAAGGATTTAAAAACCCAATTCCTATATTCTGTATCATATTTAGCTAAAATATATGGATCTTTTTTGTATTGTTTCCATGTAATATAATGTCTTTGTGATTTTCTATTAATTATTCTACTATGAAATTGATGATATTATTGGTGACATACAGTTAGTGCAAAAAGTATTCGTATAACGTAGGTTTTCATTAGTTTATCAGAAAAAGAATTTAGTTTTTAATACCTATGGTCATTTTTTAACAATATTTAATAACAGTTGACTAACATTGAATAATTAATTTATTTGAAAATAACGAAAACAATAGGAGGAAAAACTTATAGAAAACAAATTAAAATGGTGATTCGTATCGAAAAACGCAAACAAAAAGTATTCTTACACTGAATATTTTCAATAATTACAAAACAAATAGTTGTGATTCTAATATTTTGTGATGACTACATGTTGGAACCTTCGTGGCATAGAATTTATTTATGATGATTGGAGAGGTGTTACAAGATACTTTGGTATATTATACACAAGATCCACACTTTCGTGTTTCAGGCGGTATGCTTGATCATTATCCTGCATAAAAAGCTAATCGTTGTTAAGTTCTAATTTAGTTGCAGAAGGTTCAAGATTTTCGTTTAAAATGTTGATGGACATCTTGTAATCCATAATTCCATCTATAAATTTCTCCTACGCCAGCTGCACTAATACACCCCCCATACAAGCACCGTGTTTAAATGTAGCAATCAAATTTTCTTAAGTCTATTTGTCTTTCTCCAGGCCATATGCCGTTTATTGCTTGCATAAATATTAAATTTTGCTTCATCCGTGAAAATTACACGGTGCCAAAAATTGTCTTTATTCACGTATTTCTTTTGCAAATTCCAGTCGTTTTGCTTGATTGCCTTACACAGTATTTTCTTCGGGCAATTCTGCCTTCTCCCCCCCCTCCCCTTTCCCCCATCCACCAAAATCAATTTGGGATTATCAACCCCCCCCCCCTGATGACATTTAATAAATCAGGTCCTTGAGACTCTGAATGACCAGCTCCAAAGAATTCTCATCTGGTCTCAAATCTCTGATTCAATCCTCTGCCCCAACTTGTGCTACTTCCACAACAGGTATGAAGGGTGTTTTAGCTGGAGTTGTCAACCCACATCGGAAGCATTCCTCTTTTCTCGTGCTTTTTTGTGTGGCAACAGACCTGAAAGCAGCTGCATAATAGTCAAACATATTTATCAGTTCAGTGTATTTCCTGGTCTTCCCTTGAATAACATTGTCTGTTAATATATGTGAAATGAAGAACAAAAGGTTCACATTGTTACTTCCTTTCTGTACAAATGTTTTAGGAATGCAGGCTGTGAAAAAGGGAGTGCACACTGCATTGCTGACTTCTGATTCAAATCTCATTTCTGATGGGACAAATAAGAGCTTACCAATGTTATTGTGATAAAGGTCAACTATTAGGGCTGGAAAACAAGCACAGATCCTTGCTAATGTTATTACCCCAGGTTCTATTGACTCTAAGGATCGCCTTACAGTAGTGTCAATTTCGTATTTATCTATCAATTCTGTGATGAGACCAGTTAAAGACTTAGTCTTGATCCTATCAAAATTCTTTCCTTTCACACAAAATAGGGTGATAAGAAATTTGATATCGTTGTGTAGAGGTTCTCTGTTGGTGTAAGCCAACTTCTTTCTAACCCCATTTTCTTCATACTCAACTGTATATGGAGTAGCTGGACCGGTTGCTGCCTTGTGTTTTAGCACTAATTTCTTTATGATCTGTTTCACATCAAACCCTTTGTAGGTCATTGCCGCAGCCAGACCTTGATAGAACTCAAGGCCTCTGTCCATTGATGCTGTGAGTGCAGCCCCGTTGTCTTTGTCCAGCCATTCTTTGATAGCAGGTTCCTGGCTCAGGAAAACCACAAGATCTTTCCACAATGCATCAGCTTTAGCTGATGCCATTTTGTGAGTCAACCAAAATTCTTTTATCTGTTAAAAAGATTCAGGGATGGTAATATCTGCTCTTATTGCTGCTAGCCTTGCAGCAAATAGGAAATTCTTTGATCTTTTACCCGGTTTCATCTTGATTGTGTTACGATTTGAACAGTGCCTCCATTTCCAATTCCGTGCTATTCTACGGATAGATGATCCTTCTCCGTAAGAACCAAAACGAAACAGTACTATTTGCAATTTTACGTGTATTGGAAATTGTGAAACAGGGTTACTGTTTTTAGATAAACAATCATATTTTATCAATGATGAAATTAATTCAAATTCTGCACGGTTAACTCTAACAAATTGTCGAAATGTGTTACAACATGTGTGCTCCAATAATTAGATTTCGGATGAATGCTTCTTCTATGGAGCACTACAGCCGATAGATCGTCCTGTAAATTGTCCATTATTTCCTCATTATTATCTTCACCTGAGATATGACATTTTAACAAAGAAAAAAATTTAATGTTTTATTAATTCACATACTTGATTCAAGATCGTTTAACTCCAGGAGAGTATTTTGCATTGAAAAATCTACAAATTTGAGTTTTTCACTTTGTTTAGGCATGCCTGAAGACCAATAAACAAATACGATACCCTAGACACTTCCTATTCACGTTTAGACACTTCTTTATTTACTGTCAAATAAATACTAATAGCATGGTGCGTTCACACAAGGGTTATATTTGACGAACTCATAAAATTACGAAGCAATATGAGGGAATTGTGAATATACCCTTATTGTTAGATAAAACGAATAAAAAATTTCTATTCTATCCATTACCTACTTTACTGAATTTATCAATAACTATTGCTTGTAGGCATATGCAAAGTGCCTACTTTAATAAATTCAATAATCCATTAACATCTCACTAACGATTGGTTTTAGGCATATGATGCCTTTGAACTTTTTGAAAGATAATTTAACGAGGTATCCAGAAATAATAAAATATGCAGGGTGTTCCATTTAAAAAATTGAAGTTGGTGCCACTTCCGATGAAACAGGAAACCGCATTGATTTGGCATCTATCCCAAAACATAGGTGATAATAAACTGTGCAACTTTGTCCCAAGAAGTTTTTGTCATATCTTTAAAAATAATGGAGTTATGGTTTGGAGCATATCACCAACGGCATGTTGTGTGTGCCCCTGTTCCCAGCCAATGTAAGGCTATCTGCAGTTGGTGCTCCGGTGTTAAAGCATGATTTCTTTCGGTCGTTCGTCTCAAATAAATCTCAAATTTTGTAACACCAATCGAAATTTTATGAACACGAAGCCTGAATCTGTAATTGTATTCATATTAAGTATTGCTTATCATCACTCGAATCGCTTGACATTTTCTATTTAATGAATAAAGTAATAACGAAAAATAATTACAATAATAGTAACGATGAATTAATTGGATAGTACTCAAACACAAACACACAATATAAATACTATTTTTGCGACAATTCACTGTTATACGATTTTTTACCCACCTACTAAAATAAACTGACTAGATACTGCGGTAAAAATCACCAAGCTGTTTTTACAAAACGTCATTCTTTCCACTTGAAAAAATACGCCAGTAAAATCTCCTTTACTACGGTAGAAAATCTTACCGTGGTAGTTTTTTTGTAAAAAAAAAGACGTAAAAATGTTACCGGTTACCAGGGAAACAATGGTATGTATACTGCAGTATTTTTGATGAACCAAGTCCCAGCTAGAAAATATCCTTCCAATTTGGGCTGACGATGTCGGGATACTTAATAATTGAATTGCCAGTTTTAGATGTTTTAAACTTGCAATTCGCCCACTTGTCGTTGTTAATGTTTCTCTACAGCTTTTATTGTTCTGTACAATGCTTAGCATTCTTAACATAGTTTACATTTTTTACTATTTGTTTACCTTGCAGAGGTAAACAGTTATTACTTATTATTTACATGTAATAATGTAAATGATAATAATTTTGATATTTACCGTTGTGATCTTCCATCCTAGGCACGATAAGATAAAAATTACAGTCTTTCTAGTGTAGATCTCCAGCCAGTACTCTTTTTAGTGTCTTATTGTTTTCAATTCGAGGATCAGCAAGCTTCGGAAGCAAACATTTCAAATAGAAGTTTACCAAGATGTTCTCCATCTTTTCATTCTAAAATGTATCGTTTCTTTCGATGAGTTCACAAGATATGTCATTTGCTGTGTAGACCACGAAATAACATTTCTTCCTTCAGGTTATATGACGTTGGCCCTGAATTTGAAACATATATGCATGATTCATCTTCAACTTGATTTCCCCTTCTTTATTTAAACCGCAATACAGTACAACCTCGATTATCCGTGTCGAACGGGGTGTAAACCGTCACGGATAAGTGAAACACACGGATAATTGAAACATTTTTTTAATATAAAAGTACAAAGTTTTTATTTCGTAAAATAGTTTAGATCTGTCAGTTTTATTTGTTTTACACTTGCACTAATGCGTTCTTGGATAATTTTTTTCATATTTTTTAAATTCAGTATATTGATCACATCGGTTTCTTGTTCGCCAAAGTAATCCATAAAATGTTTATTGATTTAAGCGCTTCCCGATGGTCTATTTTAGATTCAGATGGTTCATGTCCTTCTTCTTCTTCTTCTGGTTCTTCCTCATCTTGCATCTCTTCTTCATTTCCCGTACCACCAAGCATTTCATCTTCATTCAAAATTTGATAGCCTTTTTCGGAGTTATCAATTTGTAGCCATTCGTTTACATGGTTTTCGTTTACTCCCACAAATTCTGGAACCTTATTTACTGTTTCTACAATATTTTCTAGAGACAATTCAACCGCGAGGTCGTCTTCTGGTTCATCATTATTTTCCAACGTCATAATTTTATAAAATGATCTTTTAATATTTGTCTCCGTCAAACCTGCCCAAGCTTGTGCTAATATGTATATAGCGTTTTTAATATTAAAAGATTTCCAAAACGTTTTTAAATCTTGCTGTTCTCGTAGTAACGACATCATGAAAGTCTTTCTGTATAATCTTTTCATTTTTTCTATTTTGCCCTGGTCCATTGGCTGGGCAACGGCTGTCACATTAGGCGGCAAAAAGATAGTAAAAATATTACCGTCTCTTGATCTTAGTTCATCGGCGTTAGGATGAGACCCGGAATTGTCTAAAATTAACACTGCTTTTTGATTTAGTTTATTCTGGGACAAAAACTTCTGCACTTCTGAGACAAACTTTTTATGGAACCATTCGTTGAAAATTTGGCAGTTCATCCATGCGGACTTCTGACTGAAATAATCCACGGGAAGGTTTTTTAGGTCTTTTATAGCTCGTGGTTTCTTCGATTTCTCAATTACTGCCAGTCGTAGCTTATGATTTCCTGAGGCATTTGCACAACACAGGACAGTTAGACGATCTTTTTTCATTTTAAACCCAGCAGCATCTTTTTCTTGTTCGTGGGCTAAAGTTCTATGCGGTATAGCTTTCCAAAACAAACCCGTTTCATCTGCATTATAGATTTGCTCAGGCTTTAAATCATGTTCTAAAATAATGTTTTCAAGTTTGTCACAAAACTCTACCATTGCAACCTCATCAGAATCCAACTTCTCCCCGTGAATTTGTAATTCGCGAATACCATGCCGTTGCTTGAAACGATACAGCCATCCGCTTGACGCATTGAAATTTTGCTCAATTTTTAATTTGTCATGGAACACTTGTGCTTGAGCTGTACACATTGGTCCCGAAATAGGGATTCCTTCTGAACGTTTTTGGAAAAACCATTTAATCATGGCGTCATCAAGTCTTTTAAATTTTGCTGTTTTTGTGGTTTTTCGATTTTGAGACACACGAAAAGAATCCGATGTCGAAATAAAGGTTCGTAATTTAGCTTTGCTTTTAATAATGTCGCGAACTGTTTGTAGTCCAATGCCATATTCGGTCGCCAATGATGCGATGGTTGAACTGTTTTCGTATTTGTTTATTAAATCTAGTTTCTCTTGAATAGTCAAAATTTTCCTTTTGCGTTTTACCGGCGCCATGTTCAAATTTTTTTAAGCAAACTTGAGTTCTGAAGATGATACGAAACGTCATGAACGTCATGTTAATTACACGAATATAATACGTACCTACTACGTATGCAGTGAAATAACGATGAGACGTCTAAGGTCTGACTCTTAGCTTGCACAACTAAAGAATAAAATTGCAACGTCTATTATACTCAAGTAGGATGAAATCTATTGAAATCTGAACCGAATGATTTCTGGGAAGTATGTACATACAACAACTCGACGCGTCCAGTCAAAACATCCGACTCTCGTTTGCACGGATAATTGAAACCCGGAAAATCGAAAGCAAATCTGTAAAAAAAATCTGACACGGTTTATCCGCCGCACGGTTTAACCACACACGGATAATCGAGGTTGTACTGTATGTGATTTTTTTCCTGTAATCCTTCTTGAGTTGTCATATTTCGAGCAGCGTGAGGGCACTTAAATTTTAGTATTGCATCATCGCCGATCAATCCATTCGGAAAGGCACAGAGCAACTTCTTATCTCGGTCGATGATCAATCAACACAAAAAAAATGAATATTTCAACCATACATTGCAAATTTTAAAATTGCACTAAAAGTTGAAATATTTGAAAAACTTTCAGCGTTAGACCATGGGTCATGTTATGAAAATCCCCTTAGATTTCATCAAAGAATTCAAAAATGCAATAAAAAATATACCGTTCTAATTTAAATAAGTGAGTAGGGTGCACTACCCCCTATAAGGGGCTACAATTTTAAAATGTACAGAATTTCCATAGCTGCTGTTGAAGAAAAACCGCAAGTCAATATATCTTATAGCAACGGAGTTATGGAGCTTCTCGTACCCCTGGGGCACCCTGTATGTACAGAGTGAGTCAAAAGTAACGCATTGTATTCATAACTTTTTTATTTATGAAAAAAATGCAAATTTCGAAGAATGCTGAGACAGGTAGTTTTTTATTTTTTAATTTTTTAATTATTTAATTGTGTTGTAACCACACGGGGTTCAAGGGGGGTAAAACGCTGCCACCAGTCTGTTAAAAAAAGTGGTTAATGTTAGGGTAACAGACAACCCTTTATAAATTTAAACAAAATTTAAAATTTAACAATATAATATTAATAATAATGAATTACAAATACAAGTGATTCTAACAATATTTAACATCAAGTAATTTGTTGGATATTTGAATACAGATAAACTGGTACTTAACTTTTCTCCACGATTGTTCACCAGGTAGCGGGTAATAACGGGGCTTGGTCTCTCAGCAACTTCTTTTCTTTCTCTTTTTTTTTTAATTCTTCAACTTTGACTCTCTTTATTTTCTGAATTTCAGGCTTCACCAAAATACCAGTAAATTTTAACTTTTACTTTATTTCTAACTTAGTTAAAACTTCTTTTAGTTAACTTATTGAATTTTCAACTTATTCTCAATGACTTTATTTCTTATTCACTTTTAACTGCTTGATTTGATTTGAATTAATTCTTTTACTTTTATACTGATTAATTAATTATTCTCTTACTTCTTGGGGCTAATTAATTAATTTCTTACTTTACTTCTTAGTACGAATTAATTCATTTCTTTTACTACTTGCTACTAATTCATTAATTTCTTTACTATTTGCTACTAATTAATTCCTTCTGATACCAAGTTTTCCCTTTTTATAGGCGAATTCCCGTAACTACCCTCACCCTAAATTTTGGGATCTCCCATACCAGATTTTGATTCAAATGACCAATTACATTAATTCTGACATCATGAATATGGGCGTTGCTAATTGAAGTCTTTCGATTAAAAATTGTTACAAAGTTGCAATTTCATCTAGAGTGTTCTATTTAATATTTTCGATTTTCCATTTGTTAAACAAATATACAACATTATCTTTAGAAGCTGCAAGTTTGTTGCAAATGGGTTTTTAGCATTATTTTGGATATTTCCATTAATTATATAAATATATAGTATTCAAGGAGGTCTAATATACCGTACTGGCAATCCAGGCTGTTCATATACCGTACTGGAAATCCAGGTTGTTACACTGTGTGTATGTGTAAATATGTAAATAAAGGATCCAATCGGCCTTTATTTAACCTCGAAAACTGTAGGGATAAGATCAAATTATATAAAAGTGGCCAATATACAGGATGAACCAGAAATGAATAATAACTACGCCAAGGGTGCATTTTGAGCGTTGTAAATCTCGCCAAATGACCTTCAATCCGCCCTTATGAGAATTTCAAGAACATCGGTCTTTCACAAAACAGGTTAATCGATGAAATGTCTCTGGATAAGTTCGTTCCGGATTCTTCTCCCTTGTTGTAAATTATTTCCATTATCTAAAAAGTAGGAAATTATAAGTAATATAAAATAAAAGCGTTATTGATACTGATTGGGTTTACCATGAACCAATCAGCTACATCGTCATGTATTTCAGCACCATAATCCTGTAATCGCTCTGTATCATCACCAAGTGCTATATTGTTCAGTATTACGTACGCATGACAACACAATCTCAGCCACTCTCGATGGAGAATAGTGCAAGGTTCGTTGCAGTAGCGTATCTTGAAATTTTGGGCCCCCCCTGGAAAATTTTAGTTTGGCCCCACCATCTTGTATAAAATATTATTTTAAAATTTGCGTAAATATTATACATATATTTTCTGAGAATAAATAAGTCATAAGTAATTTTTGAACTTATTTATTTCCCAGACAATAAACATTTCAATTACTTTACATTATTACTTACAAATATTATTATTATTATATATTACATTTAACAGTTTTAATTAAACAAAATCTTTTCGCTGGGTTTTCATGTTGGCAAACTCTCAATAAATTGTTCCAAATTTATTGAATCAAATAATTTATTGTTCTATTGCTAAAACTGATAAATTGTTTTTTGTCCTATTGAATTATTGTTAATTAATTATTATTTTGAATTTAGGAAAAGATCGCTCGGCAGAAGCTACAGTCACAGGGAGCGTTAATTAAAAATTTGGCAAAATCCATACTGTTTTTGAAACTCTTTGATGAAAGAATTTTTCAAAAAAGATCATAGTTCAATAGCAGATGCACTTGATAGATCAGTTTTATAAGATGTTTGCAAATTTTTTGCTCTTTGAAATACTGTTTCCTTTGGCAGTTGAAATAAATTTCTAGGGCATAGAAAATCAAAATTATCGGCTATTGTAAACATCGAGTCAAAACGTATCGTAAGTTGTAATGTTACAATATCTATAACTTTATAAAAAACATTTACTTCAAAAAAATCATCACTACTTGAGAATCGATAATCTTCTACAAATTCATCAAAATGTTTTTTAACCTTACTATGCCTTTTATCTTTAAAAGAACAAGGTATATTCCAGTTTTTTGCAATTTTACACACTTATAATTTAACATCATCATTTTAGCCACTCTCGGTGGAGAATAGTGCAAGGTTCGTTGTTTCAACAGACAACGAAATCTTTGTTTAACTACCCCAAAACACCTTTCAATCACATTTCTGCTTAAAATGTGTTGTCTTATGTATCTTTCTTCAGCTCTATCATCATTGGCATTTTCAACAGACGTTAATAACCATGGTTGTAGAGGATCTTCTGCGTCACCTAATGAAACAAAAAAAAAAAAAAAAAAACAAATAACCATGGTTGTAGAGGATCTTCTGCGTCACCTAATGAAACAAAAAAAAAAAAAACAATCATTAATTTTGCTTGTTGCTTATGGTTGCTTAATTTTCTATGTTTTTATAAATTTCAAGAATTCATTGTTGATTATTTTCTCTTATGTGGTAATAATTTTTTATTTAAGTAAACATTTGTTTGGTATATTCTTTAAGTATTTTTAAGATTTCAAGAATCTAACAAGTATTTACTTAAATTACTATTAGGCATGTCACTCACCAATCAGCCACGAAGAATTTAGCTCATTTATTTCATACAGCTCTTGCAGATGTGAATTCACTGATGACCTTTGCCAAATAGCCGAATCGTGAGTCGATCCCGGAAAACGAGCATTGCAATTCAAAATTCTTATATTAGCATCGCAAATCTCTCCTTGGTCAGATGTGAAATGTGAATTCTATTTAGTCATATTTGATTCTTAACATTTGTACATTGATGCTGTAAAAACCAGGGCATCGAATCGTTATTTTTTTCGTTCCGGTTCAATTTAAAAAAAAAAAAATTCGGTTCAGTTCCGGTTTTCGTTCCTGTGAAAATACCAGTTTTGTTCTGGTTTTCGGTTCAGTTCCAAGTGTCTCATTTTCAAATTTTTAAATATAAACAATTTATTTTTGCCGTAAATTAGAATAAAAATAACAGTAACAACAACAAACCATTTCCAGATCTTTTAAAGGCCTTAAAGATCCATATCATTTTAATTTTGAAAAATAATGTATGTAGTATACCCATATAAGGTGCTTATAGGGTGAGTGTTTTAAATGCATCCTCGGACAGGTAACTCTTATTTTATAAATTTTCAATCGGCAGAAAAATTTTCATGTTGATATATTTTACCATAGAGAAGAAAATTGGGAAAAATGATGAAAAGTGGCATATATAGTCATCTAAAGCTTCAACCCCTAGCAAGGAATGATAACGCAGTTTTCATTTTTTGATAACCCTCGTGAATCTCTATCATATAGTTTTTGAACTACAAAAAATATTCAACGGTTCGAGAGATATTTGGAAAAAACTGATTTTGCAGGGGTAACTTCAACCCTCAATATCTCCTTTAAACTTAAGTGTAAGCACAAATTACACAACACGCATCTCTTACAAAAAAATTATTTACCTATATACCGAAAATCATCAAAATCGGGAGTTTCGATCTTGGGTGGTTTACTTCATTTTCTTGTCAGGAAGGAAAGAGATTTAAAGGAAAAAAAAAACAGAAAAATCTCGAGTTAAAGTGGTTTGCTTGAACCGAAAAAAAAAACGGTTTTTGCTTTAGGTTCAGCTCTGGATTTCGCTCCGGCCAAAATTTCGGTTAATTTCGGTTTTCGGTACAGTTCCGGTTAGATGCCCTGGTAGAAACCTTTCCCATTGTAATAGACAATACCAGGCTGAACTGCATCATCGGAATGTGGGGCGATAATTGCAATACAGGGTGTTTGGTCTAAGTATGGTGAGTTCTAAGAAACTCCTGTTAGTCGACAAGCGATTCGAAAAATATTTTGGGGACTTGTCGAAGAGTCCCTAGGGAACATTTTAGCAAAATTAGAACCTCGTAGCTCCCTAGAACCCTATACTTCCCCTTTTTCGCATTCTTTGGTCTAATCTTCTAAAAACATAACTGCTAGGATGCCTTCGTTGAGGGTGTATCTGGCGGTAAAGTGTATCAGCAGTGGCAGCATTATTTCTGCGCTCTTCTATAATCAGGTGCATGTCTGCATACTCATTATTTGAAAACATTTTATAAATTAATAAAAAACCAGAACGCGACACAACAAAGCTTGTTAATGCTAAGCGAAAACAGTATAAGAATAAACAATTAGACCAACAATAAAAAGTTCAGAACGCAAGAGCAATTACAACTATTAAAATAGTTTGATATCAGTGCAACTGAAAGCTTGACTTTTTGTTTTCACAATCAATAATTTTGATTAATCAATTTGACTGGATCAAATCATTTACTATGTTGCCATATATTTTTTCAGATGAAATCAGTCCAAAATGGCATATTGAGCAAAGTAAATGAGCGCCAAACTTATCGTAACTATTAATAATGGGTCGACAGAAATCTAATAGGCAAACTCTTCTTAATTATTGAGATAAAAGAACTGAAAGGTTCAATCATTAAGGTCTTATATCTTGAAAACTAAAAGAGATAAATTTTTTTAACATTTTTCTCATTAGTTTTTTTCATCGGTTAACAAGGTGTTACTGAGCTGTTCCGCTAATTTCGGTTCACCCGATATTAGCAACTCAGAAGCTGCTGCTTGGATGATCTTACAGCGAGAGTTGAATCTGAAAACAAATATAAAAACATTAGAGGGACCTCACTTTGACAATGACCGAGACCTAAATTTGAAATAAAATAATAATAAAAATAATGGCCAAGACCAAGACCGAGACCTGAACCTATTGTTTTTTTTTTTTAAAAGACTATGCAAGATCAAAACCGTTTAATGAGCACTATATTCAACGCCATTAGTTGAATTTCAAAAATATCTCTAGTAGTTGAAAACAATACAGTCACTAAATATATACAGTACCGCAATTCTATGGGCCAATGTGTTGGAGAGAGAGAGCAAATTTTTGCACCAATATGGCGGTATTTATGGGTGCGCCGACAGCCTGAGTGTCCTACTAAACTCTATTCGCTCACATAAAATAGGATTTTATTTGACAGAAATGTCACTGTCAAAAATGGGTTTCTATATAATGGCGCGAAATTTTAAAAGTTTTCTATATATATATAATAAATATCGAAAAAAAAGTGGTTGAGTGGATTTATTTAGAAATAATAAAATCAAACAGAAACCAAATAAACACCCAGAAAATATGACGGTTATGACTTTAAAATAACAAGTTTGTTGTGATCACGTGATAATAAAAGAGCGATACCAACTAGGTGTAAGTAAAAATACTAGTAAAATTTGGGGACTTTGATGCCGTTATGTTCTCGTCAATTCGTTCTTATGTCGCTGAATAGAATATATGTGTTGTATTTAAAAATCTGTCATGGAGTCAGGTATCTTGATTTTAAATTCAACTTACAGTTTCAAATTCAAATGTTCCCGTAAATTTTAGAACTAAAATGACGGGAATTGCGGTACTGTATACAGTAAACTTCATAACAATACGAACATAGGAGAAACTTTGGCCACGCCTATTTAAACTACTTACATATTAGTTAGAATGAGACAGAGATCTATGGGTGTTTTAGATGCAAAAATATGGTGGTATAATTTCCGCCCTCCCTTAGTGCTTTGACCAAACAAAACAATTTCTTTCGTACGAAAGAGCCTTGAAAACTTTTAATTTTAAGAGATAAGAATAAACAGATGGTCAAAGGAATTTGACATCTCATTCTATTATTCATGGAACATCTGTTGAAACAAAGAAGGGACTATCCTCAGGACATTATTCTTTCACACAACAATCTTGATTGACTGTAGAAAACAAATTTTGAAATAACCATCTATTGGAAGAAAATCTAAATCTAAATGACAATCCGGCAACGTAGGACAATGCATCATATCGCTAAGTCGCTACCATAGGCAATAGAGGTCGCCATAAACGAGAAGTTGACGTAAAATTTTTGCTTTTTATAATGTCCTAAAATTATCATAAAAATGACAAAAACACACATTATTTCAATATAATTCTTATTGTGGATCATATAAATATATAAAAATTATTATTATTTTTAAGTCATTTGAATTTAAGGGATTAATGCGTAATTAGAATTTTACAGAAATTAAAAACTGTTATTTTTTTATTATTTATTGATAATTTTGCAAAAATTAGCGCAGTAATAATTATTTTTAAGTGTATCTAACTAATTTCTGCAAAAATGTTGAAAAACATTCATTATTTAAGAGTTTTTTGTTTCGTCCTACGTCCTACAATAACTCAGAAGTTTTCTTTCATCAACTATCAACGATTTCTATAGGTATATATGTATAGTAGTCCCATTAACCAAATTGAAAATACTAAATGACAGAAAAGTTACTAAAAAGAACATATTTTACCACAAAAATCAAGTATGCCAGAAGTGTCAATTATTTCTTTGAATAAAACCACTTATTTTAATCTAAAATCACCACAAAACAAAAAGAAATACTGTTCAAACAATTTATAAATTTCAAATATTGAAGAAAAAATGCAAAAGCTCACGAATAAAAATAACAATAATCAAAACGCCATGACTACAGGCACGCTAACGTACCGCGTTTTAATACACTAGAGGCACGTGAATGCGTCATCATGGCGTCACGCGTCATCACTGTGCATACGTCACCACTTGACTATTTGACGTGCCTCTAATTTTATTTTCAAAGGCACGTATAAACATCTTACAAAACCGTACCGTAAACCGTAAATTAAACTTGAAGGATATTACAACTAAGGTACACTGATATCACAAGAAACATATTTTGCATTTTTAGCGAATTTTTTTAAAAAAAATTAGCTAATGACGAGATCCTCACTTTTGAATTTCCGAAAAATTTTTGCACAGAAGTTCGTTTTGGGACCTAAGGAACCCATATCCACCGTTCGTTAAAATTTTTATATATATATATATATATATATATATATATATATATATATATATATATATATATATATATATTTATATATATATATATGTATACCCACGATAACTGCCGTAAAAATAGTCCAATCTGAATGAAACTTGGTACAAAAATCGGTCTTTGTGATAGCTTGGATGAGTTCGTTGGCCAGACTGGTAGGGCCAACACTTTTGGAATAAGAGCTGAAGAAATGTTAAAAAAAATCATTTTCAATATTACATTTGCTTAGATTTTGATGAAAATTAAAATAACAGTAGAGCTGACCATTCTCTATGATCCAGAAAAAAAATCATCAAAATCGGTTCGTTGGTTCGCAAGAAAAATGCAAAAATCTCTTTTTTGAGTATAAGCAGTAAAATCGATTATCTCAGGTGGCTATATGTTCTCTGACTATTGATATTAGAAAAAAAATTGAATATCGCGGGGGGGCAACTAATTTTGACAGCTAATATTAGACGCAAGGCCTGCTAGAGAATTTCGCTTGAAAAAATCAAGCAGGCCTTGATTAGACGTATTAGACAAACAACAAACTTCATTATTTTTTTTTTTTTAGTGTTTCTTATTGTTTGTGGATTAAAAGTATTTTTCAATAAAAATCATAAATATTAAAATAACATCGGGAAATGAATTTATTAGTTGATTCAATGTTATTAAAATATATTAATTGTCAGTATCATAAGAATGTTTTGCAATTAATATTTCAGTATGTAGATACATAAAAAAATTCGCTATATAAGGTACTTGCTGCCTTTGGAGATTTTTTTTTTTTTTAATGCGAGTGGGTAGCCAAAAGTCTATAGCAACCGATTGTTACAACAATGTGATGCTTGTGTGTATTTTTCGTACTTTTACTCATATTTAAAAGACTTTCTAGGTACTTACTTGAATTGTCGCAATTATTTAAATTCATTAATACCTATTTACTACGCCGATAAACTAATTTTGTTAACCTATAGTTATCTAACTATCGCCTATAAAGAACAAAGGATCTTTTACATAAATATATAAGTTAATGATGATGATCAGTTTTTTATTGAAGAAGAAAAAAAATATTAAATTCAAAAATAAAGTCAAACAGGAATCAACAAAATACGAAAATAGAAATATAGATATAAACATGTGCAATATATGCAATATACAGTATGTCCCAGCCGGGAGAGCTTGGCGCCCATTACGGCTTTTTTTCTAAAGATAATCAAATGCAACTTTCGGGAAGCTAAATGGGATCATCTAAGGAGGTTAATCAAGGAAATATTTAAAACATATACATAATAGTGTGTACTGTAAGTTGTTCAGGATATCGCATTACAAATAAATTACGCAAACATTGAATTATTACTGCTATATGATCAAATTTCTCGTTAAATTTTATTTACTGATTGATATCATTAAATTTTGGGTATGCACATTGTTGTCAAAGCAACATTCCTTAGATAAATTCGTTTTAATAGTAATAATAGTTCAGTTAGAACATTGTACGAAATTAAACAAAAACACAAATAACTTATTGAAACTTTTCAGTTCAATAACTCAAAAACAAAAAAAAGACGACAGACATGCCTCTTTGTTTATTATTTCATAATAAACCAATTTTGCATATCCAAAATTTAATGACAGCCATCAATAAATAAAATTTAATAACAAATTGAGTTATGAAGCAGTGATAATTGAATGTTTGCTTAATTTATTCCTGACGTGATATCCTGAACAACTTACAGTACACACTATTATGTTTTAAATATTCCTTTTGATTAACTTCTGTAAAACGAACGCTTCTTTTTAATTTTTAAGCTAAACGAATTGAGATTCGGATAATACATATTTGTTTTTACACGAATATGGAATGTCAAGAACTATCTTCCACGATATTTTTTATTCATATGTTGTAAAAGGTGCAAAATTTGATTTTGATTTGGTCTACTTACAGGGTGCCAAGTTAAACAATTTTTTATTTCAACTATTCCTTGGATGATCCCATTCAGCTTTACGAAAGTCGCATTTGATTATCTTTATTTAAAAAAGCCACAATGGTCGCCAATTCCTCCCGGCTGGGACATACATATGTGCATATTTTAATTATTGTGAATGACATAACCGACAAAACCATGTCTTGATTTTGGGCACTTTGACAAGAGCGGAGCATTTTAAGTGGTACCAGAATAAACAACATTCGCAGACAATAGAAGCTTCCTGTGCCAACGGTTTTGAACACTTTCTGCAGGACCAGTCATTTTTCTTTCTTTTTTCATTGACTTTCGTCAGGAAAGATTCCCATGCATCAGGTGTAAAAATTTTTTTCAAATCTTCAAACATTACAGATGAATCTGTCAAAATATAAGTACATATATAATAAATTACAGTGAACAACCTATGCGATTCCAAAAAACGTCACATACCCTATCCAATTAATTTTGTCAAATCATCTATTCAAATTTTTTGTTTATATTATTATGACAAAATTAATTGAATATGTGGCAAAGTTTTTTGGAATCGCATAGCGACATGACATAGTTTTTTTGATACGTAACAATAAATTTTTTCTTGTACTCTGCTTTTACCTAATATTGCATCTGGCAGTTCATCTTTTATGCCACTTGCATTCATGTGGAATGTTCCGTTCTCAACAAGTGATTCGCAAGTAAGCGAAAGGTTTTCATTTGCTATAATACTGAGAATATAAAATGTTTGTTGTATTTTAGACTTCAATATAAATTTGGTTGGGATGGTTTTGTTTCTTTTTTTCTTCAATCCAACAACAGTTAATTCATGGCCTTTAGGTCGTCCTCGCTTTCTAATTTTTGGAGGCAATACTATTGTGTTAATGTCATTATTTGGTTCATTTTTGCTATATGTGTCAAACTGATTTGAACTATTAAGTATCACAGCATTATTATTGTTATTAACAGTCTTACAAGTCAAATCTCCATTAGAAATATTCATTTCTTTACTTTTATTATTGCTATCAGTCATTGGTTTAATTATTGCACTTGTTATGGTAGGACTGATTGGTACATTTTCAAAAGACGTATTTTCAATATTTGATTTCAAAATTATGTCAAGATCGTTCACATCACCATCAAATAATATCTGAACTTGATCTTGATCAGAGTTATTATCATCGATTGATATCTTACTCGGAGATTTATCATTAGTTTCAAAATTCAGCAAAGAAATATCCAAATTACGTCTCGTGTCTGTTTTACATGTCTGGCCTGCTCCAATAGATGAAGTAGCAGTTTTATATGTCCTATAGGCATCATCTTCAACGGAAATGTTGTTAAGGTCATCTTCTTCAGCGCTATTTACCATTTCAAGGGTTACTTCTTTACCAATTTTCCAAGTATGCTCAATCTTTTTTAATAGCTCCAGTTTGTAGTTAAACTCACTGTCACTTGTAAGACTCAACAAATTGAACAATGAGTTTGTTACAAGGGTAGCTGCCTTCCGTTTCTCTGTTAATGTCAATATCTTTTTCCGTTCGTTCATTGAACATGTAGGTTCCGCGACAGTGCTTGTATTTACTGTACCAACTCTTTGTTTCGACAAATAATACTCTTTTGTCCATCTAACATGGCATAAGTTCTTTGAAAATAATGGTATTTTATTTCGTTCTCTTACAGCTAAAATATGGTAACAAGGTAACATCATGGAAGAAAAGTCTCTACACTGACAATTATCCGTTGTTACAGACACGATTTCGCCGCTTGAATTTGTAACATCAAATTTTCCATTGGCGATTTCATTTATTTCCTTGACTTTTTTCATGGCGTTAATTTGTTGTTGTACATAATTAAAACTGTAGCTTGTTAAAAAATTTAAATAAAGTGTCAGATCTTCTTTGTAATTGTCAAATTGCTGCAAAGATTTTTTAAGAATGTGATTAGCTGCTTTAACATCGCGTTCTTGATTATTACTATTTAAAAAAATAAAAAAATTCTTTATGAAATCTATTAATGTTGAGTTTTTTGGAACCACTTGTTTAATTTTATGATTTATTGATTCCATTCTGTTATTTGTTGTATTCTTCAAATTCCCATCTGTCATATTACAAACAAGCCATTCATTTCTAATGTTATGCCAATTCTTATCAAAAGACGTCGAAACACTTTGTGGAACACATTCTTTAAATTGTGTGTAAAACAGTTCATATTCGGTTTGATTTTTACTATAAACTAGTTTTTGCAAATACTCTAAGGATAAGTCTCGTTCCTCTTTAGTTATATTTAATTTATCACAGTTGATTTCACGCCTAAATGTTTTTAGGGTGTGAAAAAGACACAGGTGCACAGGTTTGTTAGGAAATAGTTCCTTTATCACATCACGCTCTACCATGTCTTTGTCTCCCATGAAACACTTTATTTTATCAGTATTCATCTCTTTCTTAAATGTATTGAAAACCCAATAATACGTATCTCTATCTTCAACCGAGAGTAACGACACACTTACAATTTCTGCTTGTCCATTTGAATCCTCAACCAAGCATAAAAAAACTGTGCAACCAATATCGATTAGCTTGTATGTTCCATCGATGCTTACAAATTCAGGCCATGCACTCATTGCATTTTTCATATTTTCGGTGAAAAATTGCAGAGCCTTAAAATTTTTCTCTTCATCGCATAATACGTGAACGTTGCAATCTATTAAAATGATAAACATACATTTAGAAAGCAACATTATTACATATAACCAGAACTTACGATATTTGGTTTTCAATAAATCAACAGCTTCCTGCAAATCGTTTTGTCCTATTTTGATTTTATAATGTATATTATGCAGATCCTTCAGTGTTGTCCTTTTCCCTGTCTCTAATAATATTTTATTTTGAATTTTCTTTTTATTTGCGCCCAAAGATAGGTATGTTCGGACCTTCTCTAATTCAGGTTCATTTAGCTCACGGTTTTGATAAAGATGTTCAAAAACATTCTAGGAAACGTATATGTATATGTAGGTACGTCATATGCATATAATTATATATATGAAAATAATATTTACATAGTTTACCTTAATTTAAATATATTTATAAGTTTCGAAAAAGCTGTAACACATTTAATATTAAAGATCTACATATTGTGGAAAAAAAGACTATAAGAACTTACAAATATATTTAAATTAAAAAAAAATTCCACATAAGAGAAAAAAATAAATAATGAATTATTTAATTTAGTTTACCTTAGAAAGATCATGATTTCTATGACTTAAATTGGCACTATGGACATTTAAATATTCTCCTGTGGGGCATACTCGTAATTTAAAGTAAGCCTCACATCCCAATCGTAAAGTACTGCAATTTAAAATAATAATCACTTAAGGGCAATTTGCAGATATACATCGATTCAGCGTGCGAAATTTATCAATTTTCAAACAACGATATATCGCTTATTTTTTACGATATTGTGAAACTTAAACGTGCGTTGGATAGAGCATTTCAAGGTGCATGTTCTGAAGTTTTTCATTAAAGGAAAATGTAATAAAATTCGGAATGATAAAGAAAACTGTTGGACCATGTTTTTTGTACATTTTTCTTCATAATTGGCTAAAAATTGGTCAATATTATTGATTTTAAATATCTATTGAGTGATTTAGATGGAAAATCTTTCCAAATCTTGAAGAATTTTCCCGATACGTTTGTTAGTTTTCCCAATTTTGAAGAAAATTAAATGAGCTTTGATCCAAGATATAGGGCACAATTTTAAAGATAGAATCTTGTACTCTAGTTTTTAGAAAGATAATCCCCTTAATTATTGATTATTGTAAAAGTGTGTATGAGAAGTAGGTATTGCATTAGCACCTAATGTTTTCCACTCACCTGCTACGTCTTAATCCATTTCCTCTCTTACTCCGTTTTTTACCATGAATACACTCAAACTCGATTTCATAAAATTCTAGAGATGCTTTTAACTCTCTTTGAAGATTCTTTTTAGCAGCTTTAATTGTTCGACTTCTTTTCTTATAAAATTTTTGTTTATTGGCCTTTTCGTAATTTTTCAAGAATTCAGTTAATTCTTTATATGATGAAAATTTGCGTCCTACATAGATATTATCTTGGTGATTTTTCCGAATCTGCAGTATGAGTTGGTTCTGCACCTCTACAAATTGAATCCTCTGATAGGTATCCACTAATACATTTAAAAACATTTATAAAGAGTGTATGTACCTTTATTAGTACTCGTAGTATCACTAATATTTTCCATTATTACTTAATTACTTCGTGATTAAACGCTCAAACAATCGCTAACGGGCAAACGAGGTTAGTTTATTATTTTCTAAGAAACATATACGTCCTGTTAGTGCACAAATAAATAGACCAATAGACTGCCCAAGGCGGCACCGCAAGTAAGATTTATTACAGGATGTTGTAAGAAGCTTAGAAGACCGTAATGTAAAATTTCAGGCCCAAGTTATAATTAGAAAACATATTCTCAATTGTAATAAGCAATTTTTCTGAACATTTACAACGAACTTTGCAGCCCGTTGAGCAAAATGATATCTAAAAGAGCTCTAAAAGATAACAGAAAGAGATTTTAAAGATATCTTATGCGCCACCTATATACATATCTGTAAGATATCTATTAAAAGATAACATGTTTGTGAGCTCTAATTACATGTCTTTAAGATGTCTTTTGAAAGAGGTTTTTAAGAGTAGATTTGTAAGGTTAAAAGAAAAATAAGATAATTATAAATAAAATTGTTTTATTATTGAAAAAGGTATTACATATTTAAACTTTACTTTTCGGAAGCTGATCTCCCGCGTGTTGCAACCATAGTTTGATTATTGATTGTACTTTATCCACAGTGCAATTTTTCCACTGGCTCACCATGGTTGCTAAAAAGAGTGAAAAATATTTGTATTTAATTAAAAAATAATAAAAAGAAGATCAGATACGACTTTAAATTATTCAATCAGAAAAATAAATAGGCTTATTATGTTTTTTAAATCAAAAACAAAGAAAAAACTATTATTACTATAAAAAATAATAGTTTACTAAAATTTAGAAAAAATTGAAAAATTATAAATGCAATAGGATAGGTACCAGTCAGTAAATCTATCATTTTCATGTCTTTGGCCATAATCGTTTTCCTCTGGCGTGTCCAGGACATGTTGTAGGCCAGTTTGTCATTTAATGCAAATGAAAGTGCATTTCGAATATGCTTTTCTATAGTTGCACCTCCCGTCTTTTTCCACAACCTATACAAAAAATGACAAAAATTAATTAAAGTGGTTCGAAATAATTATTTTCAAAAGACATTTATTTGTTGTAGACGAAGAAAATAATTACTAATTACATATTGTTTGGAGGCGATCTCATTTTTTTTAATCATATATTCAAGAACTATAACAATGAATGCAGTGTAGAGACCACACGTGAATAATGATATACATATTGTATCATTTTAACCAAAGAATACATACTCCATGTATTCTTTGTTTTAACTCATGGAATACAATCCACTGCACATATCAAAAAGATATCTAATAGACATCTTTTTTTCAGAGCTCTAAAAGATATCTGCTAAATGATAACTTCTAGACATCTTTTTACAAAGCTCAGAAAGATATCTTCAAAATGATAGCTTATCGACATCTTTTTCTAAAGCTCTAAAATATATCTGAAAAATGATAACTTACAGATACCTTTCAGAGAAGTGTGCTGTACGGGTTAGATTTAAGTTTATCAATAACGTTACATTTCTTCTACTAAATAACCTCTACTCAACGTTACATTCAGGTATTCAGGTTAATTTAGAGTACGTTTTCAAATTGTTTGCCAGGACCTCATATCTAGGTTACATTTAATTTAATTAATATTAATTACGTTACATTTGTTGTTCTATATAGTATCTGTAATCTGTACCTAAAGCTACATTCAGGTTAATTTATGTTACGTTACCACATCTTTGGATGTGAAAATAAGTATTCAATAATACATCAAATTCAAAATGAATTGATAATATACATAAGTTACTGATATTGACAATGAAAGTGACGAAGACTAAATGAAAATTAGTTTGTTTTGTCCTATTCACATTGGCTTTTTTCAGAGCCACTAAAACCCGCAAAGAATTCCACTATGATGATATTTTCGAATCAATTACAATTAAAAAATGTCCTAAAGTATCCATCTTAAATATTTTCAAATTTTCAAGTACGGATCTGTCCGAGAATTTGTCAAGAGTAGGAACCTAACTGTTTTATTGGAGTCCGACAGCAAATCTAATGCAGCGTGAACAAAGTCATTTTAAACGAGGTCCATTTATTCCTATTCCTCCACGTTTGCGTGCCTTTTAAAATAAAAATAAAATAAGAGGCACGTCAAGTCGTCAAGTGGTGACGTACACGCAGTGATGACGTACTTCACGTGCCCCTAGTGTGTTACAACGCGGTACGTTAGCGTGCCTGTAGTCATGGCGTAATCAAAATTGAAATTTTAGGTTAGAAATTTTTGCTAACAATAGTACGAAATCTGGTAATACAGGCTTATCAGCCCATTTTTTTGAAGCGCGCGCAATTCAAAATTTTCAATTTGGTCAGTATTACTACTATACATATTTTAAAATTGATGGAAAACCAGTAAATTCTGAATTACATCCATGGTTATGTTTAAAAAGTTGTATTTATTGTAATTTATGATAATTTATTACTGACACAGAATAATATACAAATGTTTATTATTCTATAACTTTTTCCAGTTTTATTATAGCTAAATCTGGCAACATTCCGTTGAATATATAAAGCAAGCGAGTGCGCATCTGGCGTCCTTTGTGTTTTTATGGCTTGTGCTTTGTGGTTGCTTGCAGAGGCGTCATCTTGTTGGTAAGTCAATTTTTCTTCGTTGTGTTATTAAAATTTGTTTTTATTTTAAAAATTCTGATTCATCTTAATTAATTTGAATAAAAATTGCAAAAATTTTGCGTATATTTCAAATAAAAATCAACGCTTAATCATACAGATTGGGCGGCGGCCATTTTGTTTTGATTGTTCAATTGTTGAATTATGGATTTGATAATAGAGCTGTAAAAGTAACGATAAAATTTCTACCCGTATGTATTCGTTACTGTTAATCTAGGTACTCGTTACTAAATATTCATTACTCGTTACTTTCGTTACTATCGTTTATATCGTTTATATCGTACATAACAATCTGGATATTATACGACTATGCTAACTATAGTTGAGAATATTTCTATCCGTTTTATGTCCGTCTGACTGCATTTCATCAATTAAAATGAATACATGACAATACTTTAAGATTAGTAATTATGAAATTATTAAATTCTGTTCGAGTTAAAACTTAATAGGTATAACTAGAATAAATTTATCGATATTGAACCATCATTAACAATTCTGTTTATCGTACAGGTGTCAGATTACTAAACGTTTTCCAATCTTTAGCTGATGAACGGATGACTGATAATAATATTTTCTAGTTTTATTACTCTCATTGTAATAAATACAATAAGTATAATAAAATTTGACTTGAAGAGTCCTTCTTATCTTTACGCCCAAGCTCCCTTGAAAATAAATGGTTATAAAATACAGTCAACAATATTTAATTGATACATTTTCATGTTGAGTCGTTTTATTATGGAAATTTTATCATTCGAATATACAATCGAGTTTGAAAAATATGTAGATACAATAAAAATATAAATTTAAACAAGTTGAAAAACCAAAACATTTTATAAATATTATGTTGTTATTTCATTATATTAAATATTATTCCAAAAATCTTTGATTTACATTTAAAAACAAAATTTTTTCCATCCGCTTTGGTTTCAACGACGCCCGTTTTTCTGATAGAATTTGGCCAGACTTGGAAAATATTCTTTCGCATGGAACGGATGTAGCCATTACGGACAAGTACTTTTGGGCTAAATCAGCCAAATGTGGATATAAAATTCCTCTCTTATGCCACCATTGAAGAGGATTCTCTTTCCGATGAATAAATTTTTCTTCAAAATATTGCCGCATGGTTATCAATGTTGTAGCGACAATTGACGTTGGCATATTGGCGGTCGCTCGCTGATCAAAGTGAGCCCAAATGGACTCTTCATCAATAGCCAACACTGCCTTCACCGATTCGCTTTGATCTTCTGCGATCGTACGTGTCGCCGAAACTGCTTCTACTTCATTTTTTAATGAATTTTTAGCATGTTCGTATGCATGATCGTCTAAAAATGCCTGTTTTTTAAATCGGGGATCGAGAAGTGCAGCCTTTGATAACACTGTGTGTCTGGAACAGTTTTTGAACCTCGCATTGAATTCATTAATTAATTTATCGATAAACTGTTTAGATAGTTCCAATTTTAGATTGTTTCTTATATTGTGTAGAACGTGGGAAACACTTTCTACACCCGCCAAGACTTTTGAAATTGTGATTTCATTTTGTGAAGACATTTCTTGTGTTAATTGTCTAAACGGCTTAAGGATTTTTATTAATTCTGGAAGGACCAACCATTCATTTTCTGATAAATTTTCTACTGGATTGTGTAACAATCCAAGTGAGGCTTCTAGAGGTTCCTGTAAATTCACAAGTCTCTCAAACATGTCTAACGTACTGTTCCAACGCGTAATCACATCTAATTTTAATTTTATCGGGCTGTCTCCCGGTCTTAATTGTACTTGCATTTCAAGTAACTTTTTGGTCGCTATGGGACTTCTGTTAAAATGTTCTATAATTGATTTTACTTTTTTTACTAGATTTTGTACAACATCAAGACCAGCACGAACGATTAAATTTAATGTATGCGCAATACATGGGAAATGCTCCCATCCTATCAATTTTATTGCTGCTTTCATGTTAGCAACATTACAAGAGCTGCTTTTGTTAGAAGTGATAAAAAGACCATAAATATACTTTGTTAGCTTTTTTTAATTTAATGCCTAAATTTTACTTTAGGAACGCGTTCCGCCATCAAAAAAAGTATGAGAACGACGTCCCGACCCGACGTTCCGGCCCTATGACACCGCTGTTTACAGCTAACTCGATATAAATATAACAAAAGAATCTTACCTTCGAAAGCTCGAACTGTGTGACGAGTGACGTTATCACTTATCTCGTTTAACAAAACCACAATTCAGTTTAATATAAAAGCCGACTGTAACTGGTGATCTGATGTGCCTGGTCACTGCTGGTGTTGAATGCATAGATATAGTCCGTTTACTCTGCTTACGTTTTGACTAAAGTTGTAAAAATAATTTGTGGTTAACACAATGGATGCAAAATTTACAACAGCCGGTTGGGGGTGTTATAAATCATAGAGAGAATCGACAAATTGACCATTTGCTTATATACACATTTAGATGTGTCTTGTAGCAGGTAGGTAAATAAGAACAAGTATTTTCAAGGGTATTAGCGTTGTTTTGGTAATAGATAAGTCTAGTTTTGCTAAATGAAACCACGTTTTCCATTCAAATATTTATTATCCCAAATACCAAAAAAATTAACACTACAATATGAAAATACAATAAAAAATTAATTATCAGGTAAGACACTTTGTAATTCTTGTTCAAAAAAGTCAGCATTAGCTGAAAAATGACACCAACATTTTGTTAAATTTGATAAGTTTTTGTTTAACAATTGTAATACACTTTCAAAACTGTCATCAGTATCATATTTCATTGCTGTAATATTATCATACAATACGTACACTATAAAAGATATTATATGACGTTCGTCTACACTGTGTTGTTTATTACACAAATGCGATGTGCCGTCTTCTGGCCCTGATGCAGACGCCCTTTGCCGCTTATTCGACCGCAAAGTTCGGCCGGAAATTGAGTTATACGTACTATAGGCCGTGTCTGAAAATATACAATAATGTTTATCTGCCTGACAAAGATTTTCAGTATTAAATGAAGACACGAGTAGATGAAGGTGTTATGTTACAAACTCAAATATTCGCATAAATTAAGGTTAAAGTTTTTTTTATGTAATTTTTCTCAGATTAGATCAATCAAAGTCATGATGCGGCTTGTAATTACCAAGAACCATAGAATTTCATTTACTAAAGTTTCATCTATCAAAAATTTGAATTATGCCTTTTATTTAAAAAAATATGTACATAACACTTTCATCCACTAGAGGAAACTACAAAATTGAGAGAATTGGTAAATAGAAAAAGGGTTTATTGAACAAAAATCAGTGTTAAGAACAAAACAAAATAAAACAATTTCTTTGGAAAATCAGAATAGGTACTATTATTAGTTTCCAATAATTGATTCGTAGTAATAACGATATTCCGCTTTTACAAATTTAAGCTGCTCCTGAAGGTTTTTTCTTTTTTCTTCTGAGATAGTTCCATATTTCTCATGAAATCTCTCGATTTGAACGTCTCCAGGTGCCTCCTTAATTTTCTTATTCTTAAGTATATTAACTTTCTTGAACGGCATTGTTTCGTCATATGACTCTTTGTAGAAATACGACCCATATTCCTCGACTCTAATCCATTTGATTCCATCTCTAAATCTCACTGTTTCATTCAGTTCGTCCTTTTTTCTATTAACTAGTCGAAGTTTTTCTGGTAGTTCGTCGATTTTTCTGAAATGCGGAGCCATATCGATCACTTGATTTTTTCTGCTAGCTGTCGAGATGATTTCCCGGTACTTATCTGGCACATATACGGTATCATGCCTTCGCAGTACTTTTTCTATTCTTCCGAAATCTCGGTCGGAGTCAAGAAATGTATGGCCAACCTCAGGGAATTTGTGGTCAATACGACGGAAATAACCTTTCAAAATAAGATATTGGTACAAACAGATCATATGGAAATTCTTATTTTGGCCAGCGCAGGAGTCAGACCAGATGATCAAGTGGTCTTTGTCTCTGAGGCTTTCGTCAACTTCAATATAGCGTAGTAGGGAGCTGCATGTCTCTGAACTTCCCCTGTTGGCCACATCTTCCGTCCACGTACAAAAGCAAGCTTTTTCTGTTTTGTTTGTGATAATGTGTACCCCGAAATTATAAAACCACATTTGCCTAAGGTAAAACGCTTTTGAGGTTGTTAGCTTCGGAAGTGGCATTGTCTGCTGAAGATCCATTGTAATGAACACAATGTGGTCTGACGCCTTCGATTTTTCTTTATCAGATTTCATTGCTTCAATTGCTGCATGGAAATTTTCTTGGTGCTCTTCGTTAGATTCACCAGCATCACAAGTACTGCACGTGTCACTTTTTGGGGAACCAAATGACAAATTGAATTCCGTCGCAAAAATTTTTGAGTACGTACTCAACTTTATTTTAAAATTTTCCGGAAGCTTCTGTTAATCACATTGCTCAAGATATAATCGATACATTTTGCTTTGATTTAGCAATGGCGAAAGGTATTTTTTATGTGGATTTCTGTTCCTAGAGTAGTGCGACTCTTCTACAGGAAATTGTTTGATGTGGTCCATGATACATTGCTTAACTTCTTGGTGCATCTTATGTGGCCTGTTAGAGTGCTTGCCTCTGCAATCAGGGGGTGGTGCTGCCGCACCACTCTGTAATCGTTTTTTAATAACATCGATTTTTTTTGGACCAATTTGATACAAGGCACACAAAGCTTGTTTACACACTTGTTCAGTGCCACCATTTCGTGTTACGCTGTATGTATATGATGCAGTCTTATGTTTTGTAGAACCTTTTCGCTCTCTTGCCACTGGTTTCTTTACAATGCTTTTAAATAATAGAGCATTTTTCGCGTTTACATCAAGTTTGTAAAACTCTCGAAGAAACACCACTCTATCTTCTTTTCCAAAGCGCGAGCTACACTTGAGTCTACATTTTTCGCGACAAAGAATACCTTCTTTGGGTTCCTTTTTTGGAACAAGTGTATTTTAGTAAGACATATATGCTTCTCCTCTCTCTCTGGATAGAGCTGCCGATTTTTTTTTCCACGAATTTGGGTCGCGTTTTAGTTTTTTTGATTTATGTTCTTTAGGAGCAAAATACTTCTGCTTTCTTTTGTTCTTTATTTCTTGTAGTTCTTTTTGTTCTGGTTCGATATCAACTATATCAGAAAGCGGATGTTCCCTTTCACTTGTTTCGGAAGAGCTGCTTTCGCCCGGAAAGTATTCCTCATCACTGTCGCTGCCTGGAAAGGGCTCCGGTTCTGATGCCGCATGTTCTATGTCCATGTCCCAGGAGCTTTTATTATAGCTCGTAGATGAAGATGTTTCAAATCTCGATCTGGTCTTCCTTTTCTGACTTACCAGTGGCTCGTCGTTCTTGCTAGTGCTAGCCCCAAAAGTCTCAATGTTTTGTGACACATTGCTGTAGCCAAGATCGCGTATACTGTGTGTTTCGTCAGAATCACCAGGTTTATAATTATTATTATTTTGCAGCGTTGATGAGCTGTTTGACGAAATGTTTGATGGTTGCACATCTGGAAGAAATATACAAGTAAAGTTGTCCATAATGTCACATATAAGTATAAGAAGATATTACTTATATTATTATTCATCTTACCTATATCTTCTGAAATATCCACACGAGACATTTTGAGGTTAGAATTAGTATTATTGTAATTATCGTCCAATCCACCAATTTCATCTGCATCTATTAATTGTTGAGATTGCGTGAGCACTAATTCCAACATTCTTTTTCCTCTCGAACACATTTTAAAACACACTTTCAAAACACACTTACAAAAACAATAACAGCGTCTCTTGTTTTACGTTGCTTTTAACGAAATTAACTCGCAGTTGTCATGAAAGAAGGAGCTATGTTCGCTACATCACACTTTCATCCATCGAATCAAATTTACAAATGTGAAGATTATTATGGATGAAGGTGGTAAAAGCTCATGACACCTTCTTCCATCTTCGAACTCAAAAGTTGTGTAACATAACCCCTTCATATATTCACAAAACCTAAGTGTTCTTGAATTTCCGGAATTTTCGATGGCGCTATGTGAAAGATGGGTACATAACACCTTCATTCATGCTAAAAAGACAATTTTTGAAAAAATGCGACATAACACTTTCATCCACTCGTGTCTTCAAATGTATTAATACTATTGATAATATGACATCTAGCATTAAATGCTTCATCATCAGATGAATAATATCTAGACAAATTATGGTTGCTTGTTATAATTAAAGGAACCCTTTTACCTAATCTAACACTTGATTTATTTTTAATGGCAACTTGCACATCTTCGCAACCTTCTAGAACTAATTTAGCAATGTCAGCTAAATCTGATGCGATAAATGGTTCATCCCATAAACCGCAACCAGCATTAATTAAGTTAGAAAATGTGAAGATACCATCTTGAACTATTCTACGGTTAAGTAAAAATAAATTCCAAATTAAACGACTTATGTGAGATTTGCCAGAATCTGCCTTTCCAAGAAACAATAAAGAATTTTTTTTATTTTTAAATATCAACCATTCATATATAGCTTTTTGAAATGTATAAAAATTTATATTTTGCAAATGTAGCCATTCTAATAATGGACAAAAACAACCTAATATTTCAATGTTATCTAGAAAATGATTGATTATTCTTAGTAAAATTGTTTGATGAGTTGTTGATGCTATAAATTGCTGATAACAATTTTGATATATTTGTTGCAAGTTTGTAATATGTAAAAATGCTTGACTAGCTGGTTGTGCAAGAATTTCTGAATATTCTGTAAGACCACGTTTCATCGAATTTAAAAAAAATATTGTAACTTCATTACTAGTTTGAAAAGTTTCTGAATTATCTAATGCACGTTTCATTTTTTTAGGCATTGAATCGGCAGAAAACACATGAGTACGTTCAAAGTTTATGAACATATGTGCAGTTTCTAAGGAATTCACGAAAATACAATACGGAGCTTTTTTTAAATAATTGATATAACTTGCAACCGACTTAACTTTTTGATATGTTGCAATTGTTTTTACTTCGTGTGTAGTAACGTGATTTCCATTAGTAACTGTTAATAATAATACAAAGTCATTAAAAGATTGTAATAAAGATTCCAATTTAGTTTTAGCTATTTCTACATGTGAAAATAACACAAAATGACAATGATAACCCCTAATTTCTGAACGTTCAATTACACCAAGAAATTTAACAATTGAATTTTTTATAATCGGATCATTTAAAAAAATAGAATGAAATAAAAATCTTAAATAAGATAAAAATAATTGGTAAACATTATCTAATTTTTCCAAATCTAATGATAAGACAGTTGTAGCAATAACAAAACTATACGCAAAGAAACAATTATATTGCTTTGATAATTTTTTGAAATAATCTGGTTCATCTTCAGTAGTGCAATCTATCCAGTTAGTTTTGTCAGATACAGAATCATAATTAACCATAGTTTCAAAGTTGTAATTTTCTTCACGTAAAAATCCTTTGTCAAAAATATAAGTTGTTTTTGGGTAAATATCATAAGATTTAAGTAAATTAATATTAATTCCGTTTTTGGTAGTTTTTTTTAATTGAAACAGTACCTGATGCTGGTATTTCATCCATATTTTTTTTAAATGTTCCTATATTAAAAAATTATATTATTATACAACTAAAATCTGGCACGTTTTTTTGGTGGTCCAACTTCTGATTGTTTATTATAATTTAACCTGGCTTCTTCTCTTTCCATTTCAGTTTTCCAGGAGAAACCATATAATTCTGAATCTAACATTGTTTTAAGTAAATGAATCAATATCTCTTGGACTTTTTCACTGTCTTCTATGTGATCAACATGATCCAATTTAGAGACGATTGCCAGGTGGAATTTAAATATACAATCAGGGCTTTTGATAGACGCACCCAATTTTTCATATAAAGTACTAAATTTTATATTAAATGGGAATGTTACGACCACTACAAATGCATCGTCAATTGATTTATTTCTATAGATTTCGCAAATTTCATTTAATTTAACTGTGTGTACTGTAGTTTTTGCACTAGGATAAACTATATCAATAACGTCTAACAAATTATTGGCAAGTACTTTAGTATTGAAAACAAAAATGTATGATTTTGTATGCTCGAAAATTCGAAAATTGTTTGATCGTTCCATAATAGATTGTATAGTTTTACTTACTTGAAGTAATCCAAAATATAAACCTTGTTTCTTTTGTTTTTTTAAATTCCCTGCTTCTCCTTGAACTGGAGCTGAAGTATTGATGTTTTCTTCAGATGTGGAGTCTATTTGCATAGGCTCTAATGCAGTACTGGTAGATGGTTCACCTTGCTCAATGACTCTGATTTTCGTAGCTGGTTTCAGTGGAGATGTTTCTGGAGCTGGTCTTTTTGTAGTTTGATAAAACTCAGTAATTTCTGGTTGAGTCGAAGTCGAAGGCTTGGGTTCTTCTGAAATTTCAGTCGAAGCTGCTGCTTGGCTATTTGAAGTTTCAGATGTTGATTGCTTTGAGGAAATTTGGTTGTGATAGAGCACTGAAAATAAAAAAGAAAATAAATATATTTTGAATAAATTATGACTTACTTTCTCCAGCATATATTTGTTCATGAGGAACATTTAGATTCATTAAATTTTCTCGCAAAGATTGGAGAGTTATCTGATTGTTAAAATAAGTAAATTGGCGATTTTGTTGATTCCGCTGGGCAAGTGTTGTATAAAGGAACTCTCTATATGAACGGTCATACCGTGCCAATAAATAAGGATTATTTTTGTGATCGGAAATTGATATGTTATATTGATTTAGTATTCTTAAAATTCTAGCATAATATATGCTTCTAGATTTATTATATGGACAGAAGTAGGGGGCAAAAAGCGTCTTATTTACTTATATCTTATAGCGGCCATATTAGAAGGATGTGGAAGGATAGTGCCTAATGCCATTTGCAAACAGTCTTTTGCTTATTTTGAATATTAATTACTAGCTGTCTATATTGAAAAATATAACTCATGATTATGAGTTTGATTCACTGTGCACCTAGGACAATCATTCTTCCTACATTAAAGCTCCAAGATAAATTACAAATTACAAATTTTAAGATAGCGAATAGAAATTTTAATCAACAGTAATTACATAATTAGTTTTTGAAAATCACGAACTTGTCCTAAACGAGCTTTATTGGCCAACACACTCAAAATGAGCTACGTTTTATTGATTTTCTAATTGTTACAATTAGAACATTCCATAAATTATCTT
The DNA here is from genome assembly GCA_039776855.1 of Mylabris sibirica. Lineage (NCBI taxonomy): Eukaryota > Metazoa > Arthropoda > Insecta > Coleoptera > Meloidae > Mylabris > Mylabris sibirica. Next base: position 4,690,453 of record CM077840.1, on the reverse strand, counting down.
GACATATCGATTTACTTGGAATTTTTCATAGGTTTGAACCATTAAGTGAATAAATTATAAAAAATTGAACATTCGTTCAAATAAATCGTTTACCTATTAATTACAGCAATATTATTAAAAATAACAATATAATATGTGTACCTACGTGACGAAATGTATTTCTTATATTTTAAATTATTTGTAGTTTTACTATGTGAAAAGTATCAAATTATTAAAATATTCAAGAAATCTTATCAGACAGACATTTTCATATTAAAAAATTATTAATTTTGTAAATTATTTTAAGGGGAGTTGTCATAATAAACAAGTTGACTGAAAATAATAGTATCCTTGTTAGCGAATTTTTAAAAAAAATTAGCTTATGACGAGATCCTCACTTTTGAATTTCCGAAAAATTTTTGCACAGAAGTTCGTTTTGGGACCTCAGGAACCCATATCCATCGTTCGTTAAAATTTTTATATATATATATATATATATATATATACATACCCACGATAACTGCCGTAAAAATACTCCAATCTGAATGAAACTTGGTACAAAAATCGGTCTTTGGGATAGCTTGGATGAATTCGTTGGCCAGACTGGTAGGGCCAACACTTTTGGAATAAGAGCTGAAGAAATGTTAAAAAAAATCATTTTCAATATTACATTTGCTTAGATTTTGATGAAAATTGAAATAACAGTAGAGCCGACCATTCTCTATGACCCAGAAAAAAAATCATCAAAATCGGTTCATTGGATCGCAAGAAAAATGCAAAAATCATTTTTTTTTGAGTATAAGCAGTAAAATCGATTATCTCAGGTGGCTACATATGTGTTCTGACAATTGATATTAGAAAAAAAATTGAATATCGCGGGGTGGTAACTAATTTTGACAGTTAATATTAGACGCAAGGCCTGCTAGAGAATTTCGCTTGAAAAAATCAAGCAGGCCTTGATTGGACGTATTAGACAACCAGTAAACTTCAAACGAAAGTGTTTCTTATTGTTTGTGGATTAAAAGTAGTTTTCAATAAAAATCAGAAATATTAAAATAACATCGGGAAATGAATTTATTAGTTGATTCAATGTTAATAAAATATATTAATTGTCAGTATCATAAGAATGCAATTAATATTTCAGTATGTAGATACATATTTTGCAATTAATATTTCAGTATGTAGATACATAAAAAAATTCGCTATATAAGGTACTTGCTGCCTTTGGAGATTTTTTTACAATATTAAAATATTATGTAGAAAAATTCAGATGAAATTTCAAATTCAAATTGCAGTCGCGCGTGCCATTCTTGGGTTCGGCTTTATTCGGTAACTAGTAATCGTCGGATCATGTCGGTAGTGTTTGGATATTAATGTTAGTAATACATACTACAATGTACCGTTCATAATCATATTACCAAATCAGATACCAGTAACGAAAGTAACGAAATAACTCTGGTTATTCACAACAAATTTATTAGCAAACTAGAGCAAAAAATCTAAAAATAAACAAAGATGTTTTAACCAAAATAAATGTGGTATTTATTTTATATTTATTTTGGAAGAAAAAATTGAGAACTAAAAATTTTTTTGTATGGAAAACATATTTAGGAAAGTCTAAACCACAAAAAAACATAAAAATATTTAGTTCCTTAGTAAACGGTAAAATATTGACAATGGTCTAAACAAGCATATAAAAAAATACAAAATTTAGGAATCCTCCCGTTTTTCAATGCATTGAACACAGAGTTTTCTTGAACATTGCAAGCAAATTGGTTTTCTGCATTAAACACATAAAAAAAACAGTTTTTCTTTTCAATTTTGGATCACATTGAACAATACTTCCTCTGATTTCTGGGCAAAACATCTTGATCATCAACTGGTGGTTCAAGTGTCATCTTCAAAATTCTTGCAATACCGGCTTTCAGCTCTCTTGATAAATGTGCATTTTGTCTTCTTTCATGAAGAAGTGGTTCATACAGTTGTTTGGCCAATAATTTCAAAAAATCAAGTCTCTCCAGCTGATCTGCGTTGGAACAAGATTGATGAATAATATAAGCATTTACTGAAGACATATCCACAAGTCTGTAAAACAGAGCCATTGGCCAGCGTTGCGTCCTTCTGCTACAAGAATATTTACTGGTTTTCTCGTCTACAGCATCTACTCCAGATTTTGTATTATTATAAAATGTATTAATTTCTGGCAAATCGCCATCATCCTGTTTGCAGTGATGCATCGAAGAAATAAGTATAACAGCTTTATTTTTTCTTGGTACTCTAGAAATTAACGTTTTATTTTTTCTAAAGCCATATAATGTAGATCCGACCGGTCTTAATTTGGAGGGTAAAAATTCCTGAGGTATCTTTCGTTTTTTTTTCATGGTTCCAACGTAAGTAAGCTTATTTTGCAAAAGATAATCTGTAAGTTCTATTGAAGAGTACCAGTTATCACCAGTAATATTTCGGTTGCTTCAAAATAGTGGTTTGGCAAGGCGAAGAACAGCTTGCGTTGGAATAGCAAACCGTTTTTGTTCATCTATAATATCTTTCAAGGAGTCGGTGCCCTTGCCACAATAAATATATGTATTGTATATACTATAGTGGGTTCGAGCATCAACAAGGCATTGAACTTTTAGGCCATATTTTACTGGTTTGCTAGGTAAATACATTTTACATTTACACCTACCCCTAAAGCCGACCAGCATTTCATCGACAGTTGCATTGGCTCCTAAAGCGTAAGCTGATTGCGAGTTTTGATTAAATTTTTCAAAAATATGTGATATCGCTGCAGCCGGGTCAGCTTTTACTCTTAGAATTCTCTCTTCATGAGTGTCGAACCTCAGGCAAGCTAGCAAAACAGCAAATCTTTTTGCTGACATTACCAGCTGAAAAATTTCACGACCAGACCCGTTTGCATATTTTTACAAAAACATCTGGTTTATACCTACCTGTCTCCAACAAATTTACGAAATTTATTGGTGGCAATATTTTAGCAACCCATCAAGTTCTTTCATACCGAATCTATTGTGAACAAATTTTATGATTTGACTTTAATCTCTTATTTGACCGTTCCTAGTATACTGTCCGTTTGCACAAATAGCCACACACATAGTGACTAGGACACCCCTTTCAGAGCTAGTTATAGTTCTTTCAACGATATTTGGATCGCCGCAGGCAAGTACTTGTTTGGTTTTACAATTGAACCCCAATAAAGTGGTTAGTAAACGACCGTACGGAGAAAGTTGGTCAGGGCGGTATTCAAAAAATTGAAAATAGGGATGAAACATCTAGATTTCATTGGAAATATAAATTCTCTGTGGAATCTTTCAGCAGCTCAAAATAAAAACAGTAAAAAAGTAATTATTATATAATAAAAATAAATAAAAATAATTTATTATCTAATATGAAAATACAAAATGAAAATATTCTACTCAGAAACAATCAGTGAATCCTCATTTTCATCATCATTATCACTATCACTATCTGTGACTCTAATTATTAATTCATTATTGCATGTATGAATTTGCAGGTATTTATTTTCGATATTTCGTATATGATCACAACACTTTTTCCACGCTATTGGTGTTATTGAAGCAATTTCTTGTTTGATTAAATCAACAACTGAATGATTTAAGTTGGGACTGGTGTTCTTCTTTCTGATATTACTTTTCAGTTGAGCCCATATTAATTCTATCGGATTAAATATACAATAATATGGCGGTAAACGTAACACAGTGTGACCACTACACGCAGCTATATTATCAATGACATATATTTTTTCAAATGTCTTTGTTCTTAAAACTTCAAGCAGCTCTTTTTTATTATAAGTTTCTTCAAAATATAAATCATTTTTGAGTAAAAACTCTTGCAGTTCAGTCTTTGTACTAGAACTATTAGGAATTTTTATCATTTGTCTTGAATGATAGGCAGCATTATCAAATACAATCACACTATTTGGAGGTAGTGCAGGCAATAATTGATGTTCAAACCATCTTTCAAATAAATTGGCCGTCATGTCTTCATGGTAATCCAACATAGACGAAGAAATGCTTTTAGCCGAAAGGAGACACTGACCGATCCAACCATTTTCCGATCCAGCATGTAGAATAATTATTCTTTTGCCTTTTCCAACAGGAACGTTCAAGGAACATTTGGAAGAATTATCAGCCCAACCATTTTTCTTTGTTTCGTGCGTATCGTACCAGGTTTCATCAATGAAACAAATAAACCGATTTTCAGAACGATAGCTTTGTATGGCTCTCAAATAACGCCCTCTCCATTCCACAATTCTCTTCGACTCTAATATTATTTGTCGATTATTTAATTTTTTAAAATGAAACCCATTTGACTTCAAAAAAGTATGTAGCCAACCGACTGAGCAATTTTTTTCCATCGATACAAGAATTTTACGCAAATTATCTAACGTGGGTACGTCATTACTTTTATACATATTATAGATTATTTCTCTTACTTCTTCAATGTAAATAGAGCTTGATAATTTGCTTACACCCTTATCAGATCTGGTTTTTCGTTCAAAAGATTGATTATTTTCACCTGTTTCTATTATACGTCGTATTGTTGTTACAGGTACCTCTGTTAATACATAAGTTTTTTTAATAGCACCGGACTTGTCCTCGTTAAATTCTGTTTTTTTTTTAAATTCTGATACACTTTGAAGACGATCATCTTCGCATCTTCTGAAAGAAAATTTCTGGAGCAACCAGGTTCATTTTTGTCACTGACATCACCTTCACTACAAAACATTTTTATATGTATATAATCTGTGTTTACATACAAGATCTAACTGTACTCTAAGCTTGCACAGTAGCAACTAATTATAGACACGTTTTAATTTTCCAAACTACCCCTTACTTAAGAATTCTACTAAAAATTTACCTACAGAATTCCGTGAAAAATATTAGAAACTCATAATCCCCTTGCTTTCAAGCAAATTTGAAACTTATTGATAAAGGTACCTACAGAGGCATTAGAAAGTTAGCTTTGAATGGCTTTTATTCGGTTTATTTCAACAGAATTTCTTAATTTTGTCTTGAATTTATTTCATAAAAATATATTTACAATTATCAATTTTTTTACTAGAGACTTGAAATATTCTAGTACGGTCCATTATTCTGCTTGGAATGCCAGCCTATCATAAATAACAATATTTGCCCCTTTGCGGACAACCGTAGAAATTACTTGCCTGCGGCGATCCAAATATCGTTGAAAGAACTATAAACAAAAACACAAATAACTTATTGAAACTTTTCAGTTCAATAACTCAAAAACAAAAAAAAGACGACAGACATGCCTCTTTGTTTATTATTTCATAATAAACCAATTTTGCATATCCAAAATTTAATGACAGCCATCAATAAATAAAATTTAATAACAAATTGAGTTATGAAGCAGTGATAATTGAATGTTTGCTTAATTTATTCCTGACGTGATATCCTGAACAACTTACAGTACACACTATTATGTTTTAAATATTCCTTTTGATTAACTTCTGTAAAACGAACGCTTCTTTTTAATTTTTAAGCTAAACGAATTGAGATTCGGATAATACATATTTGTTTTTACACGAATATGGAATGTCAAGAACTATCTTCCACGATATTTTTTATTCATATGTTGTAAAAGGTGCAAAATTTGATTTTGATTTGGTCTACTTACAGGGTGCCAAGTTAAACAATTTTTTATTTCAACTATTCCTTGGATGATCCCATTCAGCTTTACGAAAGTCGCATTTGATTATCTTTATTTAAAAAAGCCACAATGGTCGCCAATTCCTCCCGGCTGGGACATACATATGTGCATATTTTAATTATTGTGAATGACATAACCGACAAAACCATGTCTTGATTTTGGGCACTTTGACAAGAGCGGAGCATTTTAAGTGGTACCAGAATAAACAACATTCGCAGACAATAGAAGCTTCCTGTGCCAACGGTTTTGAACACTTTCTGCAGGACCAGTCATTTTTCTTTCTTTTTTCATTGACTTTCGTCAGGAAAGATTCCCATGCATCAGGTGTAAAAATTTTTTTCAAATCTTCAAACATTACAGATGAATCTGTCAAAATATAAGTACATATATAATAAATTACAGTGAACAACCTATGCGATTCCAAAAAACGTCACATACCCTATCCAATTAATTTTGTCAAATCATCTATTCAAATTTTTTGTTTATATTATTATGACAAAATTAATTGAATATGTGGCAAAGTTTTTTGGAATCGCATAGCGACATGACATAGTTTTTTTGATAAGTAACAATAAATTTTTTCTTGTACTCTGCTTTTACCTAATATTGCATCTGGCAGTTCATCTTTTATGCCACTTGCATTCATGTGGAATGTTCCGTTCTCAACAAGTGATTCGCAAGTAAGCGAAAGGTTTTCATTTGCTATAATACTGAGAATATAAAATGTTTGTTGTATTTTAGACTTCAATATAAATTTGGTTGGGATGGTTTTGTTTCTTTTTTTCTTCAATCCAACAACAGTTAATTCATGGCCTTTAGGTCGTCCTCGCTTTCTAATTTTTGGAGGCAATACTATTGTGTTAATGTCATTATTTGGTTCATTTTTGCTATATGTGTCAAACTGATTTGAACTATTAAGTATCACAGCATTATTATTGTTATTAACAGTCTTACAAGTCAAATCTCCATTAGAAATATTCATTTCTTTACTTTTATTATTGCTATCAGTCATTGGTTTAATTATTGCACTTGTTATGGTAGGACTGATTGGTACATTTTCAAAAGACGTATTTTCAATATTTGATTTCAAAATTATGTCAAGATCGTTCACATCACCATCAAATAATATCTGAACTTGATCTTGATCAGAGTTATTATCATCGATTGATATCTTACTCGGAGATTTATCATTAGTTTCAAAATTCAGCAAAGAAATATCCAAATTACGTCTCGTGTCTGTTTTACATGTCTGGCCTGCTCCAATAGATGAAGTAGCAGTTTTATATGTCCTATAGGCATCATCTTCAACGGAAATGTTGTTAAGGTCATCTTCTTCAGCGCTATTTACCATTTCAAGGGTTACTTCTTTACCAATTTTCCAAGTATGCTCAATCTTTTTTAATAGCTCCAGTTTGTAGTTAAACTCACTGTCACTTGTAAGACTCAACAAATTGACCAATGAGTTTGTTACAAGGGTAGCTGCCTTCCGTTTCTCTGTTAATGTCAATATCTTTTTCCGTTCGTTCATTGAACATGTAGGTTCCGCGACAGTGCTTGTATTTACTGTACCAATTCTTTGTTTCGACAAATAATACTCTTTTGTCCATCTAACATGGCATAAGTTCTTTGAAAATAATGGTATTTTATTTCGTTCTCTTACAGCTAAAATATGGTAACAAGGTAACATCATGGAAGAAAAGTCTCTACACTGACAATTATCCGTTGTTACAGACACGATTTCGCCGCTTGAATTTGTAACATCAAATTTTCCATTGGCGATTTCATTTATTTCCTTGACTTTTTTCATGGCGTTAATTTGTTGTTGTACATAATTAAAACTGTAGCTTGTTAAAAAATTTAAATAAAGTGTCAGATCTTCTTTGTAATTGTCAAATTGCTGCAAAGATTTTTTAAGAATGTGATTAGCTGCTTTAACATCGCGTTCTTGATTATTACTATTTAAAAAAATAAAAAAATTCTTTATGAAATCTATTAATGTTGAGTTTTTTGGAACCACTTGTTTAATTTTATGATTTATTGATTCCATTCTGTTATTTGTTGTATTCTTCAAATTCCCATCTGTCATATTACAAACAAGCCATTCATTTCTAATGTTATGCCAATTCTTATCAAAAGACGTCGAAACACTTTGTGGAACACATTCTTTAAATTGTGTGTAAAACAGTTCATATTCGGTTTGATTTTTACTATAAACTAGTTTTTGCAAATACTCTAAGGATAAGTCTCGTTCCTCTTTAGTTATATTTAATTTATCACAGTTGATTTCACGCCTAAATGTTTTTAGGGTGTGAAAAAGACACAGGTACACAGGTTTGTTAGGAAATAGTTCCTTTATCACATCACGCTCTACCATGTCTTTGTCTCCCATGAAACACTTTATTTTATCAGTATTCATCTCTTTCTTAAATGTATTGAAAACCCAATAATACGTATCTCTATCTTCAACCGAGAGTAACGACACACTTACAATTTCTGCTTGTCCATTTGAATCCTCAACCAAGCATAAAAAAACTGTGCAACCAATATCGATTAGCTTGTATGTTCCATCGATGCTTACAAATTCAGGCCATGCACTCATTGCATTTTTCATATTTTCGGTGAAAAATTGCAGAGCCTTAAAATTTTTCTCTTCATCGCATAATACGTGAACGTTGCAATCTATTAAAATGATAAACATACATTTAGAAAGCAACATTATTACATATAACCAGAACTTACGATATTTGGTTTTCAATAAATCAACAGCTTCCTGCAAATCGTTTTGTCCTATTGTGATTTTATAATGTATATTATGCAGATCCTTCAGTGTTGTCCTTTTCCCTGTCTCTAATAATATTTTATTTTGAATTTTCTTTTTATTTGCGCCCAAAGATAGGTATGTTCGGACCTTCTCTAATTCAGGTTCATTTAGCTCACGGTTTTGATAAAGATGTTCAAAAACACTCTAGGAAACGTATATGTTTATGTAGGTACGTCATATGCATATAATTATATATATGAAAATAATATTTACATAGTTTACCTTAATTTAAATATATTTATAAGTTTCGAAAAAGCTGTAACACATTTAATATTAAAGATCTACATATTGTGGAAAAAAAAACTATAAGAACTTATAAATATATTTAAATTAAAAAAAAATTCCACATAAGAGAAAAAAATAAATAATGAATTATTTAATTTAGTTTACCTTAGAAAGATCATGATTTCTATGACTTAAATTGGCACTATGGACATTTAAATATTCTCCTGTGGGGCATACTCGTAATTTAAAGTAAGCCTCACATCCCAATCGTAAAGTACTGCAATTTAAAATAATAATCACTTAAGGGCAATTTGCAGATATACATCGATTCAGCGTGCGAAATTTATCAATTTTCAAACAACGATATATCGCTTATTTTTTACGATATTGTGAAACTTAAACGTGCGTTGGATAGAGCATTTCAAGGTGCATGTTCTGAAGTTTTTCATTAAAGGAAAATGTAATAAAATTCGGAATGATAAAGAAAACTGTTGGACCATGTTTTTTGTACATTTTTCTTCATAATTGGCTAAAAATTGGTCAATATTATTGATTTTAAATATCTATTGAGTGATTTAGATGGAAAATGAGTAGATCTTTCCAAATCTTGAAGAATTTTCCCGATACGTTTGTTAGTTTTCCCAATTTTGAAGAAAATTAAATGAGCTTTGATCCAAGATATAGGGCACAATTTTAAAGATAGAATCTTGTACTCTAGTTTTTAGAAAGATAATCCCCTTAATTATTGATTATTGTAAAAGTGTGTATGAGAAGTAGGTATTGCATTAGCACCTAATGTTTTCCACTCACCTGCTACGTCTTAATCCATTTCCTCTCTTACTCCGTTCTTTACCATGAATACACTCAAACTCGATTTCATAAAATTCTAGAGATGCTTTTAACTCTCTTTGAAGATTCTTTTTAGCAGCTTTAATTGTTCGACTTCTTTTCTTATAAAATTTTTGTTTATTGGCCTTTTCGTAATTTTTCAAGAATTCAGTTAATTCTTTATATGATGAAAATTTGCGTCCTACATAGATATTATCTTGGTTATCAAGTGATTTTTCCAAATCTGCAGTATGAGTTGGTTCTGCACCTATACAAATTGAATTCTCTGATAGGTATCCACTAATACATTTAAAAACATTTATAAAGAGTGTATGTACCTTTATTAGTGCTCGTAGTATCACTAATATTTTCCATTATTACTTAATTACTTCGTGATTAAACGCTCAAACAATCGCTAACGGGCAAACGAGGTTAGTTTATTATTTTCTAAGAAACATATACGTCCTGTTAGTGCACAAATAAATAGACCAATAGACTGCCCAAGGCGGCACCGCAAGTAAGATTTATTACAGGATGTTGTAAGAAGCTTAGAAGACCGTAATGTAAAATTTCAGGCCCAAGTTATAATTAGAAAACATATTCTCAATTGTAATAAGCAATTTTTCTGAACATTTACAACGAACTTTGCAGCCCGTTGAGCAAAATGATATCTAAAAGAGCTCTAAAAGATAACAGAAAGAGATTTTAAAGATATCTTATGCGCCACCTATATACATATCTGTAAGATATCTATTAAAAGATAACATGTTTGTGAGCTCTAATTACATGTCTTTAAGATGTCTTTTGAAAGAGGTTTTTAAGAGTAGATTTGTAAGGTTAAAAGAAAAATAAGATAATTATAAATAAAATTGTTTTATTATTGAAAAAGGTATTACATATTTAAACTTTACTTTTCGGAAGCTGATCTCCCGCGTGTTGCAACCATAGTTTGATTATTGATTGTACTTTATCCACAGTGCAATTTTTCCACTGGCTCACCATGGTTGCTAAAAAGAGTGAAAAATATTTGTATTTAATTAAAAAATAATAAAAAGAAGATCAGATACGACTTTAAATTATTCAATCAGAAAAATAAATAGGCTTATTATGTTTTTTAAATCAAAAACAAAGAAAAAACTATTATTACTATAAAAAATAATAGTTTACTAAAATTTAGAAAAAATTGAAAAATTATAAATGCAATAGGATAGGTACCAGTCAGTAAATCTATCATTTTCATGTCTTTGGCCATAATCGTTTTCCTCTGGCGTGTCCAGGACATGTTGTAGGCCAGTTTGTCATTTAATGCAAATGAAAGTGCATTTCGAATATGCTTTTCTATAGTTGCACCTCCCGTCTTTTTCCACAACCTATACAAAAAATGACAAAAATTAATTAAAGTGGTTCGAAATAATTATTTTCAAAAGACATTTATTTGTTGTAGACGAAGAAAATAATTACTAATTACATATTGTTTGGAGGCGATCTCATTTTTTTTAATCATATATTCAAGAACTATAACAATGAATGCAGTGTAGAGACCACACGTGAATAATGATATACATATTGTATCATTTTAACCAAAGAATACATACTCCATGTATTCTTTGTTTTAACTCATGGAATACAATCCACTGCACATATCAAAAAGATATCTAATAGACATCTTTTTTTCAGAGCTCTAAAAGATATCTGCTAAATGATAACTTATAGACATCTTTTTACAAAGCTCAGAAAGATATCTTCAAAATGATAGCTTATCGACATCTTTTTCTAAAGCTCTAAAATATATCTGAAAAATGATAACTTACAGATACCTTTCAGAGAAGTGTGCTGTACGGGTTAGATTTAAGTTTATCAATAACGTTACATTTCTTCTACTAAATAACCTCTACTCAACGTTACATTCAGGTATTCAGGTTAATTTAGAGTACGTTTTCAAGTTGTTTGCCAGGACCTCATATCTAGGTTACATTTAATTTAATTAATATTAATTACGTTACATTTGTTGTTCTATATAGTATCTGTAATCTGTACCTAAAGCTACATTCAGGTTAATTTATGTTACGTTACCACATCTTTGGATGTGAAAATAAGTATTCAATAATACATCAAATTCAAAATGAATTGATAATATACATAAGTTACTGATATTGACAATGAAAGTGACGAAGACTAAATGAAAATTAGTTTGTTTTGTCCTATTCACATTGGCTTTTTTCAGAGCCACTAAAACCCGCAAAGAATTCCACTATGATGATATTTTCGAATCAATTACAATTAAAAAATGTCCTAAAGTATCCATCTTAAATATTTTCAAATTTTCAAGTACGGATCTGTCCGAGAATTTGTCAAGAGTAGGAACCTAACTGTTTTATTGGAGTCCGACAGCAAATCTAATGCAGCGTGAACAAAGTCATTTTAAACGAGGTCCATTTATTCCTATTCCTCCACGTTTGCGTGCCTTTTAAAATAAAAATAAAATAAGAGGCACGTCAAGTCGTCAAGTGGTGACGTACTTCACGTGCCCCTAGTGTGTTACAACGCGGTACGTTAGCGTGCCTGTAGTCATGGCGTAATCAAAATTGAAATTTTAGGTTAGAAATTTTTGCTAACAATAGTACGAAATCTGGTAATACAGGCTTACCAGCCCATTTTTTTGAAGCGCGCGCAATTCAAAATTTTCAATTTGGTCAGTATTACTACTATACATATTTTAAAATTGATGGAAAACCAGTAAATTCTGAATTACATCCATGGTTATGTTTAAAAAGTTGTATTTATTGTAATTTATGATAATTTATTACTGACACAGAATAATATACAATTGTTTATTATTCTATAACTTTTTCCAGTTTTATTATAGCTAAATCTGGCAACATTCCGTTGAATATATAAAGCAAGCGAGTGCGCATCTGGCGTCCTTTGTGTTTTTATGGCTTGTGCTTTGTGGTTGCTTGCAGAGGCGTCATCTTGTTGGTAAGTCAATTTTTCTTCGTTGTGTTATTAAAATTTGTTTTTATTTTAAAAATTCTGATTCATCTTAATTAATTTGAATAAAAATTGCAAAAATTTTGCGTATATTTCAAATAAAAATCAACGCTTAATCATACAGATTGGGCGGCGGCCATTTTGTTTTGATTATTCAATTGTTGAATTATGGATTTGATAATAGAGCTGTAAAAGTAACGATAAAATTTCTACCCGTATGTATTCGTTACTGTTAATCTAGGTACTCGTTACTAAATATTCGTTACTCGTTACTTTCGTTACTATCGTTTATATCGTACATAAGTACCATAAAGTGACCAGATTTGAAACTGCTTAAGGAGGGACAGTCCGATATACAGTGCTGTGCAAAACAAAAGCAACAAATTTAGTCAAAACGAAATTGTTGTTATGTTCTTCGTAAGATTAATTTTACAAAAATATAATTCACAAATATTAAATACTTGTATGCATTCTAAGTAAAATTTATTTCGCTTATTAGCTCTTAGCAAGTAACATCGAGTAAAATAAGAAAAACAAGTCTATATACTATTGTCAAGTGTGCAAAACAAAAGCAACAAATCAGTATTTGGTATATGAACCCTTATTTTTTATGACCTCCGCACATCTGCGAGGCATCGATGCTATTAAATTATAAAGAGTAGATTCAGGGATGTTGTTCCATTCCATATTTAGAGTTTGGAACAAATCTTCCTTGTTGCGAAAACGTTGACCGGATATGCTTCGTTTTAGTATGCCAAATAAATTCTCGATAGGATTCAAGTCTGGTGATTGGGCAGGCCAATCAAGAATTTGAATTCCACTGTCCTTGAGATAGTCGCTAACCAGCTTCGATGTGTGTTTCGGGTCGTTATCATGCTGAAACACCCAACGAAGCGGCATATTCCACTCAGCATATGGCAGCATTTTTGACTCTAATATGTCTTTATACATAAATCTGTCCATTATACCATCTATTTTATGAAAGGGACCAACTCCACCACCATGAAAACAGGTCCACACCATGATGCCACCTCCTCCATGCTTGAAACTCATCTTACAGTTCTTTGGATCTAGACGTGTACCTTTACCGCGCCGGACTGTACACATACCATCGGAATTAATTAAATTAAATTTTGATTCGTCGCTAAACAAAACGGTTTTCCACTTCTCCACGGTCCAATTTGAATGTGTCCTAGCGAAAGTCAGTCTAAAAAATAATGTTTAATAAGGTTTTATTAAGGTTTTAACCGTTCTATGGAAAATCCTGAAGATCACCTTTTTTTTTTAAATGCTTCTTCGTGAGCAGTGGTTTTTTCGCTGGCCTGTAACTCCTTAATTCATTTTCAATACAGCGCCTTCGAACTGTGCTGTCATGGACATTTAAGTTAAGACTCTTCACAACCTCGGTAGAAGTTGCAAAGGGATTTTTTTTGAAAATTCTGCAAATTCTTCTATCCATCTGCTTAGAAGTCTTTCTCGGGCGCCCACCTGAATGTACCGTGCTAACACTATTAGTGGAGTTGTACTTTTTAATAAGTCTACAGATGATAGATCTATTAATGTTGTACTTTTTAGCGATTGAACTTTGCGACTCTCCGTTCTGAAAATCGGTTATTATACGCATTTTTAGACTATCGCAGTATTTATCGCGCGCCATTTCAAAACGTCTAAACACTTTTAACATTTGAAACGAACTAACGCCTGATTTGCTCTAAAACGTGCAAAAACCACTTCAAGACAATACCGTCATTGATAAAATACGATTATTTTCTAAAGCTCAAGTTGCTAATCGTCTTCCAAGAAATTTGTTGCTTTTGTTTTGCACACATAAAACTTGAATACATTTTATTTTTATTATTTTTATGGATATAGGATATCGTTGGCGACAATGTAACGATGACTAAATTACTTTTAAATTAGTGGCGTACATACACATCTATAATTTTTTTTAACTTTTTTTTTCTGTTTAAATATGACCACCTAAATTGTATGAGCATTTTGTTGCTTTTGTTTTGCACAGCACTGTATGTATCTTTAATATTTAAAAAAAAATCAAATCAAATTTATTTACTTATTTATATACATATAGATATAGCAATAATAATAATAATAATAATAATAATAATAATAATAATAATAATAATAATAATAATAATAATAATACTGTATACCTATAAAAACATAACGATATTTTGAAAAACAGTATATAGAAATAAAATAAAACAATATTCTTTGATTGTAAAGGAACCACATTCATTGAGTACAAAAAAAAAAGGAAATAACTGTTTGTGCAATAATATCAAAATTAAATATTAAAGTTTTCCAAACTGTAATGGAAAAACTAAATTTACAAGTACTTTTCCGCTGAATGTACTTGTTTTAAGATCTCTATATTATCAGATATTAATTGAGAAAATTCTCCACAGGTACTTGATATATTGCACTTTACGATAACCATTGCCTTCACTGTGTCAACAGATAACTGCGTCTTTTCAGTGGTCCACAATTTATTCACCATTGTAAAAATACGTTCTGTCGGAGCATTTGTTCCTGGTAAGCACAGTCCGAATTGTACCATTTTAGAAATATTAGTAAATACTATGTCATTTTTATGAAAATGTTGGAACATTTCCACCCACCTTTCTTGCACCGGAGTTTTAGAATTATTCCAATGGTTAATTTTTTCAGAATTAGTAAATGATTTTACATTTGTAATTTCATCAAATAAGTCATCCTCAAGAATTCCGTGTTGTGGATAACAATCATTTACATATATAAGACATTTTTCTACCATATCCCAACTTACAGGTTGTCTTAAATTTAACCACTGAAAGTTGTCTATATCTCTAAATTGAACGGTCCATTTGTCCAAGTATTGTACACAATTAGCATAAAAATTGTTTACATGTGACAGAAACCACTCTCTAGATAAACAACCTTGTTCAACTAATTTTGTTAAATCGCTTCGTAATAGCAATGGCAGATAATTTTCTTTAACTCTTGTCTCAAATTTTTGTTTAACATTAAGAATTTCTTCTGATATTTCAAACGCTGAGGTGTGTTCTCCTTCGATTTGCTTCACAGCGTTATGAAATATAGTAGCTTGAGAATGAATAAATTTTAGCCATAGCTCAGAACTCTCAGAATTAAAAAAAGTAGTACTTTTGGACATTTCTCAGCTGATAAAAAATAGGAACGCAATGGTGAAAACATTTTCAAAATTCGTTCAATAGCTGGCATCAATGCCAGCCATCTAGTTTTACTGTACCCTAATAACTGTTTGTACTGAACATCAGATTCTTCACAAAATTGTTTTAATGTCTCCACGCGGACGGTGTAAACATAAAAATGTGAATAAAATTTGACAACTATAGATTCCACGTCAATAGGAAGGAGGTCCGCTGCTGTATGCATAGCATTGTGCAATATGTGGGCCGCACAACCAACACCGATTATTTTACGATCAAGTTTAGTGCACATTTTGGCAAATACATTATTTGAGCCTTTTCGAGCCACACCACCAAAGTTGGTGTTGGCGTTATCTGCACAGAATGCCACTACTTTATTTTCGATGTCATTTTCTTTAAAAATTTTAACAAGAGAACTGCATATAATATCAGCAGTTTCTCCAGACAAGGCAACAAAATCTAATATCTTAACTTTTATTCCTATTAAGGGATCAAAATATCTTATTAATGTGGGAAATAACTTTTGGTCTTTATGATTAGAGGCATCTGAATAAACTGCTAAGAAAGAAATTAATTGCAGCTCGTTTTTTAATTGATTTAAAGCGTACGGTGCGAGAACTTTTTTTACAATTGCCTCGGTTTTAGTACGAGCACAGTTAAATTTTTGCTCAAATCTATTCTGAATCAGTTTTGACGTGCAATCCATAGATCTGAAACTTTGATGATGATATACCGTATGAAATGCAAATGTCGCTTCTGAAATCGCCAATTGCTTCTCTTTGTCTCCAAAGGCAAAAGATCGGAAATACTTGTTTATTGTCGACGATGAAGCTATTGCTTCTTGTGCTTTTTTATGTTTATCGGATTCTAAATGTCGTACTATAGCAGTCCTTCCACCAAATGCTATGGAAAATTGCCCATTGCACTTTTGACAGCTTAACAAATTTTCTCTAAATATTTTTATGTACGGAAACTCTTGCGCTAAGGCATCGTTGAATGTACATTTACGTTTTCGGGGTTTTCCCGAAGATGTCATGTCGTTAATTCTACAAGTATAATATAAAAATTAAAATTACATAGTTTGGTGTTTACTTTCAGTTCACACACCTTTATATATTATATATTATATAAACATATTTTATTACTCAAACAGACAGAAAATGACAGAAATGACAGATGACATGTGGATGACATATCTGTGTCAATCCTACCAACAGCACCAACATAAGTGTTCAAAAGATGAAAAATTTCAATTCGTTTTAGAATAAAATCCAGGAATTATAAGTAGACAGAAAATAGCCAACGGTTTAAAAATATCGCCACAAAATGAGGGACATTTGAGGGACAAATGATGATGAGGGACAGAGGTTTAAAATGAGGGACTGTCCCTCCTAATGAGGGACGTATGGTCACTTTATAAGTACACAATCTGGATACTATACGACTATGCTAACTATAGTTGAGAATATTTCTATCCGTTTTATGTCCGTCTGACTGCATTTCATCAATTAAAATGAATACATGACAATACTTTAAGATTAGTAATTATGAAATTATTAAATTCTGTTCGAGTTAAAACTTAATAGGTATAACTAGAATAAATTTATCGATATTGAACCATCATTAACAATTCTGTTTATCGTACAGGTGTCAGATTACTAAACGTTTTCCAATCTTTAGCTGATGAACGGATGACTGATAACAATATTTACTAGTTTTATTACTCTCATTGTAATAAATACAATAAGTATAATAAAATTTGACTTGAAGATTCCTTCTTATCTTTACGCCCAAGCTCCCTTGAAAATAAATGGTTATAAAATAAAGTCAACAATATTTAATTGATACATTTTCATGTTGAGTTGTTTTATTATGAAAATTTTATCATTCGAATATACAATCGAGTTTGAAAAATATGTAGATACAATAAAAATATAAATTTAAACGAGTTGAAAAACCAAAAGATTTTATAAATATTAAGGTAAAGTCGCCAAATATCGTTTCCCTTTTGTTTTTGCCCCATAAAAATCATAATATTGGTGCAAATGTAGTAAAACTCGTGTCATATTTTGAAAAAAAAAGTACTTTTGTAATAGAATTTAGAAAAAATAGCAACTTAATATACATCTAACAAAGGAAATAAATATTCTCTCAAAAATTACAAAATTAACAATCTGTCTTTTTAGTTTCCTAATATCGTCCCCGGGGACGATCTGCACAAACAAAACAAATGTAACTGTTATTAGTAACATCACTGCAGACTTCGCGTGCCCAGGTACAGCACTGCATACATCGTATCCACTTCTCTCCTCGCTGATCATCGGAATACTTACCATTGCAATAGGGACATTGAACGTCACATTCGTCATCATCATCACTTTCGGACAATGTTGCAGTCACAGTCGTTTTTTTCTTCTTAGAACTCCCCGGCTCTTCATTTTCTTGATTTTGATTTTTTCTTGTCCTTTTTCGTACCGTTTTATCAACCTTTTTATTTTTTTTCCCTGCTGCCTCTATCACTTTATTCTTATGAGGCGATCCAGTCACAAGAACAGCCGTTCCAGCTCTAGATGACCTACCTGGTTCTATATGAGGAACGGGATGAATATCTGACGGCAAAACCAGACCACCAATACTTCCAGAGGGCTGTGCTTTCAAGTCATTATCTGGACTGTCATTATAATCAACGTTAGTGAAGATATTCTCGTCAAGTGGCAAAATACCTGTCTTTTTAAAGCCACTAATTGCTATTTTAGGCGTGGCAGCTTTCAAATAAGCCTTGCCAAATATGGTACCAATTTGATAGTGGGTGACAATACGACCAGGGTGGTTATTTAACCAAATTATAACTTCTTGTGAGTAATAACTTTTAAATGGGAACATAAAACTCACATCCAAAGGTTGCATCTTGTTGGTCGAATGCGGTGGCAGGCACACTATAGAAACTCCATTCTCACGAGCTATGTTTATTACGTCCAAATTGCGTGTGTGGCTGTAATATGCCATCGAGAATCAAAACCACAGGATCAGTTTTTGATGGTTTTACTTAAACAATAAAATGTTTGAGCCACTGCACAAAACTTTCATTCTGAATCCAACCCGATGGATGACATGCCGCAATAGTGCCTGCAGGAGCTCCATCCAGCAGCTCTGCTTTTTTGTTCTTTCTTGGAAACACCATGAGAGGAGAAATAAATTGTCCTGCTGCGGACATACACGTAACTATTGTAACTAACGATCCTCTCTCAGCAGAAGAGAGTTTATGAACATCTTTCTTGCCTTTAATAGTAAGAATTTTATTCATTTTATGTTGTACGGTAGTGATACCAGTTTCATCTACGTTGAAAACTTTAGCTGGGTTATAGTTAACTTTTTCCAATTCAGGTTTTAAAATCGAAAAAAACTTTGAGACATTTTCGCGTGTAAAACCTTGCGCCCTGCTGTTTGACAAAGCTTGCGGTTTTCTAAACGACACATGTGGATGCCGTTTCCAAAATAGCTTCATCCATTTAGACCCAGCCTTCTTTTTGATAATAGAAAATGGATGCTTCAAGTTGTTTTGAAGAGCTAGTTGGAAAGCCATTTTTTGATGTCCTTTGCGGAAACCCCAGAAAAGTTCCTTTCCATTTCTAGGCAATATTCCACCAAGGCGTTTTCAAGAGTTGGGGTTAATACTGGTTTTCGACCCAAAGTGTTATTAATATGTTCTTGTGGTGTTTTATCAGATTTTTTGATATAATCTTTGAGGGTGGCACGTGGAACATTGAATGTCTATGCAGCCAATTTATACCCCATTTCATTGTTTTTGACTGCATCAATTGCTTTCTGCATCGACTCTTTATTCCATGATTTACGATGATTTATCTAAAATGCAAATAAATAAGTCTTTCATAAAAAGTGATGTTTCCTAATATCGTCCCGGGGACGATATAAGGCGTTATGTCGGGGACGATATTAGGCAGTTCATGTTTAAATCAAAGAAACTAGCATCCAATCTTTAACCTCAAAAATTTTGTGCCTATCTTTAAATTTAAGACACCTCCAATCAACAACAATCTTAAGCAAGAAAATTGCAAATGTATCTTGCATATACACCACTTTATAAGCATGCATAAATATCTGTGAAGAAAACTTTCCTTGGAAAATATTTTAATTTGTTGTCTTTAATCAAACACTAATTACGCATTTACTTTCAAACTGTCATAGGTGAGCATAGCCTACTAGAGTTACTAGTAGGCACTTTATTATTTCATATGTATCCCAATGAACGGAGATTTCGTGGGGGACGGTATTAAGACAGGGGACGGTATTTGGCGATTGTACCTTATGTTGTTATTTCATTATATTAAATATTATTCCAACAATCTTTGATTTACATAAAATTTTTTCCATCCGCTTTGGTTTCAACGACGCCCGTTTTTCTGATAGAATTTGGCCAGACTTGGAAAATATTCTTTCGCATGGAACGGATGTAGCCATTACGGACAAGTACTTTTGGGCTAAATCAGCCAAATGTGGATATAAAATTCCTCTCTTATGCCACCATTGAAGAGGATTCTCTTTCCGATGAATAAATTTTTCTTCAAAATATTGCCGCATGGTTATCAATGTTGTAGCGACAATTGACGTTGGCATATTGGCGGTCGCTCGCTGATCAAAGTGAGCCCAAATGGACTCTTCATCAATAGCCAACACTGCCTTCACCGATTCGCTTTGATCTTCTGCGATCGTACGTGTCGCCGAAACTGCTTCTACTTCATTTTTTAATGAATTTTTAGCATGTTCGTATGCATGATCGTCTAAAAATGCCTGTTTTTTAAATCGGGGATCGAGAAGTGCAGCCTTTGATAACACTGTGTGTCTGGAACAGTTTTTGAACCTCGCATTGAATTCATTAATTAATTTATCGATAAACTGTTTAGATAGTTCCAATTTTAGATTGTTTCTTATATTGTGTAGAACGTGGGAAACACTTTCTACACCCGCCAAGACTTTTGAAATTGTGATTTCATTTTGTGAAGACATTTCTTGTGTTAATTGTCTAAACGGCTTAAGGATTTTTATTAATTCTGGAAGGACCAACCATTCATTTTCTGATAAATTTTCTACTGGATTGTGTAACAATCCAAGTGAGGCTTCTAGAGGTTCCTGTAAATTCACAAGTCTCTCAAACATGTCTAACGTACTGTTCCAACGCGTAATCACATCTAATTTTAATTTTATCGGGCTGTCTCCCGGTCTTAATTGTACTTGCATTTCAAGTAACTTTTTGGTCGCTATGGGACTTCTGTTAAAATGTTCTATAATTGATTTTACTTTTTTTACTAGATTTTGTACAACATCAAGACCAGCACGAACGATTAAATTTAATGTATGCGCAATACATGGGAAATGCTCCCATCCTATCAATTTTATTGCTGCTTTCATGTTAGCAACATTACAAGAGCTGCTTTTGTTAGAAGTGATAAAAAGACCATAAATATACTTTGTTAGCTTTTTTTAATTAAATGCCTAAATTTTACTTTAGGAACGCGTTCCACCATCAAAAAAAGTATGAGAACGACGTCCCGACCCGAAGTTCCGGCCCTATGACACCGCTGTTTACAGCTAACTCGATATAAATATAACAAAAGAATCTTACCTTCGAAAGCTCGAACTAGGTGACGAGTGACGTTATCACTTATCACGTTTAACAAAACCACAATTCAGTTTAATATAAAAGCTGACTGTAACTGGTGATCTGATGTGCTGGTCACTGCTGGTGTTGAATGCATAGATACTATATGGACAGAAGTAGGGGGCAAAAAGCGTCTTATTTACTTATATCTTATAGCGGCCATATTAGAAGGATGTGGAAGGATAGTGTCTAATGCCATTTGCAAACAGTCTTCTGCTTATTTTGAATATTAATTACTAGCTGCCTATATTGAAAAATATAACTCATGATTATGAGTTTAATTCACTGTGCACCTAGGACAATCATTCTTCCTACATTAAAGCTCCAAGATAAATTACAAATTACAAATTTTAAGATAACGAATAGAAATTTTAATCAACAGTAATTACATAATTAGTTTTTGAAAATCACGAACTTGTCCTAAACGAGCTTTATTGGCCAACACACTCAAAATGAGCTACGTTTTATTGATTTTCTAATTGTTACAATTAGAACATTCCATCAATTATCTTGACATATCGATTTACTTGGAATTTTTGATAGGTTTGAACCATTAAGTGAATAAATTATAAAAAATTGAACATTCGTTCAAATAAATCGTTTACCTATTAATTACAGCAATATTATTAAAAATAACAATATAATATGTGTACCTACGTGAGGAAATGTATTTCTTATATTTTAAATTATTTGTAGTTTTACTATGTGAAAATTATCAAATTATTAAAATATTTAAGAAATCTTATCAGACAGACATTTTCATTTAAAAAAATTAAGAATTTTGTTAATTAGAAACGTTGAACAATTAAAAATAAACATAATCCAATCACAGAAGCAAATTCGCCCTTATTGCATTGAACAATTGAAAGGTGGTTTTTCTATTTCGCCGACAAACTCATAAACATGCAATTTTGGACAATAAACAGACACAATTTCCGAAAATTTGCATCATTCTCAGCAATATTAATAATAAAATGTGTACGTGACGAAATGTATTTCTTATATTTTAAATTATTTGTAGTTTTACTATGTGAAAATTATCAAATTATTAAAATATTCAAGAAATCTTATCAGACAGACATTTTCATTTAAAAAAATTAAGAATTTTGTTAATTAGAAACGTTGAACAATTAAAAATAAACATAATCCAATCACAGAAGCAAATTCGCCCTTATTGCATTGAACAATTGAAAGGTGGTTTTTCTATTTCGCCGACAAACTCATAAACATGCAATTTTGGACAATAAACAGACACAATTTCCGAAAATTTGCATCATTCTCAGCAATATTAATAATAAAATGTGTACGTGACGAAATGTATTTCTTATATTTTAAATTATTTGTAGTTTTACTATGTGAAAATTATCAAATTATTAAAATATTCAAGAAATCTTATCAGACAGACATTTTCATATTAAAAAATTAATAATTTTGTAAATTATTTTAAGGGGAGTTGTCATAATAAACAAGTTGACTGAAAATAATAGTATCCTTGTTTTTCAATATTAAAATATTATGTAGAAAAATTCAGATGAAATTTCAAATTCAAATTGCAGTCGCGCGTGCCATTCTTGGGTTCGGCTTTATTCGGTAACTAGTAATCGTCGGATCATGTCGGTAGTGTTTGGATATTATTGTTAGTAATACATACTACAATGTACCGTTCATAATCATATTACCAAATCAGATACCAGTAACGAAAGTAACGAAATAACGAGGCGTGTCGGAGAGTAACGATATGATACTTCGAGTCTGGTGAAGTATTCGTTACATAGTAACGAATACATACGGTTTGCTACAACACTAGTTGATAATTAACCCTTAAAAATTTTAACACTCGATGCGTTGCGGATAGAGGATTCGATCCCGGTCGATTTTTCTAGTCCCGGGATTTCGGGATTATCAACATTTAATACCGGGATCCCGGGACAGTCCCGGGATCGTATTGGTAATAGAAAGTGGTAGCAAAAAGAAAGTAAAACATATCAAAATCAACCTTTTATTTTAAATCATTACTTAAATCTTCAAAAACAAAACAAAATTATAATTTCTTCTAATAAAATTAACAAACTACGCCCTTATAAAATAGTTTAATAAATTATTGCTTAGTTTGTTTATATTATTTTACAATAAACTTAAAAAAATTAACTTCTCAAATTTTAAATCAAATAGACCAGAAACTATAATTGACTTTTATTTAAACCACGAAAATAAAATCTAAGAAATAACAACGCATCCAACGTCTCATCCGAAAGCATACTTCTTAATTTGTTGCACAAATATGAAGCAGCGGAAAACGCGCGTTCAGGCTCGATGGAAGTTGGAGGAATCGTCAATAAATTGTTATAAGCCTTCTCCAAATTATAACCTCGTGTGGAACTAGCCTCATAAAGATTCATTTCTTGTTTAATGATCTTAGAAAGATCAGTTTCTTTATATGCTTCAGGATTTATAGTTTTCATACTGTTTTCTATTTCGTTCTGAAGCTTTTCTTTTAATGTTAAATCAGTTTTACTAGTTGTCTGCGTGGGTTCAATGTTCATGTCATTTTCTTTATTCTCACTATTTTCAATTTTCCCAGTTAACAAAATAATCTGTTTTTTTATAGTCATCTTGTTTGGACTTGAAAATAACTCCTTTACATCACAATCAGTCTCCAACTCAGTCTTCTCAGTATGAGGATTTTGTAGATAGTTTAATACTCCACTTAACTCACTTCGTCGACGATCTTTCAAGCGGTTCAATAAATGTGACTTCAATTTTGAAGCCAAAATTGAGTCATTGTCACGCAATTCTTGAAAAAGAAACTTGAGTGTCGCATCCGCCGTGCACAAATTGGCATCAGAACGACAAAGTGCTTCTACAGATAATTTAACTGGCGCCAATACCTTGATTATCTCACTAATGTGTTGAAAATCTGACTCTTCAAATGGTACAGGATTATTAAGATCAATAAGTGCCTTTTTTACGCTAGTTTTTAGAAGATCAAATCGCTCCAGCATTGTAAAGAGACTGTTCCAACGCGTTTTACAGTCGAGTATTAAATTAAGCTCTCTTCCATGTTCTTTTTTAACATATTTTTGAAGTATTGTATCATTTTTCAAGGATGCTCTTTTGAAAATAAGAACCACTTTACGAACTTTCTTTACTAATTCATTAATATTTCGATCATCATAAGTCAAATCCCGACCGTTTCCAGTTTCAATGACTAATCCTGAGTCTAGTTCTTCATTATCATCATCCGAGTCATCAATATCATCACAGGTAGTCTCATTTACAGGTGTCTTTTTATACAATAAATCACAAACGGCTAAATGAATACCATGTGCAAAACAAACTTGATGTTCTGCATTGACAAGTTTTCCAACCTTCAGCATTACATTTGGACCATCAGTCACTATTGCCACAATATCTGTATCTAATGAGATATGAAACTCCAAAAGCCGCTTTTTTAAAGCATGAACACAAGTTTCGGCGTTTAGCGATTTATCAATCCGAACAAGTCCCAAATTCCATTTTTTGTTTACTGAATGAATATTTAAATTCATATATCTCTTATTATGGGTCCATTCGTCAAAACTTAGACTAAATCGTTGTCCCTCTTTTTTCAATGTAGATAGTTCAGCTGTTATTTGTTTTTTTATCTTCACACTATAGTCTAGTACTCTGTTGCGGATTGTTGAAGCAGATTTAGGTAAGTCTGAGTACCCTTTTGCTAACAGTAACGATCTTAAATCGTTTGATGTCACAAATACGCTAAAAGGAAAACCATCTAGCGCAGTCATACGGGCCAAAACATCGTCAAGAGTATCAGATTTCACAAAATAGTCGGCGACTGACGTCATTTTTCTTTTTGAAGGTGGTCCTTCATTATTTTGGCTCGTTGAAGAAGATGCCTTAGCAGAATCTACTTTTACGGAATGTTTTGAAAATAGATGAGTATGTAGGCCTTTGGTTGATCCTCCTAAGGTTTTTAAAATAGCTAAACAACGCTTACATTGTGCAGAGCTACCCGTTTTGTCGACTAAAAAATGACTCCACACTGACGTAACGTCTTCATCTTTTTTATGTTTGACATAAAAACTTTCCTTGGAGAGTGACATTGTTTACTTCTTAAACCTAAACAATAAAAAAGAAGATTTAAATCTATGTACAGTACAACATAAACATAACCTCCTAGATCAGCAGAAAAAACATTCGCTGTTTTTCAACTATATTTACTCATACACATTAATGCATTGTTGTTTTTTTAATAAATTAATTGTTTATCACCAATTAACAACATAAATATCAATACTTACACGATCTGAAACGTAATTTTTACACTATTTTACACACATACTTAATCCGACACCGGTCGTTAGCAGAAACAAACGCAATCAGCTGTGTAAACAAGATGGCCGGAAAATTTTGACGTTTAACGTCAAATGAAAGTCAGTGCGTTTCGTTTCACGCACATTTTTATTGACTTATATAAAAAATATATTAGTCCCGAAAATCCCGGGATTCATTGAATTTAATCCCGAAAATTTCGGGACTAAAATATGATCGGGATCCCGGGATCCCCGTCTTCGGGATCCCGGGACCGAATCCTCTAGTTGCGGAGTCCAGGGGACTCCAAAATATAAATAGTGTATTTTTTGTTAAATAATAAAATATTGTTTTTTTTGTGTGGTACATATAATCAAAGACGTATAAACATCAAACTCTGGTTATTCACAACAAATTTATTAGCAAACTAGAGCAAAAAATCTAAAAATAAACAAAGATGTTTTAACCAAAATAAATGTGGTATTTATTTTATATTTATTTTGGAAGAAAAAATTGAGAACTATAGTTATTTTCATTACTAGGGCGGAAAGTGCATCTTTGCGAAACGAGGGTGAAGGTTGGAGCACGAGCGGAGCGAGGGCTCCAATCATCCCGAGTTTCGCAAAGACACTTTCCGCCCGTGTAATGAACACTATTTTTTCTACGATCGAACGGAAACACTACAGAATCCAGTACAGTTTTAAATTGAATTGTCAAATTATTCAAAATTTTTAATCTGTCAAAATTTTTAATCTGTCAAAATCTTTGACAATTTTGACAATGAAATTGAAACCAACTTATGTTAGTAATCTAATGTGCATACACTATTTTCAGGAATCACCATTAAAAAACATTCGTTTGTTGGTAAAGTATCAAATGGAGATTCAGGTATTTTTTTACAAGTAAGTTGCATAAATTTTTATATTTAAATCGAAGGCGTTTTCGATTGATTATCTATTGCTTTAATTTTCAATTTCATATTCTATATTAAATTGTTTTTTATATCATAATGTTTTTATTTGTACGGTAATATTGGTTGAAATAATTCTTATTTAGAATTTTTTTAAATTCACGTTACTTGAATTTTCATTTATATTACTTATAAATACAAATAAAAATAAGTGAAACACTGTAGAAAAGTAGTTGCTTATCTGCCCAAGGGCGGAAAAGTAAATCTACCAATCAGAAGCAAGAATTTACCCCGTTGCCTAGAGACGATTATACTGGACTGGATTTAGACACTTTCCATGTACCAAGCAAGGGTAGAAAATTGACAGTTTCCGTTCAATCGTAGAAAAAAATTTTTTTGTATGGAAAACATATTTAGGAAAGTCTAAACTACAAAAAAACATAAAAATATTTAGTTCTTTAGTAAACGGTAATATTGACAATGGTATAAACAAGCATATAAAAAAATACAAAATTTAGGAATCCTCCCGATTTTCAATGCATTGAACACAGAGTTTTCTTGAACATTGCAAGCAAATTGGTTTTCTGCATTAAACACATAAAAAACCAGTTTTTCTTTTCAATTTTGGATCACATTGAACAATACTTCCTCTTATTTCTGGGCAAAACATCTTGATCATCAACTGGTGGTTCAAGTGTCATCTTCAAAATTCTTGCAATACCGGCTTTCAGCTCTCTTGATAAATGTGCATTTTGTCTTCTTTCATGAAGAAGTGGTTCATACAGTTGTTTGGCCAATAATTTCAAAAAATCAAGTCTCTTCAGCTGATCTGTGTTGGAACAAGATTCATGAATAATATAAGTATTCACTGAAGACATATCCACAAGTCTGTAAAACAGAGCCATTGGCCAGCGTTGCGTCCTTCTGCTACAAGAATATTTACTGGTTTTCTCGTCTACAGCATCTACTCCAGATTTTGTATTATTATAAAATGTATTAATTTCTGGCAAATCGCCATCATCCTGTTTGCAGTGATGCATCGAAGAAATAAGTATAACAGCTTTATTTTTTCTTGGTACTCTAGAAATTAACGTTTTATTTTTTCTAAAGCCATATAATGTAGATCCGACCGGTCTTAATTTGGAGGGTAAAAATTCCTGAGGTATCTTTCGTTTTTTTTTTCATGGTTCCAACGTAAGTAAGCTTATTTTGCAAAAGATAATCTGTAAGTTCTATTGAAGAGTACCAGTTATCACCAGTAATATTTCGGCTGCTTCAAAATAGTGGTTTGGCAAGGCGAAGAACAGCTTGCGTTGGAATAGCAAACCGTTTTTGTTCATCTATAATATCTTTCAAGGAGTCGGTGCCCTTGCCACAATAAATATATGTATTGTATATACTATAGTGGGTTCGAGCATCAACAAGGCATTGAACTTTTAGGCCATATTTTACTGGTTTGCTAGGTAAATACATTTTAAATTTACACCTACCCCTAAAGCCGACCAGCATTTCATCGACAGTTGCATTGGCTCCTAAAGCGTAAGCTGATTGCGAGTTTTGATTAAATTTTTCAAAAATATGTGATATCGCTGCAGCCGGGTCAGCTTTTACTCTTAGAATTCTCTCTTCATGAGTGTCGAACCTCAGGCAAGCTAGCAAAACAGCAAATCTTTTTGCTGACATTACCAGCTGAAAAATTTCACGACCAGACCCGTTTGCATATTTTTACAAAAACATCTGGTTTATACCTACCTGTCTCCAACAAATTTACGAAATTTATTGGTGGCAATATTTTAGCAACCCATCAAGTTCTTTCATACCGAATCTATTGTGAACAAATTTTATGATTTGACTTTAATCTCTTATTTGACCGTTCCTAGTATACTGTCCGTTTGCACAAATAGCCACACACATAGTGACTAGGACACCCCTTTCAGAGCTAGTTATAGTTCTTTCAACGATATTTGGATCGCCGCAGGCAAGTACTTGTTTGGTTTTACAATTGAACCCCAATAAAGTGGTTAGTAAACGACCGTACGGAGAAAGTTGGTCAGGGCGGTATTCAAAAAATTGAAAATAGGGATGAAACATCTAGATTTCATTGGAAATATAAATTCTCTGTGGAATCTTTCAGCAGCTCAAAATAAAAACAGTAAAAAAGTAATTATTATATAATAAAAATAAATAAAAATAATTTATTATCTAATATGAAAATACAAAATGAAAATATTCTACTCAGAAACAATCAGTGAATCCTCATTTTCATCATCATTATCACTATCACTATCTGTGACTCTAATTATTAATTCATTATTGCATGTATGAATTTGCAGGTATTTATTTTCGATATTTCGTATATGATCACAACACTTTTTCCACGCTATTGGTGTTATTGAAGCAATTTCTTGTTTGATTAAATCAACAACTGAATGATTTAAGTTGGGACTGGTGTTCTTCTTTCTGATATTACTTTTCAGTTGAGCCCATATTAATTCTATCGGATTAAATATACAATAATATGGCGGTAAACGTAACACAGTGTGACCACTACACGCAGCTATATTATCAATGACATATATTTTTTCAAATGTCTTTGTTCTTAAAACTTCAAGCAGCTCTTTTTTATTATAAGTTTCTTCAAAATATAAATCATTTTTGAGTAAAAACTCTTGCAGTTCAGTCTTTGTACTAGAACTATTAGGAATTTTTATCATTTGTCTTGAATGATAGGCAGCATTATCCAATACAATCACACTATTTGGAGGTAGTGCAGGCAATAATTGATGTTCAAACCATCTTTCAAATAAATTGGCCGTCATGTCTTCATGGTAATCCAACATAGACGAAGAAATGCTTTTAGCCGAAAGGAGACACTGACCGATCCAACCATTTTCCGATCCAGCATGTAGAATAATTATTCTTTTGCCTTTTCCAACAGGAACGTTCAAGGAACATTTGGAAGAATTATCAGCCCAACCATTTTTCTTTGTTTCGTGCGTATCGTACCAGGTTTCATCAATGAAACAAATAAACCGATTTTCAGAACGATAGCTTTGTATGGCTCTCAAATAACGCCCTCTCCATTCCACAATTCTCTTCGACTCTAATATTATTTGTCGATTATTTAAATTTTTAAAATGAAACCCATTTGACTTCAAAAAAGTATGTAGCCAACCGACTGAGCAATTTTTTTCCATCGATACAAGAATTTTACGCAAATTATCTAACGTGGGTACGTCATTACTTTTATACATATTATAGATTATTTCTCTTACTTCTTCAATGTAAATAGAGCTTGATAATTTGCTTACACCCTTATCAGATCTGGTTTTTCGTTCAAAAGATTGATTATTTTCACCTGTTTCTATTATACGTCGTATTGTTGTTACAGGTACCTCTGTTAATACAGAAGTTTTTTTAATAGCACCGGACTTGTCCTCGTTAAATTCTGTTTTTTTTTAAATTCTGATACACTTTGAAGACGATCATCTTCGCATCTTCTGAAAGAAAATTTCTGGAGCAACCAGGTTCATTTTTGTCACTGACATCACCTTCACTACAAAACATTTTTATATGTATATAATCTGTGTTTACATACAAGATCTAACTGTACTCTAAGCTTGCACAGTAGCAACTAATTATAGACACGTTTTAATTTTCCAAACTACCCCTTACTTAAGAATTCTACTAAAAATTTACCTACAGAATTCCGTGAAAAATATTAGAAACTCATAATCCCCTTGCTTTCAAGCAAATTTGAAACTTATTGATAAAGGTACCTACAGAGGCATTAGAAAGTTAGCTTTGAATGGCTTTTATTCGGTTTATTTCAACAGAATTTCTTAATTTTGTCTTGAATTAATTTCATAAAAATATATTTACAATTATCAATTTTTTTACTAGAGACTTGAAATATTCTAGTACGGTCCATTATTCTGCTTTGAATGCCAGCCTATCATAAATAACAATATTTGCCCCTTTGCGGACAACCGTAGAAATTACTTGCCTGCGGCGATCCAAATATCGTTGAAAGAACAATACCTTTCCCACTTGCTTTTGTCCCACAGAAGCAATGATTTTTGGAGGCTTGTGTACTGTGGTGACAGCAGTTTCGTCGCAGTTATATCCCAAATCTGAGGGACAACTTTTTCATTAGCCACTGCAAATTTATAAACAAATTCGCATGCGCCTTTTACTGTTAAGTCATAGCACATGTTACACGCTTTTACAAGGTAGTCGGCATCGTCAAATATTTGTCGAAAACCATGATTCCGATCAAAAGAAAAGTGCTGACGATCTTCTTCATTATAATTTTTATACTTTGAAACCATTCTATGCAGAGCAGACTTGCTTATACCGTGCACTCCTGCAGCAGTGCGCAGCTTCATTTCTCCGGCTAGAACTCTTTCCACTGCAATTTTCATATTGTCCTTATAACTTTCATGGGTCTTTTTACTGATTTCTATCTTCTTTTTCTCATCTTTTCTACTAATTTTCGGCATCTATAATAATAAAAGCATTTTACCTATCAATATATCAGTATAGTGTACAATGGGATAAGTAATTGGTATATACTGGGACTGTCCCAACATACACCACCAAACGCTGTCCCACTATACACCAGGTGCCATTGGAATATATTTTATATCACCAAATAAACAATTGATAAACAATTCATTTTTTTCACTTATACGCACCTTTCACAATGTTTCCACAAGAACTTCTACATAAAATAAACAAAAATTCTCACAAAAAAACTGCACTAACACTCGATATTTAAACAGGCAAGAAGTAACTTTTACCACAGGCAGCCATGAAGGTTACTAGTGTCAGTTTGTTTCTGTCGGTAATAGAGAGCACTGTAGTTTAAAACATCTGTACTACGTAATAGTTTATACAGACATATATAAAGTTTCTCCACTCTCAAAGAGATGGCATCAAGGACCCGTGTCCCGGTATATACCATGTCCCAGTATATACCACTTTCCCCTATCTGTTTTTTCCGTAAAAATATTTCTTCCTTGAATTACTTGCGTCACTGTCACTGTCGTTTTCACTTTCGGTAACCTGCATTTCATCTTCATTATCAGAATCATCACCAGAAAGCTCACTATCTGTTTCGTGATCACTTGTAATAGCATTTTCGATAGTAATGTTACTCAGGATCGCCATCTTGGTCTGAAGCATCTGTATCACATTCTTCAAACCATCTTAGCACACATTCCTCAAAGTTAGAATCTGTAGGTTTAACTTTTTTTGGATATCCAGACATAGTCACTAAATTGAAAATGTTACACTAAATGCGCCGCAGAGTCCCTCGGACTCTAAGATCTTTGTTTCACGTACTTGCGTTGATGATAGAGTGAAGTCAATTGAGCACGGGATGGGTTTCCCCACCATAGGAAGGTATTAAGCAGGGCTCATCGCCTGATCAACAAATACAAAAGTTATCACAATATGATCTGTCTTAGAGTCCCAGGGACTCCACAACGCCTGTTAAGGGTTAAAACGAAAAATCCTTATTTGATAAGAAAAGTTATCAATCATGCAAAAAATATTGGTACAACATAATTTTACGAATAAAAAACAATTGGCGCCCCTATGGATCTCAGCCGCCTGTGTGCAAAACATAGACAAACGCGGATACATAGCTTACCCTACAGTAAAGAATTGAGACGGCTATTTTCAGCGCTATCCGTGGCAGTCCCCAAAAAAGAATTAGCACGGAAACAAACCAAATGCAACAGGTAGCGACACCAAGTTAGCGATTTCGATAAAATGCGGGAAATTTAAATTTAAATGTATTATTCATGATTTGGGTAATGGTAATCCTTGATTTACTTGTAATGTATTGTATGAATTGTATTGTTGTAACAATCACATCCATACAAAACAATCAAGTAAATCAACGACCAAATGTGAATACTTATATGCATAAATAAAATACCTGTCATATATTTACACATATTTACAAATTTTTACTTACACTATTTACACCTATATACTATTTACTTATTTTATTTATATTCTTCCATTTTTTGCAATATTTTTCAAATGCCATTTTAGTAATTTGATCAAAATCTTTATTTCTAAGATCTTTACCTTGCAGTAACAGATTTACATTTTTTAAATAATTAAATAAGATAAAATTGACTCCTATTGTTAAAAAAATTTTTGAGCATAATCTGCCTGATGTTCCTCGCAGCAAAATAAATTCTCTACAACGCTGTGAGGAATCAGGTTTTTCAGTTTTTGCTTCACAGCAAATGAAGTAATTAACTTTGGTAGTAATTCATGTACAACGTTGCACATTTCCACAAATTTGTTCGAAAAGGTGCTTGAAGGGTGAGTCAAGCTACACTCTTCAATTTCACGATTTTGAATTAGCAAGTTTTCTGGCAAGTGAGCAGAAGCTCTTAAACCTGTCAGTGCAATTCCCGCAAGTGATAAATTTTATGATCTTTTTTGCAACCGCCCCGGCGGCCACGTATGCTGTTGGAAGATTGACTCCAACAACTTCTTGGGTGTGCTCGATAGGAAAGACGGGCACTGGAACATCTGGCACTGCCACTGCGCCAACATCTCCTTGTTCTTCAATAAAGCTCCTCAACGTGTCGAGAACGCCATCCGACTCATCCTCTTCGCATTTGGCACCCGGAGAATGCGCAGACACAATGTTGTTGACCAACAAGGCTTTGGTCGAAGCAGAAAAACTTGTACACGTAGGACGTGTATTTCTGACTCCGTGGCCTCTTATACATGAGAAAAAATTTTCGATAGGGCCTTGGTTGAAACACCCTGGAGGCATATACAACATGCCCTTGCCCTTCAATTTTTCTCATATGTATAAAAATGAGTAGGAATCTCTCTATGGCAATCATTTAGAGAGGATGATTTCTGAAAAATTGTTTATTGTATTACCTATCTATCAAACATTACAATCTAATACAATGCAAGTCATTACAGTTAAATAAATTACAATATACAGAGTTGAGAAAATTACTAGACACATAGCAGGATCTATCTGTCTCCCTCCCACGATCATTCCGTTCCATATGTTAGAAAAAGGTCGAGCGAATTAAGGCGTGATTAAGGAGGAGCGGTGGTGGACCCAAGTCTGCTTGTCGATACCACCACTATACTATCTCCGAGCTCATTTGACTCTATTGAATAGACAAAGAACGGTATTTACTATCTTTTTCTTAATTCTTTCAAGTGGGAAAAAGATAGATAGTGGAAACATACGGACGTTTGTACGTCAGACAAAGATTGAATTATTCTGCATACGGTGTTTTGTTTTCTAATTGTTGAAATAACAGTCACATTGCCAGTCGGGCTGATAGCCGTGTTGGTTTTAGATTTGCTTTCTTGATCAGTTTGCTTTCTACAGTAAAGATGGCAGGTTCAATTTTTGGATGAACAAAAAAATTTTTTTCCCAATGCGACTATTGTGCCAATCATTTTTGTTCAACTATTCGATAACAAAAATTGGAAACCATATTCAATTCAGATTGATGTAAGCGATCAAAAATGTTTTCCTGCTAGGATGCAAGTTATTTATTTGCAATCAAGATGTTGTCAATGAAGAACAGACTTACGGTGTTATTTCCCAATATTTCAACCAAAAGATTCAATTTTTATGTGAACCCAGTTGTGTTACATGATTATAACAGTATCTTTCTTCCCCGTGACCAGTAACGTACAATGGATCGTTCATGGCATATAGACTCGTTGTGATGTCGTTTTTATTGAAATGCTTACATTTTCAGCAAAAAAAAACCACCGACGATTGCCCACTGTCGCACGGTGTCAAGGCTATGTACAGGCGATCTATGGACCCAGAAAATTAAGGAGCAACACTGCAATGGTGATGACTCTAGTTCTCTCCATCTTTCGTTCAAATGATAAGGCACCCATTTTCCCTTTCTCTAAATCTTTACCAATTACCGATCGGACATTAAGTGTTGGGTGAACAATTAATGTTTCCGCAAGGTGTTTTCGCTGGTCTTAAGACTTTTTTTGGTTGTTCTGGACGTTAAAATCAGCGTTGGTAAATATCTTATAACGCGGAGCATGTTTTCCGTTAGTCGAACAAGTGACATGGTTTTTATTTTTGGATACTTATGTTATGTGACTTCTTTGGTTTGAATAATGATCTTCAGGTTACACTTCTTATAACTTTATTACCAGCTTTTTATACAGCACTACTTATTGACTATTACAATTTTTGATAGCAAATATGAACTTGGTTGAAGGAACTCGGTAGAATGCCCTTTTTGGACCTTCTTGTCCTGCCTTTTTATACTAACAAAAAGTTTCTACTTGGACATTGTCCATAGTAGTGATTGTTGATTCTCATTAAAATACTATTAATTGCGGTTTCTAAAAAAACATGTTTCCTTAATGACTACTGATTCTAACTGATAACAAGTTTGCAAATTACTTTAATATAACAATATGTTTGATTATAACATACCTCCCCCCTTATAGAAAAGTTTACTAAATTTTGGAAGTAAACTTTTTCATTACTTAATTTAACTTTAACTTAACTATGATAGCTTAATGGTTTAATTAATTTTGTAATTAACTGGGTAGTTACGTGTCTTCATGGAGTATGGATTTTGTACTACCGGCTCGTCTTCATCACTTGTTTCGATGATAGATTTTCTCAATAATGTAGGTTTTGACTTTTGATGGCTTTGTTCTGCAACCCGATTATTTTCTTCTAATAGGTCACTTAATTTGACTTGAGGTGGCAGATATACGATGCTGTGGCTAATTCGATTTTTGCTATTTTTACAATATTCAAATATGTTTCCAGTTTTCTTGGGAACGAACCGTCCGAAGTACGGAATCCATGTGCAATCGCAGCAGTTCTTACAGCAGAAACAGCAGAATAAAATACTGAACACTATCATTATTAATACTGCTAGTAGGGTATTTATGATGGAAGTATGTTCCGAAAGGAATGGTTTGTTGATTTCGGTTTGTAAAGTATCCTCGAATTGCTCTAGTTTATGCTTTGCATGACGTAATTCGTCGAGATTGATGTTATTCAACTGTATTGGTTCCATTTTTGAGCTCTTTAAAAACTGAATCTTCTTAATGCAACAGTCATCGTCATTAAGATTAATGGTTGGCATATAATGCGTTAAGTTCGTAGACATATTAGATGTGGATATTAGCGTTGCTGATAATGTATAGCAGCGACACTTAGGTTTTAATTCAAATATTCCGATTTTTTCGAGGACAACATCTGTGAAATCAGTTCCAAAAGGATCACAGTATATTGTCGCAGTTGTTGGTTCTGATAATACATATAACCATTGATTTGATTTTAAGCGATGCCAAATTTCTACTTTTGCCTTGACTGTTTTTACTGGACAGTCTGATGGAACTCTTCTTAATTGCTGTGTACGAAGTTCTACTTCACAAGTTGGTCGTTGAGCAGTTAAATAGACGACTGGACTTTCGCAAACAAATTCTCTGATATCAATTTCCTTGCAGGTGGATAAATCCTTTAAGAGACCATAGTGTGTCTTGGTTGTGCTAAGGAGTAGGAAAGGATTATGAGGAGCTATGTAGGAATAGACATTAGTTTTGTTAACGGCTATTGGTAAAGGAATCAATTTATAAAGGTTAAAATTTTGGTTTTTGGTTAATGGAATTTTAATTGAATAGATTAAGTTTTGATTATCAAATATGACGGACAGTTTACATATTTTTAAGATTTTATAAATTGAATCTAAATTTAGTGGAATTGGAAATTCAACATTCGCATTTAATTTAACATTTAATAATTCTTTTTGCAAATCTCTTGGGCTAATGATAACAGGGTGTAATACATTTTGCTTAGCAAACAAAATGGAAGAAGTTATGATATCAAGTTCCTCATTTAATTCTAATGATAATTGACTTAATAAATTTACATGATCGATAATTATTTCGGTTGAAATAATCGTATTTATTTTTTGAGTAACGTTCATACTAAAATCATTAAATAACAATATGTTTTTATTTAATTTGGCTTCTTGTGTTTTTAGCGATTGAACTGAATCATTATAATTAGTAATAGCTGAATTCATGACGTGAATTTGTTGTTGCATTAATATTTGGGTTTCACGATTCTTTTGTACGAGAGAATTGATAGATTTAGAATAATATTCAGCGTCATCTGCGTCTGGTGCTCCTATTAACCAGTTGAAAGCTGTCGAAAGCCCGTTAATTAGTCCACGGCGTTTACGAGATTGTTGCTTCGTATGCCCAGTTAAATGACAAATTGTATCGAATTTTTGATACAGTTGAGGTATTTGATATTCTGTTAAACCCAAAGATTTTGAGCAGTGAAAACCTTGTGATGGTGCCGTTGTAATAGAATCGCACAATGCTTTAGTTTTAGAAAACGTGTTGTCTAAAAGTTTTAATTTTTGTTCGTAAAAACTTATATTAAAGTATGTAAGAACAGTATAGTGATCATTAAAGATTTTTGTCTGACCTAAATGCTGATAGAATATTCCGGAAGTGGTTTCAATTGGGGTAATGGTAAAGGGCTGAGATCTTGTGGATGTTATTAATTGTATAAGGACAAGTAAAGGTATCTTCATGATGATATTTTCTGAAATTAAAAATGTTTTTTTTTTTTAATTATTGTGAGAGGGTTTAATTAAGTTTTTATGATAAGTTATGTCCTTATTTTTTATTTTTAAAGTTACTGTTGAATTATCGTTAACCCTAACTATCTTATAAGGTCCTTTGTAGTTTGGAGCTAGTTTTTTACTTAAATTTAATTTAGTTGATCTATCCGATAAGTATACCATATCACCGACATTGTATGAATGATCCTTTTTTATATTTTTATCATATTGTTTTTTTGAATTTTCCTTACTACTAATAATATTGTTTCGGGCGATTTGAAATGAAGTATTTAATTTCAATTTTAATTGTTGATAGTAATCATCATACGTATAATGGAAATCTGGATCGGTTAACAATGTGTTAGGAAGAATAGCTTTGTACCCGAAAACTAACTCATAAGGAGTTAATTTTGTTGTTGTATGAATCGCTGTGTTATAAGAAAACATTGCGGAGCTAATGTAATCGTCCCAATTTGTTTGTTGTTTATTCACAAAATGTTTTAAGTAATCTTTTAGGGTAGCGTGAGACCTTTCAAGGGCTCCATTACTTTGGGGATGATAAGGCGATGTCGTGATGTGTCGTATTTTGAATAATTTATTTAATTCAGAAATTAATTCGGATGTAAATTCAGAACCATTATCAGTTAAGATAGATTTTGGAATTCCAAACAACATTATGAATTCATAGAGTACTGCAGCTAAGGTTTTTGATTCGTGATTTTGGACAGGTTTGGCATAAGAGAATTTTGTTAAATCGTCTTGAAATGTTATGATGAACCGATTACCGTTTTCAGTTAGCGGTAAAGGTCCGACTACATCTATGGCTACTTTCTCAAAGGGTTGTTTGGATGTTGATGTGATTTGCATTGGAGCTTTGGTTGGATTTCTATTGATTTTATTTTCTTGACATGATTTACAACATTTAATGAAATTTTTTATGTCCTTTTTCATAGTTTGCCATTTATAATTTTCTTTTATTCTATTGTATGTTTTTAAAAATCCTGAATGTCCTGCAATTGCTGTTGAATGATTTTCATTTATTATTTGTTTAACTTCATCTTGATCTCGGGGTTTCTTTTTCATATCTTTAATAATATTTACTTTTATATCAGTTTTATTGAATAAAAAGTGAATCATTTCACTGATCATGTTGAATTTCAGATTATGATTGTATTTTAAAGGATTTTTGATGTGTATTTCTTTAATTTTGTGCTTTTTCAATTCTTTGCGTAGATTTAATAATGTGTAAAAAATGTCTTTATATGAAGGAGTGTCAAAGTGATTTAGATGTGTGATTAATAGATAGGTAGTTTGTTGTTGGTCATTACACAGTCTTATTGCATCGTATTGGTTAATATCTTGGGGAATGGAATTTAGATCATGTATGGATGATAAGGATTCATAATAAATATTATTTTCATCTAGATCCTTTGATATGAAGAGTGAATTTGGAAATTTACTAAAAAGATTTTCTTCTAGTACAGGAATTTCTATTAAAATTTTGTTTTCGTAATGAAATTTAATAAAATTATCGTAAGTTTCTACTTGGTATTCATTTATTAGGATCTGCTCTTCTTGTATCGGTATTGGATTATTAGATGAAATTGGGTTTCTTGATAATGCATCGGCATTACTATTCACACGTCCTGGTTTATAGCATATTTCATATTCGTACTCTTCTAATTTTAGTCGCCAACGTATCAGACGCGAAGAAGGATCAGAACAATTGAAAAGCCATTGTAGTGGTCTATGGTCGGTAACAATTTTGAACTGCTGACCATATAAATAAGGCCTGAAGTGTTTTGTTGCCCAAACTATACTCAAAAGTTCTTTCTCAGTGACACTATAATTACATTCAGCCTTATTGAGAGTTCTTGACGCGTATGCGATAGGTAAGTCCTTTCCAATTTCGCCTTGTGAAAGGACAGAGCCGACAGCGTAATTCGATGCGTCAGTTGTCAGTACAAATGGTTGCGAGAAATCTGGATACTGTAGTAAGGGTTGATTACTCAGTATATTTTTGAATTTTTGGAATGCATCATCTTGTTCTTTGGTCCATTCGAAACTTACATCTTTTTTCAATAACGATGTTAGAGGCTTAGCGATTCGTGAAAAGTCTTTTATAAATTTCCTATAGTAACCGACTAATCCTAAAAATTGTTTAACTGTTTTTTGGTTTGTTGGTTTTGGATAATTGCTTATTGCGGACACCTTTTCTGGATTTGGTTTTACACCTTTTTTCCGTTATTATATGTCCAAGGTATGCAATTTCTTTTCTTAAAAACTCGCATTTATCAGGTTGTAATTTTAAATTATTTTTTTGGAGTCGTTTTAGAACTGATTCGAGTTTATCGGAATGTTCTTGAAGAGAAGATGCGTAAACGACTATGTCATCCAAGTAAACAAAGCATTGTAATCCTTCTAATTCACTTAAAACAGAATTCATTAATCGTTGAAAGGTGGAAGGAGCGTTTTTCAATCCAAATGGCATTCTTATATATTCATAGTGTCCACGTGGCGTAGAAAATGCGGTTTTATGTGAATCACTTGGTTTCATTTTGATTTGATGAAACCCAGAAGCTAGATCTAATGTAGAAAAGTATTTACTGTGACCTAATTGATCAAGAATATGGTCGATATTAGGTAAAGGATATGAATCTCCCACAGTAATATTATTTAGATTGCGATAGTCGATAACTATTCGCCATTTCTTTTCTAAGGATGCATCAGTTTTCTTTGGTACAATCCATAATGGACTGTTGTAAGGACTTACTGATGGCCTTATTATTTTTTGTTTCAACATTTTATTTATTTGTTTTTCCACTTCAGCTTCGTGAATTTTTGGATATCTATAGATTTTGGAACTTACTGGTTTCGGATCTGTTGTTTTAATTTCATGTTCAATTGCTTCTGTGTAAGTTAATTCATCTTGAGGCAGTAAAAATGTACCGTTGAATTTTTTGCAGATGTTTAGAATTGATTCTCGCTCTTCGGCATTCAAGTGATCAAGTCTAAGGTTTTCTTGAAGTAACTTATATCGATTGTTACTTTCCAAAGACTTGGTTTGATTAATTTCGAATACATTATTTGTTTCTATTTCTTCA
This sequence comes from Mylabris sibirica, assembly GCA_039776855.1. Classification (NCBI taxonomy): domain Eukaryota; kingdom Metazoa; phylum Arthropoda; class Insecta; order Coleoptera; family Meloidae; genus Mylabris; species Mylabris sibirica. Next base: position 4,650,076 of record CM077840.1, on the reverse strand, counting down.
AGAAGTAAATTTATTTTATCTATCCGAATCTTTTTATCTGATGTATTTAATATAGTGGTGTATGCGGTATTTTTATCATTATTAACTTTTAAAATTGCTTTTGCTAGGAATACACCTTCACAGAGATTTCAGGTGACACACATTCTTTTATTCCTGGATTTAGAATATTTACTTCTATGATGGTTTCAGAACGAGGTTCTAAAAAATATTTAGGGTTTTCTATTGGATTTGAATTTAAATGGATTTTTAATGGGAACGGAACCGAATTAATTTTTAGAGTGAGTTTATCAAAATCAATTTGAGCCCGTTCCGACTTCAAAAAGTCGTTTCCGATTAATCCGTCAAAAGGGACATTATTAGGTTCCTTAATTATATGAAATTTTATTTTTATTTCATGTTTACCTATTTTGGGTTTAAAGATAACAGTACCTTCTGTGTTTACAGGGGCGTTTGCGGATAATCCACTTAAAAGAATTTTTTCATTAGGGTTGTAAAATAATTTAGTTTGTTTTAATTTATCAGTCTTGATAAGGGAAACATTTGCACCTGTATCGATGAGGAATTTGAAGTTCAAGATTTGACCCTTACCTGGGAAGTTTAGATTGATATAGGAAACGTTACTATCATTGTTAAATAAGATAGAGTTTTGATTATTGGTGAAGTTTATGTTTTTATGATTTATCTCATCATTATTGATTGAGTTGATTTTGCAATTGAGACAAATTTTAGATTGACTGCCGGATTTTCCTACAGATTGTCCACAGGCACGGCAGTTACCTGGGACATTTGAGAGTTTAAATGGACGGTTTGATTTTGTTGATTTGAATTATTGGTCGATGAGGTAGAAGTTGTAGGCTGAGAATTTCCTTCAGAATTCTGATTTTTCTTTTTGTTATTATATTCTCGTTTTCGACATTCGTTTATTAGGTGACCCGGTTTTTTGCAATAATTACAAAATTTATTTTGCCTTTGTGGAGTATCATTGTAATTTATGTTAGAATTGTTTTTATATCTGCATTCTTTAGTAAAATGAGATTTTTTCTTGCAAATATTGCAAAATTTTGAAGTTGTAGGAGTTTGATTATGTGATTTTCTGACTTGTAAATATTTTTCTTCAAGAAGTGCCTCCGATAGGGCTTCTGATAGACTTTTAGGCTTTGATCGGCGTAACGCACTTGATATTTCCTCAGACGAATGTAATATAAATCGTTGTAGTGCGATTTCCCGAATTGTTAATTGACGTCCTATGTCATATTGTTCGTTATTATGAGCCAGTGATATTGAATTTATGATTCTAGTCTGAAGTTGGTCTAACCGTGTGTGATAGGAAAGTACCGATTCGTTTTTATTTTGTTTAATTGAATTAAGTTCCTCCATTAATTGAGAAAAATCCTTTGTATCGGAAAATGCTTGAATTAGAATGGCTTTTAATTCTGACCATTTTTTAAATTCTTTTTCTCTGATTAATGTTCTAGCGGAACCTTTCAATTTGGATACAATGTATACTAAAATCAACTTTTTCTGAGGACCTTGACATAGGGAGTATGCATTTTCACAATCTTGTAAAAAGTCATAGAATTCCGTTCGTTTGCCGGAAAATGTTTCTGGAATCATTGCCCTTATGTCAGAAAAATTATATGTTTCATTTGAAGTTTCTGGATTATTAGACTCAGGATTGGATGAAGGATTTTGTAGCGAAGTAGTGTTTGTTTCTGGCATTATGGAAGTGTTGAACCAAAACAAGTCTCAAAGAGATATCCACTTACCGTTGAAAAACAGAGTTGTAGGTGGCTGGATTGCGCGATGTGAAGAGTTGAAACCCACCGAAAAGAAAATTGTTGAACGAACCAGAAATTCTCTTTTGTCTTCGTTTTCTCCTTTTCGTCGTCGCTGAATCCCACTTCTGACACCAGAATTTGTTATGTGACTTCTTTGGTTTGAATAATGATCTTCAGGTTACACTTCTTATAACTTTATTACCAGCTTTTTATACAGCACTACTTATTGACTATTACAATTTTTGATAGCAAATATGAACTTGGTTGAAGGAACTCGGTAGAATGCCCTTTTTGGACCTTCTTGTCCTGCCTTTTTATACTAACAAAAAGTTTCTACTTGGACATTGTCCATAGTAGTGATTGTTGATTCTCATTAAAATACTATCAATTGCGGTTTCAAAAAAAACATGTTTCCTTAATGACTACTGATTCTAACTGATAACAAGTTTGCAAATTACTTTAATATAACAATATGTTTGATTATAACACTTATCGAACCCGTGAGCCATTGTAAAATGTTTGTACACAGCGCCTTTTTTTTTATTATTTTCATGCATCTGCAAATGACTTCATAGAGGTGAACTATAATTAGAAAAAGACTGCAAATTTTTTGGTGAATGCAAACTGTCTATCGTTGGTTACACAACTCTTTGGTAAAAAGTGGAATCTTTGGTGGAAGAAAGATTCAATGGAAGTTTTAATGTCTTTGAGAAATAATTGAAGTTCTGGATTTCCATGGATTGAAAGAAATGGAAATTTGAAGGTGTAGTACCTAGTAAATATGGCAGATGGTGTTTGTAATCAAGTCCGAACAACCGAATAGATCCTCTGTTTTTGTGTTTGTGGGGTTAACTGATTGACAGTTTGTTTTATTCCCATTAATATAATTACATGACAGATAACCAAAACATCTCATTGAGATACATACCTAATATATTGGTATTCATAATGGTTTTATTCATGTTATGTATGTCCCCCTGTACCATTTATGAAATAACGGATAATTTGAGCGTGCTCCATTATGTTGAATCAACGAGAAAATATAGAACCAAGCTCTGGTTCATCGTTACAAATCAACTACGTCAAAATCTTCTAATGGGTGGTTTTCTTGTTCCTTCTCTAGTAAGAACAGATGAAACCTCCAATATGATCGATGAATCAAATTTGGAACTCTATGCCAAGCGGTATTTGTTTAGTGGACAACGAGAATATTTTCGATGATAACAATGTACTTGCATCATTGATGTTATATCAATACTTCGTTTGCAGTAGAGATATACTTTTTTTGCGAAAAGGTGCTGGACAAATGGTTTTTACGATGCTTGGTGGTCAAATTTCTCGACTGCTTTTTTAAAGTCAGTATTCTAAGAATCAGGTTATACTTTGGAACATACACTTTATTTCAGTTCTCGTGATTTTTCCATGTACTCTCCGACCATATCCAGAATACCAGTGAAAAATTACAGTATTGTCTAAGAAAGTCGGGAAAGTATTATCTTACAATACTCCTGTGTGGTTGAACATTAAAAAGGGGTGTATTGACTATTTTGACCTAATTTACCATATTGTTGTTCTAAAAAGAAGAGCAAAAATACATGAAAGGCATTTTAAAAGGATCTTCTCTCTAGAGTGTTGCATGTCTAATGCCATTTGGTGTACTTTTAGGATTTTGACATTTTCAGGTATAAATTTTTAGGCTGAGTGCGCCTGAGGCCGTTTATTGTCATGTTTCGAAATTGAGAGTGACAAAAATTAATAATAATTCACTTATCTGATTAACATGTGCGACCATTCTTATAATTAATGGATTGTAGGGTTTTTAAGTTACTTTATGAGTGATAAGCCATAAAATGTACCTGGTGAATCTCGGTAACCAGAAGACAGAGAAAAAAACTAATGGTATAGTAAGATTCACCAACTAAGAGATTGACTAAAGTAATAGAATTAGTATACAATAGTTTCGGTGACAATAGAGTTGATGGGTTGGTGAAATATTAACACTGCCATGAATATTCAAAATTTGCCATGACTATGAAGAAACCAGATGTTTTGTAAAATTTGTTAAAGGGATTCACTTGCTTTGAAAGCAGGTAGCTTCTGAAAATACTATTGAATTAATACTTTGTGTGAGATTAAATTTTGACAACAGTAAGAATTTCGATTGCTAGTTTCAGGGTTAAACTTCAAAGAAATGATAAGTAATTTTCTAATGCTTTAATTCAACTGAAACTAGGCAATTCACAGAAGCACACTTTGTTCATTCGAAGAAGTGGTCAAAATACAATAATTATTCAATCAGGATATGAAATTTTGTATTAAAAATGTAGTAAATTAAAAGATAGATAATTATTCACAATAGATTAATCAGTCTCGATAATGTTATTTCAATGGTTTTAAGCAGATATTTTAATTTAAAAACTACGTGTTTTCCAAGAAGGACGATCCCTTCAACAAATTTTACAAAACATCTGGTTTCTTCATAGTCATGGCAAATTTTGAATATTTATGGCAGTGTCAATATTTCACCAACCCATCAACTCTATTGTCACCGAAACTATTGTATACTAATTTTATTACTTTAGTCAATCTCTTAGTTGGTGAATTTCCCTATACAATACCGATCTACCTTTGTCGACTTGTTTAATGGAAAAACTAAAAGTGGGCTGTTTGATGCTGGTTATTATTTGAAAAATTAATGCAATTCGTCGGTTTCGACTGGTTTTACTGTAATTGTTGAACAGTTTTGCCACTGATAATTGTCGATAATGGTATGCTAATGATTATTTATCAAGAGCACAAAAATGAAGGTAGCATCCCCCACTCTTCTTGCAGCGTTACCACATTTAATAACTCCTGTTTGTTCTATATCTATGCATATCGGATGTTTGAACTAAATATGGTTGATTCTAAGAAACTCCTGTTAGTCGACGAGCGATTCGAAAAATATTTGAAATATTTGTAGGAGAATCCTTAGGGTACATTTTAGCAAAATTAGAACCTCATAGCTCATTTCTAAGTTGATCAAAAAATGATCGTTCGGGACAATATCGCAATTTTCAAAAATGAACTAGTCACGCAAAACGACTAACAATAAGAATGACTTGGAGACCTTCCCAACATTGATTCTTTTCATTGTATGTCAGTGAACATATGAAATATTTCCACCTGCTCCAGATTAAAATGGAGAAAAACGGAAAAAATCATTTCTGGGAGGATCCTAGAGTCATTCTAAGTCGTTTTGCGTGTTTAGTTCGTTTTAAAAAATCATTACATCGTCAGAAACGAGCGCTTTTTGACCAACTTTCAGAGGAGCTAGGAGGCTCTAATTTTGCTGACATGTTCTTTGAGGACACTCCTACAAGTCCTTAAAATATTTTTCGAATATACTTAGACCAAACACCCTGTATAAATTACAGAAACAATTTTTTTTGTGAAAAAAATTCTGTAATGTTCTTCTGTTAGAGAGACGACAGTCTATATTTAGATGCAATGTTCCTCCATTTCTTGATTCACAAGATATCCAGAGGTGTAGAGCTTTCGTTCTGTTCGACGTATTGTAGAGCAACATCGAAAGCTTCTATAGCTGGGATATGTGATACACGGGCAGGCGGTTCGTCGTCTACATCATCAGGACTTACTTATGGAGTATTCATGAATTTGCGAAACAGTTTCAGGAATCTCATCGTCGTTTAATTCTCCATTTATTCCGAAATCTTCATCACGTTTAGTAAGCCACTCATCTATTTCATTTATTGGGATATTGTCACTACCCCAGAACGGTAGAGCAATTTAGGCTTTTACCTACTCCTCAACCCAGACTAGGACGATTAGTTCTTTAACATTGGCATAGGACATTAGTGAATAGAAATATGCAGAATAACAATAATATAGGTTTATTAATTATAAGATAATCTACAACTGATCTGGTACTGCCGTCAGTCGGAAAGCCATTCTGATCGTCTAGTACAATGATTAATACTTAACGAATAATGAACAATACGTTGTGGATAATTACTAATTATCTTATGAATATTGATGTGCAGCGATGCGCTCTTTTATAGTCTATTTAATCGAGGACAAATCCCCGGCTAGCTCCCCCCCCCTGCCTATGGGATTGTCAACGGACATTGTGGTCATCTATCTTGTCTTACGTACAGTGCTGGACAAAACATTTGCAACCGAAGTTAGAAAAAAACATTTTCATTCAATACTTTTTTTATTTTGATTTGAGTGTATACATTTTTATATAGAATTTTTCTACATAATGTGCTAATACAAAAACTAAAACAAACAACAATTTTCAATTCTCAGAAAACGATAAGATAAAATAAAATTCCACTTAAGCCACAATTTTAGCTGGACAAAACATTTGCAACTTTTAATAATCGATAGAATTTCCTTTGTTTTTAATGACTTGTGCACATTTTGTGGGCATAGATGAAATTAAATTATCAATTACCTTTTTTGGAATTCTATCCCACTCTTTCTTAACGGCTTCGTAGAGGTCTAATTTTGTGGAGAAATTTTGCTTGCGAAGGTTATACTTCACACTTTCCCAAAGATTCTCGATAGGGTTGAGATCTGGGGATTGTGCAGGCCATTTCAAAACGCGAACTTTATTACTCATAATCCAACTCTTCACTAATGCTGAGGTATGTTTCGGATCATTATCATGTTGAAACGTCCATAACAAAGGCATATGCTCTTCGGCATACGGAAGCATCGTACTTTCTAAAATTTCTTTGTATTTAGAAGCGTCCATCGTACCTTCAATTTTGAGAAGTGGTCCCACTCCATGGCCAGAAAAACATCCCCAGAACATTAAATTTCCACCACCAAACTTAACAGTCTTGTTTGTGTAACGAGGGTTCAGTCATTGACCTTTAGGCCTTCTAACATGACGTAACCCATCAGTACCTCTTAAGATAAATTTAGTTTCGCCTGAAAAAAGTACGGTCTTCCACTTTTGTAAACTCTAGTCGATATGAGTTCTGGCGAATTCTAGCCTGGCCTTCAAATGTTTCATTGATATCAATGGCTTCTTTGCTGGTCTGTAGCTCTTAAGCCCAAATTCAACAGCTCTTCTCCTAATGGTTCTGGAGCTAACATTTAAATGTAGTTAATTATTCAACTCCTTCGATGAGATTTCAGGATCCTTTTTTATTTTTATTTTAATATTTATATCTTCTCTTCTGGTAGTTTTTCTTGGTCGTCCCTCTTTATGCATTGTCTCTACTTTTCCACTTTTCACTATTCTACAAACTGTACACTTTTTCATATCGTACTTTTTACAAATATCCTTTTGAGATAATCCACTTTTATGCTTGTGTGTCCCGTTAGCATTGCTGCAAAGAGCAACAGTGAGACTTTGTTTGGCAGCTTTTGTTCCCATCACGGTCTCATTTGCTGTAGCAAGAGCTTTTTGTTGGTAACATTTTATGGTCAAGACCAGTCTCATCTATATTATAGATTTGGTCAGGACTATATTCATTCTCTTCAATAATGTTTTTAAATTTTAAATAAAATACATCAGCTGTTAATTTTTCATCTGATATTGCCCAATATCTTACACCGTGACGGGATTTCAATTTTCCATGTAGAATTAGTGCCTTTTCTTTAATAATAGACCCAGAGAGTGGAGTTCCTTTACCCCTTTCCTGGCAAAACCATATCAATAAAGCGGTGTCTTAGCATTTCCAGTTTTGGCCTTTTCAATCTTCTACGACTTCTTTCTCGTCTTCTACCGTCATTGTAAAAGATTCGATGTCTTTCCTATTTGTTTTCTAGTCCCAACATTGAATTCTTTGGCTATTTTTTGGAGATTATTCTAGAAAAAAAAAAGTTTTCAGTAATTTTCACTAGAAAAAAAAAACTTACCACCCCGGATTCACATCCATACAGTAAATTCATGATCGAATTTTGCCTGATAGATGTGATTTTCTTACTCAAAGGACTATTTCAATATTTTAAAAAACTATTCCAATGTTTTAAGTCAATTTTAACATCTAAGACTATTTCAATCCCAAGAAGCACACTGTCGTCATTATGTCGTTAATTATTGGTCACTGTCGACCAACTAAGACGTCTAAGATAACGTACTTAAGACGTGTAAATGACGGGTTAATGTCACATCCCCCCGACGTCAGTTACAGACCAATATAATACGTTACTTCAGACGTCAAATTGACGTACTATTTCTTAACAAAAGTGACCTAATTCAGAGCAATAAAAAATAAAAATGCTGTGTGAACTGAATAATTTTCAATTTATTTTCCAGAAAAACGTAATACAATGAATGAATTAACAGTAATAACTAAAACAATAATTAATGAAGTAAAGGCAATGACAACCAAATTTCAACATTAAGAGGGAAAATAATACATTTTGAAATTATTTTGTCTCTTGGCCAAATTTCTAAATTTTTAGATAAATTTTGTACACGATAAATGTTAAATTTTTTTGAATCTGTGGGTACTCAAAAAAAGATGAGTAAGTTTGAAATCGTTTTCCCAAAATATAACACATTCCTTCATTACCGACTAAAATATTTTCAATTCTCACAACTAAACCCTCTAATGTAAGACAAAAACAATTTGCCTCTGAATGTGACCACGTAGAAAATTGAAAATCATTGTGACGCAGTTTTCTAAATTGCTTCCAAGCAAAATTAGGTATAATTGGACCAGAAAAATGAGGTAGATCATATTCATTGGGACTTTGAAAAGAACTAGGAACATAATTGTTCTCATAGCATGTCATTTCAATCTCTTTTAAACGTCTGTGGATTTGTTGCAATGGATTACTAGGAGACTGAATCAAAGACTTCAGGTGCCCAAGGTAATTTTCAAACGGAAAAGCTGAAACATTATCTAAGGGTCCGTAAATTTCAGCATCATCTGCCAAATGTATCAGTAAGTGTACATTGTAGATCAGAAATTCACTGCCATAGATCTGTACACTATGCTTTACAATTAAACTTAAAAACTGCCGAGCCAAAGCAATACCCAAATTTGCGATGTGTCGCTTTGAAAGAAGTATCATAATTGAACAACTAAATAACATGAAATGTTCATATATAGCTAAATCAATATTATCGTACAAAACAACTGGGCCAGTATAAAGTAAAAATAACCTCAATTCAGTGGCTTTCCAGTCTGTTAGATAAGTCAAATCACAACCTTTTCTGTTGAATTCAACCGGAATAAATTTACTTAGATGAATAATTTTTTCCGATATGGACTTTAAAGCACTACGGCGCAGTTTAGCACGGCTAATAGGATAACCTGTCCAAATTCGAAGAAGTTTTTTCATCACTCCCAAACATACTTCGTGCATATAGTCTATGGGAAAGGCAAAGATCATGTCTATGGGTAAAGTTAACAAAGGGGAGTCCCCATGATGATGTTCTTCATCACGTTGCATACGAAACGATCTATCATTTCGTTTTCTAGCGGAGAAATTTTGAAAAATAATACGTCCATGATATACTCCGTGGTCCTCGCATCGATCACAGGAAGCGTACCCAGAGTGCTGTTTGACACATTTTAGATAGGCCCTGGCGGGTGCATCACAGACAAAACTGTGAATTTTCACTTTAATTAAATTATTATGAATTTTTATGCCCTCGGACAGTAGGATTAATAATTCTTTCAAAAAATCTTCCAAATGTTCAGACAATAAATCTGGTTTGCATTCTCCTATGAAAGAGCCAACCACAAACGGTTCCGATTTGAAATTTTTCACCAGAGCTAAAATGGGCCAAAGCTGAAGCTTGTGACCTTTATGAAAAACTGGCAGTCCGTCAATGTTGAATGAAATATCTATAGTTTCATATGGTGAAACAATATTATTAGGTAGTGACATCAACTTAAGTTTTAAGCTTTCAAACAAACCAAAATGACAATATTCACCGTTCAATAAAGGTTTTGTAATGGTTCGTCGTGGCGTTTTTAACAACGTACGACTATCTAAAGGTAGATTATCATGATATGGATGTAAAATATGTAAGAGATGGGTAAATACAGAACGCTTAACATATCTTTTCGTTGCCCAATCGGTTAATTCTGCACACAAATTATTGGTAGTTAAATACAAATGATTATAAGCCACAACATTGGTCAAGGAGTCATTATCAGATGGAAGATCGTTATCGTTATAAAAGCGTACGTTTTCAAATTCACATTTAGTGTTATTGCCTTCACTTTCATTAAAATTAGATGCATTAGCAACCGAAATATTTAACATATTAATTTGACAATTATTGGAAATAGAATCTGACCTAACCTGAGAAATAGAATATAAATCAGGCGGTTCGCTTACAACTAATGTAGGAGACGGAATTAAGTTTACGTTTGTTGTTGCCACTCTTCTATAGAGTTGCCTTTTAGAGACTACAGCTTTTCTTTTACGGGTTTCCATTTTGCTCTCTCTTGAGTTTCTCGGGAGCATGTTTTAACCAAACTTTTATCTTATCTTCTATCTCCCTCTCGGTGACATGAGGGGAGGTTTTTCTAACGGCACCTGAAATTATATTACAAAATCAGAAATGATACCTATACAAAGAAACAAAACTTACAAATGACTAGGTCTCTTAACTTGAGGTCCTTAAAAGCCTTTTTTAAACCACGTTTTCCATAAAAGTTTAACTGTGAGGCAAGAGAGAATGAAAAAATCAATTTTAAAATTGAGTTGGTATGTGCAGTGAAGTCCCTGCCTCCTAATGTTGAAAAATATGATGACTAAAAAATTTAAATTAATAATAATTTAAAAAGCACATAAAGATATACCAAAGCAGTGAAATTAGTTCTGTCAGCAATGTATGTTTCTAACTGCTGCAAGTTCTGTTCTGATTTCAAAGGAAAATCAACATTTACATTATCTGGTAAGGCACACAACGTACGGAGTCTTGTTTTCTAATCCAAGATAATATTTGATTGTTTTGCTCTCTTATGATTTTTAATAAATTCTCAATTCGTTTTTCGTTCGTAGCTGAAAAATTTCGTTGAAAATTTGAAACATGAAAATTATTTTATAATTACCATTATTTTCGTCGGCAATAATTTGGATTCTACCAACATTTTCGTGAGATGTATTATCGGTTAAGCCTCCGTTTGATGTACTATCAGAAATTATCGTTTTCGATCGGATTATTTCACTGAAATCTAATAGAAACAATTAGAATAAAAATATGTACTTATAAGCATTTCTGATAAATTGATGGTCGATATTTTAATTATAATTTTTTTTTGTGGATTTAGGATTTATTACCTTTATTACTTGTTGGTGAGTACTCTGAATGATTTTGACTACTTAAAATAGCAGATCCCACAGGAGAAGACGTATATTGTGACAATGATCTACCATGCTTAGAGACAGGTGTATATGCATGCCGACCTATCAACAGTAGTGGTTAAATAATCGAATATTTTAAAGAAAATCTTCATTACTTTGAGAAAACTCCTTTATTTTGCTGACTGAATCAAGCAATGGGGGTCTAGGAAGATGATTTTTCCGTTTCTTTCTTACGTTTTCAATTTCTGATGATTCTGAGTCTAATTCATCACTGGAATATACGATTGTCCTTCTTATTCTTTTTCGATTTAAAGGAAAAACCTCCTCTAGACCATCAGTTTCTAAATTAGAAGTCTCCTCTGCTTTTTTAATTTTTTTGTCGGCCTTCTCATAATCATCTTAACAATAATATACAAAATAATTATTCATGTACATATAATAGTGATGATAGGTAATTACAAACCTGTTTCAAAAAGTAACCGTCCTATTTTATATAATTTCCAACTTCCGTCTTCCGGGGGATCTTCCCCAGATCGTAACAGCCTCACAAAATTCGATTTAGTTTTGGAAGGAGGCCAGTAAACTTCACGTTTTAGGGGTGTCAGCCAAGCAGAGTTCACTATAGAAATGCCTTGATCGTTGTCGAATTCTATGCCAACAAAAGACATTTCTAAGCTGTTTATTCCACTAGTGGATCGACCACCAAGAAATGAAACTGTTGAATTTTAATAAAAAGTGATATTGTTATGTGACTTCTTTGGTTTGAATAATGATCTTCAGGTTACACTTCTTATAACTTTATTACCAGCTTTTTATACAGCACTACTTATTGACTATTACAATTTTTGATAGCAAATATGAACTTGGTTGAAGGAACTCGGTAGAATGCCCTTTTTGGACCTTCTTGTCCTGCCTTTTTATACTAACAAAAAGTTTCTACTTGGACATTGTCCATAGTAGTGATTGTTGATTCTCATTAAAATACTATTAATTGCGGTTTCTAAAAAAACATGTTTCCTTAATGACTACTGATTCTAACTGATAACAAGTTTGCAAATTACTTTAATATAACAATATGTTTGATTATAACATACCTCCCCCCTTATAGAAAAGTTTACTAAATTTTGGAATTTTGTACTACCGGCTCGTCTTCATCACTTGTTTCGATGATAGATTTTCTCAATAATGTAGGTTTTGACTTTTGATGGCTTTGTTCTGCAACCCGATTATTTTCTTCTAATAGGTCACTTAATTTGACTTGAGGTGGCAGATATACGATGCTGTGGCTAATTCGATTTTTGCTATTTTTACAATATTCAAATATGTTTCCAGTTTTCTTGGGAACGAACCGTCCGAAGTACGGAATCCATGTGCAATCGCAGCAGTTCTTACAGCAGAAACAGCAGAATAAAATACTGAACACTATCATTATTAATACTGCTAGTAGGGTATTTATGATGGAAGTATGTTCCGAAAGGAATGGTTTGTTGATTTCGGTTTGTAAAGTATCCTCGAATTGCTCTAGTTTATGCTTTGCATGACGTAATTCGTCGAGATTGATGTTATTCAACTGTATTGGTTCCATTTTTGAGCTCTTTAAAAACTGAATCTTCTTAATGCAACAGTCATCGTCATTAAGATTAATGGTTGGCATATAATGCGTTAAGTTCGTAGACATATTAGATGTGGATATTAGCGTTGCTGATAATGTATAGCAGCGACACTTAGGTTTTAATTCAAATATTCCGATTTTTTCGAGGACAACATCTGTGAAATCAGTTCCAAAAGGATCACAGTATATTGTCGCAGTTGTTGGTTCTGATAATACATATAACCATTGATTTGATTTTAAGCGATGCCAAATTTCTACTTTTGCCTTGACTGTTTTTACTGGACAGTCTGATGGAACTCTTCTTAATTGCTGTGTACGAAGTTCTACTTCACAAGTTGGTCGTTGAGCAGTTAAATAGACGACTGGACTTTCGCAAACAAATTCTCTGATATCAATTTCCTTGCAGGTGGATAAATCCTTTAAGAGACCATAGTGTGTCTTGGTTGTGCTAAGGAGTAGGAAAGGATTATGAGGAGCTATGTAGGAATAGACATTAGTTTTGTTAACGGCTATTGGTAAAGGAATCAATTTATAAAGGTTAAAATTTTGGTTTTTGGTTAATGGAATTTTAATTGAATAGATTAAGTTTTGATTATCAAATATGACGGACAGTTTACATATTTTTAAGATTTTATAAATTGAATCTAAATTTAGTGGAATTGGAAATTCAACATTCGCATTTAATTTAACATTTAATAATTCTTTTTGCAAATCTCTTGGGCTAATGATAACTGGGTGTAATACATTTTGCTTAGCAAACAAAATGGAAGAAGTTATGATATCAAGTTCCTCATTTAATTCTAATGATAATTGACTTAATAAATTTACATGATCGATAATTATTTCGGTTGAAATAATCGTATTTATTTTTTGAGTAACGTTCATACTAAAATCATTAAATAACAATATGTTTTTATTTAATTTGGCTTCTTGTGTTTTTAGCGATTGAACTGAATCATTATAATTAGTAATAGCTGAATTCATGACGTGAATTTGTTGTTGCATTAATATTTGGGTTTCACGATTCTTTTGTACGAGAGAATTGATAGATTTAGAATAATATTCAGCGTCATCTGCGTCTGGTGCTCCTATTAACCAGTTGAAAGCTGTCGAAAGCCCGTTAATTAGTCCACGGCGTTTACGAGATTGTTGCTTCGTATGCCCAGTTAAATGACAAATTGTATCGAATTTTTGATACAGTTGAGGTATTTGATATTCTGTTAAACCCAAAGATTTTGAGCAGTGAAAACCTTGTGATGGTGCCGTTGTAATAGAATCGCACAATGCTTTAGTTTTAGAAAACGTGTTGTCTAAAAGTTTTAATTTTTGTTCGTAAAAACTTATATTAAAGTATGTAAGAACAGTATAGTGATCATTAAAGATTTTTGTCTGACCTAAATGCTGATAGAATATTCCGGAAGTGGTTTCAATTGGGGTAATGGTAAAGGGCTGAGATCTTGTGGATGTTATTAATTGTATAAGGACAAGTAAAGGTATCTTCATGATGATATTTTCTGAAATTAAAAATGTTTTTTTTTTTTTTTAATTATTGTGAGAGGGTTTAATTAAGTTTTTATGATAAGTTATGTCCTTATTTTTTATTTTTAAAGTTACTGTTGAATTATCGTTAACCCTAACTATCTTATAAGGTCCTTTGTAGTTTGGAGCTAGTTTTTTACTTAAATTTAATTTAGTTGATCTATCCGATAAGTATACCATATCACCGACATTGTATGAATGATCCTTTTTTATATTTTTATCATATTGTTTTTTTGAATTTTCCTTACTACTAATAATATTGTTTCGGGCGATTTGAAATGAAGTATTTAATTTCAATTTTAATTGTTGATAGTAATCATCATACGTATAATGGAAATCTGGATCGGTTAACAGTGTGTTAGGAAGAATAGCTTTGTACCCGAAAACTAACTCATAAGGAGTTAATTTTGTTGTTGTATGAATCGCTGTGTTATAAGAAAACATTGCGGAGCTAATGTAATCGTCCCAATTTGTTTGTTGTTTATTCACAAAATGTTTTAAGTAATCTTTTAGGGTAGCGTGAGACCTTTCAAGGGCTCCATTACTTTGGGGATGATAAGGCGATGTCGTGATGTGTCGTATTTTGAATAATTTATTTAATTCAGAAATTAATTCGGATGTAAATTCAGAACCATTATCAGTTAAGATAGATTTTGGAATTCCAAACAACATTATGAATTCATAGAGTACTGCAGCTAAGGTTTTTGATTCGTGATTTTGGACAGGTTTGGCATAAGAGAATTTTGTTAAATCGTCTTGAAATGTTATGATGAACCGATTACCGTTTTCAGTTAGCGGTAAAGGTCCGACTACATCTATGGCTACTTTCTCAAAGGGTTGTTTGGATGTTGATGTGATTTGCATTGGAGCTTTGGTTGGATTTCTATTGATTTTATTTTCTTGACATGATTTACAACATTTAATGAAATTTTTTATGTCCTTTTTCATAGTTTGCCATTTATAATTTTCTTTTATTCTATTGTATGTTTTTAAAAATCCTGAATGTCCTGCAATTGCTGTTGAATGATTTTCATTTATTATTTGTTTAACTTCATCTTGATCTCGGGGTTTCTTTTTCATATCTTTAATAATATTTACTTTTATATCAGTTTTATTGAATAAAAAGTGAATCATTTCACTGATCATGTTGAATTTCAGATTATGATTGTATTTTAAAGGATTTTTGATGTGTATTTCTTTAATTTTGTGCTTTTTCAATTCTTTGCGTAGATTTAATAATGTGTAAAAAATGTCTTTATATGAAGGAGTGTCAAAGTGATTTAGATGTGTGATTAATAGATAGGTAGTTTGTTGTTGGTCATTACACAGTCTTATTGCATCGTATTGGTTAATATCTTGGGGAATGGAATTTAGATCATGTATGGATGATAAGGATTCATAATAAATATTATTTTTATCTAGATCCTTTGATATGAAGAGTGAATTTGGAAATTTACTAAAAAGATTTTCTTCTAGTACAGGAATTTCTATTAAAATTTTGTTTTCGTAATGAAATTTAATAAAATTATCGTAAGTTTCTACTTGGTATTCATTTATTAGGATCTGCTCTTCTTGTATCGGTATTGGATTATTAGATGAAATTGGGTTTCTTGATAATGCATCGGCATTACTATTCACACGTCCTGGTTTATAGCATATTTCATATTCGTACTCTTCTAATTTTAGTCGCCAACGTATCAGACGCGAAGAAGGATCAGAACAATTGAAAAGCCATTGTAGTGGTCTATGGTCGGTAACAATTTTGAACTGCTGACCATATAAATAAGGCCTGAAGTGTTTTGTTGCCCAAACTATACTCAAAAGTTCTTTCTCAGTGACACTATAATTACATTCAGCCTTATTGAGAGTTCTTGACGCGTATGCGATAGGTAAGTCCTTTCCAATTTCGCCTTGTGAAAGGACAGAGCCGACAGCGTAATTCGATGCGTCAGTTGTCAGTACAAATGGTTGCGAGAAATCTGGATACTGTAGTAAGGGTTGATTACTCAGTATATTTTTGAATTTTTGGAATGCATCATCTTGTTCTTTGGTCCATTCGAAACTTACATCTTTTTTCAATAACGATGTTAGAGGCTTAGCGATTCGTGAAAAGTCTTTTATAAATTTCCTATAGTAACCGACTAATCCTAAAAATTGTTTAACTGTTTTTTGGTTTGTTGGTTTTGGATAATTGCTTATTGCGGACACCTTTTCTGGATTTGGTTTTACACCTTTTTCCGTTATTATATGTCCAAGGTATGCAATTTCTTTTCTTAAAAACTCGCATTTATCAGGTTGTAATTTTAAATTATTTTTTTGGAGTCGTTTTAGAACTGATTCGAGTTTATCGGAATGTTCTTGAAGAGAAGATGCGTAAACGACTATGTCATCCAAGTAAACAAAGCATTGTAATCCTTCTAATCCACTTAAAACAGAATTCATTAATCGTTGAAAGGTGGAAGGAGCGTTTTTCAATCCAAATGGCATTCTTATATATTCATAGTGTCCACGTGGCGTAGAAAATGCGGTTTTATGTGAATCACTTGGTTTCATTTTGATTTGATGAAACCCAGAAGCTAGATCTAATGTAGAAAAGTATTTACTGTGACCTAATTGATCAAGAATATGGTCGATATTAGGTAAAGGATATGAATCTCCCACAGTAATATTATTTAGATTGCGATAGTCGATAACTATTCGCCATTTCTTTTCTAAGGATGCATCAGTTTTCTTTGGTACAATCCATAATGGACTGTTGTAAGGACTTACTGATGGCCTTATTATTTTTTGTTTCAACATTTTATTTATTTGTTTTTCCACTTCAGCTTCGTGAATTTTTGGATATCTATAGATTTTGGAACTTACTGGTTTCGGATCTGTTGTTTTAATTTCATGTTCAATTGCTTCTGTGTAAGTTAATTCATCTTGAGGCAGTAAAAATGTACCGTTGAATTTTTTGCAGATGTTTAGAATTGATTCTCGCTCTTCGGCATTCAAGTGATCAAGTCTAAGGTTTTCTTGAAGTAACTTATATCGATTGTTACTTTCCAAAGACTTGGTTTGATTAATTTCGAATACATTATTTGTTTCTATTTCTTCAAGAAGTAAATTTATTTTATCTATCCGAATCTTTTTATCTGGTGTATTTAATATAGTGGTGTATGCGGTATTTTTATCATTATTAACTTTTAAAATTGCTTTTGCTAGGAATACACCTTCACAGACAGAGATTTCAGGTGACACACCTTCTTTTATTCCTGGATTTAGAATATTTACTTCTATGATGGTTTCAGAACGAGGTTCTAAAAAATATTTAGGGTTTTCTATTGGATTTGAATTTAAATGGATTTTTAATGGGAACGGAACCGAATTAATTTTTAGAGTGAGTTTATCAAAATCAATTTGAGCCCGTTCCGACTTCAAAAAGTCGTTTCCGATTAATCCGTCAAAAGGGACATTATTAGGTTCCTTAATTATATGAAATTTTATTTTTATTTCATGTTTACCTATTTTGAGTTTAAAGATAACAGTACCTTCTGTGTTTACAGGGGCGTTTGCGGATAATCCACTTAAAAGAATTTTTTCATTAGGGTTGTAAAATAATTTAGTTTGTTTTAATTTATCAGTCTTGATAAGGGAAACATTTGCACCTGTATCGATGAGGAATTTGAAGTTCAAGATTTGACCCTTACCTGGGAAGTTTAGATTGATATAGGAAACGTTACTATCATTGTTAAATAAGATAGAGTTTTGATTATTGGTGAAGTTTATGTTTTTATGATTTATCTCATCATTATTGATTGAGTTGATTTTGCAATTGAGACAAATTTTAGATTGACTGCCGGATTTTCCTACAGATTGTCCACAGGCACGGCAGTTACCTGGGACATTTGAGAGTTTAAATGGACGGTTTGATTTTGTTGATTTGAATTATTGGTCGATGAGGTAGAAGTTGTAGGCTGAGAATTTCCTTCAGAATTCTGATTTTTCTTTTTGTTATTATATTCTCGTTTTCGACATTCGTTTATTAGGTGACCCGGTTTTTTGCAATAATTACAAAATTTATTTTGCCTTTGTGGAGTATCATTGTAATTTATGTTAGAATTGTTTTTATATCTGCATTCTTTAGTAAAATGAGATTTTTTCTTGCAAATATTGCAAAATTTTGAAGTTGTAGGAGTTTGATTATGTGATTTTCTGACTTGTAAATATTTTTCTTCAAGAAGTGCCTCCGATAGGGCTTCTGATAGACTTTTAGGCTTTGATCGGCGTAACGCACTTGATATTTCCTCAGACGAATGTAATATAAATCGTTGTAGTGCGATTTCCCGAATTGTTAATTGACGTCCTATGTCATATTGTTCGTTATTATGAGCCAGTGATATTGAATTTATGATTCTAGTCTGAAGTTGGTCTAACCGTGTGTGATAGGAAAGTACCGATTCGTTTTTATTTTGTTTAATTGAATTAAGTTCCTCCATTAATTGAGAAAAATCCTTTGTATCGGAAAATGCTTGAATTAGAATGGCTTTTAATTCTGACCATTTTTTAAATTCTTTTTCTCTGATTAATGTTCTAGCGGAACCTTTCAATTTGGATACAATGTATACTAAAATCAACTTTTTCTGAGGACCTTGACATAGGGAGTATGCATTTTCACAATCTTGTAAAAAGTCATAGAATTCCGTTCGTTTGCCAGAAAATGTTTCTGGAATCATTGCCCTTATGTCAGAAAAATTATATGTTTCATTTGAAGTTTCTGGATTATTAGACTCAGGATTGGATGAAGGATTTTGTAACGAAGTAGTGTTTGTTTCTGGCATTATGGAAGTGTTGAACCAAAACAAGTCTCAAAGAGATATCCACTTACCGTTGAAAAACAGAGTTGTAGGTGGCTGGATTGCGCGATGTGAAGAGTTGAAACCCACCGAAAAGAAAATTGTTGAACGAACCAGAAATTCTCTTTTGTCTTCGTTTTCTCCTTTTCGTCGTCGCTGAATCCCACTTCTGACACCAGAATTTGTTATGTGACTTCTTTGGTTTGAATAATGATCTTCAGGTTACACTTCTTATAACTTTATTACCAGCTTTTTATACAGCACTACTTATTGACTATTACAATTTTTGATAGCAAATATGAACTTGGTTGAAGGAACTCGGTAGAATGCCCTTTTTGGACCTTCTTGTCCTGCCTTTTTATACTAACAAAAAGTTTCTACTTGGACATTGTCCATAGTAGTGATTGTTGATTCTCATTAAAATACTATCAATTGCGGTTTCAAAAAAAACATGTTTCCTTAATGACTACTGATTCTAACTGATAACAAGTTTGCAAATTACTTTAATATAACAATATGTTTGATTATAACACTTATCGAACCCGTGAGCCATTGTAAAATGTTTGTACACAGCGCCTTTTTTTTTATTATTTTCATGCATCTGCAAATGACTTCATAGAGGTGAACTATAATTAGAAAAAGACTGCAAATTTTTTGGTGAATGCAAACTGTCTATCGTTGGTTACACAACTCTTTGGTAAAAAGTGGAATCTTTGGTGGAAGAAAGATTCAATGGAAGTTTTAATGTCTTTGAGAAATAATTGAAGTTCTGGATTTCCATGGATTGAAAGAAATGGAAATTTGAAGGTGTAGTACCTAGTAAATATGGCAGATGGTGTTTGTAATCAAGTCCGAACAACCGAATAGATCCTCTGTTTTTGTGTTTGTGGGGTTAACTGATTGACAGTTTGTTTTATTCCCATTAATATAATTACATGACAGATAACCAAAACATCTCATTGAGATACATACCTAATATATTGGTATTCATAATGGTTTTATTCATGTTATGTATGTCCCCCTGTACCATTTATGAAATAACGGATAATTTGAGCGTGCTCCATTATGTTGAATCAACGAGAAAATATAGAACCAAACTCTGGTTCATCGTTACAAATCAACTACGTCAAAATCTTCTAATGGGTGGTTTTCTTGTTCCTTCTCTAGTAAGAACAGATGAAACCTCCAATATGATCGATGAATCAAATTTGGAACTCTATGCCAAGCGGTATTTGTTTAGTGGACAACGAGAATATTTTCGATGATAACAATGTACTTGCATCATTGATGTTATATCAATACTTCGTTTGCAGTAGAGATATACTTTTTTTGCGAAAAGGTGCTGGACAAATGGTTTTTACGATGCTTGGTGGTCAAATTTCTCGACTGCTTTTTTAAAGTCAGTATTCTAAGAATCAGGTTATACTTTGGAACATACACTTTATTTCAGTTCTCGTGATTTTTCCATGTACTCTCCGACCATATCCAGAATACCAGTGAAAAATTACAGTATTGTCTAAGAAAGTCGGGAAAGTATTATCTTACAATACTCCTGTGTGGTTGAACATTAAAAAGGGGTGTATTGACTATTTTGACCTAATTTACCATATTGTTGTTCTAAAAAGAAGAGCAAAAATACATGAAAGGCATTTTAAAAGGATCTTCTCTCTAGAGTGTTGCATGTCTAATGCCATTTGGTGTACTTTTAGGATTTTGACATTTTCAGGTATAAATTTTTAGGCTGAGTGCGCCTGAGGCCGTTTATTGTCATGTTTCGAAATTGAGAGTGACAAAAATTAATAATAATTCACTTATCTGATTAACATGTGCGACCATTCTTATAATTAATGGATTGTAGGGGTTTTAAGTTACTTTATGAGTGATAAGCCATAAAATGTACCTGGTGAATCTCGGTAACCAGAAGACAGAGAAAAAAACTAATGGTATAGTAAGATTCACCAACTAAGAGATTGACTAAAGTAATAGAATTAGTATACAATAGTTTCGGTGACAATAGAGTTGATGGGTTGGTGAAATATTAACACTGCCATGAATATTCAAAATTTGCCATGACTATGAAGAAACCAGATGTTTTGTAAAATTTGTTAATCGAGGACAAATCCCCGGCTAGCTCCCCCCCCCCCCTGCCTATGGGATTGTCAACGGACATTGTGGTCATCTATCTTGTCTTACGTACCGTGCTGGACAAAACATTTGCAACCGAAGTTAGAAAAAAACATTTTCATTCAATACTTTTTTTATTTTGATTTGAGTGTATACATTTTTATATAGAATTTTTCTACATAATGTGCTAATACAAAAATTAAAACAAACAACAATTTTCAATTCTCAGAAAACGATAAGATAAAATAAAATTCCACTTAAGCCACAATTTTAGCTAGACAAAACATTTGCAACTTTTAATAATCGATAGAATTTCCTTTGTTTTTAATGACTTGTGCACATTTTGTGGGCATAGATGAAATTAAATTATCAATTACCTTTTTTGGAATTCTATCCCACTCTTTCTTAACGGCTTCGTAGAGGTCTAATTTTGTGGAGAAATTTTGCTTGCGAAGATTATACTTCACACTTTCCCAAAGATTCTCGATAGGGTTGAGATCTGGGGATTGTGCAGGCCATTTCAAAACGCGAACTTTATTACTCATAATCCAACTCTTCACTAATGCTGAGGTATGTTTCGGATCATTATCATGTTGAATACGGAAGCATCGTACTTTCTAAAATTTCTTTGTATTTAGAAGCGTCCATCGTACCTTCAATTTTGAGAAGTGGTCCCACTCCATGGCCAGAAAACCATTCCCAGAACATTAAATTTTCACCACCAAACTTAACAGTCTTGTTTGTGTAACGAGGGTTCAGTCATTGACCTTTAGGCCTTCTAACATGACGTAACCCATCAGTACCTCTTAAGTTTAATTTAGTTTTCCCTGAAAAAAATACGGTTTCACTTTTGTAAACTCTAGTCGATATGAGTTCTGGCGAATTCTAGCCTGGCCTTCAAATTTTTCATTGATATCAATGGCTTCTTTGCTGGTCTGTAGCTCTTAAGCCCAAATTCAACAGCTCTTCTCCTAATGGTTCTGGAGCTAACATTTAAATGTAGTTAATTATTCAACTCCTTCGATGAAATTTCAGGATCCTTTTTTATTTTTATTTTAATATTTATATCTTCTCTTCTGGTAGCTTTTCTTGGTCGTCCCTCTTTATGCATTGTCTCTACTTTTCCACTTTTCACTATTCTCCAAACTGTACACTTTTTCATATCGTACTTTTTACAAATATCCTTTTGAGATAATCCACTTTTATGCTTGTGTGTCCCGTTAGCATTGCTGCAAAGAGCAACAGTGAGACTTTGTTTGGCAGCTTTTGTTCCCATCACGGTCTCATTTGCTGTAGCAAGAGCTTTTTGTTGGTAACATTTTATGGTTAAGACCAGTCTCATCTATATTATAGATTTGGTCAGGACTATATTCATTTTCTTCAATAATGTTTTTAAATTTTAAATAAAATACATCAGCTGTTAATTTTTCATCTGATATTGCCCAATATCTTACACCGTGACGGGATTTCCACCGATCCAACGAGTTCACTAGCTGTAAACTCACCTTCAGCTTTCAATTTTCCATGTAGAATTAGTGCCTTTTCCTTAATAATAGACCCAGAGAGTGGAGTTCCTTTACCCCTTTCCTGGCAAAACCATATCAATAAAGCGGTGTCTTAGCATTTCCAGTTTTGGCCTTTTCAATCTTCTACGACTTCTTTCTCGTCTTCTACCGTCATTGTAAAAGATCCGATGTCTTTCCTATTTGTTTTCTAGTCCCAACATTGAATTCTTTGGCTATTTTTTGGAGATTATTCTAGAAAAAAAAAGTTTTCAGTAATTTTTACTAGAAAAAAAAAACTTACCACCCCGGATTCTCACCCATACAGTAAATTCATGATCGAATTTTGCCTGATAGATGTGATTTTCTTACTCAAAGGACTATTTCAATATTTTAAAAAACTATTCCAATGTTTTAAGTCAATTTTAGCATCTAAGACTATTTCAATATTTAGAAACTATTTCATATTTTATAAACTTTTACAATAATTAACGATAACAGACATTTAGGACCATGATCCATACATTCACAATCAATAATACAAAATATTATTTGTTATTAACTTTCAACTCTTATATTGTTTTATATGTTTAGGAGGCTCGTCTCCTCTTTGTCTCGTTATAGACTTTTCTCTGACGTACCCAATGGGTGAATTCTTCAACCATGACTCCATGACTTTTTGGGCGAAAAATTTAGGTGGATTTCTACTCTACCGGTGTAACGTTACTAGGCATGTGGAAAAAATCGATTCGTCGATTTAAAATATAAATCATAAATCGAAAATCGAGAATCGATATAATTTTGTTGAATTGATTAAAATCGAACAACTCTGTTGTGAATCAAAAAATCGATTCAAAAGCGACAATTAAATCAGACAATGAATGGACTATAAAATTGACTAAATTATAAAGAAAAATTACAAAGTATCAAGACATTGTTGTTAGGACGCGTAAGAATACGTTTTTCGCGACATAGCGTGGTTCTTATGGCAATTGTTGATGCAAAATACCAATTTATGTATATAGACATTAGCATGAATGGCAGAATATCCGATGGAGGGGTTCTACAACACACTAAATTTTTTGATATTATATTCCAAGCAGTGAATTGTTAACAGGAAGTAACCGAAATTTACCATATGTATTTGTGGCAGATGACGCGTTCCCATTACGCCCCGATATGATAAAACCCTTTCGGCAGGCAGATTTAACATCGCAAGAAAGAAAAATCCTGAATTACAGATTATCTCGCGCGAGGCGAACTGTTGAAAACGCTTTCGGGATGATGGCATCACGATTTCGGATACATTATACTCATATAAATTTAGAACCCGAAAAAATCGTTAAAGTAGTGAAAGCATCTTGTGTATTACATAACTTTTTAATTGAACACTCAAAAAGTCTTATGCACCTCAAAAATGTTTTTATCGCGAAAACTCTGAAAACGGGACTATAATTTCTGAAGGATACAATACACAAAATAGTACCATGGAAAACTTGGACAGAAGAAACCCAGGAAATACTTTGAACAACGCGAAGATAGTCCGAAACAATTTTATGAATTATTTCAATCAGGTGGGAAGGGTAACATGGCAAAATGATCATGTAAATTAAAGCTGAACGGGCAGAGTAGGTAGTTCTAAATACATAGTTATTAGTGATGGACAGGATCGTTAAAAATGTAAATACGCGGATACGGATACGGATACGGATCTTTCTTTTCGATGATACGGATATCCGGAACATCACTAATAGTTACATTATAAGCTTTGGTGAAATTTAGAATGACTGTAAATACAAAATAATTATGTGTTACATGTATTCAACTTAATAAAACATTATACTACAAAGTATGAAATATTTTACTTACCTCACAACTATTTTCGTCATCACTATCTAAGGTGTATGAAGATTCCCTTGGAGTGCATTGATCATGAATGAAATTGAACAAATCGTAGTACCACAGTTTAATACGGTACACATCATCAGCAGATGCCCCAGACTTTTAAGATTGCTCATATTTCTTCTTTTCTTTTCTAACATTGCTTCTTAAGTTATTGATCTTTTTCACAACTACATCTTTGTTCGTATGTGGCTCAATTTCTCTCAATTTTTCTATGAGTAATTTATAAGCAGCTTCTTTTTTGTCTCGATTATGGTAATCTTTGTTTTTAATTTGCCAAAGACATGGATTACTTCTATAAATTTCGATAAAATCTTCAAGGATTTTTTTAGTTGAAGCTGGTGGCGCCATTTTCTGGCAATACGATGCTGCGAGCGATGAGACAACCGTCCGAAAGAAACACTAGTAAGTCTAGGAAACAACTGACGCGACCTGCGCAGGCGACCGGAGTACACGCACAGGTACACCTTACGGTGTCACTCGAAAGAATCGATTTTCGATCTTGCGCCGGTCGCCTGCGCAGGTTTAAAAAACTGCACAGGTCCATCCTCACACACATTTCGGTCTACCTGCACAGGTGGACCGTAGCGTGTATGGCCTGCATTAGGGATTCAATAAAACACAATATTGTGACTTTATTTATGCTTATATGTAAATGAATGTAATTTGATTTATTTAAAAATCATTGAATACTTTCATTTCAGTCAATATCTTAAGCACATTGTGCTTGTTTGCGTAAATTGTATGGAGTCGTTGAAAGATTTGACACCTTCTTCGCTCCATTTTATCGAGCTCTTGCTCCAAGCTTGATTCTTCTTGTTCATCACGCCGCAGTACTTCATTTAGTTCTTGTTTAAAGTTCTTCAACAAATTTATTGCACAGTTTTCATGACATTCAGATCATTGTTGTTGTGTTGATTTATTGATGTTGGTATTGGCATTGGCATTGTTCTTTTCCGAAGCTCAGCCAGCTATTCCTCACTTATGCCCATATTTATAAACCGATCTTGAAACCGTCTTGGAGCTTGAGCTTGGCCTTGAGGCCAGAATATGTAACCAAACCAAGATTGGGTTGTAGCTGCCTTGAGACGAGCTTGAATTTTGTAGAAAGTGCGCACAAAAAGAAAAACTTGACAATGTAAAATGTAACTAGAATTCGCCGAGTTCTCAAAATTGCCGAAGCTAGACTTATAAACCACAACTCGTGCTTGGAAGTTAGACTTGAGCTGGAGTCTGAGATCGGTTTATAAATACGGGCATTAATTCCGATAAGGGAATCATCGGTGGTTGTGGTTGATCTATAATCGGATCATCTATGCTATCTTCTGGAAGGTCAACCTGTCAAAGAAAATATAATTAGAAACCCAATTGAACAGAAAAAAATTTCTTTCAATTTACATACATTGAACATGTGTTGTGGTTCCCACATTTCATGAGGTGTCATTTGCTCTCCTAAGGTTGGCTGAAAAATCGTAATAAACTTTGAAAATGCTTAATACTTGAAACCAGGGCATCGAACCGAAAGCCAAAAACCGGGTCGCGTAGTTATACGTTTTACGCAGTTGTACAGAAAGTGCCAAAAATTGCACGTAAAACTTTTTATTTAAAAAATAAATTAAAAGTAAATATAGGAGGAAAAAGTAAAAATTATAAAAATTAAAACATACTAAAATTAAAAAAAAAAGACCTATGCGCATATATATACCTATATACACAAAAATAAAAAAATTAAAAAATGGCAAAAATTTAAAAAATAAAAAACCTACGCAAATATACATATATAAGTAAAAAAATAACAAAAATTAAAATATAAAATTTAAAAGCTAAAAACATACTAAAATTAAAAAACAAAAATACCTATGCAAATGAGATAGATATCTCCTGTTCCTATGCTTCAGAGCGAGATAGCGGGAGGTGGGGGTATTTACTAGCAATAAGATTTCCTCAATATTGTCTTTACTGACACTGGTTCACATTTAAAATCCTGCACATGTGGATATGAATATCTTTGTCTGACTTATGGTGATTAGAATACCAAGGCCACTAGACTCATGTCGATATACAAATGTTGAACAAGGATCAAACGCTTGTTGACAGAAAAAAAATAACAAACAAACAACTATGCTCTTATCAATGTAATAGAATAACGTCACATCTATCTCATTGCCTAAGGGTCTAGTTCGATTATTCTCATGTATATATATATATATATATATATATATATATATATATATATATATATATACAAAAATAAAAAAATAAAAAATGGCAAAAATTAAAAAATTTAATATCTAAACTTAAATTAAAAAATAACTAAATTAAAAAAATTTTAAGTTTGTTTTTCAAAAATAAAAACCTTTTTATCTCCCGTATAACACTGCGAAAAAGGGCCATTTTTCGCTACAGTTTTTTTTAGCGTTATCTGGAATTTCTTATTCACATAAACTAAGTCATTTAGTTCCGCTTAAAATCAAACACTCTTCAGTTTCATCACTATTATTTTCTAAAAGATCTAACTTTAAAATGTTTTTTCTAATTATGTCGATTGTTAATTTTTTTAAGTTTTTAGCACTTATTTTGATTTCTATGATCTGGTCTCTCTGGGACCATTCAATTTCATCGTCCCAACTAATGGGCTTAGTTGGCACATTTTGCAGTTCTATTGATTTAATAATTCCTTCGTTGATTGTTGTAATTGTTGTTGTTGTTGGTGCGTCTAATACAAAATAATTAATAATAATTAGATAATTATTTAATATCATAAATTACCCATTATAATTACTGTTTTGAACCTCCTGAACATTCAAACTATAGACTGAACTAAAGTTATTTTCAAAAGCTCATGTTATGCGTTTTCTCAAAATTTCTAAACAATTTGTTTATTTTTTTTTACCAGTTACATTGTTGCAGTATAATTTTATTTTCAATAACAAGTAAACTTTATACTTAATTTGTTATGTCTGAAATTTAACATGAATGCAGGTGCAGCTGCATTTTATGTCCATTTTATTTATTTAAATGAAACTGATACAATGTTGCAATGCTAAATGTTTTTAATATACCTACAGTAATAATTTGCAAGATTTTTAAATCTTTTTTGATAACAACTATGTTGTACTATAAATTAATTAAAGGTAACCAGGAGAGTAAACAACTTTTGCAATATAGTTTTTATTACACACAAATTTTACATTAAAATTGTTATTTTGTTAGTATAATAAACATACAAGAAATAATAATAATTAGTAAATTTATATTCAAACTGTTATTGATTTTTTTTTGTTTTATTTTTGTTAAATTACACCAAAATACAAAAATACATAATTTTTTTAAGAAAATCGGTTTTATTCGCTTCTAAAATGATTTGGACGAGCTTGAGGTGGATAGTAAGTTTCTCGTTGATTTTGTTCAAGATTTGTTATACTTGATGGTGGCCTAATGTAAGTTCCTCGATGATTGGCTGACAAATTAAAATTAATTAAACATCTATTATTACTATTTTGTAAAAAATGACACATCAATTTTTTCCATTTGTTTTATTAAATGGATTTTTAAGAAAATTTTGAAATTCTTGTTGTTTATTGTCGTTACCATCTACAAATAACAATAATAGTTTCAACAAATTTTTCAAACTATTTTTGTTACTTACTATTTTTGTTGTTACCTGATAATGTGGATTATAAGATTATTCCGCCACGTTCTCGCTCCTTTGACCTTTTCCACACCGCACGCGTAAACGCACGGTGTATAGATGACCCCCATTTGAGGGCTGAGTGAACACAAGAACTTTTAAGTCCTGCCGTCATATCCGATTCTTTCTCTGTTGTTTCATTACATCGGGGCCATATGCCCCTGGCACCAACTATTATTGGTAAAAATTTAATTTGTTTACCCGGCCAGCGTGTCTTTGAGGCCTCAATAAACTTTTTGTTTGCATATACTTTTTGCTTTTCGAGTTATATTTCTTCCATACCCCTGTTCCCCTCCCAGCTGACCTGTACGTCAGCAACTACTAGCCCATCATTCTTATGTACAACCAAGTCAGGCTTGAATAGTTGGCCATCTTTGTGCCTGACATGGGGCTCTTCTTCAACAACCCACCCTTTGTCTTTACAATGCTTGCAGATCTTTTTAGCAATTTCGTTGTGCCTATAAATTCTTTCGTAGTGGGTTATTGGGCATTTTTGGAGGACATGGTTGAGTCTCCTGCGTCGCACATCCCCCCCCCCCCCTACATGGTCTTAGCTCAACAGGGTTTGAAGGTATTGCCGCTGTAGGGAGGTTACCCGTTCTCAATTGCATGGCCCTAACAAAGTCTCTGCCCGTCCATCCATTGGGCTTTTTAGATAGCCAAGTTCTGCTGGCTCTATTTTCGGCACATAGGTCGAGACCCTTCGACGTCGGTTGAGAGGCGATTTTGTCTCTCCACATATGCTCTGACGGCACCTCGCCAGACATATTATTCAGTTTGTGCAAAAGTGCAGTAGTATCAGGGTGTTGCAGTACCGCACTTAAAATTTCATCTGTATCACACCTTTCAATTAAGTTCGATAACCTCTGGAGCAGGATTCTAGGTATATTATACCTGAGATCCAGAATACCAAGACCACCATTTATTATTTTGCCATGAATCATGGCATCAGCTGTATGGGCATGAAGGTGTAGATATTTCCTAACTGACACGTTTATCATTTTATCCCTACAACCATGTCCCACCGCAATATGTGTGGAATACAATACATTGAACAAGTCTTCATATGGCGTAACATAAATGATATTATCATTTTGCTCTCCTTTTTTTTTAATAACTGATTGTCTATTTCCGACCACCATCGTATCATACAGGGACAACAAATGATACTGCCTACGAGTTTTCTTGCCGCTGGTTTGTTTGGCAAACAAAATATCGTTTATAACCTAGAACATATGACTGTAACTAATAAGGAAGTGTATAGTCTGTCGATTTTTCTAAGAGAATGACTAAAGTAATAAAATTAAGTCAAGTATATTCAACAATGAATGTTCAATTGCAAGTAGCACCTCATAGAATAATAAATCAAAAGAAGGACCGACAATTTCACCATCTGGTTAGTTTTCGAACAAAGCAGGTAAAGGCGAGTGTTTACAAGGGATTCTTACTTGCAATTGAACATTCATTGTTGAATATACTTGACTTTATTTTATTACTTTAGTCATTCTCTTAGAAAAATCGACAGACTATATTTGAGGTTCGATTTTTCTTACCTCCTTCATTTCATCGTAATTCCATGGTTTTTTGGCATCTTTGTTTGCCAAATAATATTCACTAAGTTTTTTATAAGATAAACTCTTATGATTATCCATATTTGTTCTAAAATAACGACAATAAACATTAAGACTATGCTTTCAGTAACTGACTAAAGAAACCACTAGTCAACCGCCCTACCATAGCATCATTATGTCGATTACTCTGTTTGACTAGAATTAATGAGACATTCCCTGAACTGACTCACCATTTCAGTCAAGCAAAGGAATATTCATTTAATTACAGTGTTTGCCGGCAACACGACCAATGACTAGGCTTTCCGCGAAATGACGAATTACGGCCAACGACTACGACATATATATTTAATGTAAAAAATACATTATTTAGAACATGTATAGAAAATTGGGTTAACGTAATATGCATCACTCATTAATTGATTTACAAACTATGACAAAGACTTATAATTTTTATAAATATTATTGACAGACATTTTTAAAATTATTATCACTATTATCAGAATAAATAAAATTGAATATGTTATATACTCAATTGACTCAAATGGAAAGTTTACTTCATCTATCGATCTATCAGTTATTATTTCATTTACATAAATACATTTCATTGAATGGTTTATCATCATAATACTGGTGTATTTAAGAAATGAAGAAGCGCCAAAACAAATTCATCTTCTTTTTTCTTGGAAATAATTAATTCTTTTATTATATCTGAATGAACATTGTGCGAACTTGAATATGTCAACAATGTTTCAGGTATAAATAGTTTTTTCAAAATTTGTTCAACTCTGCTTAAATTGTTGTCTACCATATAATTCTTCAAGTGTTTAATACAAACAAGCTTGTAATTTTCTTGTACATTTTTGTAATTACAATGTTATCATCAAAAATGGTACAACTATGAAAATTGGGTTTTGAAATTAACGATTTAGCAACCCATCGACCTTCCCATCTTGTCACCAACTTAATATCTTTGTGCTTTCTAATATTCTCCATGGTTTTACCAAAAATAGAATTATTCATCAATTTAAAAAAGTTCTTTTCAAATTCATTCTTTGATTGCTGTCGTAATTGTGTATTTAAATCAATATATTTTTTCAGTCAGGGAGCCTGTTTAAATTTCAAAATTTTATGAACTTTTAACAAACGCACACCTAAACTTAAGTACAATTTTAAATTTCTATAATGAACAACATAATTTGTTCTATTATACAAAGTTGTTAGTAATTTACTTGTTTTTGATTCAGGAGGAATTATATGATGGGGTGCTAAAGGCAAGTCTGAATGTAATTTGTGTAAACTACTTGGGTATTCCAAGTCTACTTCTAAAATATAACCAAATTCTCCAAAATCATCTAAACATAAAATATCTAATGTGTTTTCTTTACACATGGTAAATATGCGCTCATTGCGGTACTATACAAATTGTTTACATCAAAATACATAATAAAAGATTTTGGTGAATTTGGATTGAAATTAGACATATATTATTAGCCTTTGCATATCTATTAGAACATTGAGAAATACCACATCTTATTCCTCGTTCAATAAACAACAGCATATCAATGTCAGTTAATAATTCTAGTGTTACATTTGTACATTTTAACATTGCATCAAATGCAAGGCCAAGTGCAGTAAAATTATGCGATCGAGTTCATAAATTTTTAAGCAATTCTTTCGAAAGTTCTCAAAAAGTTTTTGAATATAAATCTGAATATTCACCTAAATTTTGAATATTAATAAAAGTTTTCCAAGTACTTTGAGCATGTAAATAATCATCATCATCTATATCTGAATTATTTAAATTACTATATATAAAAATGTATTTTATTGGGTAACTTAGTTTCATTTAATTTTTCCCATGAATCAATATATTCATAAGGAAAAACTCCTTTACGGTTCAACAAATTAAACTCAATGTTATCTTTATAACAAGATTTAATAATTAATATTTGGTTGGGATTTAAATAAGAACTTAATTTATCGAAGCTACATGACATAAAACGAAATGAATCAATAAATCTAAATTTAATATTTGTATTATCAACATATTTAGTAAAAGAAACATATTTTTCTTTATTTATTGCAATAACTTTAATTATATCAGAAAAATAAACAACAGCTCTTCGATTTTGTATAAATTTAGGAGTTTCTACATATGTTGAAAGACCATAACCAATGGGTAAGTTTTTCACTCGTGGCTTCAAATATAGATTTTTCGGCGAAAAATTTAGGTGAATTTCCACTCTACCTTCTTTTTTGTGATTAAATTAACCCAATCTCTGTTGATTTTTTTCAATAAAAATATAAGCATATAAATTGATTTAATTTTTTCACTTAAACGAATAAATGTTTTGCCAGCCCCAATAGGCACTCATCACATATTGTTTTCCCAATTTTTGGATTTGTGAAAAGAATTAACACTCGCTCCTATGCCAGAATAAAATTAAGAAAAACAAAAAAAAATTATTGTTGAAAGAATCCTCGAGTCGTTTTGCGTGTTTAGTTCGTTTTTGAAAATCACGAAGTCCTCAGATCGAGCGTTCTTTGACCAATTTCAAAATTTGTAGTTGCGATTAGTGTTAAGGGTATTTTTAATTCATTGCAAACAAAACCAGTCTTCATCATCAGTTCAACCTATTTTACGATAGACATCCCGTTGTCTTGCTTGCAAATGTAGTAGACCAGAATAATGACAAACGTATGATTGTATTTTGTTCACCGTAATGTGCATCTGTCCATATGGATGACTATGTTGAATACAATACTCGTTTCCATTCCTTATTTCCACTGGCTCACCATGGTAGCTAAAAAAAGTAAAAAACATAAGTATATTGCCTACTAAATTAAATGTACCCGTACAGCACACTTATCTGAAAAATATTTATGTAGATATCTTTCAGAGAAGTGTGCTGTACGGGTAGATTTAATTTTTCCTATTTCGGAACGTAGCTGTGGCTGCTGTTGCTGATGTTCTCCGTGAGACCAAAAATTTTTGATGAGCTGCTTGGTAGATAATGTCGAAAGCAATCATACGACTATCACGGCCACGAAGCGTCAGGTTAAGTTGTTTAAGATACTTAAACAGAATTATGTTTACTATAATTCTGAAAAGGGTAATCCTGTGTTCCAAATCATGTTTGTCACACAGAATTGCCCTATCAGAAAAATAGTCAACAAGTTCCTTAACCAACCTGTCCCTAACACCGTAATGATGCAGCACTGCCGGTATTACTCTCAACAAGTGCCATGTGCCGTCTCTGACGATCTGTCTCTGACGATCTTTGTTAAAGTACACGATGGATGCTTCAACACGTTACGTTTATATTCTTTGCGTCTCACAAAGGCGTTTTCTGGTAATTCCGTTGAAGTCGTTAATCGAGCTTCGCAGGATTTACAAAATAACAGCTTTCGGAGCAACTTTTTGGCAATAAACACTGCCACATAGGGGACAGCGAAATCCAAAACCGCAGAGTCGGGAAGACATTCCGTCGTTGGAGTTTTCAGCACTCGATCTGGCAGAACAGGGCTCATGAGCTGCTGTTGTGCGAGGATAAAGCTTTTGACACGAATTAACGAGCCAGTGGACCGATCCCCCTTACAGTTGGCCCCTGGAGTGCGAGGCGACGCAAAACCATTCATCAATAGGCTTTTGAAGGACTGGATAAAGCTAGAGCAAGTAGGTTCTCTAGCAGAATGGCCTCGAATTTGGGAAAAAAAGTTTTCCAAGGGATCTTGGTTGAATACCTTGGAAAAAGGTAAGTAAGGAGAGATTCCTGCCCTACTTTTTTCCCAAATGGATAAAGCCACGCAGCGAGAAAACCCAATTAACCAAGGAAGGGATTTGTGACTGAGACTTGGTAGAGGAAGTGCCACAAGGAACGAAACGCATGGATTTAAGGATAGGGATTGCAGTTTGCCAAAAGGAAATGTGGTTGCTGGTCCGCGTCACTGCACACCGATAAGGCTTATTTGAAAGAGGAACCTTCCGTTGGCCATTGACGCTGTCAAAAAGTTGCTCCAAGAACATCAGCAGATCAGCAGTGTCGATAGCTTGAGGATCAAGGTAACGGTGGGACGTCTTCGGCAACTCAGTGCTATAATCTGCTCTGGTATAAATGACCGACGCGACTGTATGACTAAACACCTGGCTAGAATTACGCACTTTCATTCTAGGGATTTTGTCAGGGTCCACATGCGCATCTGTCAACCGGTGGCATGTCGTAAAGATTCCCTGCGATAGATCTATCTCATATAGTCGCCGAATGTGTGACCAACGTGCCACCTTCTGCTTACCATCCTGGACGAATAGTAAATCTTGGGCCAGACAAGCGTTTCGCAACCCCTCAACAAATGAGGGGGGTCGTAAATATGAACGACCTCCTGGCCGTTGATTACATACCTTTGATATACGCCTTCGCAAATGTTATTGCGAAGGTAATATCCTAGAGTCTCATCCAGGAGGTGATTAATCGCACCGCGATTAGTGGGGCCTTGGTCACATACACTAGCGACTACAGTTAGGCCGATCGCACGCAGGTTACGAATCGCATGTTTGATAATACGCACTAGATCGATTTTAGGCACAGAACCCTCACAAAGTCCATAGCATAAGGGCTGCTTCCAACGTGTGTTCAATCCCTTGGCCATAAATACTACAGCGTGATCAGCAAGCTGAGGCCTTCGATCGACGCCACCAAAGTCTACAAAGCCCTCGACAAAGTCATGTTTAGCCGACATGTGTAGCCCTGTTGCTCGAGAGATTTCATCAAACAACAAGACGCAGTGCCTATCCAAAGGTTTCAGTTTCTCCACCGCTTCTCCCAGATGCTGAAACACGACATCATTGATGCCAGCCCACAATGACACCTTATTTAAGGTGGCTGCCAAGGTCCGCGGTGACGGTAACGCGAAAATTTTGGATAGGAACCGATAAGCCTTCCTGCTCTGTTTGTACAATTCTAAGGCCATAACCTTATCATTGATTTCGTACCGCCGCCCCCTAGATTGCAGAGCTTGGTTCCGCAGTTGCGACTCAAAGAATTCTAGCGTTTCGTCATTCACACCCCTTAAATACTTTAACAAATGGCTGTTCTTGGAAAGTAATGTTGACAGGTTACGCCGGGCGCTAGAGACACGTGACGCTTTTTGGCTATTACACATCCCATGACCGCTGTTCAACAAGCGCTGTCGGCGCTGCGCTATCGATGCCGGTCTCACAGCTGACTTTTCTAAAACATTAAAATATTCACGATAAGAGAGAAGAAGACTAATCATTGTTAAATTAAATTTTACAGATTATGGAGCTTGTTCTTATCGTTCTTTGTAATCCCCAACCTCTATATTTTAAACCGCAAACCGCCCTATTTAAATAGTATACCCTAAAAGCGTTTTCAAACACGCCGGTTTTTATCGGTCCCGGAACCGGCGATAAGACACATGGCTTATACACAAACCGCCAATGCCGGCGCCGGTTTGTTGTTCTTTCTTCTCCATTCCATCTTCGAAAAAATTTAGCGATTTCTCTCCATGATTTTTGTTTTTTGATTTTGTTTTTAAAACAATCTACCGATTTGTCCCACAGGCAGGGTTTATTCTCCACCAATTCAATTAAAGCAAACAAATCATATGTAAATGATCTACTCATTTTGTCAGACTAACTTATATCTCTCCAAGACAAGAAATAATGAAAAAATTGCAAACATCTATCCGGTGCCGGCTTGCCAATAATCGTGTGAAAGCGTTGATAAGAAAAAAACATGATATTCATTACCCAGGGGGGGGTTGTAGCTGTTGAAGTAGACGGTTCTGGTTGGAAATGGAACACATCCATGCTTACTGCACCTATAATGAAACATCCATGCTTACTGCACCTATAATGAAACAAATACATTCTATTAATATTTTTATGAATATGCGAATATAATGCAATAGAAGACATTTCATTTTATAAAATTGAGGGTTGTATCAGTTGAAGTGGATGATCCCGGTTGGGAGTCCAACACCATGCTTACTGCACCTATAATGAAACGAATACATTCTATTAATATTTTTGTAAATACTATAATATAATGGAATGAATAAAGACATTTAATTTTATAAAACGATTAGAGTTAACCTAGAAATAATAAATACAAGCCCTTCTTACCATCGATATAATCCAAAGTTTTAGAAAATAAACGTTGCCGTTTTCCATATTGCAATGATGGTATATTTAATTCCAATGGACGCTTCAAGGGGCTCAGCTTTGAATTTTCACTGGTTAACTTTAATTCCATTTATATAATACATACACAAGATCATGAAAAACAAAAAAAAAACATTACAATAGCGGTTTTCTATTCAAAATCGCCGCAGAAAATTTTTACACCTACCTCTTATATCAACCGGCGTTGTTCTTTTTTTTAGGCGACTTCACTGCCTCGGTAGTTATCATACATTCATTTCCTTCGTAATCTTTAATATTTTAAATAATTAATTTGTCTTTTCAACTACACAACTTATTTGGCAAATTCAATGTGGGAACTGCTCCGGCCAACAATCTCTGGCCTGATACTGTAAAGCATTTTTTCTCAAAATGATCGTCACAAATGCAACAATTACTTGGTATATCAGATCCAGAGACCAGACCGGAGCGCTCCATCCACACCTTCCTTGTTAACACGTTAAGTGCTCATTAAGAAACTGTTTCAACCCCCCAGTGCTCATCTACTGTTTTTTGTTGAATTTTGATAAAATTTGATTTCTATTTCGAAACATTGAATATAAAGTTATTTTCAGCATATTTTGAGTGCTTTTAGTCAGTGACGCAGATATGCGCTGTGAGCACCTAGTGATAAATTTCTCTCTCCAGCCTGTGGACGCATAAATGCGTCCGAATAACATTATACGCATTATGAAAAAAAGCCAAAAATAAAAACATGTGCGTATTTATAGAGTTACAACATGTAATATATCACTTACAATGTTATTTTCTATACTAATTTAATATAAAAAAAAGAAACAAAAAACAATATAAATATACATAGGTATAAAATCTAAGTCTCTACTATAAATTACTGTGGTATTCCTCGAAACAAGGTTCTAAGCAAAATCCTGCACCTTTAGTATCTTTTCTGACACCCTTGCTTGTGCAAAATTTACATTTTTTGCGGAGTGTTTTTCCTTTTGCGTCTTTTGGACAGTATGTTATAAAATGTGCGCTAATAACTGGGAGGGGTTACGGCTTTTCAGGCAGTAAATTTCGGATAATTTCAAGCCGAAATTCATAAAATGTAGCTTGACTCGAAATGTATTTTTTATATAAGAAATAAGAATTTAGGAGCAATAACTGGTAGATGTGTATTGCAACTTTTTTGTACCAACGCATAATTTTGCGGTGGCACGGATAATACGCCATGAATTGATCTTGGCGATCTACCCCTCCCATATATTTATTATATTCTAATACAGGTAGGGGCTTTGATTTCTCATCCCCTCTTTTATCATAGTAATTTTGCAAATTGTTTTAAATTCAGTCGAAATGTAAGTGACATATTGTTTATCTCTCCATTTACGAATCATGACTCCACTGGCGTAATTAGCAATCGTTTGGTAAGAGCTTGCCGTCACCAGACACAATTTGTTCAACCATGTACTGTGAGTCTTAGAAGTAATGGATTTGTACCACACATTCTACGTTATTCCCTCTTTGACGGCTAAAGTTCGAGCAGAATGGAAAGCACTTTGATCTAAATTATATATATTTGGTAATTTATGCGTGTCAACTGTCTGTTTTACATCCTTATTCTGATTGTTATAAACATGTCCTTATTGACTTATAATAATAGAAAATGTAACCAACACAATTGTCTCTAATTCAGAATTTTCTCGGTCTCTGATATTTGGGAGATCTGGACATACTCGCTTACACCTATCCTTAATATACATGTACTAATTATAAATAGAGCACAATAAATACAGAAAAGATTTTTATTGCAAGAAGATTATTCCAAACAGTGTAATGAAATACAATCGGCGCGATTAGCGTTATGGTATTATCTGATGAGTTGCCGTAAGCATTATCGTGCTTTGTTATTGAATCTTGGTGACGATGGTGTTCGATTGTATTCCAGATAGTCGTCATGTCCTGGAGCAGTTGGTGCTTTTATCATATGATTAAGATCCTTGGCTCGTTTAATAAGCCCTAATACACGCATATTGTTGATAGTCAGCACTAGCAAATGATGTGGAATTTTATCCATTACCAGTTCCACATGACTCATACAAATATGTACGTACAGTTTCTTGTAAGGTAACTAATGTTCTTGATTGTACGGACAAACAATGAAGTCTTCTACATATGTTTATATATTGAAGTATGGATACGAACAATATAGCATCAAGCTTTTCAGAAAACTCACCAAAATG
Source organism: Mylabris sibirica (assembly GCA_039776855.1). NCBI lineage: Eukaryota > Metazoa > Arthropoda > Insecta > Coleoptera > Meloidae > Mylabris > Mylabris sibirica. Next base: position 4,611,822 of record CM077840.1, on the reverse strand, counting down.
TGTAGTAGTAGATCCTCGGAGAATGAAACACTATGAACACCATTAGTATGAAACGCACTATTTATATATTTTTGTTAATTCCTATGTTTATAATATTTTCGTTTGGATTTAATTCTGGATGATAGGGCACACTGTGTCCAAATCGTTCCACTACTATTTCTAATTTGTATGGTACATGTTAATTAAATTGCATAACTCTGCCTACTTCATGGTTGTAAGTAGAGGGAATATTTTTCTCTTGCGTCACTTTTCTGCCATTACTTGAAGCAACTGCTTCAACCTTTATGTTATGATAGGCAGCGTTATCAACCATCAAAACAGATCGGGATGATAGATTAGGAAATACAAACAGAAAATTACAGTGAAATACAACCACGGTCTTGGATTGTTTCCGGATTGACCATCGTGGTCTTTTACAGAATTATAAGTTCTCTTTAATCCGTAAAACTTACTTGTGGCACTGCGGCCCCGTTACTTTATAACCATATTTGCACAAAGCACCGGCTATTCCGTCCCACACCTTCTTTTGCGGAATTTTTCCTTTATACAATTTTTCTTCTAATAATTTATACTGCTCAAGCAATAATAAAGAACTGTTAGATAATTGCGACAAGAGTCAATCTCGTCGGGATGTGGTAACCACGTCCAAAAGGATGACTATACACAATCATAATTTTTTTAGTAAATTAATATTAACAATGAATCACTTCTGTTGTCTAATAAAAATGGTGGACTGCAAAAATATTAATAAATAAGGACATTCATACAATAAACAATTGAACAATTTTTTTCTTCAGATAAGAAAAGATTAACACTGATGTTTTTAAAAAGGTTTTTGAACTTTTTGCTTTTCGATAAAACGAATTTAAATTGTCTGTTGATTTCAAATGGAAACAAGAAAAAAATAAAGGAAATAATCGGTATTGTATCAATAGTGTTTATTTTTTTATAAAGTGGTCTATGAAGATTACGTTGTAAACGTAGAATCCAAAATTAAAAAAAAAATCAATGACTCCTAATACAACCGATATGTTTGAAAAATTAATACACCACACAATAATTTTGAACTAAATAAGTATATTTTTATTTACTACGATTAACAAACATTTTCTAGAATGATTCATTCATAATAGCAACAACAAAAATAATCAAATTTAAAATTGATTACATTACAGGTTACCTTTGAGATTCAATAATTATGAATCTTTGTTGGTTGGTCTTAGCTAAACCATCTAATCTAATATTCTACACCCCTAATATTATACCCACAGTTCTATACTAATATAGCCGTAAAAACACAATATATTATTGTTTAAAACTTATTTATTTAAAACTATACAGATCACCACTTCACTGGAACACTACTCGACGATTTCTTTAATAATCGCCCTTAAGTCCTTTCTTCGCTTGGGTCCCAGTGGGGTGCTGCTATAATCGATGGAAACCTGTCATCCATACGGTCCCGGCTCTTCCAGAATCTTCCCTATATTGGGTACTAATCCCAGTACCCTTTGGTCTTCTTGGGATAAAACCAATAATGGTCCTTGGATTTCGCCGTCTGTTTCTGGATGACACCTTTCTACGTACCTCACCAGATTTCTCACTTGCACATAGTGTTTTGTATTATGAGGGCAGACCACCATGCTTGCAAATTGCAAGAACGTATGAGGGGGTAAAAGCTATGCATAAAAATTAAAAAAAAAATACTCCTAAATTTACGCTTGGTAAATATAAACGTTTTTCCCGTCATACGATGTTACAAAGAAAGGCCCACTCTGTTTGATTATATTTTTTTAACTCAATTTATTTATTGTCACTAATATCACTAATATCATCCACTTTTGCAGGTCCATATATGTTTATTATTATTTCTTTTACTATTGTTTTTAAAAAAATTGAAATTAAATTTGTTTTTTTAACTATTACTACGTTCAAGTTTCTAATGTTTTTAGCGCTTAATTTAATTTTAATGTCACCTTTATTTTGTGACCACTCAATTTCATTATTCCAACCTGGTTGAGTTGGACTATTTTGTAACTCAATTGATGTAACTTGTCCTCCAATAATAGTGGTTGTTGTTGTCATTGTCGTTGTTGATGTAGTTGTTGGTGTGTCTAATACAAAATAATTGAAAATAATAATTTTTGGATAATTTTTTATATTTTAAATTACCCATTATTGATGACTTGTCCAGCACTGTTGTCTGTCGTCTGAATAACTAAGCTAAAGTTCTTTTCATTGATAGAACTTACAAGGAAACGGCCCGAGGTGTCCCCCTCCGATTCTCTTGAATTTTTGATATGTTGTAGAGGATCAAAAAATAGTAGAAGCGTATTTTTTTTATCGGCTCAAATTTATTATAAAGGGGTGAAAATCGCCTCTAAAATTTATCCCCGAAAACGTTTTTTATTTAAAATATCTTAAGTTCTAATTAATATTTTGAAGTGAAACAAATTGGAAAATACTTCTATTTGCATGACAAAACTAGCAAGTATAGTTTAGTTCCTGAGGGTGGCTACCCTAATTTCTTATTTCAGAAAATCCTATTTTTTAAACTATTTTTTCAATATAATTTATGCAATAACATTAATAAATTTTTATAAAATTTTTTTTTGAGCTTAAGATAAAATATTAAAGTCGACCTGTTTCAGGGTTTTTGCAAATAAAAGCGTTATCGGGGGTAAACAACCCCCAAGACGCGAAATACTTTCCAAACGTTAAAATAAATATTTTAAAATATATAATAAATTGAAAGGAAATATGAATGAATTTTTTTGTCAAAACAAGGTTTTATTTACTTACATCGTCTTTTTTTGTTCTTTTTCTTCCTTTTCTACATTTTCCTTATCATTTTCGTCTAAAGAGAAAAATCACCGATTATGCACCCCTTGCATGAGATGACGAATTGACAAATATAATAGTAGGTAATAACTTACGGTCAGTTTCCATGTTGCTTTTGTTTTTGTTGTCGGCGTCATCGTCTTCCGACATGCCTTGTACTGCTTGTACATCTATTTCTTTTATGTTTGACATTTTTAAATGAAATGATAAGGAAGATATTTGCCACTATGGTTGAAAGGGGTGAGTCAAATTGTTGATGACGTTCAGATTTTGCAATAACAAACAAGACAAGGACAGATAAGTTCGATTGAAGAACGAAAGAAAGAAACAGAATGAATGTCTATACAAAGTGTTCGATCCTCGTAGCTCATTTGGAAGTTGGTCGTTTTCCCCCATTTTATTCTAGAACAGGTGGAAATATTTCGTATTTTCTGTGGAATATAATGGAGAAAAACGAAAAAAAAAAAAAAATTGGGAAGGTCTCCGTCGTTTTTCGTTTTGCGTGTTTAGTTTGTTTTTTAAAAATTGCGATATTGTCCAAAACGATCGTTTTTTGGCCAACTTTGAAATGAGCTAGGAGGCTTTAATTTTGCTAAAATGTTCCTCAGTGACTCTCCTACAAATACTTGAAATATTTTCCCAATCGCTCGTCGACTAATAGGAGTTTCATAGAACCGACTATATTTAGATCGAATATCTTGTATTTCCATGTATTTCTTTCTAGACGGTTTTCAATGCTGTCTATGATTTTCGATTTGCAATTTTACAATTATTATTTTATATTGTGCATATTTTACAGGGAGCTTTCTATTTGTTTATATACAGGATGTGTCGTAGTGATGGGACATTAGATTAGAAGTATACGAAGTTCTAATTGATGGATGTTTCTGGAAATAATTTTTGCTGCGTTTTACATCACTTTTTCAAGCACCTCGGGCGGTATAGCGATGATTGTGGCACGAATGTTTGCCTTGAGTTCGTCAATGGTCTGAGGCTTGCTGGCGTACAACTTGCTTTTCAAATAACCCCACAAAAAGAAGTCCGGAGGGGTCAAATCTGGAGATAGGGCGGCCAGTCAATGTCACCATTTTTTGACACCACACGTCCTGGGAATTTTTGTTGGAGAAACTGCATTGTTTGATCTGCATTGTGGCATGGCGCACCGCCTTGTTGGAACCAGTAACCGTCCAGACCTTTTTCACGCATATAATATAAATATAATAATATAAAATTCAAAATATATAAATTTTATATTTCAAAATATAAAAAAAATAGATTGAAATTTGCCGTTTTTGGTATATTCTATTTATATTATTAATATATTTTGTAAAATATAAATAAAATATACATTCGTTATATAAATAAAATAGATCCATTAATATATATTTTAATCAGTTTATTTTTATGTTCAGCATACATTCAATACTAAACTTTTAAGCAACAATTATTTCAAATGAAATATGAACATAAAGATATAAAAGAACTTATCTAATCTTGAACATCCTTGGGCTTCACTTTTTCCTGACTTACAACTTTGTGACGAAGTGATGTAATTTTACTATTAATGGCTTGTCCAAATGCAGAATCACTCATTTGACCTGGGTACATTTTGTTTACAGTATCTAAAATTATTTTTTAAATTAAACTTAACACTTTCTAGAATAAATATTAAATTGACATAAAGCCTTAATAATTACATTTCAAAGCTTCTATTATTTTCGGGTCCAAACGTTTCTTTTGCACAGAATTATCTTTATTTTTAGGAGCTCCCCCTTTATAATTACTGTTCAAAAGTACGTCAAGATCAAATAAAGCTGGCAATAAAGTCTTTATCATATGCACTGGATTTGGTTTTGATATTGCAGTAGCCCATTGCAATTCATCAACTTTTACTTTACTCCCAGGCGTTCCAATTTCAACCTGTATATTAGATAATTGTCATTGTGTTATTTAATTAAAGTAATTTTATTTTTTATAAAGTTTCATTTTTGTCATATTTTTTTTTTACTTACTTGTCCCACGTAAAAGCCACTTGTTTTTAATTTTTCACTTGTTTGACATGGTATTTTTTCTCCATTATTATTTTTGGCACTTAATAATTGGTCAAGGGATTTTTGCATATTGGAAATATCAGTATGGATGACATTTAATTCTGTTGATAATGTCTCAGTACTGTGTACATGTAATGTGTTGAGGTTAAATAAGGTTATGTTGATATAATAAATAGAGAAATAAATAAACTATGAATTTACAGTATATTTTAAATATGGAAAACTTATATAAATATCATAACATATTAGGTTTCTATTAAATATATAAATTTTATATAATTTATATACAAAAATTTTATATTTTTTATATATTTCCAAAAAATATATACATATTTAATATATTTTCAAGAATATATTCACTTCTACGCGGGGTTTCGCCTTCTCTGAAGAGAAATGGCCCAGTGATGGTTTTGGCGCAAACGCCAGCCCAAACAGTCACTTTTTGATCATGCAATGGTGTTTCATGGATCTTGTATGGATTCTCCGTTCCTCAAATACGGCAATTTTGCTTGTTAATGGCGCCAGAGAGTGTGAAATGGGCCTCGTCGGTCATCAAAATTTTCTTCCAAAAATCAGGTTCAGTGTCAACCATTCTAGCGACTGTTTGGCCGTATTCCGAGCAACGTGGACGGTCTGTCGGTAATATTCTTTGAGTCAATTGCACTTTATACGGAAACAAATTCAAATCATCCTTCAAAATGCGCCGCAACGTGGTTCCACTGACGCCAAAATGCTGAGCGCGATGACGATACGACATTTGTGGGTTCTCTGCAACACTCACTCTTGTTTCTCAAAATTATAGTATTTGCCTTAATATCCTTAACATTATATGATTTTGGTCTATCTGAATGTGTATCAACAGGTAACAATGCAGAAATTATAGCCCATTTAAAACAAAATTCATCAACATTTTTAATATTGATACAAGCCCGCTTATTTCGAATTTTTTCCGGTAACATAATATATTGACTACCACTTCTCAATGGTTTATACTGATTAATATTAATTTCCAAATGACTTATACCAGTCAATGCCCATCCACTATCTCTCTCTCTTGATATTCATCCATTTTGGTTTTTGGTTGCGATACCATCAACTCATAATTTGAACGTATTTCATCCTCATTTTGTACCAAAACCATTCTTGTATTGAAACTTCTAATCGAATGGTCTTCTATTTCTTCATCATTTTTTTTAGATAATTAGCAAAGAGCTCCAAATTAAATTTAAACAAATTGTGTTACACTAATTGCTGTACAAGTTCACATATAACGATTTCTTCAGCCTTAAAGCAATTTTCTCTCTTATATCTCAAAAATATATCTCTACCATTATCCCAAACTGAATTGAAGATGTTACCATCTCCAAAAGCATACTGTATCATCTCATAATATGAGATATTATCTGCTCCAAATCTCTCATCGCATTAATCATAGGACGACGAAAATTTCAACCCACATTGTGCGAATCGAAAGCACATAGATCGCTATCTAACTCCAACTGTTCTGGATTTCCACTAACACGTATTGTTTCGTAATTATCCGATATTCTAATGCCTGATATAGCTGCTGGACCTGTAAAATAATGTGACGCATCCAGATCCTTGTCCCCACCGCCACGGTTAGATGTATTAGTAGATACATAATTAACCATGTGAGCCGCAACCGCGACTTGAGCATGTAACGTTGGTAATCGTAAAACATAAATGGCCCGTGTGGGTTTATATGGAACATCCCGATATCCTACAGAACCAGGAGTCTTACTAATCAGTTTCTCTGATAACATTTCACGGCAGAAAGCTCGCTTTCCCAAAGCCATGGCAATACCAAGACATCACCAAATAACAAATTGAAAATTGAATCGTAATATACAGGTCGTTTGAAATGGATAGAAACATTTAGCAAAGTATATATCTATCTCCCGCTTTCATAATTCCATCTCTTGTATTTATTTGTCTTGTCTAACTTATGGAAACTGGCAATGTTTCCACTACCTATCCTTTTCTCACTAACTTAACTTAAAAAGAAACAGAAGATATGTTTCTCCGTCTGTTCAATGGAGTTAAATGAGTATTAGGAGGTGGAGTAAGTATCCCGCCTTAATTTGCTCGACCTCTTTCTAACACATGTGATAAAATGACTGCGGAAAGGAGAGGGATGATTCTGTAATGTTTCTATCTTATATTTTCTACTGGTATATATATACAGGGTGTTTACAAATTGCCGCAAAAGCTACACGTCGCGATATTCTTCTCCCGATTCTGAATCAAAAATCTTAATGCTAAAATGTTGTATCATGCTTTGTTTGTCTTCAGGAACCACTTAATAGAAACATACATTTGGCAACACTGTAATTGCATACTACTGTAATAGTAAGTACATGGTCGTTACCGTTACAATTTCTGAAATTCGTTCTTTAAAGACATTTTACGCATCATTAATAGTATCAGATTTGATTTGCTCTTTAAATTATTTGTTACCAAATAAAGCACATTAGAAATATTAAATTAAGATTTATTTTATAAAAGAATTGATTGGTTTTTTGAACATTTATCAACACTATTACTTACGCAGTTGTTCGAATTGAAACCCGTCTGTTTGTAAGCATAGTTGTAATCTTAGAGGTATAGTCTGTATTACACGTTCCAGCCTTTCCGGTGTAATTTCTAATACAGCCACGTTAATTCTATTTCGAACTTCGTCAGGGTCCTGTGGAGGTGTAGCGTAAACTTTTTCCTTAATAAAACCCCAAACAAAAAAGTCTAAAGGATTGAGATCGGGAGATCTCGCAGGCCATAAAATAGGACCACTACGACCAATCCACCTGTTAGGAAAGTGTTGATCCAACCAATTCCTTACATTACGAGAAAAATGTGCAGGAGCTCCATCATGCATGTAAATCATGTTACGGCGTATGTCTAACGGCATCTCATCAATCACTTGTTCCAAAACGTTTAGGTATCCATTAGCGTCTAGACGATTTGGTAAATAAATTGGCCCAACAACCCGGTTATTTATTATGCCCAGCCAAACGTTAACAGAAAATTTTCGTTGGTGACCATATTCCCGAAACACATGTGGATTTTCATCTGCCCAATGGTGAAAATTATGGGTATTAAATACGCCATCTCTCGTAAACATAGATTCATCGCTCCAAAGAATACGTCTTAAAAAGTTGCCATCTTCTTGAATCCTATTTAAGATTCCGTTACAAAAATTTAAACGATGTCTATTATCGTTTTCATAGAGAGGTTGAACTTTGTTTATATGGTATGGATGAAGAAGGTTTTCTCGCAGAACCGAATGAACTGTCCTATTACTGGGGATATTAAAAGTGGAAGCTAACTGTCGGGTGCTAACGGAGGGATCTTGTTGTACTACGCCTAGAATTTGCTCTTCCACTTGCACAGTACGCCTTTGTCTAGGTCGACCAGCGTTAGGTCTCGTTACATTAAATGAACCAGTTTCACGAAGACGTTGGTCCAGTCTTCGAAATACATTTCCACTAGGATGTCTCCGGTTTGGAAAACGTATGCGGTATTCTTCTTCTGCCAAGTTTGCATTTCCATTGCAGAAACCATATACCATGTACATATCGGCATACTCATTAAATGTAAAATTATTCATTAGAAGTATACAATTTAATAAAACAAGAACGATAAAACAAGAACGTTAAAACACAGGAACAGAAAAACTAATGAAAATAATACAAAAATTACGAATCTAAGGTTACACAAAATTATACGATACGAATTACATAAACATTACTGTCATATTTTGACATTTAAATGTCATTGCCGTACTACGTTGCCAAATGTGTTTTTCGTGGGAGGATGTTAATAAACAAATGTTAAAAATGAGATTATAACTTGAAAAGAGAACATTTTCGAAAAAATATGATCAAAATTCGTCTCTATTCTAAATTGCAGATATCTCTATTGAGAGATATCAAGTAGAAACGCTTGTTTACGTACTAAAAATCTAAACTTCAGTAACCTCGTGAAGACGTATGAAGCACGATACAACATTTTAGCATTAAGATTTTTGATTCAGAATCGGGAGAAGAATATCGCTACGTGTAGCTTTTGCGGCAATTTGTAAACACCCTGTATATACAGTATAATTCATAACAATACGAACATAGGAGAAACTTTGGCTACGCCTATTTAAACTACTTACATATTAGTTAGAATGAGACAGAGATCTATGGGTGTTTTAGATGAAAAAATATGGTGGTATAATTTTTCCGCTCTCCCTTAGTGCTTTGACCAAACAAAACAATTTCTTTTGTACGAAAGAGCCTTGAAAACTTTCAATTTCAACAGATAAGAATAACTAGATGGTCAAAGGAATTTGACATCTCATTCTATTATTCATGGGACATCTGTTTAAACAAAGAAGGGACTATCTTATTATTCTTTCACACAACAATCTTTATTCGATTAATTGGTAATTAGTAACAATTTGTCAATTAGAATCTTTTTTTTTAATACATCAATTTAGTTCAATTTATTTCATGTTTGTTTTAGTTGATTGACTTACTCGAATTAATGCTATAATTACCAATTAATCGAATAAAGATTGTTGTGTGAAAGAATAATGTCCTGAGAATAGTCCCTTCTTTGTTTAAACAGATGTTCCATGAATAATAGAATGAGATGTCAAATTCCTTTGACCATCTGGTTATTCTTATCTGTTAAAATTGAGTTTTCAAGGCTCTTTCGTACGAAAGAAATTGTTTTGTTTGGTCAAAGCACTAAGGGAGGGCGGAAATTATACCACCATATTTTTTCATCTAAAACATCCATAGATCTCTGTCTCATTCTAACTAATATGTAAGTAGTTTAAATAGGCCTGGCCAAAGTTTCTCCTATGTTCGTATTGTTATGAATTATACTGTGTATATATATATATATATATATATATATATATATATATATATATATATAAACACTATAACGGTAATAATTGTAACGACAATAACGATAAAAACTGTTGTAATAATAATGACAAAAAAGAAGCTTCTAGCCCCGTCAACATCAAACAATTTGAAATTTGAAATGAATTCAGCGAACAACACAAGCATCGAAAAATTCCCTTCGACACTACTCGAACGCGTACAAAAACAGAAATACAATTTCCTTTGAAGTAGCGACGAGCCATGGGTTACTGTTCGTGATATTTGTTCACGCTCGTTCGTGCGCGGCCTGCCGTCCACACTACACGAAATGCTCTTAACATTTGCCCTCGTTCGTTTAATGTGGACGGAGCTTTAGTTATTATCTCAAGTTATTCTTCTTTTCAATACTGATCCCGTCGGTTTGTTTATTTTCAATGATGTTTAGATATTTTTCTCTTATTAATTCAAACAGAAAATGTTTTTCTGATTCAAGGAAATTTCGTGAACGTTTATTTTTTGTTTCTTCCTTATTTTCGTAAACTGCACTTTTCTTATCAATGGTTGAAACAACAGTACTGGTGAATTTACAATTTTTAACACAATACAATGTGTATATATTATCTGCCAATTTACTTTAATTGCCCTTTAGTTTTCTCACCTTTTCTTCAGATTGTATTTGCCGCTTGAAAAACCGACCACATCTGGCTAGCATCTGGGACGACATCTCTCATAGAATTGAAAAATGGACTTCATGAGTTCATAGTTATAGAATCGATATTTTGTAGACTGATCTTTCCAGAAACAAATATTGAGTTTGTCGATTCCATAACTTATCAGACCTAATACAAATACATAGGTATACATTCTGAACTACCATATAAAACAAATCAATTTTGTTTACTTTATAGACCTTTTTTTTTCTTTTCTTTTTTGGTGAGGTGGAGAAATGCAATTTACGCACCCCAGTCTACCCAATGCCGACTGGGAGTGTGGGACTCGGCCACAGGGCCCCTACCCACTAAAACTCCACCTCGTATCCTCTCCCCCGCCTCCGGAACCGCGTGAGCATAATATCAGTGGCGGGGTCTCCTCTACCATTTGCCACCGATGTCATCTTTCTGTGTCGTGTTGTCACTTACCCCTTGAGTGTGTGAAGCCCTCAGGGCACTGTCATTCTGCATTTTCAGATGCTCAGTGCTTTCCTGAAGGCATCGCACCGGTTCGTTCCTATTTTGTGCCCAGTAGTATTACATACTGGACACTTGACCTCATTTTTGCACTTCTGTGCCCCTGTTGGCCACAGTTGAAACGGCACTCGGACTTCCCGCTGGCTGTGCAGGTTCGCGCTATATGTCCAAACCCTAGGCATCTAAAGCATTGATCCACCCTTAAACTTTCCTCGATCCTCGTCCTAACGAGACCCACTGATATGAACCTTTTCTCGACCAGTTATTTCGCAGCTGTTTCGTCCAACACAACAGTCACCGTCTGGGTGCTGTTTCTACTAGGCCTGAGCTCTCCAATTCTCAGCGTGGCTGGGGTTATTGCCAGCTCTTCGATTATGCTCTGCTGCACTTCTTCCTTATCAATTGTTGCATCAAGATCTCTTACAAAAATGGTTTTGATCCGTGTCCCCATAGAGCTTGCTTGTCGTATCTTCACGTCGCTGATGCGATTTTTCAATTTGTCTGTGATATTACCGACGGTTTTCTCATCCTTGTCTGTGATGATAAGCAAGTGCCCATCTTTGGTACTCCTTGTCTTCCGTATAGCCTTTTTGTCAGCATCGTTCTGTAAGACGTCTTTCACTGATGTCAGCATTTGACTAAATGATTTTCCTCCCTTTGACAGCATGATCGCCTGGGTGTTATACTCACGTTGATGTCTCATAGTCGCCGTGTTGGCATCCTGCTGCCTCGGGACATACAGACTTACTTTGATGTCTATGCCTTCGAAAATGGTTTGAATCATCTTCATCATCACGTCGACACCCACCTTAGGAGTCTTATGAGTGGTCGCTTTGTCAATTTTCTTTCTCTCTGTTTGTATGATCGCCTTGGCCTTCATTACCGCTTCAAACATGCTCGCTTCCGAACCGTCCGTGGTTATCCTTATTAGTGTCTTATTTTGAGTAATCAGCTCATCGTTTCTTCTTACAGTTGTGACAACTGATAGTAATTCGACTTTCTCTTTTGCCTCTCTGAGGTGGGGATACCTGCTCCCATACTGACTTTGAATGCCTTTTGTCATCTTAAGATCGTTCTCCTCAACTATGATGATTTCGCAGTCATCCGTTGTGTCCAACGGATTCCCAACTACAACGTTTACATTCTTTAACACCTCCTCAGGCCATCTATGTGTCTTAATTTTTTGGAAGTCACTCAGTTTTCACCTCTTTTATCTCATCATTCGTCACAGAGATCTGCCCGGTCTGGGAGCCCCTTTCTTTTTTCTCTTTTTCCGGCGCATTGTCGTTTCTCATTAATCGCGCTTCTAACGCTGCGTTGGTCAAATTTATTCGTGAATTTTCTCTCTGCAATTCCCACCAGATCAGTCAGCTGCTTACACAAAACACTGTTAGGTCTTTAATTTTTTCTTTTAGTTCAACAATTGCGCTGCTTGCGTTGGTTAGAATCCCTGCCGGGATTGTAACCACTTCAGTCCTCTGTTTCCTTGGACTTGAACTGTATCTGTATTTTCTCTTTTTAGACGCCTTTTCGATTCTGTCTTCATCAATATCGCTGCCATCATTGCATCTCCCAAGCCCAGGCTCTGAGTTTGTCCGAATTCGCTGTGGTGGCGTCCTTTGTAGCGATTTTCTTCGCCCAAAAACCTCATCCTCGCTTTGGAACAGAAAGTCCAAAACGTGGCTCTCATCCAAAATCTGGGACTCGCTACTCCCACCGGGTGTAGTCCCCCACCCTGTGCGCCTTTCTTTTTTGTTTCTTTATGTTTCTCCATATTTGTTCCCACGAGTCTGGGCCAAAAGAGGTCACCCCCAGGCAGAGGGCCCAGTACCTGGGGGATACTTTATAGACCTGACCTTTTTTTAAATTTTTTTTTGGGTGTTGCCGGCGCATTCTGCTAACCTAGACAAATGACCCTGCGACACCACCACTGCTGGGACTGTTTAGCACTTGCATCAGCAGTGGTGTTACCATTATTCCTTTCGTTCTTATGTTTCTCGTTCTTATTACCTTTCTAGTTCTACATCACCCTTCCTCCTTGCGGAGATTAGGTGTTCGGGTTTACCTCTCTTGGTCGCTCGTCCTTCATCTTTTCCCTCATAATTTTTTCGATATAATGCTCAATTTTTCTCCATTTGTCCTTGCTTTCCAACATCAAGTTTATTACATTGTCTTTTTCTAATCTAATACCAATTTCTAATTCCAGATTTATCTTGTGCCGACAAAACCTTGGACATTGAAAAAGCGTGTGGTAAGTATCACCCTTAGCGTTGTTACAGTGTGTACAATTGTCATTTGGTCTTTTGCCAATTCTATGTAGGTAGGCTTCAAAAGAATCATGCCCACTCAGAAATTGTGCTGTAAAGAAGTTCACTTCACCATGACGTCTGTCCGACCATGTTGTTAAATTTGTGACTAGCGATCGTGTCCATGCACCATTGGTACTAATTGGATTATTCCATCTCACTATCCATTTTTGTATGGTAATTTCTTTTATTTCATTAATTGATTCCATTGTTTTATTACTTCTGTCTATTTCTGTTCTTTCAGTTATTAAAAGGTCGATTGGAGTTGTTCTTGCAATCACGTCACTGGCTTCTGCAGACGTTGTGCAGTACAGTCTACCAACCCTCATGGCTGCTTTCCTCTGTAATGAGATAAGTAAGTTATTATATAATTTTATACGAACGACATCGCTCCAGATCGGTGCAGCATATAGTACAATCGACTTCACAATGGAATACTGAACACGACGTTTCTTTTCGCCTGGACCAGAGATGTTGGACATAAGTTTACTTATGGCACCCAGTGTCCTACTTGCTTTCTCAGTCACTTGTTTGATATGGTGTCCAAATTTCAATTGATCATCGAACCATACACCTAAATATTGGATATATTTTTTAGGTTTAATTATGATATTATTGATTTTAAATTCGAATATAGTCTTTGGACGTCGACATATTTTGAAGATCATTGCGTCAGTTTTTTCTGGCGCTATAGACTTTTTTTTCGGGGTGTAGTGGGCGCCAAGGCTAATCCAACAAGTGACCCTTTGACACCACCACTGCAGGAGCTGTTTATCACGTTGCATCGACAGTGGTGTTACGAGATGTTACCATTCAAAATATACCATACCATACCATCGTCTAAAATTATTGACCCTACATCTTCCTTTCCTCTGTTGTGCACAGAGGATTAGGAGTTCAGGTTCGTCGATCCTTCCCTCTCCATATTTCTTTCATCTCCGGCGCGGGTGAGCATCACATGATTTATAAACTTGTCAATGGTCTTCCACTTTCTCTCACTTTCCAGCATCACATTTACAATATTGTGCTTACCTAGTCGTTTGCCCAAAACAATCTCTAATTCCAATCTTTTACCAGCAAATCTACTACATATGAAAATGGCATGCTCTGCATCACCAACTGGTCCACTTCCATCTTCTTCAGTGCAATACCAACATAAATCATTATCTCTTTTATTAATACGATTCAGGTAAGCTTCGAACACTCCATGACCGGATAAAAATTGACTCAAGTAGTGATTTAGCTCCCCATGTTTCCTGTGTACCCACTTGTCCACGTCTTTTATCAATGTGCGTGTCCACATTCCTGTAACATACTTTGTTTAATTTCTAATATTTTGTCATTACCCTTGTCCGATTTTTCAATAAGTGTTCTCTCTTTGATTTGTAGGTCTATCGGAAGCAGCCCGGCGATGACATCTGCGGCCTCCGACGAAACTGTCCTGTAAAGACGAGCAACCCGCTATAGACCTTTTTTTGGGAGGTGGTGAAATGCATTTACGCACCCCAGTCGACCCAGTGCCGACTAGGAGTGTGTGACTCGGCCACAAGGCCCCTACCCACTAAAACACCACCTCGTATCCACTCCCTGCCCCCGGGACCGCCGAAGCATTACATCAGGGGCAGGTCTCGTCCTCCATCACCATCGATGCCTATTCCGCCCCAGCTGGGGCACCACAACTAATCGAAAGGCAGTGCCTCTCACTTACTACCATACCATTCCCTTGGAAGCTTAGGCTATCTTCGTAGCCTGTCAAACTCCTTGTCTTTCCTAACCAATACGTTCTTAAAGTATCGACTAATTATTGACCAATTGTCTTTATGTTTCAGCATGGTTGGAACCAGGTTGTCTGGCGCCAGCTCACCAAATCTGGACACAATGGGGATCCTCAGGTCATCAAATGATGCACAGTTAAAGATCGCCTGTTCGGCATCGTCAACACTTCCACACTCTGGGCACATGTCGTCTGGCCACCTGCCAAACCTATGTAAGTAGGCTGCAAAGGCACCATGTCCTGAAATAACCTGAGTAGTGAAATAATCCACACTTACATGCTTAGTCCCAATCCATGCGCCAATGTCCTTAATAAGTCGCTTTGTCCAGTCAGCCTTACCCGTATCACCTTCCCACTCGCTCTGCCATTTCTCCAGTGTTAGTTCTCTCTGACCAGCACGATCCTCTTCTGCACATTTTGTTAACCTCCGCCTCTCGTCTACCACCAGCGGAATTGGTATGACGCCTGCTATAACGTTGGCGGCTTCTGCTGATATAGTTCTGTAACCGCTGATGATTCTCAGGCACATTGTACGCTGAATAGATGTTAACAGCTCTCTTGCCTTACCAACACCCAAGGCTCGATGCCATATCAGTGCGCCATACAAAAGTATGGACTGCACCACCATATAGAGCACCCGTCTTTTGCTACTCTGTGGGCCCCCCACTCTAGGCAGGAGTCTTCCAAGTACATTAACTACCCTGTAAGCCTTACCTACAACCATCTCAACGTGCTTCACAAAGGTGACTTGCTTGTCAAGCATGATACCTAGATATTTGACGCATTGCGTCGGGACAATTTCACAACCATTCATCTTAAACTTGATGTCACGATATCGCTTACAATAGTTGAGCATGACCGCGCAGGTCTTACCCGCAGCCACCCTCAACTCGTTAGCACCCATCCACTTTTCAACCAACTCTAAGGACTTATTAACTTATACTCATCCTCTGCAGACACCACCAAAGCTAAGTCATCCGCGTAGCAAATAATACGCGTCCCGGATGGCACCCGCATCCGCATCACGTCATCGTAGAGCACGTTCCACAGGGCCGGCCCAAGAACTGAGCCCTGCGGAACGCCTCCTCCAATGGGCATTACTCGACCTCTGCATACTGCGACCCGCCTACAGGACAAATAATCTTTGATTAGATTGACCAAATACTGTGATATACCTTTTTTCTCCAGTTTTTCCACAATCAGCCGCCACGACGCCGTGTTAAATGCGTTTTCGACATCAATCAGGATTAACGCCGTGAACCCTGGCTTATCTAATCTCTGTAAACGGTCTTTAGAACTTCCTGTACGGCGTTGACAGTTGACCTTCCTCGTCTAAACCCAAACTGATTTGGAGAAAAATCACCCCTCATCTCGATTTCATCCAGGAGCCTAGAATTGATTAAATTCTCAAACACCTTACCTAAAACGCTGATGAGGCAGATTGGCCTGTATTTAGTTGGTTCATCACAGTTCGCCTTAGGCTTCTCGACCAATACCAGATTTGCGACCTTCCACTCAAGTGGGAAGGTACTGGACAACATCATGTTATTAAATAAGGTCCGGAAAAGGGCTGGGTTGCAGCTTATAGCCAACTTCGCAACCTCTGGGGTAATCTTATCAGGACCAGGCGCTTTCGAATTTTTTAGTTTCCTTGCTACCATCAGGATTTCCTCCTCCGTAAACAGATCCGGGGGCTGCGTGTTTGTAACCTCGATTTCGGGGCCTACACTGCAAACAAACAAATTCTCAAAAAGTCTTACCCGTTCCTCCTCAGATAACTCGATCTTAGGATTGGGAAGCCTCAATTCATTAATGACTATTTTATAGGCATCCCCAAAGATGTCGCTATTTAGCTTACTGCACAGTCCATTCCAACAATCCTTTTTCGATTTTGCAATCTCTGTAACCAGTTGTTTCTTAAGTTGCTTGTATTCGTTTCTAGTACTGTCGATTTCAGCGGGTCGATCGCGAAGGGCTCTTTGGTATCTTCTGCGAGTTCTAAGTGTTTCGGCTCTCAGGACCTCTATACGGTCGTTCCACCAATATGGACATGCTCGTTGAACCATAGTCTTGCGCGAGCTCTCTTTTACGGCAGCCTGTATTATCGTCGTGACACTCTTTACATCAATAGTACCCGTATAGCACCCCATGTACGAGTCCAAGAGTTGCCTGCAACCATCCATGTTGACATATGTATTCATACGATTGGGGCTGTTCTCTTTCTTATCTTGGAGTTCAAACAGTATGTACCTATGATCGCTGGCCGTCTCCTCATCTAGCACTTTCCAAAAGGTCACAAACGGGACTATTTCCGGCGACACAATAGTCAAGTCCGCAAAGGACTTCCCATTGTGCCTAACCACTGTAGGCTTTCTGTCATCATTAAGAAGACAGACATCCATTGAATTTACCCAATCCAGCAGATGCTGACTTCTGTTATCCCTTATCATGCCTCCCCAAGTTGGGTGCTTGGAATTAAAGCCCCAGTGATAACGACGCACTTATCCTTCTTTTTTATGTCTTCTTCTAGCTCTAGGATAGACCGCTGGAAGACCTCGAGCCCGCAGTTCGGACTGATGTACACGCTGTACAAATAGAATTCTTCTAGTGCAACCCATAGGAAGCACTCGCCATCACCATACCTGTATACCTTCTGATTGGAGGTAAGTCTGATTATTCCTGCTATTTCTTTTTTATTTTTGTAGAAATTTCTTTTATTCTTAGCAGTTCTTTTGTTGAACTCCGTTACTGCAACAAAGTCAGCTTTTTCTTTCATTGCAAGAGCTATCGCGAGGTCCTGAGAAGGTGCCGAGTTATTGCAATTAATTTGTAATATTCTGGTCATTGTTGAAGACGCTGAAACACATCCTAGCTACGCGGGTCTTTTGGGTAAGCAGTGTAAATAAGATAAATCTATTATTAATAAAGCAAGGAATATATAAATTAATATGGACACGATATGTGTAAATAAATATGTATAGATAAAATTTGTAAACAAGACCTAGAATATGTAAATAAAATCTGTGTAAATAAATATGTAAATATGTAAAATAATATATAAAATCTGTAAAAATAAAATATATGAAGACCTCTTTGTAAATAAATGTGAATAAATAAAAACCTTGTAAATAAAAATATCACAGTTAATAAATACCTTCGAAATGTACCTGTAAGTGTATGTATAAATATATGTATAAACTATCTGTATAAATAAATAATGTAGAAATAAAATCTGTATAATAAATAGGTAAATAAATAGTGTAAAAATAGACTCTGTGTGAATAAATAGTGTAAAGATAAACTCTGTATACAGTATACTTCATAACAATACGAACATAGGAGAAACTTTGGCCACGCCTATTTAAACTACTTACATATTAGTTAGAATGAGACAGAGATCTATGGGTGTTTTAGATGAAAAAATATGGTGGTATAATTTCCGCCCTCCCTTAGTGCTTTGACCAAACAAAACAATTTCTTTCGTACGAAAGAGCCTTGAAAACTTTTAATTTTAACAGATAAGAAAAAACAGATGGTCAAAGGAATTTGACATCTCATTCTATTATTCATGGAACATCTGTTTAAACAAAGAAGGGACTATCCTCAGGACATTATTCTTTCACACAACAATCTTTTTTCGATTAATTGGTAATTATAGCATTAATTCGAGTAAGTCAATCAACTAAAACAAACATGAAATAAGTTGAACTAAATTGATGTATTAAAAAAAAAGATTCTAATTGAATTATTAAGTTAGACAAATAAAGAAATATTTAATGTTGACAAATTGTTACTAATTAATAAGAGTAATGAGTAACATGATTTTCATTAGAATGGATTAGATAATTTTTCAAGCATTTTTATTTTCAAATCTCTTTTCTCTGTTTACAATGCGTTCTCATAAAGGTACAATAAATCAGCTAAATTTATCGATAGAAGAATTATTTATTAATTTTACAAATACAATAGGTAAATTAATTAATTGAAAAAAGAAAAAAAAATGACAAAAAGTAATAATGATATACAAATGTTCATCTAATATTTACAAACAATAATAAAATTATAAGTTAGATAAATAAACAAATTATGAAAGAATTGTTTTTAGTCATAGCCAATATTATCTTTAACAAATACTTCCATTTTAATTAAATAATAACGGTAGACAACAAGGGTCAACAGAAACAGCACTTGTTATTTACCTGGAGACAGGATGACAACAAACTACATTTTGATTAATAGGGTAGTTTTACAACACTTTCAACAAAATATTCAATAGGTAAGAGTAATATGAGGCATTTAAAGGGTAATATAAAGGGAAATTGGCAATTTATAAATGTGGAATTTGCTGTGTGAAAGAGTAATGTCCTGAGGATAGTCCCTTCTATGTTTAAACAGATGTTCCATGAATAATAGAATGAGATGTCAGATTCCTTTGACCATCTGTTTATTCTTATCTGTTAAAATTGAAAGTTTTCAAGGCTCTTTCGTACGAATGAAATTGTTTTGTTTGGTCAAAGCACTAAGGGAGGGCGGAAATTATACCACCATATTTTTTCATCTAAAACACCCATAGATCTCTGTCTCATTCTAACTAATATGTAAGTAGTTTAAATAGGCGTGGCCAAAGTTTCTCCTTTGTTCGTATTGTTATGAAGTATACTGTATATAAATGGTGTGTATAAATAAAAACTCTGTAGATACATATTGTATAAAATAGACTGGTACCTTTGTAATTTATATAAATAAAGTTTCTGATAGTAATAATTGTTATATTTATCATTTTCTTGTTACCTCTTTTGCCGCTCTCCTCTCATTTTTAATAAATTCTACCTTTCGGCGATATAGGGGACAAGCCATTCCGCCTGCCCTATGCCCAGCCTCGTTGCACTCGTAACACACAGGGTCGTTCTCACAGTTTGCGGCATCGTGTCCTTCTTTGGTGCATCTAAGGAATTTTCCCTTCATAGAACTGTCATTATCGCACCCTCTCGCTTCATGGCCGTACCCTAGGCATTTATAGCATCTCCGCAGCATAATCTTTTCTTCTATTCGGCATGAGAGCCACCCGAATTGTAATCGTTTTTTATCTTTGAGACTACTCGCTATTTCGGTTGGGACAATCACTGTGGCAGTGCGTCGGTTGCCTTTTCTGTTGGGTTTTGGTGGCAGTACTGCTATTTCATCATCTTTCCCATTTGTAAAGTCTTTAATAGCTTCTTTGATTTCAGCTTCATTCGTGAAGTCATCTAGGTCTTTAATAACAAGCGTTTCCTTTCTAATATTAACTTTAGTTGTAAACTTATCTTTAAGTTGGTCGTCGATTTTTTGTTTTAACTCGGAAGCGCCATTGTCTTTATGTTTTCGTATCACGATTTGCAGCTTATCGTTCACGTTACGGATTGATCTGACCTGGACGCCAATTTGGTTTGTGTTAATTTATTTCTTCATGTTCTTTACTATTTCAGCAAAGTTCGGCTTTTCGCCTGCCTTAGCTTTGATTTCGATTGTTTCAAATCTACTCCGTCTCTTTCTTTGTTGTTCCCACTGATCGTCGTCGTCATCGTCACCTGTAATTGATTGTGTAGAGGCCATCCTGCCTCTTCTTGTTTCTTGGGAACTTGGAACTATTTGAAACTCCAGTGGCGTCTTGTGTGCTATATATTCTAGCGTCTTTCTGATTAGGCCAGTTGCAATTTGACTGTTGTTGTACATTATAAATTGTTTGTTTGTTTCAGGTACCCTCTGAAGTATATCCTTTATATTAGTGTACATCCCATCCAGGGCTTCCGCAGATGTTGAGTCTACTGTTATGAGGTATGTATATGTTGTAGTGTCTACGTTTGCTGTTTCGTCTAACTTAATCGTAGTTCTATTATTTGTTTTGGTATTGTCTTTATATGTTTGTGGTCGGCTTTGATGTCTATGGCTCTAAGGATTGTTAGGTTTGTCTCAGTATCGTCTACTGTCATGTCTGCCTGTTGTACGACCTTTGTTCTTGTAAACATTTTGGTTGGCCCTGGTTTATTCAGTACCTCTTTGAGGCCTTCAATCGAAGCCTTGTTCATGTGTGTGTTTATGTCTTTAATAGCTCTTTCCTCATCTGTCTGTTTTGGTAACTCAGGTGGGTTAAGTGTCTGGCCGCATACGCATTTTGATTCTTTCCCCCCTCCCTGTTTTTCAATTTTGAGCTTCAAGTCTTCAACAGCTTTGCTTAGACTGGCTTTGTATAGATTGTCTTCTGTATTTTGTTTTTCAATCACATCGATAAGCTTTTTCATTTCTGCAGACAAAGCCTTAATTTGTCTGTGAACGTTATTGTTGTCTAAACAAAACTGCTGAAGCTCGACAACCTTTTTTTTCATTTTAGTAACAGCTTTGCTGGTATTTGTTAACTTACCAGATTCAATTGTTGCTTTTATCTGTTCTGGGCTCTCCTGTCTAAGTCTCTTTCTTTCCCTGTATTCCTCCTTCTTCTCAGGCGAAAGCAGGCTGATCATTGGATCAGATTGTGTTCTTTCGATGCCAGGGGAAAGATTCATCATTCTCTTCCACGTTTGTTGTCTAGGGGGCGTCCTCGGAAGTGAGTCCCTTCTCACAAAGGGATCTACCGTGCCCAGAAAAATTAGGTCCATTGAACTCGCCGAGTCGTCAACTGGGGGTCGACCGTCAGCGCCAGGCGTGACCCCACCTCCTGGCGCCCCTGTATCCGAGGCTTGTTTATTGATGTCTTCCATAATTGTTTACCGTTTTAAAGGGACCGGCAACCCATGGGGTGAAAAAGGATACGACCGGCGGCGGAGCCCCATCGAGACGCTACCCAACTCACGTGTGCGCCGCCGGAAGGGGGGTTTCTACACCGAGTGGTCCCCTGGCCCACCCGTGTTCTCGTGATCCGAATCCATTGCCATCGTCGTCATCATGTGTCGCCTATACCAGCCATCCAATACCAAAATCATATCCATAGCCATCGCCGTGTCGTGAGTCACTCTTAGCTTCCTCACCTCCCCCTGAGCCAATCCGGCATGGGTGTCCCTACCAGGGGTCTCTTCATATCCGACCCCCGCCGGCACAGCCCCAGGAGTATGAGGTGAGTACTGAGCCCCCCCACCACGACAAGGTGGTGACTCTTCGGAGAGGAACCCGCTATAGACTTTTTTTTGGGTGTAGTGGGCGCCTAAGCTAACCCAGCAAGTGACCCTTGCGACACTACCACTGCCGGAACCGTTGGACACATATCATCGGCAGTGGTGTTTTGACATCAATCGATCGTTCTTGTTTTCTTCCGGATATCAGTTTCTTTTCTTTCCATTTTTCCTACATCTCCCTTCCTCCTGTCATTTTATTGGCAGGAGATTAGGAGTTCGGATTGTTGTTTCTTGTGCTTTGTCGTTCTTTTTCATATTTTTGTCTCATTGTCATCACTTGTTGTATGTAATCATCAATTTTTGCCCAGTTGTTTTTAGCGCATTTTTTTAAAAAAAATTAGCTAATGACGAGATCCTCACTTTTGAATTTCCGAAAAATTTTTGCACAGAAGTTCGTTTTGGGACCTAAGGAACCCATATCCACCGTTCGTTGAAATTTTTTTTTTATATATATATATATATATATATATATATATATATATATATATATATATATATATATATATGTATACCCACGATAACTGCCGTAAAAATAGTCCAATCTGAATGAAACTTGGTACAAAAATCAGTCTTTGGGATAGCTTGGATGAGTTCGTTGGCCAGACTGGTAGGCCCAACACTTTTGGAATAAGAGCTGAAGAAATGTTAAAAAAAATCATTTTCAATATTAAATATGCTTAGATTTGGATGAAAATTAAAATAACAATAGAGCCGACCATTCTCTATGACCAAGAAAAAAATCATCAAAATCGGTTCGTTGGTTCGCATGAAAAATGAAAAAATATTTTTATTGAGTATTAACAGTAAAATCGCATTTCTCAGGTGGCTATGTTTTGACAATTGATATTAGAAAAAAAAATTGAAAATCGCAGAGGGCAAATAATTTGGACTATTAATATTAGATGCAAAGCCTGCTAGAAAATTTCGCTTAAAAAAATCAAGCAGGCCTTGATTAGACGTATTAGACAAACAAACTTCAAACGAATGAAATTTTATTAGGGTTTCTTGTTGTTTGTGGATTAAAAGTATTTTTCAATAAAAATTAGAAATATTAAAATAACATCGGGAAATGAATTTATTAGTTGATTCAATGTTATTAAAATATATTAATTGTCAGTATCATAAGAATGTTCGGCAATTAATATTTCAGTATGTACCTAGATACATAAAAAAATTCGCTATATAAGGTACTTGCTGCCTTTGGAGATTTTTTTTATTATCTAACATAATGTCAATGATGTTGTTTTCGTTAATTTCGTCGTCAACGTATGCATACACTTGAGTTCTTTTTACGATAAAACGATTACATTCCAACACGGCGTGTTTTGCGCTGCCAACTATTTCGTTGTTACAGTCATCACCATTACAATACCAGCAATATGGTTGTCTTTCTTTTTTAATTTTGTTCAAATATTCCTCAAAAATTCCATGACCTGAAAGAAATTGGCTTACATAATAATTCAAGTTACCGTGTTTTCGATCGATCCAGAGTTTTATTTCTTTTATTAGTTGTTTCGTCCATTTCCCCTTTCCTGTATCTGTTGTCCACCTTTCTTGCCATTTGCTTATTGTTTCTTGTTTAATTATTTCGATATCTTCTCTTGTTCTAGGTGAATTTTCGATCGATTTACGCTCATCTATGGCAAGGTCAATTGGGATTATACCAGCGATGACATCGGCGGCTTCACTTGAAACGGTTCGATATAGTCGGGCGACACGAAGGGCTGCCCGTCTCTGCAATGATATCAACATGTTCTTATATAATTGAATTCGTATTACCGATGGCCACACAGGGGCCCCATATAACACAATCGATTTGACCACTGAGTATAGAATCCTTCGTTTGGACTCAGTTGGGCCAGCTATGTTCGGCATTAGCTGCATGATTGCATTCAATGTTTTATTGGCTTTTTCAACAGTTTTTCGTATATGTTCTCCAAATGTGACTTGTTGATCCAACCATATGCCGAGATATTTTACTGTCTTTTCAGGCTTTATTACAATACCATTTAATTTAAATTTGATGTCTGTTTTAGTTCTGCGACCCTGTTTGAATAGAATCGCCTCGGTTTTTTCGGGAGCTAATTCTAACTTGTGTTCCATCATCCAGGTATTTATCTTTATCAATGTTTTATTAACCAAT
The DNA here is from genome assembly GCA_039776855.1 of Mylabris sibirica. NCBI lineage: Eukaryota > Metazoa > Arthropoda > Insecta > Coleoptera > Meloidae > Mylabris > Mylabris sibirica. Next base: position 4,587,477 of record CM077840.1, on the reverse strand, counting down.
TTCATTAGACCATTCTCTGTTTTAGAACATGCCAGTACAGCCAGGTCATCAGCGTAGGCGAACAAGTATGTGGTGTTGTCATCATAGCTATAGACCTGACCTGACCTGACCTGTTGGCTGTCTTCCATTTTTCCGGGATGTTGCCATTTTCTAATAGTTTGTTGCGCATATTTAATAATAGTGTCGGTTTTGTTTTACATATGACTTTCAGTGTTTCTGATGTTACTCCGTCTTGGCCCGGGCCTCTGTTATTTTTCAGTCTTGATGCTGCTGTTTGCAGCTCGTCTATTGTAAACCTTTCATATTCGCAGTTGTCTCTTGTGGGCCAGCATAGTGGTAAGTGTGCTGGGAATAATTAGTGTACCATCGTTCGTTTTTCATCGATAGAGAGACATGTTTTACCAGTCATTTTTAATGATTTGACAACAATTTTATAGCCATTTCCCCATATATCATTCTCTACTGAGCCGACAAGCTCATTACAGCATTTGGCTTTGTTTTTTTGTATCGTATGTCGTAGCTCTTTTCTTGATACATTGTAATTATTTAAATATTCGTTTCTTGTTGTTTCATTTATTCTATTGTCGACGCAGGCACGCCCCCTGGGACTCGAACCCAGACCTCACACTTCGAATATGTGGCTCTATCCATTAAGCTAAAGGCGCATACGGTCTATTATTTAGTGCCGGACCACAAATAACCTGTTTTATACAGGTGGGGGCTCAGGCGGAGGGTCAACACCTGCACCACTCTCAACAACTTGTTCTAAAATTCTGATCTTAAATCCCTCAGAATCAGAGACATCATAAGAGCCCGGAGTGAGTGACGTTTTAACTCCTTCAAAATCGGGACTCTTTAATTTGTATGGAGAAAATTTCTCGCGAGCTAAAATTTTCTTATTATTCAGCAGGGCTCTAAGGTCTTTATCTATAGTGCGGCTTCCACTTCCCTTAATGATTTTAGACCGCATTTCTTGAAGCTCTAACTTGCGCTGACTTTTTCGATTCGGACACACGCCATAAATTGCAAGGCGTTCTTGGGGAGTAAGTTCTGGCCCAGCGGCTGATCTTATGCCTGCACTTGAACTACTTGGCTGTGGTTCAATCTCGCCTGGAGGTGACTCAATTAATTCACCTTCTTCGAGTTCCTCACCTTCACGCGGTATTTCAGCCTGATCTTGATCATCATCGGCATTCATTATATCATCGATAATCACAAACTTTCCGCCTTATGATATAAAACCTGCGTCTTCAAGAAGGGATCTGAGGTTACTCTCTGTTACATCACCATCTTCAACATACCAGGCTTGCAATTCTTCTGCCTCTGCTATTAAATTTGGAATTTCACTCGCATTAGTTCGAAAAGTTATGCAGTCATCTTGTTTCATTGGTTGTTTAACTCGCTCATTCAGATTTTCAACACCTTCATTAATTGTAATTTCATTCATTGGAATAATAATTGATGGATTTCCTTCATTTGGTGAGCGGTCGATGTCATAGTCATAATAATCATTAAACATATCATATTGCTGTTGTAAATTCAATTCAAATTCATCTCTAACATAGTCACGAATTGACTGTGAACCTCCTAACTGCTCATACATAACGTAAAGTGGGAACATGTCTCCACTGTTAACAATTCTATCAATTAATGCTTTCTCCATATTTGAGAGTGGTCTGTCCATCTTGAATAGATCAGTACAGACTTCATATATATATATATATATGATGGTAAAGCCAATATTGGCAAATTTGATGTTATCAAATAGCTATTTCTAAGTAAATAACTATATGAACTTAATACTATCCCAAAACCAAACTAATTCTACTTAAAACTAATAAGATAATCAAGATAGACGGTAAGATATGTTAACACAATTATGTTTGCACGTAGTTGTAGTAATAGGGCTGGAATCAGTAACCTAAAAAATCGGGACCAGACAAGACAAGACCAGACCTGACCTGACCTGATCAGAGCAGACAAGACCAGCCGTAGCGGTTGGACGCTGGCCTGTCAGATCAGGGTCTGGTCGGGTCCTTTCGCAGGGCCAGGGCCCAGCTGTAGGACGTGCCATCTTTGGGTGGAATTTTCACATTATGAATGATTTGAAAAATAGTAAAGGGGATTTCAAAAAACAAAATATATTTAACAATATGTGTAACAATAATATTAACAATGAAAACAACAAATAAAATTTTTTTTAAAAAAACCTTACGAGTACTTTTCGGAGATATGCCGGGTGATGCTCATCATCCTGGTCCTGGGGTTACCGGCATAAAATTGCTCCCACATAAATTGATCTACATGTTCTGGGAGCAATGTAGATTGCATGACCCCAAGATATCTTAAATATATCTTCATTTTGGACCAGAATGATTCAACCCCATTCGTGCATACTCCCGTTTGAGGATCGACAAAATTCTGACTGTGATTCACATTCCTATGCACGTATGGGGAAGCACCACCCAGCATATCTCCGAAAAGTACTCGTAAGGCATACTTGAGAATCATTTCCTAAAATGTTATTACTGAATTAAATCATTGAAAAATATTGTATGAAACTTACCTCTAAGACTTCCTTGGATCGGTTAGGTATGAACCGAATAACCCCTTTCTTCGTGGTCATATCGTACAGACCGACGACCCATTGTTCCCTAACAAGTCTGCCTCTGTTGTACTTGCGTTTGGTAACAACGGATTCGTCGACCTGTACGACATGACCAGGTCCACCAAGTTGAAATAAATTGTCCTGCTGGAGCAACTTCCAACTACATATATCTCTGAAATATCGATAATATTGATAAACCGTCTGCCGGGGTATGTTAAATTGTGCTCCAGCAGGACCACATCTCACTAAACACGCCCAACTCCATAATAAATAGAAAAATTGCCTTATAGGCAGCTTGCAATTCTCAAAGAAACTGTTCTTTAATATGCTGGCCGTCTTTCGGCACGTGGGGCATCTAAATTCATGCCCCAAAATTTTGTTCGCATTATGAATTAAGGTGCAGTCCCTTCTTCAGTTTCTGGTCCTGCACCTCACGGAAACAGGAATCAAACGATGTCTCCTTAAGAAATTAACGATGTTTCCATCATCACCATTAAAAATATTAAACAATTGTTCAATGGATTCAATTTCCATTCCAATAAATTAATCGAGATCTCAAATATTATGTAGAGTTGTAACGATTTTGTAACAAATAAATGTCTGAATACAAACCAACAAATCCAATCGAGCACTGAAAAGTACTGATAATCACAAAAAAACACGAACAATACAAACAATACAAACGATCAATGCTTTGAAAAAAGCTATTTAATGCAATCAAGCACAATAAAAAATCTGCAAAGAAGAAATGTATTACAATTTATAAAAAAATTAGTAATAACTAACAAATGTGTGAATACAAACCAACAAACACCAAAAATCCAATTGTGCACTGAAAAAAATTATCAGTACGATAATTTTTTTAAATCGAATTGAAAGCCACGAAAGAATCAACCAACAATGCTTTGAAATAAAGCGATAATGGCGTTTGTGAAAAAAAAAACAAAAGAAAATCAACATAAAATTGTCAATTAAGGCCTACTATGTGTTATATTGGTATGGTGAAAATTGAAACAGAAGAGAACGAATAAAATTTATTTATTATTATTATTACAAGTCAATCTTGTCATCTTGTACATTAAATAACATGTATGTTTCAAATATTCTTCATTAACATAGATTTGAAATTTTTAATTTAAAATACAGTCACTAAATATACACAGTACCGCAATTCTATGGGCCAATGTGTTAGAGAGAGAAAGCAAATTTTTGCACCAATATGGCGGTATTTGTAATAATCTGCCATTCTATTGGCTGTACTCAATAATCTCTCATGGAGTCAGATATCTCGATTTTAAATTCTACTTCTCAATGTCACCAACTTATAGTTTAAAATTCAAATGTCCCCATAAATTTTTGCACCAATATGGCGGATATTGCGGTACTGTATATTGTATCTAGTAACTGCAATTTAAAAATTAAGAAAGAGCTATCTGTCGGTGGTTGTAACAAAAATGTACACTTGGCACCGCTGCTTGTTTACCTACAGAATTCATTTGATTATTTGAGGTTATGTTGAATTTTTTTGTAGTATCATTTTTTTTGAAAAATTAATTAAAAATGTTAAAAATAAGAGTGAAAACACAGTTGGACACATGTTTATTTACTTAAATTACGTACATGTGGAATAAAAATTGTTATTATAATCAATTATTTGATGAATTTCCAGTGCAGCACCAAGATAAGTTGGAGCCCCATATTTTATTTATTTCCAATAATTTTATAACGATCCTCACTCTTAGGCTTCTTTTAGGTAATATTCTAGCAATATACGTTGAAAAAAGTGAAAAAAGTTTGTTATCGTACGTTAGCCTGTTTTTGTTATTTTTTAAAAAGGAAATCATAATTTCCTTTTGTTCTGCAGTTATTTTATTTTAAATTTGAATGCGAAAATACAAAAATAACCAACACGCACGCGCGACTGACAGTTAAAATGACAGTTCTCGTGAGATTGCGGTGCTGCCAGATCTATCAAGTCGTATATGACTTTATTGACGTCAAGAATACCGGCGACTCGAACCGTTCGAGTGAGATGTGTAATTCCGAATCTCGCATCTCACATTCCGCATGCGGAATGTGAGATGTCAAGAATATCACCCTAAAACCCGAATAAGAGGGCGGAGCGCTCGCATTTGAATGCCCATTAGGTGTAAGCCTTAGATTGCCCATCCCAGCCTCAATCGATAACCCCCCAATTCCCATAGCCTGTGTTTTTCGACAAAAGCAATAAAATCTCGCTATAATGCTATATTTTGGAATATTTCCAACAGTGAGAAGCAATAGTTTTATATTTTTATTTTTATTTTCGAAAATTTGTTGTGTCATCTGTGACACTGGGCATGCAAACAGTTTTAGCTGTACAAGTTTACAATACATAATAATATAAAACTGACACTAGTAATACATTTATTTTGTGTGAAATTCGTACCAACAATGTATGTGTAGTCCAACTTTACAATGTTGACACATTATGCGTGTTCTTTGTTGGCATAATGCACATCTTCGTTGTGTGCATGCTTCCTGTTGACGGACGTCAGGACCTCCCGTTTGTCTCGTCTCTGGTGCCTCTCTTTTTTCGACCAGCATTCCACATGTTGGTTATTTGCGTGGTGGAATACTATATTTACCTAAATATGCTTGTACAATTGTTCAACGGAATTGACAATAAGTAAGTTTGTCATCCGAGCACGTTCTCATTACGAGCCATGCATTCTGACAAGCACTTTCTGCCTCTGAGGGCAACACGCATTGAATGAACAGTTTCGTCAAAGCGATTAACGCCGCCCATATATGGGGAGCTCAATGCTGAAGTGGACCAAGTCCATAATATCTAAATTTTTGAGTTAGAGACGTTGAAAAGTTGTTTTTTAGTAATTAATTCTAGTGTGATTTTTTTAAATTTTTATTGGTGGGGAACATGTCATCAATTCAGGACTTAAGGCGGGGTTGACACCTTGAATTCGCCAAAAACTGCCGCTAGGATAGCAGCACTGTCACATCGCAACACAACAATTCCTATACTCCACCTGCTCTTCATTCATTGGATGTTTGACGATAAAAACAAAGATAAGATTATTGGTATCATATTACTTCGTTTCTTGAATTGACTATTATAGTTGGTATTTACACACTCCAACATTTTAAAATACACAAACTTATAGATCCTGAATTACTCTACCGAATTTTTTGCAGATTTCTTAATAATTATCTGTTTGTATTTTAAAATTATATGATTCTAATACAATCTATTAATATATGAGAGGCTATTGATAAATGATTACTAGTTACCTTGAAAACTTTTCTGTAAACGCTAGAAATAATTTAATAATTATTTCTTATTTAAATTATCAGTTACAGTTTCTGCATGGCAATTTTTTAAATATATTTTTCGTAACAATTTCAGGTGCCACATGCTCTGTATAAAATTTAATTAATATAGGGAGCATTTCGTTTCTCCATAAATCCTCATCTCGATGGATTTTTTCTATAAAAATATCTTGTCTTGAATTGACGTACACAACAAAATAGCAACAATCTCTGTGACAAATATTTAATTGTCCTTGTATCTAAAATTGACATGTAGATAGAACACAAATCATTAACGGTAAGTATTAAATATCTCTACCTGATAATAAAACTTATGATTTCGCTCCAACTGTACTGTATTATTTTCTATTCTAAAATATGATTTTTGTTGGTTTATTTTTATAAATTCGATTAAATTTCGCGCGTTTTTGTGTATTGAATATAAGCATTTTATTTCCACAATGTGGTTTTCGTCCACCACAAGTCCTGTCATAAATGAAATTCAAAAAAGTATCTAACATTACGTATAGCTTACCATCAGGTGATGCGTCTAGGAAACCGTACTCATCACAAACAAATAACCCATTTCGTTGGACTTTCTTTTTAGTAACTTCTTCAAATTTAGTGATAGCAACTGGCTCGTGTCTGATGCCATAATCAATGGCCCTTGAATGTTTATATTCATGAACATTGTAAAGAATCTTTTTCACAATGTTGGAACATTTCGTAGTCGCCCTTTTTTTGATGACTTCTCCAAAAATGGATGCTGTAAGACGCCTACTTCTTTCAGCACAGTACAATTTATTCTTAAATTGCCCTACTGTATCTCGTTCCAACTTATCAATTTCTGGTTTGGAAATCTAAAACACAAATTGAAACATAAAGAAGCACAAAGTGAGAATTTGTTTTTGATTTAATGTGAGACATACTAATTGTAATTCTGTCCAAGAACAGTGATATTTTTATGTACCTATTGGCAATTACCTGTATTTTTTTGGCATTTTTCGTCTAAGTCCACTTGGCTCAGCTCCGGCTGTAATGCATTTTTTTCCATAATCATGGTTGTCCTCAACCCTTGTATCACTTATTTTCCTTAAATGTCGTCTTTGAATTTTTCTACAATATTCCAGCACTCTACTCCTTTTTCTTATATATTTTTTAAAATTTGTACCGGCTTGCCTTTTCATGATCTTTTCTCAAGCATTCAATTGCCATTTCGTCTCATTATTATAAAATAAACCGGCCAAATTCGCTCGATGTTCGTATGAGCCTCTCATTGTTAAATTCAATCGTTTTCCTGAATTATATTTGTTAAGTAAACTCATAAACAATTCAGCTCTGTTATTTGACTCATTGTCATAAATTGTAGACGCTTTCATGGCTAATGTTTCAACGATCTCTATGAAAAATTAAATAATAGTAAATTTACATAAAAATGGTTATACTTATCCTACCCTCAATTTGCTGTAAAATACCATGTAATTTTATTTCATCTATTGAATTCGATTCAGTGGTGGGTTCTTCACAGTAATAGCTGTTACAATTGGAATGATTGCCAAAAATGTGGTACGTAATATTAATTATATCTGATGTTAGTTCTTCGACAGTACCGTTTTTATTATTATGACAAATTTGGTAACTTGCCGTTTCAACCATTTTTTTAATATGATCCTTGGTAACCAATTTTTTACAGCTTCTGTCTAGATCATCCCTCATTTTCATCGAATGTTTACTGAAGTTCTTCATTACATGATTTTTGCATTCGATTTTTACCACATCAGTGCCATAATCAACTATATTGCGTATATTATAGAAAGTACTCGAATCTCCATCAGCAATAAAAATTTTATATTTCAGACCATGCATTTCTATGCTTTTATTAAATCCTTCAACTGCAATATCAGCCTCCATAGAAAGATCCACTCCAGTTCTTATAGCCTTTATGTGATGGAGCAGATACCTTTGAGTTTGCAGATTTGCTACATACATAGCAAAATTTGTTCCTAACTCCAAGAAACAAAACTTTTTTTGTTTCTTTTCCTATTATCACGACCTAAAATTGTATTTGTTTGCATAAATGCAATATATGTATAAAAGATATATAAGTATATAAACTAACAGCTCCTGATGCTGCATTATAGCTATGTCCATAAGAACGCTTACTCCAACCACCATCAAGGTACACCGTTATGTAAGGCGTTCCATCCTCATCAACATGGCCCTTCTCTTGTGCAATTTTATATTCTTCTTCGCCGGCTTTTTTTCATATCATCGATCAAGGAATCACGCCAAGACTGAAATTTAATGTAAATTTTGTTCTCATTTTCTTAACTTTTTATAAAATAATATTCTACATTAAAAAAGGGGTTAAGGATACTTACATCCCCTAAAAATTCTTCTATTCGCGAAAATTGTCTATATGATATAGCAGGTATATCTAATGTCCTACAGAACTCCTCCAAATGTCTGTAACTGCTACCTGAAGTTAAAGTTCCCCACACTGTAGCAACATTAAGAGGAGATATTATAATATTTCTTGTGGTTGTCTTATTTGGTTTTTCCGTACAATGTTTAATTATTCTTGTACACATTGTACATTTAAAATATATGTAAGAAACAAATCCTGAGCGAACTTCTTTAAAATAATACAGAGTTCCTCCTGTACACAATGTAGAATGGTTAGCTTGTAATTTCAAAGCCCATTGTAAAACATATCCCAACTGGACTATACGATATCCTTCCAATTTTTCTTCATCTTCAGTCCTATTTTCTTTTTCAACTTCAAGCGGATGGTTAATCACACTACATGAACATAAATAGGTACATATAGTCGCATACTAGCCGTGCTAGAGTTTAAACGTTAGTTCGTGAGAATTTCGGCTTCACAGGTGCGATTTAATTATCATAGTGATTAAGGTTTGACGCCTCACCTATAAAAAGCGTCAAAATGAACAATAATGGAAGTGGTAATCAAGGGAAGCGCAAAGCAGACCAACTATCACCCCCGATAAACGAGGTACAAAAAAGATATACATGGAATTATGAAGACAAACTGAAACAAAATAAATATTACCTCCCACAACATCTGGATAAGATTGTCTCTGAAGATAACAACCTGCAAGAAGACCCCCAACAAACAAATACTAATACAACTCAACAAAAAAAATTAAAAATACCACCTATATACTTGCACAATGCAACGAATTATAAAGAAATCATCGCCGACATTGACAAACTCGTTAGTGATAAAAACTATACAACACTATCAAACAACAAATATCTACGAATTAATTTATCAAATATTGACGATTTTCGAAATTTAACTAAATTTTACACCAAAAATAATATCGAATATCACACATTTCAAAATCCTAACGACAAACCGCTTCAAGTAGTAATTAGAAACATACCGATATCACTGACAGAATATGATATTAAAGAAGAATTATTAAAGGGGAAGCTACCTATCATATCAGTAACACGATTACTGAATTACAACAAAAAACCGATCCCATTATGCGCAGTGAGCTTAACAAACAATGAAAAAGCGAAAGAAATATTTGAAACAAATAAGCTACTAAACTCAATAGTTAGCGTAGAGGCGAGAAGAAAATCAAGGGAAATCCCACAATGTCATCGCTGTCAACAATTTGGACACACCAAAAATTACTGCCAAATAAAACCGCGATGCGTCAAATGTGCAGGCCCTCATTTTTACACGGACTGCACAAAAGATCAAAGCACCGACCCAACATGTGCTAATTGTAATGAAAAACATCCTGCAAGCTATCGAGGGTGCAAGTACTACAAAGAGCTACAGGAAAAAATGAATCCCAGACGAAAACAACACATTTCCCCTGTAAGTCATTCAAAGACAAATTATACTACTAACCGATTATATGCAGAAGTCACAAAAACAAAAACAAAGGTAAATTCAACTACCAACTCCTTAATAGAGAGCATTTTAAATATTGTAAAAGACCTTATCAGTCAATACTTACCTCAAATCAAAACTTACGTCATCAATAATATAATACCGTAATTTATCAATGGCCCATAATCAAAGACCTCATATTAAAAATCTAAAAATCCTCAACTGGAACGCAAATGGAATAAAACAAAATAGAACCCTACTTATATCCTTTATACCTTTGTATTTGATACCTTATATCAAGGTATCAAATTGATATAGCATGCATAACAGAGACCCATTTACTCCCTAACGAGGTATTTAGAATAGCAGGATACACTATTTCATCGTCAAGATCGACTAGCTAACATAGCTTCTGGTGGAGTAGCAATACTTGCCAAACGGAATCTATCACACAGTCAAGAGTCTGAAATCATAACTGAAAACTTAGAGAGTGTTAGTATTAGACTAAATATGCAAAATAATGAAAATATTAATATCACTGCAGTGTACAAACAACCGAACAAAAACATTATTGAAGAGGACTTTCACAAGATATTTAGCAATAGTTTTGGTACACTCGCCATTGGTGATTTCAATAGTAAGAATACATTTTGGGGCTGCCGAGCAACAAATCCAAGTGGAATCAAATTGAATAATCTTTGTGAAGCAAATGGATACCAGGTTAATGCGCCTGAAGAACACACATATTACCCTTATAGATCTGATCATGACTCTGATATACTTGATATAATAGTAATGAAAAACTTCTCTAAACAAATTTATCAAGAAGTCATAAACGAAATGGACTCTGACCATTTGCCAGTGATTATATCATTTATAATTATGCCAACATACAAAGAGGCGCCACCAAAATTAGTAAATGGAATGGTGGATTGGAAGCTGTTCAAAGAGATCTTAGAAGAAAACCGGATAGAGACTACAGACTGTAACAATATCAATCAAATCGACTTAATTATTGATGAATTTGTTGATAAAATTAAAGCATGTGTTGGACAAGCCATAATACAAAAAAAAAACGTATAGAAAAACTGATTATCAAACCCCACCTCAGTATATAATTAACCTTATCAAACTAAAATCAACGGCTCGAAGAGAATGGCAACGAACAAGAAACCTACAAATAAAAAATACACTTAACAGATTAACACATCAAATAAAAAGAGAATTGGATAAATACTACTACAATTCATACGCTGTCGCCATTGAACAGCTTGAGCCAAACGATCCAGGTATGTGGAGATCTACCAAAAAAATACTGAAGCAGCCTGAAATCATATCCAACATTATAGAAGATCAGAATATCTATTATACCGATAGTGAGAAAGCTCAAATATTTGCAAAACATCTAGAAAAAACATTCACTACGCCAATTCCAGAAAGCAACAGAAATTTTAATCACCACATACAAGAACATATAGAAACGCATTTGCCAATTATCAAAACGGCTAAACTAATAACAACCACAGAATTAGAAGAAATACTGCAAAATCTAAACCCACGTAAATCACCAGGTCACGACTTAATTACAAATCAAATACTTAAAAATTTAGGTGAAAATTCAATTAAATTACTACGTAATTTGCTTAATTCATGTTTAAAAATAGGATACTTTATCAACACATGGAAGCATGCCATAATTATACTGTTTCAAAAACCAGGTAAACCCAAAAACCAAAGAAATAGTTATAGACCTATAAGTTTATTAACCACATTATCAAAAGTCTTCGAAAAAATTATACAAAACCGATTAATAAACGAAATAGAAGATAGAAATATAATACCAGCAATACAATACGGTTTTCGAAAACAACATTCAACTATCCATCAACTGGCAAGAATAACCGAATTAATCGAGCAAGGATTTGAAGAAAAAATAAAAAATCTCCAAAGGCAGCAAGTACCTCATATAGCGAATTTTTTTTTATGTATCTACATACTGAAATATTAATTGCAAAACATTCTTATGATACTGACAATTAATATATTTTAATAACATTGAATCAACTAATAAATTCATTTCCCCGATGTTATTTTAATATTTATGATTTTTATTGAAAAATACTTTTAATCCACAAACAATAAGAAACACTAAAAAAAAAATAATAATGAAGTTTGTTGTTTGTCTAATACGTCTAATCAAGGCCTGCTTGATTTTTTCAAGCGAAATTCTCTAGCAGCCCTTGCGTCTAATATTAACTGTCAAAATTAGTTGCCCTGTGCGATATTCAATTTTTTTTCTAATATCAATTGTCAGAACACATAGCCACCTGAGATATTCGATTTTACTGTTAATACTCAATAAAAATATTTTTGCATTTTTCTTGCGATCCAATGAACCGATTTTGATGATTTTTTTTCTGATCATAGAGAATGGTCGGCTCTACTGTTATTTTAATTTTCATCAAAATCTAAGCAAATGTAATATTGAAAATGATTTTTTTTAACATTTCTTCAGCTCTTATTCCAAAAGTGTTGGCCCTACCAGTCTGGCCAACGAACTCATCCAAGCTATCACAAAGACCGATTTTTGTACCAAGTTTCATCAAGATTGGTGTATTTTTACGGCAGTTATCGTGGATATACATATATAAATATATATATAAATATATATATAAATATATATATATATATATATATATATATATATATATATATATATATATATATATATATATATATGTTTCGTATGCTCACCATTCTTACCACCCCCACTACTGAGGGTGTCAATGAGGGTTGTTCTACCCCTCCCTTCAAACTTTAAAATCACAAAAACTGATTGTAAGCTCTTAACCGAGCAGAAGAACGACAGCAACGTTACACTAAGCTGGTCAAGTTTTCAATAAATATAATTTTCTATTTCACATTGTGTTTCGTGGAATTTCCCGAAACTTATTCTTATGTTTGTTGTCACAATTGACAAACATAATTTGGTCCTTCGAGCCGGATAGATACAACAGTATCAATAAATCCAAAAAAAAATCACATTAATCAAGAATTCATCGCACAACTATCATCAGATACAACAGTATCCAGTCATCAAGACATCAGCATCAACCCAGGGTTCGCAGCATCAGCCATCAGCACACATCGAATCCAACCAGGTCGAGCGACAAACGACATCACCAGGTTAGTGCACTAGGTTTGACTCCTAACTTTCCTTTGAATTCACGTTACTTTGTCCGCTTTCACCATTGGTTATCGATTGTGTGTTATTCTTTGTTATTTGTCTGTTTGATATTACATCAAAATGACCAACACGACCAAAACTGATGAAATTAAGACCCTCAAAATTAAACGTGGCAAGATTAAAGCCCGCGTTACAAGGTTTGTTACATATTTTGAAAATGTCGAGACTAGACAAAACATTGAATTACTCAAAGCTCGTTTACGCGGCATCGAATCTTCTTACACGGAATTCGAAACCGTGCACTCAGAAATTGAACTCCTAGATCCAGCTCAAGCCACGGATCAAGAGCTCACGGAATTTGAAAACCAATATTACAAAATAATCAGTGAAGTTAACTCATTTATTGAAAAAGCACAAAAATCAGTGCAAAATAATACACCACCTGTATCAACATCAAATTCAAATCATGACATTGATATAAAACTTCCTGATATTCAGTTGCCACGTTTTACTGGTTTATTTACGGAATGGATAACTTTTAGGGACACCTTTAAGTCGCTTATTCATAACAATGATAAACTTAATAATATTCAAAAATTTCACTATCTAAAAAGTGCCGTCAAAGGTACCGCGTCGCAAACAATAGAACACCTCAATTTATCAGACAACAACTATACCGCGGCATGGAATTTATTAACGGATAGATTTGAAAATGTACGGTTAATTACACAACATCATATTCGAGCTATTTTTGCATTACCTTCATGTAATAAAGACGCAAAAACTTTAAGAAATTTATTGGTCGGTCTCACTTCAAATATAAAGGCCTTAGAATCAATCCAACGCCCTGTAGAACATTGGGACGACCTTTTAATACATCTAATTACAACCAAATTTGATTCACAAACAACCATTGCATGGGAAAACACATTATCAACAATCCCTCCCACGATGAAAAAGCTAACAGATTTTCTAACACAAAGATGCCACACATTAGAATCATTAGAAATCAATAATTCATATAATAAATCCCAATCAAACAATACAAACACTAATTCTAAATATCAAAAAAACACACACGGTAGTGCTTCGTCACATGTAAGCAGCTCTCAGTCCGCTAATACGTGCATAATGTGTAAACAATCACATAAATTATACCAATGTAAAACTTTCTTAGATCTTTCCGTTGATCAACGTATTACACAGGTAAAAAAGCATAATCTGTGCCAAAATTGCTTACGTATCGGACATTCCGCGGAAAAATGCGTATCAGGAACTTGTAAAACATGTCACAATAAACATAACTCTTTGCTACACATCGAAAGACAGGAAGTTCATCCAACTGAAAACACCGTCAGTAATATTTGCGATAATAGACACCATAGCAAAGTTTTATTGCCAACAGCAGTAATTCATATTTTTGATAAAAATAATAAGCCTCATTCATGTCGCGCATTATTGGACAGTGGTTCACAAAGCAATTTTATAACCTCTAAGCTTTGCAAACAATTAGGATTAAAATTAGAATCAATTGATATGGCAATTACAGGTATTAGTGTATCTACTAATAATATTTCGTGTAAAACAAATGTTACCATTCAATCGCGCATTAATTCATACATTTTAAATGTTGATTGTTTAGTTCTTAATCAGATAACCTCAATAATTCCGTCAACAAAATTACATGTATCAAATACAGAAATTCCACAAAATATAACACTGGCCGACCCTAATTTCAATATTCCATCGGAAATTGATATATTGTTAGGAGCAGAAATATTTTGGAATTTATTACGTCCTACAAAAGTAGAAACATCTGCAAGTTTGTATTTCCAAGAAACTCAATTTGGATTTATAGTAGGCGGCAAAGTGTCCAATTACAAGAAAGGAAATAACACTATTTGTAACGTATCGGTTGATGGTTTAAATAAACAAATATCTCAATTTTGGGAATTAGAAAGTTTCGATCATAAACGCCCTTTGTCAACGGACGAAGAGTTTTGTGAAAAACATTTTAAATTGCACACAGTCCGGGAACCCAGCGGGAGATTTATTGTTAAATTACCCTTTCGTAAATATCCGCCTGACCTAGGTACAAGCAAACCGACGGACATAAAACGCTTTCTATCATTAGAAAAGAAATTCAAAAGTAACAACGTGCTCGAGCAAGAGTACCGAAATTTTATAAATGAATACAAATCATTAGGTCACTTAGAACAAATGAATTCATTTGAAGCCTCCAAACTAAATCCAACCGATTCATATTATTTAGCACATCACGCTGTATTCAAAAATTCTACCACGACACATTTACGTGTAGTTTTTGATGGTTCTTGTCCATCTTCCAACAACAAAAGTCTTAACGATAATTTGTTCACGGGTCCACCGCTGCAACAAGAATTATTTTCCATTTTAATTCGTTTTCGGAGTCATCGTTTTGTAATATCAGCAGATATTGCAAAGATGTATAGACAGATTTTGGTTCACCCCGAACATCAGAAATATCAATTAATATTATGGCGTGATCAAGGTCATAAACCTATTGAAACGTACAAATTAAAAACTGTTACGTACGGTTTAGCACCATCACCGTATTTGGCAATTAAGTGTCTGCATGAATTAGCAATACTTAACTCCGAACGATTTCCAGAAACATTTAAGACAATTCTGAATGACTTTTACGTGGATGACATGCTCACGGGAGCAGACACCATCGAAAAGGCACTAAAAATTCGCGAGGAAGTAACAACAATGTTGTTGGAGGGCGGATTTGAGTTACGAAAGTTTGCCTCAAATGACCCACGATTATTATCAACAAGCGAAAGTTTATTATCAAGACAGTCTATTTCATTAGATATGCAATCATTGAACAAAACTTTGGGTGTCATTTGGGATTGCCAAGCTGATTCGATAAACTATTCTGTTAATTCAAATCATTTGACAAACAAAGTGTCAAAACGAAGTATTTTGAGTGTCATTTCGCGATTATTTGATCCATTAGGGTTAGTTAGTCCAATTACAGTTGTCGCAAAAATAATTTTACAAAGGGTTTGGTTATTAAAAATTGATTGGGATGAACAGTTGCCATCGCATTTACAGGCAGAATGGTCAGAATTTTTAAAAACCTTTACAGATCTTAATCAGTTATCAATTCCTCGAAAGGTAATTAGTTCTCAAGTATACACACGTGTTGAAATTCATGGTTTTAGTGATAGTAGTCAAACATCGTACGGTGCATGCGTATATCTTCGAACAATTGATATAGATGGACACGTAACTTCAAATTTATTATGTGCAAAAAACAAAGTAGCGCCTTTGAAAACACTTACAATTCCGAGATTGGAACTTTCGGCAGCTGTATTATTAGCAAAATTAGTTCACAAAATAAAGCATAACTTAACTATTCTAATAAATCAGTGTTTTTACTGGTCGGATTCTACGATTGTTTTATGCTGGATAAGAATGCAGTCGCACTCATTAAAGACGTTTGTTGCTAATCGGGTCGCACAAATTCAAAATATTACCCAACCAGAAGACTGGTATCATATCAGTACGCTGGAAAATCCAGCAGACATTTTATCGCGTGGTAGTACTCCCAAACAATTAATAAACAATAAACTTTGGCTTCATGGTCCAGAATTTCTACTCAATAATGAAATGCCAATTATAAACGAAGAACGTACATCCACGTTTTCTTTGCAATTAGCTGATTTGCCTGATATCAAAGCTACATGTTGTGTATCTCAAATCGAAAAATCCAGTAACGAGTTCAATTTGTTAACAAAATTTTCATCATTATCGAGAGTAATTCGGGTAACAGCGTACATTTTACGTTTTATAAACAACATTCAAAAATCGAAAACAAAAAGATCAGGACACCTAACTGTTACCGAGATTAAGGATGCACATGATCTTATTATTAAATTAACACAACTTGAAGCATTTTTTGAGGATATACATCATCTCAAAAAACACGGTGAAATCTCAAAATCGAGCAAACTATGCTCACTTAATCCATTTTTAGATAAAAATAATCTACTACGCGTAGGCGGTCGACTGACCAATGCATCAATCAGCACTGACAAGAAACATCAATTTATCTTGCCAAAAAATCATCACATTACCAAACTCATTGTAATTTCCTATCATATTCAAAATCTGCATGCGGGTTGTCAAGCAGTAATAGCTACTTTACGCCAAAAATATTGGATAATTTCATGTCGTAGTATAGTTCGGCAAATTGTCTTTAAATGTATACGGTGTTTTAAAGTTAAGCCAACTTCAATAAACCAGTTAATGGGCAACCTACCCAAGTTACGAGTAACACCATCTAGACCATTTACCAATACCGCTATTGATTACGCGGGACCAATTATAATAAAAAACGGACATGGACGTACCAGCAAAACAATAAAGGGGTACATTGCAATATTTGTATGTTTTTGTACCAAAGCTGTGCATTTAGAGTTAGTTTGTGACTGCACGTCTTTGACTTTTTTAAACGCGTTAAAAAGGTTTATGGCGCGTCGCGGAAAAGTGTCTCTGCTTTATTCGGACAATGCAACAAACTTTGTAGGGGCAAATCGTGAACTGGTCAAATTATTTAAGTCAAAGGAATTTCAAAGTGAAGTAATCGACTCACTATCAAATGAACAAATAAAATGGCAGTTTATACCACCAAAATCCCCACATATGAACGGTCTTTCCGAGGCCGCAGTAAAATCGGTTAAAACTCATTTAAAACGAATTTTAAACACTACATTATTAAATTACGAAGAATTTTACACATTATTGACCATGGTGGAAGCTTGTTTAAATTCAAGACCTCTAACTCCCATATCCAATGATCCTTCAGACCTTAGTGCACTCACTCCAGGTCATTTTTTAATTGGTGACGCGTTGACAGCGCCAAGTCAACCAAATTTGGAAAAGATACCGATAAATAGACTATCCAGGTATCAGTTACTGGAAAGACTACGACAACACTTTTGGAAGCGATGGTCACGCGAATACCTACACAATCTTCAACAACGAGGAAAGTGGAACAAGATTACACAACCGCCTCCTGTTGGAACGTTGGTCTTGCTACAGGAAGACAACGTCCCGCCACAAAAATGGGTCCTTGGGCGAGTTCAAGAGTGCCATCCAGGACCAGATGGGTTGATAAGAACAGTGACGGTGCGAACAGTGCGTGGACTGTTTAAACGTGCGATAACCAAAGTGTGTCCGTTGCCGTTAGATGATTGCAAAGACTAATTACTTAGACTTCAGACATTTTTTTTTACATATATGTATTTGATTTAGATGATTTTGTTGACATATGTAATTAGTTAAGTCATTGTTTTTGTTTCACTTTGAAAGATTGTTCTTTCAACGGGGGGAGTATGTTTCGTATGCTCACCATTCTTACCACCCCCACTACTGAGGGTGTCAATGAGGGTTGTTCTACCCCTCCCTTCAAACTTTAAAATCACAAAAACTGATTGTAAGCTCTTAACCGAGCAGAAGAACGACAGCAACGTTACACTAAGCTGGTCAAGTTTTCAATAAATATAATTTTCTATTTCACATTGTGTTTCGTGGAATTTCCCGAAACTTATTCTTATGTTTGTTGTCACAATTGACAAATAAAAATTTTAACGAACGGTGGATATGGGTTCCTGAGGTTCCAAAACGAACTTCTGTGCAAAAATTTTTCGGAAATTCAAAAGTGAGGATCTCGTCATTAGCTAATTTTTTTTAAAAAAATTCGCTAGAATACACTGTAGCTCTATTCATAGACGTGGCACAGGCATTCGACAAAGTATGGCTAAATGGTCTCAAATACAAACTAATTAATCTGAAACTGCCTGAGTATTTAAGTGCTGTAATATCTTCATTTCTTGAAAACAGAACATTCAAAGTAAGAATTAACAATAAAGAAAGCGCAACTAGTTCTATTAAAGCTGGCGTTCCACAAAGAAGCATACTTGGCCCGACACTATTCAATATCTATCTTTCCGACATACCACAACCAGAAAATACAGCGTTGGCAATGTATGCTGATGATACGGTTATTATTACACAAGACGAAGATCTGAACAACGCAATAACAAGGTTACAAACAGAATTTAATAAAATTCAAAATTATTTTAAAAAATGGTGTATAAGCATCAACATTAATAAGTGTGAAGCAAAAATCTTCACTCTGAGAAGAATCAAGCAATGCAAAAAATTGGTAATCAATGGACAAACCATAGAATGGGTTGTACGAGAAACAGCTGTTAAATATCTCGGTATCTACATGGACATCCAACTAACTTGGAAATATCACATTAATTGCAAATTAAATCAAGCATACAATAGGCTCCAACAACTCTACCCTATTATTAATAGAAAATCCACTCTAAAACTAAAATGCTCACTATTAATATATAATTCAATGATTAGATCACTAATTACTTATGGATGTCCCATTTGGTACAACACATCAAAAACAAATATTAACAAACTACAAAGCTTACAAAACAAAATCCTAAGAATAGCTACTGATGCACCTTGGTATATAAGAAACCAACAAATACATTATGAACTAGGGCAATCAACGATAAAAGAATACATTGAAAAAATAGTCAAAAAATTCTATGAAAAATTAGAAGACAATCCAACACATCATAACCTAGGGAGAAAGAACATCCACACAAGATTAAAACGAAGACTACCTCAAGACATAATACAGTTCGAGGAAAGATAAAAATTACTGAGACATATATGTTTTTTCTTTGTCATTTTGTTACTTAATCAAAAAAACTATGTATAACAGCCCTGCTGTTGATCTGGTTTAATAATAATAATAAAAAATAGGTACATACATAGGTATGTGTATTTGTATGAAGCCCAAATAAGTGCGATAGAGGTATACCTACCTTTCGTATTCTGTTGTGTCATAACAAGCTTCGTCACCAAAATTGTATGAGTCCTCCTGAGAATGTTCTTCGTTTATATTTTGTTGATGAATTATGTTACTAAAAAAAGTATATGGATGTCTAATAAGTATAAATCTAATATAGAATAATACAGAATTTACCCCACACTAGTATTATCGTTATTACTGGATGATGATGGTAGGTCGTTTAAATCAGATGGCTGTTCTTCTAATTGCTTAATTAAGCTATTATAATCGATTTTAGTTATATTCTCAAGATAAAAACATATATTAGATAAAATGCAGGTACATACATATTTAGATTAGATTTTATTTTTATCTTATCTAATAGGACAAAAATTAATTAAATAATTTAAAATTTAACATACTTGTAGGTATGTAGGTACCTGCATTAACGATCGGTAATTATTCATACCTTTTACTATCTCGTAGTTTTTTTATTACTCTTGATTTATTTGTGCGTTTTCTTTGCTTACTCAATGATCCTTTACTTTTTGGCATGATGAAACTCAAAATAACCTTTACAAAAAATACAAACGACAATAATGAACAGAAAAAATCGAATATCAAAAACTATGTAGACTGATGTATAGCACGTCTATCACAATATAAAGCTACTGTGAAACTAACATAAAATAAAAAAATCATAATGTTTAGATAGCTGCATTCCAAGAAGTGTACTTAGCTGGCCAAAATCTTATGTCTATCACTTCCTGTTGTTACACATCTTGTCTTGTGTCTGAAAATCTGATACGTCTGCAAATTGAGCGGCTTGTATATGAGATCTAAGAGGCGTTAAACTAACACTATCTAATTTCGCATTTCAAAGAGAAGTATCTAGAAAAAAAAAATCGTTTTAGGGGGTGAATATTAGGGGTGGATTTTACCCCTTTAATTAGAAATTGAGTTTATATAGAAAAAATCGCCCAAATAAAAATAAATTATGCATTTTATAATTTAAAATCTTTATTTTAACGGTTGGAAAATATTACGCGTCTAGAGGGTTGTTTACCTCCGATAATGCTTTTATTTGCAAAAACCCTGAAACAGGTTGACTTCAATTTTTTATTTTAAGCTCAAAAATAATTTTTATCAATGTTATTGCATAAATTATATTGAAAAAATAGTTTAAAAAATAGGGTTTTCTGAAAAAAAATAATTAGGGTAGCCACCCCCAGAAACTAAACTATACTTGCTAGTTTTGCGATGCAAATAGAAGTATTTGTCAATTTGTTTCATTTGAAAATATTAATTAGAACTTAAGATATTTAAAAAAAAAAACGTTTCCGGGGATAAACTTTAGGGGCGATTTTCACCCCTTTATAATGAATTTGGGCCGATAAAATAAAATATGCGTCTCCTATTTTTTGATCCTCTACAACATATCAAAAATTCAGGAGAATCGGAGGGGGACACCTCGGGCGGTTTCCTTGTTAGTTTTTCTAGAATTTCCTCCAGCGCATGATTTCTTACGTTTATGTTTTTATATACATAGAAGATCTTTCGGTACATATAAACAGAGATTTACTCCTCTATGAAAACAGTGATTTGTTGTCGTGTTCAACTCATGACTCCAACTTACGATTAATAACACTAAATTACAAAATTATAAACATTTTCTTGGCTAGCTCCCATTAAGGTTATAAGTCATAATTTTTTATGAAAAGTGTATAAGATTAAAGTATTAAAGTAAGATTACACACTAGTGCTTACTTGAATTTTTTTTTTTTTTATTGTTATGCTCATCTATACGCAGTTATTTATAATAACATGATACTTGGCGTGTTCCTCACACACGGTAGTTGGAAAAGTCTTAAAAATTCTTTTAATAGCTCTAACAAGTTGTTCTAAGGAAACTAATTCTGCAATTTCATTTAGTTTTTTTCTCGTATTCATTCTTGGTAGTTTCGCTAGAAAATGATCCTGAGACTGCTAAAAGAGAATATTTGACAGAATCTCCCAGAAGTCAGATGTTTTCTTTTTGGACTCTGTGTGTCTTCTTGGATAATATCATTTGATAAAGATTGTACACAAAGAAACATAATTCTACTTTGTCAATAGTTAATCCGTCTGTTGAAATCAAGCATGGTACAAAATTAGGAAATAAATTCTGTGTATTCGAAATGCCTAGTTCTGACTCTGTGACTGGATAAGATGTCAAAATATTATTGCTTCTTTAATGATTCATATACATTTAATGATGGAACTGCAAAAACCATAGATAAGTGAGGTAGCGTTATATTAGAATCTGAAGGCTAATTAGCCTTTAATTTATACTCAGTTATCAATTTCTTAGTTGCCTCAAATTCAGTTTCTTTACCTTTCGTATTCAAAATTGAAATTTTAGCAATATTTAATCCACGAATATGAAATAGTGATAATAAATATCAGTGGCAACATTATCATAGCTTTTCCCTGAGGCTCAGGTCAATTTTACAAACTCTTTGAAGGTCATCTCTGGTGAGAAATCTTCATAAGCGAATCCAAAAACTGTTGTTGGAAGAGTTGTTGATTTGTTAGTGATTAGTTCACCAACATTTTTCATAAATTTTTTATTGAGTTATATTTTCTGTAATTCGAGACATGGTGGTTATTAGTGAATGTTGAATTGGTTTATCGTTCATGTAAATACATATAAGCTGAATTAAAAATTGACTTAATTTATATTTGATTGATCAATAATTTTATACAATTTTACTATTGGTATGTATCATCTGACGAAGTACTGAATTCTTTTCTTTTACAGAATCTACTATGGGTTTTCTGACAGCATATTTTATAGGGTCTAATATGAAACAATGGTGTTCTGATACAAAACATACACCATAAATAATCATCTTTAGTGCACTCAGTTATACGATCATGGTAATTTATTGATTGAAATTTGTATAAGCGTTCACCTCGACACCAGGTAGTACATCTATAATAACACATTTCACAAATTCTATAACCATATCCTTGCTGGTACGACAATTACACACAAAGATTATTCCATCCACATATTGCACCCCCGCAAAAAAAAGTGTCACAACTCCAAAACTGGCATATTTGAGATAAGCGTGTAGAAAGAGTGTAAATCGCCATATAATTCTTCTAAAAAAGTGTCACGTTTGTATCTCGTCGACTCAACGCTAGATGGCAGGAATGACACTATAGCTTTGTGACGTTTGAATCTTGCCGTGATCACTAACAGTGTCACATTAGACTTAATACAGCATTCATATGATTGTGGCTCAAGAATAGTGTCACATTTTGTGTTGTGGTAGTTTTGTTGAAATCTTTGTGAGCAAAAGTGATATCGCACGTAAGTAAAAAACTGTTCTATTATGTTTTGTGACAAAGTATGGACTTTTTTAAATTAGAATTTGTATCGATGTTGACTAAAAAACTGTTACAATTTGAATTGAGACACTTTTTCAGAATTTTTACAATTAATCTGATATTGGTGGTGTATGAAATACTGTTACATTGTGAAATAGAACACTATAGTTGTTCCTGTTGATACTATGTTTCTAATTATGACGGTTCCTTTTTGAATTAAGACTCTTTTTCGGAATACACAACTTTTTTTTTTTTGGTTTATGACCTTTGCCCACAATTGTCGATTGTTATTGTATTTTTTTCTTTCTAAAGACCGTGATTCCGACGCATAATGCATCCGTCTTCGAGAGGACTTCGGCTAGTAAATCTAGCGCAAAAATCAAACAACGAGATGGAGGGAAACAGGATCTTGCCTGCTCAAGAAGTACATGCAAGTACGACGGGAAAAGGTTGGATATTTCAGTTTCAATAAAGATAATAATTATGGTAACATTATTATAAATAACGTTTTGTTAATAAACTTGTTTTTCATTTAAGAAACTTCATCTTCCGTCTCGCCCTTCGTTGCACAAGACATAACAGCCCACTTAGACTGTGAAAATATTATGGAAGAAGTATGCACGATGTTACCTGGACCATCATTTAAAAATGGAATGAAATCAGAAATTGAAAATAAGGGGTCATTGTTCATTGAGGATGATGACGATTCCGTGAAGGATCCAAATTATGATTCTGAATCAAGCAGCTCGTCATCATCTTCAAGCTCATCATCTTCGTGTTCAAGTACATCTCAGTCTAGTAGTTCTGCAAGGTCTGCTCGAGCAGATAATAATATCCAAAATTCGACAACACGGGTTTACATGACTAAAGATATCCAAGGTAACACAAGCTTAGATAAAAATAGGCATGTAAGTTCCCCAACACCACAGCAATCTGATGAAGACAAAGAAACGAAGAAAAAAGGAAAAAAACGAGTAACAAATATAGAGGAGTGGAAAAGTAACAAGGCAAAAAAACTAAGAAACACAGGACAGGCATATACTTCATGATCGAAATTCGGGAAACAGTTTGAGGCTAGGCACATAAGAGCACCCTGTGGTGAAAAGTGTCGTCTCAAATGTGCTGCTAAGATAGATAATAGTATAAGAACAAAGCTTTTAGAAAGTTATTGGAATCTGTCGGACATAAATAGACAGCGAGATTTTCTGAACAAGTGTATGGTGCCAATCATACCAAAGTATAGATATAGCAATACAGCAAAACCACGCGAGCACAATAACGCCTTTTACTTTCTTGTTAATGATAACGAAAAGGTGAGGGTATGTAAATATTTTTTTATGGCTACCTTAGATATTAACACCCGCACCATCAGGACCGTCATTAAAAAGAGTAATAATGGTTTTGTACAAGAAGATCTCAGGGGTAAGCACAAAAACCACAAAAAAATTGACTCGAAACTTAAAGACGGAGTACGTGCCCACATTCACTCAATACCCCGAATAGATAGCCATTATTTGCGAAAGCAGACAACGAGAGAGTACATTGAGGGCGGTAAAAATCTCACTGATATTTACAAAGATTATAAAACAAATTGTGAACATCAAAATCTACCTTATGTAAATCTTGTTATGTTTTCTAGAATATTTAACACGGAATTTAATATTAGTTTCTTTGTCCCCAAAAAGGATCGCTGTGAGTTATGTGATAGTTATGAAAATGCAGTAGGAGAAGACAAACATAAATTAAACGAAAGGTATTTACTGCATCACGAAGAGAAAGTCTTGTCACGGGCAGAAAAAGAGGCAGATAAGAAAAAAATAAGTTCGAATTATGTTGTTGCCGTTTATGATCTGCAGGCCGTCCTTTAAAGTCCTCGAGGAGAAGTATCTGTATTTTATTATAGATCTAAATTAAATAATTACAACTTTACTATATCGGAATTAAAAACTGGACGCACAGAAAATTACGTGTGGCACGAGGGCCAAGGTAACAGAGGAGCTGATGAAATTGGTTCATGTGTTTACAATTTTATTCAAAAAATTGTAGACACTGTTGATGATTCTGGTGTAGACCTCGTATTCTACTCAGATAACTGCTGTGGGCAACAGAAAAATCAGTATTTGGTTGCTCTCTACATCTACGCCCTGACTAAATATACAAAAATTAATTCAATCACGCATAAGTACCTAATCACCGGCCACACTCAAAACGAGGGCGATGCTGTTCACTCCACTATTGAGAAGGCAATAAAAAAGAATCTAAAATCAGGCCCTATTTATGTGCCTAGTCAATATGCACAGATAATACGCACTGCAATAAAGAAAGGCAATCCTTACCATGTCAATGAACTGTCTTATCGAGATTTTTATTCGTTCAAGACATTAGTCGATGACATGAATCTAACAGGATTCAAATCGCTAAAAATTTCGGAAATCAAGATTTTCAAGATAACTAAAGATAGTCCGACCACAATTTTTTACAAAAAATCCTACAAAGAAGACAAATTTATGCAAAATGGAGCTCCGGAAAAAAGTTAAGGCCACTCCAGTTACCTTAAAACCTGCCTATAAAAGTGTGCCAAAAATCAAAGATAATAAGAAGAAAGATCTGTTATACTTATGTGAACATGTGTCATATCAACTTTTTCAAATCTTTGTAATTCGCAATTGTTCTTAAGTACTTAAATAAAAACTCAACTTAATTATCATTATTACTGTGTCTTTTTCCAAAAAGGTAATAGTGGGATAACCTAGAAAAGTGTCACAATACTGAATTTTTCTTTAAATTTTCAAAATACTGATGAACCACAAGTGTTTTCTAATTTTTCTCTTTCCTATACCTGAGAGATCTATTAAAAGATCTACATCAAATAGTATGTTGACTGTTTTTTTGTTAGACTTCTTTCCCAACTTAATTATAGGTTATAATTATAATTCAAACATTATTTTCTCAAAACTACAGTTTTTGAGTTGTGACACTTTTTTTGCGGGGGTGCGATATGCTTTCATAATCCGGTAGCCATAAAAAGTATTTAAATAAGTTTTCATCATAGAATTCCTCACCAAATCCATAGTTCTCAATACAACGTAAATTGTACTTAGGGACTTTCTTGAAGTATTCTATATATCCATCTTCAACTCGAATAACATTATCTCTAATTTGTCTCCATTTGTAGAAACTGTACGATTCTAATAAATTATGAACTATTACTTTTAATATTTATAATTTTAAATCTTGTGATTTGAAGATACTACTATATGCAACATTAAGGGAGACTATAGCTTTGAATATAGCCCTCACGTTATCATTATTAGGTTCATTTGGGAAAATGCAACACTGAGATTGCCACATTATACAAGTTGGCCAGTTGCAATTGAGACTCAGGGCTATTTGTAAAGTTGCAGGATCTGCAATTCTGAATAGCTTGCCATGATGGGCAAGGATAATATTACATGCTTCTGGTGCAAAAGATCCAGCTATACAAGATAAGGTAATAGCACAAGGCCAACCAGGACTCTTAACTCCTTTAGCTGATTGTACGACATGGAAAGCCTGAGAAGAAGCTTGGTCAGTTTTAATAGCTTCAGGAGCAGATTTAGTAGAATCCAGCATGTTACATTTTAATCTTTTCTTGTTAACATCAGTACATAGTTTCTTAAGATAATTTCTAATTTCTAAGAAATCAGCCCCTTGATAACTGGCTGACTCTATTAAACTGGCAATATCCCCATTGGTAAGAGTTTCAGCATCTTTAAAAAATTCATCAAAGAAAGACATTGTAAGATGCCAATTATCTTATTTCGAGATAAAGTAAGTTGAATTCAACTAACTGTGAGTTTAATTTGCTGTAGATTGGTGGAGACTTCTTTGTGTGTCGTCCTTTGACAATCTTGGGCAGTTGCCCTTCACGCCTAAATCTATGATCTTAGGACACTTGTTGCCCAGCGTCTGGACAATATAGTGCTTTTTGATGGCGCCCTTTACATATACAATATCTACCTGCTCTTTCACAAGTTGCTGTCTTAAAATCTCACTTACTTTGTCTTGCTATACTTATAGCACAACTTATGGTTTTCTAAGTACATGACCTGTTGCTTGTAGTGAGGCTCCACAGTACATAGTGGCCTTGATTGCTTGAATAGGTAATGTGCGTACCACCTTCCATCGGTGATTGATAACTCTTTGACTACAAACTCTGGTATGGTGAAGCCTTTGATCTTCATTTTACTATTTTCTTCTCAAAAATATGTAATTGTTATTATGTACCTTTGTACTTTGGTGTTGTACTTTAGGACATTTTTAATTTTTTTTCTTCAACATTTATCAATATAAATGAGCTCCGTAAACACTATAATATCGAGTTGTTTCTTTACTTTTTAGGATAATTTTTGCTAAAGTTAGATGTCACACTTTGCTATTGATACCTTGCCTAGAAGTGACAGGTGCTAATTGTCCCAAGGTACAACAGAGTCTTGTACCTTGGGACATCGTCTAAATTATGTATAATAAGAGACTTAAAAAATTTGAAGATTTATTTTTAAGCAAATTAATAAATATTATAAGACATAAAGTCGATTGGAAAAGAAAATTGTTCCATTCTGCGATCTGAACCACCAACTGCTGTTGGTTTTGGTAAGTTTTTCACAATGTCTAAATCGTCAATTTTGTAAACATCTTCGTCTTTGACAAATTTGTTACAACTCAGCAGCTTCTTCATATATAAAACTTCAAAATGTCCTTTCCTCAAGTTCTTGATTATTTCCGCGACATAATTTTTAATTCCACCAGCACAAAGTCTCCTTCCAATATTGAAATATTATCCTATTTCTTTCTCCGTTTCTATTTCTATATTTGCTTCCTCAACTATTTTTCCCAAATAATTGTCATCATCACTACTAGAATCCTAATTTGGTATTTCAATATTGTCGTCGTCGGAACATTCTTCATGTAACACTTTTCTGATCACTTTTGAACCTTTAGTTTTAGATTTTTTGACTTGTTTTCTAAAAAAGTCTAATTCTAACTCAGTTTTTTGCGAAAGTTTGTCCACAGTAGACCAAACAACTAGAGTCTATAGGCTATAGCCACTGCACAATCACTTCTTACAAACTTGCACGGTGTGTTATGTTGTTAGTTTAAGTGAGCGGGCTTCTTAAATTCAAATAAATGGGAACAATTTGAAAATTTATTTCTTTAAAATAACTCAGTTTAGCGAAAAAAGAATAATAAGTATTCAAATTTATTAGAAGATTTCAAACCAAAAATAAAATTATAAGGATCGACATGGTCGAAGTTCCATCGCATTTGAGTACTTCTCTACTGCTTCATCATTTGTTGTTTAAATGATCTGATCTTTTTTTGTTGGATAAGGAATTAGCAATTTTCCAAATCTTTTACTGACACCGGGTGTGCTTAGATGTGTCATAGCAATAGACTGTTCAACAGTGGCTCCTTTCTTCATTAAGGATGCTGAGATCTTAGTTGGTTCAAGATGTAAGTTAACCATTTTGAGTTTGCGCGCCAGAATCGATGCATACGTTTTCGTCATTTTTATTATGATCTATTGTTTTGATTTGTAATGCATACTCTGGGTCGCAATAGTGTGTGTCAGGATTGTACAGGAAGATTTGTTCAACTTGGATGTTATTTAGGCAGTCATCAATCAAACGCTGTCTGTATTTGATTGTTTTCTCTATGTTGGCATGACTAACCGTGATGGATGCAAGCTTTGTAAGTTCAGCCGCTTTCCGGGGCAGTTCGTCAAGGGAAGAGGGAGGCGGACTATCCTTGACAAACGTCCATCTAGCAGCTATTTTATTTTGCTTGACTAATGGTGCAAAGGCTCGATAAAGATATACTTTGGTAGGATTATCCATTGTCAATTTCATTACTTCAGTCCCATTGTCATCCTCCATCTCTACTTTGATGCAATTCGGGAATGACGCTACTCTTCGTTGTATGATCTTCGTTAATTGTAGCACTGCCTGTTCGTCAAATGATGTTATTCTGACAATTGCCTCTTTGACTCTGGACAATTTATTACCCATTGATGTTTTAAGACTATTGACCATTTTTTTAACTTCTGCAACATTTTTGGTCAATAAATTGTACACTGCCGGCCATAAGTGTTTACCCACCCTCAAAATTATACAGAAACAAGAGAAATATTAATCAAACAGTTTTTTTCATTTATTTTTTAATCGTGCAATATGTATATCTAAAATCAATGTTTTTTCTAGTTTTTTTACAAAAATTATTACAATTATATCTAAATTTTAGTTTCGTCGATATGTCCACCGTGAGCTTTTATGACTGCTTTGCCTAATTTCGGCATCCTGTTTAATAATTTTGTGAGTGTGAGTGGTTCTATTCTGGACCATGCATCTTGTAATTGTTGCCAGAGGGTTTGTGTAGATGTTGGGGCCGTTTTTTGTACCTGTCGATCTAGTTCTTCCCATAAAAGCTCAAGAGGATTCAGGTCGGGACTTTGAGGAGGCCAGGTCATAATCACAATTTTTTTTCTCGTTCCAATTGTTCTAAATACCCACGGCATAATTTGGAGGTGTGTTTGGGGTCGTTATCTTGTTGGAACACGAAGTTTTCTCCGATAAGTCGCGTTCCAGATGAAAGAGCATTCGCCTCCAAAATTTCTTTGTGACTTTCTTTATTCAATATGCCATCTATTTTGATCAAGTCGCCCACAGATGTGCTCCCAAAACAACCCCAAACCATAACAGATCCTCCTCCGTGTTTTACCGTGGGTGATATGCAGGATTCAATGGCTCGTTCTCCTGCCGATCTTCGGACAAACTGTCTCCGTCTTGAGACGAATACCTCAAACTTAGACTCGGCGGTCCAGAGCACTTTTTTCCAGTCTTCCAATACCCAATCTTTATGCGATATTGCCCAGGCTGACCGTTTTACTTTATTTTGTTTGCGTATAAGGGGTTTTCGCATGGAAATTCGTCCATGCAAACCTGCTTTCCGTAAGCGTCTTTTGACTGTTGTCAAACTTACTGGTTCAGGGTGAGATGCATTTATTTCAGCTGTGATTTCCGGTGCCGTTTTTCTTCTATTACGTTTGCTTATTATTGTAATTGCTCGATCTTCTGCTGGTGTGGTTATTTTTGGCCACTCTGATCGCTTTTTGTTGGATAAACTGCCAGTATCTTCATATTTTTTAACATTGTAGTCCACGGTTCTACGGTTTAGCTTCAATAGCTTTGCTATTTCTCTGTTACTTTTTCCGATGCTGTGATGGGATGCTATTAGAGCGCGCGTTTCAATCGATAATTCTTTTCTCCCTGACATTATTGGCCGGTAGTGTATATTTGCTTAAATTTCCGTTGATGTTCTTTGGCCTGTACATCTATATCTCGATAATGCACCATGGTGTTGTCGGTCTTGTGTGCCTTCGCGTTTTGAACGAAGTATGTTACCTGCCATTTATGTAGTACTAGCCCTCCAGGTTTAATAATGCACACTGAGCAATCCTTGACTCTGGCTCCTTGAGGACAGTGTCGTTGGAATTGTCCTTTAGATGGGACGATGTTAGTTGGTAATGGTTGAGAAAAGTTACACACCGTGTCAACTTCATAATTACATAACCATAGTATTTCATTTGTTGTTGGTGCAACTATGGCCACTCCAGCTATTCTGGTACCTGGTGGTTTGGCTACATTAAACACTGATGCCGCTGTCAAAATTCTCTGGTGCTGGTGGTGGTAATGCCATGTTGTAAGTGAATGCCGCCGATAAGTATATTAAAACTCCTGCCGCAATCGAGATTTTGAATCCAAGGGGAAAGTGTCGCAATTAAAACTCGATTATAAATCGCTGGGAAAAGACTTACAACGTCGCTACGAATCACTTAGGCCTGAAAAATTATTTGTCGCCAATTAAAGCATCATATTGACAGCTGTATATGTATATTCGAAAATCCTAAGAAGTCTGCAACCAAAACATGCACGTGATATCAGTGTGATACTCGTCAGATCTAACAATGATGTCCAGAGACCACTTATAATAATATAATATAGTGAGAAATAATCTGTGACTGATGTTCTTTCATGTTGACAGTTTTAGCAGCTTCCGAATAAAGTGTTTGCGGTGCTTATTCTGTCGATTTTTAGGGTGAAATAATATTAACAATATAACAATACTTGAAAATTCTGCAGAACGAAAGAAGTTTTATTTACTTTATGTATAATTTATAGCAATAATAAGTAATAATAATAATAATTATTGGGGCCCTCTTCATCTGTTTCTGTTTATTATTTCGGGAAGTACATAATTTTCAAAGAAACCAATTAATTTTGGTATCATCTTTTCTTCCCATAGCACTTTGTCCCTCAAAATGGATTCTATGAAGAGGGGTTGGGTGTCATCGATGTATATGACGAAATAACATATATATTTTCACAAATATTCAGCTGTCCTTGAACCTGTAACATCATTAGTTTGATACTCGCAATTATTGCAATTGAATAACAAATATAGGACATGTATTTATAGGTATTTATGAATTTCATTTTCATTTTGTACTAAAAACATCATTTATTTAAAACCTTTTATAGAATGTTCTTTATTTCCATTAACCATTTTTGTATGTAGCTTCAAGTTAAATTTAAACCAAGGGTTAATTGATAAATGTTGGCAGAGTCCAGGAATTACAACTTCTTTTGATAATTTTAGAAAGTCATACACACTAAAATTATTATCATTGTCATAAATATGAATTAGACACAGATTGCATTGTTCCCTATGAACTAAATAAATATAATAGAATTTGTAAATAAATCTACCACCTGTTTTATGTACATGTACAATATTGTTGTCTCAAATAATTTTGGTTAAAAAATCTATCCCAAAAACCACACAAAAAAGTCTCTGACATTGTATCTTGCCGAGTGTTCAATTAATAATACAAACAAGTATATTCTTAACCTATACCAGTGCCAGTGCACGTGCAAGGACTTATTAAAATTAATATGATGCACCTGCATAGGCCAACCCAATACCCATAAAAGGATAAATTAAATATTGGAGGACGGGCTTTTTATAATAAAACAAACTTATTAAAATGTGAATTGAGTCCTTTATTTAATTTTGATAAAATTCTCTGGGTTTGACTACTCGCCTTAAAAACCAAGACTTAACTGACTAATAATCGGTTTTTATTTTCTAAATTTCTTTCTTAACACCGAAATTCTATTTTTATACATTTTACGACGAGTATAAACAAACAAACCCTTCAAGCATATTAGGGCCATACAAATATTTCATTCTTAATGCTTATATTACAATGTATTCATATGAGAGTTTCAGTTTTTTGTGTATATTTATTTAATATTTCCAACATTGAAATTCTAGTTTTTTATTATATAATATATATACCGGGTGACAATGAAAACAGGCTGCAAACCACAACTTCTTTAGTTGTCGGTACATTTTTTCCAAATTCACAGGATTGGTTAACTGTACAATTGCGCAGATTTTTGAGTGGTAATAATAGTTGAGTCACTTCCGGTTTGACCGGAAGTGGACATACATTTCTTGTTTTTGTATTATTGTACTAAAGGTAAGCTTTTCGAAAATGTATAACAAGTAGGGTTTTAAAATGGAAAAACGCATAAAAATGGCAAAACATTGTCCAAATTAGTCATCTATGATTTAAGATCCAAACAATTGAACACGTGATTGTAACTATTGGATACCGTTCAGTACCTCACAATTTGTAGCCCTACTAGTTATAAATGCTTAAAAATCAATTTTGGCGGACTTATGATCGATTAACAGTTTTTGAGATTTTCCGGCATAAAGTAATCCATTTTTCTCAAGAACTAAAATAGGAACATGCTAGTTTTATTACATTATTTTCAATTTATGTACAGTAGTCTATTCGCCCGTCCCTCGAAGAGATACTGTATATAGCGGACTTACTTAATTTGACATAACCTCATTTTAAAACGATTTTTTTTAAATCAAACAAAATTGACGAGTTTTTAAGATTTTCAAGGTAAAATAAAAATAAAATATCATTTAGAACACAACTTTTAATATAATATTACATTCAATACTTATGCTACAACTTATTTAGTAAATCTTTTATGCAAAATTTTTGTGAAAACTTTGAAAACAGTCGATGCAAATTGGTATTTTGCATTTTTCACAAATTGTATTATTTTTTTTGGCATTCTTACGAGCATAAGTAGATCCTTTGGAAATGGACATTTGTTTGTAGCAAAGACGGCAACGTTTTGTTTGCCTTTTCTGGCCTTCAACTTCTCTCAAAGGTATACGTTGAGGGAGTTGAAATTATCGGCGATAAATCTATAATTGTCATTGCAGGTACAAGAAGTTCTGTGAATTTGATAAGTTGCATCCTTTAACCACTAATTTTTAATACAAGTTTTAACTCGTCAAAGCTAGAATGTGCAAGTCAAAATGACACCGGTGGGCATGTGGTTTACGAGAGTAAATTCACATGTTGGGACCGGGTGACCACCCGTGGGCACTTTAATTGAAATAAATCTAGAGGGTTAAAAAATACCGGTCCCTATGTGAGAAATAAGATTTTTCAATGCGATCTTCAACGTGTTAACACAGCTAATCATTTTGGAGATAGCTTGCATGCTGCTGAAATGATTGGTTGAATGGTGTAACTAGGTATGTGTTGTCGTTGAAACAGATTGAACTGTCGCCTCAACGTTTCTACAAACAACTTGAGAAAGTGTCGTTCCAAAATGCATTTCTAAAGCAAAACGACTTTGGTCCGTAGTCCATATATTTTCTAAACCATGTTCAGGTATTATCGTTTTAACATAAGTAATAAATTGTACTGCTTGTTTTGTTATTACATCTTCACTCCTTGTGTAACTCTTGTACCAAACTACTATAGTTACTACTACTATATTATGACGTTTTTAAAATTGCTATATCCAATAATTAGAAGCCGTTTGCATCAAATAAACTTTTTGCTTCTAAAGCCGAACATTTACGTAGCTATTCAGAAACATTTTTAGTCGTAGCCAACGTGCATTTATCTTGTAACAAACAAAATTTTAATAACTGTTCTATTCAGAAACATTCACTAATTTTGTACCACGTGACCTATAGGGTTAGACGCGTCTAAAGGGGTTGTTTAACGAGTAACTAAAATTTATATATGACATTTAAATAAAAAATGTATAATATAAATTTGGTAAGAGAAGTCCGAAATATAAATTTTTATAGGACAAGGGTCTACAGAAAAAGAGAAGATCCTTTTAAAAAACAATTTAAAAATCGTTACCGCTTTACAAAAAATCAAGTAAGAAATTTATATGAATTAATTCATGCAGACATAGAAAAATTGGGGACTCGTGGTCGCCCAATAAGTGGTTTGTTACAATTGTTATGTGCGTTAAGGTATTTTGCGAGGGGCCAAATTCAAGACGACACTGCGGATTTGCATGGATTGAGCCAACTATCTATTAGCAGAGTAATTAAAAAAGTAATGTATTTTCAAAATTAAAAATTATTTGACATAAATGGTCATTACAAGTGTTTCTCTACAGATAAGTGTTGCACTTGTAAAGTTACGTCGTAGATATATAAAAATGGCTCAAAATTATGCTGAAGAGATAAATGTGATGAGAAAATTTTATAATATTGCAAGATTTCCTCGTGTAACTGGTGCAATTGATGGAACCCACATCCCAATTGTAAATCCGGGTGAGCCACTAGCTCAGATATACATTAATCGTATTCATTAAACGTGCAAGTAAGTTATGCACCTACATACTTCACATAGAAAGAACAGTTAATTGAATATTATTATTAAGGTTGTTGTTGACGCTGATGGAAAAATTTTAGACGTTGTTGCGAGATGGAGAGGAAGCGCACATGATGCGAGGATTTTTAACGAAAGTTTTTTAAAACAACGTTTTGAAAATAGAGAATTTAAAGGTATATTAAATGGGGACAGTGGATATGCTTGTACACCATACTTACTTACACCCATCTTAAACCCTTCTAATCCTCAAGAAGAACGATACAATAGAGCACACTCGATTACGCGATCAGTTGTGGAGAGAACGTTCGATCGCTTGAAAAGAAAAATTTTTGTGTTTGAATAAAAAAATAGGCGTACATATAAGTACCACAAAAGCGATTATTGTAGCTTGTTGTGTACTACATAATATTTCTATTGAATGGAATGGATTTGATGGTAAAAATAAGCATAATTTCAAAAATAATCCTCTAAACTAAATCTGATCTTGTTAGATAATGAAGATATCGAAGAGGAACATGATATGGTGCAACCAGATCAACCATTCATAGAACCAAATAGAAGAGGAACTCAATTTACACAACAATTTTTTAAGCAGTATTTTTGAAAAAACTTGAATGAAAAATAATTAACATTAATTAAAAATTTCAATAATTGAAACCAATTATTAAAAATAAAAGTTATTTTCTCAAGTTCTTCAATTTTTCTTCTATTTTCAATTCTAAAAGTTCTTTTTCTTTTAATTAAATTTCTTTTTCTAATTGATACAATTCTTGTTCTTTCATTAAACGAATTTCAAATAATTCTTCTTCAAATTTTCTTTCATTTCAAACATTTGTTGTTGTTGCATTTCTGCTTTTATTTTTTATTTTTGTATCTTTAAAATTTCTTCTTCATATACAGTAATATCTTTTTTTTTTCTTTCGTTTTTTTGGTTGCTGCTCGGTATCCGTATTATTAACGTTACTATTGGTAGTAGATGTACCAGGTGCATCAGTAACGACAACAGTATTTATATTATTAGTAGCAGTAGCAACATTGGTATTTGCAGTTATACAACTTTGATTATCACTATCAGTAATCCAAATTGTATTCTATATCACAATCATAATCACTAATGTCTTTAACAAATTCGTGTGGCAACATGGCACTTATGGCCCAATCTAAACTATCAACATTCTCATTCATAGGTTCACCTCCTCCAGTTTCTTTTCTATGGTTTTTAATCTATAATATGAAAAAGTAAAGTAAATACCCAAAAAACTTATTAAAAAGTAGTTTCTTACAATTGATACATTTTTCTTTGCATTTAATTTTCATCGTCTCCATTGCTGTTTTATTCTGTTAATATCCCGTCCCTTTTTAGGATAAACGATACTAAAATCTCTATAGATCTCTTTCCATGCATTATTTTTCTTTAAATTATTATTTGTATCTGTTGTTTTATTTTCAATAATACTTATTTTATCATTTATTAAATCAACCAACAATTTTTATTCTTCTTCGCTCCAATTATCACTTCTATTTCTTTTTGATTTATCTTATCAAATTAATAAACTAGACAAGTTTTTTTCGAAATAAATTATTACAGACAATCAAATATTGTTAAAATATTGACGTATACCTACTATGTATAATAGATTTTTTGACAAATTTTCACATTTTGCAGTGTTGGCAAATTGTATAAAATAATATTTAAAAATCATGTAAAACTTATCTAATAATGTAATTCTTTATTCAGCACAACATTTTGTGATTACTGTTTTCTATATATTTTGAATATACTTATGTTTTATTTAGCTTTATATAATTGTTTCTTCCCTATGTAAGTATGAATCGGTTTGGCAAACATGCCTATCAGTTAATCAGCGACTGAGGTTAATACTGGATTGAATACGTTTAAGTTAGTTGCTCCTTAATCACGCCCAAATAATGAGTAAAATAGTCACTTGTTAGTAGTGTCTTAGCTGTAACTAACTAAAATGTTTCTGAATAGCACCCTTAATGTCCGCGTCATGAACAATCTTTTTATCACGTCTAACCTTTTCAAATACATAACTTAGTTTTCCGGAATTTTTATTAAAACGAGTAGGCTTATGCAGTACTTTTTTTTGTACAGTTTTAAAGGTGGACAAGCGGTAGATTGCTTATTCGAAAGCTTATCCATGTGAGGGAAACCTGACGTCCGTGGAAAATCCAATTTTTGAAAATTTTGGAAAGCTCATTTGTCTTTTTTATCTATTAAAAAATATATGTTAGTAATGCAATTGTCTAAAGATAATATTTTTGTCGGAAAAACATATATTTCCCTGTGAAAATTGGGATTATAAGGATTTTCCATATTTCATATGTGTTATCTACACTTATACGGGCCAAATCACATATGCTAAGCTTGGTTATCATGACTCGCCCATTCGTTGTTTGTGGTTTCATTGCAAGGTTGTCACAATTGCATTCATATTTACAATATGTACTTACGGTTGCCACCCATACTAATCTTTGTAGGATTTTTAGAATTTTAGGCGTTTGTTTTGCGTCCGGTGTAAATTATGTCTTCTTTGGTTCGTCTGTTTATTTTTTATCTTTGTCGTGTTTTGCTATAAAATATGTATATGTTATTGTAATATAAGTATTTCTTTTTATTTGATTTTTATTCTTTGACTCCCAAAATGGTGGCAGCAACCCTAATGAGGCCACGTCTTAATCTTCTAGTGAAGAAAGTTTGAAAATGGACACCTTCTCTTGCTGTTACAATTTAAATATTTGTGAATAATGAAGTATAGATTTACGAATTTACATTAAAAACGGAAAAAGACAGAAAACGAATTTGAGAATGATGATAATTGGTATTTATTGTGGAAAAAATTGAATGAGTAAATAATATGCAGATAAATATATATTTTAAAACATTATTTATTTATTTTAACAATAATAGTAATAATAGTGATTGTTGGTCACTTTTACGTGTCCACTTCCACCACGTCCACGTCTACGTCCACCACCACGTTCACGTTCCCCACCATCACGTCCAAGATCCACCACCACCACGTCCACGTCCACCACCACGTTCACGTTCACCACCACCACCACCACCACGTCCAGATCCACCTCGACCACCAGCACCACGCTCACGACCATGCAATCCCCTAGCAGGCCACCCTGGAAATTGAAACGAAATATGAATGAAAATTTTTGTCTAAATAAGGTTTTATTGACTTACATCTTTCTTTTTTTTCTTTATCAACGGCATTCTTTGTCTCTTCAATATGTGTCTCATTAATTTTGACCTTATCTATCTTATCATTTTCATCTAAAAAGAAAAAAGATTATGCAATTGTTACATACAGGGTGAGTTTAAGGTAACGCATAATGACAATAACTTTTTTATTTATGAGAATTTTGGAAAACGCCGAGACAGGTAACTTTTTATTTTTAAATTAGGTATGCGCGAAGGAGCCAAAACGGCTCTACCAGTTACCATTGCAAAGAACTGTCATCATCAACAATTTTTTTAAATGGCAACCCCTACTTTTTATTGCATTTTCGGATAGGGCATATTTTTCTGCGTTCAGAAATGTGAAAATCGTAGGGGGTTCAATAAGAAAATTTTCGAGAAAAAAATTCTTAAAGTTTGCAAGATTTTCTGTCATCATTATATCCTTGCATCAGCATAGATTAGGAAAAACACAACACCTTCGAATAAGCATTGCAAGCATTGGATTAAGTAGGCGTATGTAGAATTTTGATAAAACTATTGGCAAATATGGCGGATTAAATTGTCAAAAATTAAATTGCAAATTTAAATGAAATTAGAAGTTTTAGCTACATGTAAACTGTTAGATAGATCGCATACACTTCAACCTTGCTTCCCATTTTCTCCCTAGGAGTAACCACCCTTAAGATTTTCAGCTTTATTTTTGACAACTACATTCGCCATATTTAAAAATAATTTTGACAAATATTCAAAATACGCCTACTTAATCCCGTAATAAGCCAACGCTTGCAATGCTTATTCAAAGGTGTTGTGTTTTCGAATATTATGCTGATGCATGGGTATTATGATGACAGAAAATCTTGCAAATTTTAAGAATTTTTTTCTAGAAAATTTACTTATGTAACCGCGCATTATTTTTACATATCTGAACGTAGAAAAAAATTCTCTGGCTAAAAATGCAATCAAAAATAGGGGTTGCCATTTAAGAAAATTGTTGATGATGGCAGTTCTTCGCAATGGTAACTGGTAGAGTCGTT
The DNA here is from genome assembly GCA_039776855.1 of Mylabris sibirica. Taxonomy (NCBI): domain Eukaryota; kingdom Metazoa; phylum Arthropoda; class Insecta; order Coleoptera; family Meloidae; genus Mylabris; species Mylabris sibirica. The sequence continues at coordinate 4,548,232 of CM077840.1, read as the reverse complement.
TTGGCTCCTTCGCGCATACTTAATTTAAAAATAAAAAGTTACCTGTCTCGGCGTTTTCCAAAATTCTCATAAATAAAAAAGTTATTGTCATTATGCGTCACTTTAAACTCACCCTGTATATTTAGAAAAATATTATAGAACACCACATTCTTATATAAAATTTGTGTTTTTTTTAATTTTTTATAATTACATGATCAAATTATAATATCACATCTTGAATTATGACAAACACCCCTTGCATGAGATGACCAACTAAAATAATAATAGATAATAACTTACGGTCAATTTCCATGTTGTTGTTCTTGTTGTTGTTGGCGGTTTGGACATCTACTTCGTTTGCCATTTTTAAATGAAATGATGCGGACGATATTTGCCACTATGGTTGAAAGGAGTGAGTCAAATTGTTGATGACGTTCAGATTTTGCAATAACAAAGGACAGATAAGTTCGATTGAAGAACGAAAGAAAGAAACAGAATAAATGTCTATACAGAGTGTTCGATCCTCGTAGTTCATTTGGAAGTTGGTCGTTTTTTCCCATTTTATTCTATAACAGGTGGAAATATTTCGTATTTTCTCTGGAATATAATGGAGAAAAACGAAAAAAAAAAAACAATATTGGGAAGGTCTCCGAGTCATCCGTCGTTTTTCGTTTTGCGTATAAGTTCGTTTCTGAAAATTGCGACATTGTCCAAAACGATCATTTTTTGGCCAACTTTGAAATGAGCTACGGGGTTTTAATTTTGCTAAAATGTTCCTCAGAGACTCTCCTACAAATACTTAAAATATTTTCCCAATCGCTCGTCGACTAATAGGAGTTTCATAGAACCGACCATATTTAGATCGAATAAGGTACTGGCACCAGTGTTCGTCACTTTAAAATATAATGCTGTTGAAATTTGTTGGTACAACCAGTATAATTTGGCGTAACTTTTTAATCTTTTGTGTTACTGCCCTTCAAATGTTAAGGAACTTTTAAGTCACATTGCTTTGAAACTTAATAAGCTAGGTTTTTTGTATTCGTATTTTAATTAGATAGGCGTAGGTACACCCAGTATTCGTCATATCAGAAGTACTATATTGAGAGTGATCGTCAGTACAAGGCATCAAAGTTCGTCAACGGAACAAAAAATATAAATACCTAGTAAAGCCAACTAAAAAATATTTATTTAGCAAAAAAACTTAAGTGAGTAAAAAAAATATACAAATACAAAAATTAATTATTTTTTCTGTCGATCTTTACATGAGCACAGTACAAAATTTTTTTTTAGCAGATGCATTTGCACATCTATTGTGCATTCATTGGTGACATTTCAGGCAACAAATCATATTTTCGACTTTATTTTCTTCACAAATAACGCAATGCCAGTTATTTTCATCTTCTTGTGTTTTTCTACTTTCTTTTCTCTTCTTGCCTGCCATCTCATTTCTTTGCTCTAATCTTTTTCGTTTTCTTTCTTCCTGTATTTTCTTCTTTTTTTCTATAATATTCCTTCCATTTTTCACACGTGGCCACTGAGGGTATTTCTTCTATTGATTTTTTGTACTTTAGGCGATTTTTCTAGCCAGAATAGGAGACGCTTAAACGGTTATGCAACTCCTTCTGGAAAATTTTCCTGTTGTTTTGATGAAGTTAGTTTGGGTGATGATGGGGTGTTGCTTGTACATTTTCCTAATTGGTGTTGTCAGAAACATTGGTTTTCCATTTTAATTGATTCAAACTATCTGTGTGTCTGTTTTGTTCCAAATTACAACTATTTATTAAATTTTCATCATGGGTTTTTTCGTTTTTTCTCTAATTGTAGTTTTTTAGATTCATTATTTGGAGTTTGACATTCTTGATCATGATCTTCTGGTGAATGATCTGAATATTCTTTCGAAGTATGGTTTTCGTGTCCATCATCTGACTTTTCTACTGTTACATCTTTTGGATATTTATTCGTAGTGTCATTGTTCTCATTGTGATCTTTGGCTGGTTTTTCTCCACATACACTGTTCAAATCAGGATCTCTCTTTCTATCACGTCCAATTGCCTTTTTGATTTTGGCAGCCGTTGAAAAGGAAGTTGAGGGAAGTTGAAGAGGCTGCGACGTCGATTGATGGAAACTAGCCAGCTGTCATTCTGCCGACTCCTCAATTTCTTTCATGCTGTGAGAAGTTCCAGCATGACTCAAGTTGCTTTCAGTATCATGTTTTTCTGCTATTTTTAACAAAAATTGCAAATGGTCACTATATAAATATTTTTTTTTCGCTCCTTGGCCACTCATTGTTCTCAATGATCTTAAAAACGCGTCTTTTATATCAGACCATTTTGCCATGATAATCTCTCCTAAAAAAAATATTAATAATAATTAAATTAAAACTATTTCAACGGAAATTTAATTTTTTCCAGATATTTGGCTACAGGGTGCACACTGACAGAATTACATTATAATTATAGAATTGGGATATCGACTTTAAGCAAAAACATACACTTTGTACTTAGTGAAATATGGAATACTCTCCGACCCATTTATCTTAAGGAAATGACTCAAGAAGATTGGATAAATATTGCAAATGAATTTAAAGTTAAAGCCAATTTTCCTCTGTGCCTTGGAGCTATAGATGGAAAGCACATTCGGATAGAAAATTTTCCTCATGCAGGATCGATGAATTTTAATTACAAAAAATATTACTTTATAATCCTTTTGGCAATTGCCGATGCAGATTACAATTTTTTATTCGTCGATATTGGAGGATATGGCAAGGATTGTGATTCCTCCATTCTTCAAAAAACTGAGTTTTGGAGAAGACTAATGAATAGTGAATTACATATACCAGAAGCGAGGCCTTTAACACAAAAAATGGGCTTGAAAGTTCCTTATGTTTTTGTTGCCGACAATGCGTTTCCCATGAATGAGCATCATCTAAAAGATTTTTCAAATCATAATTTGACTATCAAACAACGTGTTTTTAACTATAGATTACACCGAGCTCACAGATACGTGGAATGCGCATTCGGTATTTTAAGCAACAAGTGGAGAATATTTCACAGAGCAATTAATGTTTCAAAATCTTTTTCAAAAATTTTTATAAAAGCTTATATTGTATTACATAATATTATAAGGAAAAAAGATGGATATCGCTCAGAAGATTTGGTTATTTCGTCTGGTTCCAAATTACAAAACCTATCATCTGTTAAAACAACTTCAACTAATAAAACTAGACAAGGTGTACGGACATGTTTTGCTAATTATTTTGTTAGTGAAGAAGGACAATTACCCTGGCAGTTATCGAAAATTTAAGTTTTGTTAAATAAAGAAATAATAATAGAACTTACCTGTTTTTTTTTTCTTTTCTGCTTGGGATAATTGATCATAACCATCCTCTGAAAATTCAAAAATTTCCTGCCAACTTTTCTCTCGCAGTATCTTATTTTTATTATTCTCGTTTGTTTTATCCCAAATACAGGGCTTTGATTCGACTAATTCGATTAATGTTATAATATCATATTTAAAAACGGCCATTTCTGCTAGTTTCAACAAGCAAATTGAACACTAGAGTTTTAGAGTAGAAATCATAGATAAATAGAAATAGCTTAAGAGAAAGTTGCACAGAAGGGTGACTCCACTTACAAGTTTTTGGGGGTAGACGCTTTCTTCTACCCTTGCATAGACGTTCGTGGCTGCCCACTAACTTCAGTTTTTGTAGTTTTGTGATTTGTCTCGGGTGCAAGCTATTATTGTAGCATGTGCGGTGCTCCATAATATCGCTGTAGATATGGGTGATCGAGAGTTTGATTATGACACGGCTTTTCTGACTACGGAAGATACGGAAGAAAATTCTGTTGATAATTATTTAAGAGATAGCACCCAAAATCGTGTCAGAAGAAATTTAATTGATGAATATTTTACAACATTGCTTTAATCATAAGACTATAATATTAATCCCTGCTTAAGGCTTAATCATTTTTTTTTGTCCTGTATCTGTATTTTCAATAAATTTGGTGAAATATATTTTAATAGCGACATCACACTTTTACATAATATGTTTAAGTATAAATATAACAGTAACACCAAATTATACCCTTTTCTTGGCATTTTCCAACTCTACTTTCAAAATTTTGAATTTTAGCAGCATACTCTGTCTCTCCAATTCTTGCATTCGACGTCTATGCTCTAATTCTTCTTCACATAATTTTTTTTAAACCAAACTTTGTTGAAGCTCTTCTTCCAGTACTTTTCTTTGTAGCTCAACAATTTCCATTTTCGATTTAACAAGTTTATCGAAGGGCCTTTTTTTCCTTCGGTATACCTAAAAACAATAATCCTTCAAGAACTAAGAACAACGTCGTGAAAAAAATCGAACATAAATAAGATTATTAATTAAATAATTAATTTAAATATATTATAATTAGACGGTAAGTAAATAGTTTATTTAAGTTAAAAAAAAAATTACTTAAGGGTGGATGTTTTTTCGATTTCAGTAACGCAGGATTCCATTCTTTCCATGTTTTTCCTGTTGGTTTCTCCGAGTTCATGCGAGATGGACCAGGTACAGCGCTTCCATCTTCATGTACAATAAGTTGTTCTGTGGCTATCTTTGCACTTTCGTATATATTTAATGAGAAAATTGAAAAATTATAGATTTATTAATTTGACAATTATCTAATGTTGCTATAGAAACATATTGTGTATTTTTACTTTAGTCCCTGTTTTGAGGGAGTAAAATGTTGTTTTAGTCCCAAAAGTGCAAAAATGTGTTTATTGTTTCTCAAAATACTCTCCATTGAGAGATATGCATTTATTCATACGAATAAACCAATTTTCGAAACATTTTTTCCAATCTGAAGATGGTACTGCCAAAAGTTCATTTTCGAACGCATCCACAGCTTCTTCTGGTGTGGAAACCACGCAATTTCGACTTAATTTTAGGGAACGTAAAGAAGTCATTAGGGCTCAAGTCCGGACTATACGGAGGATGAGACATTAAGTCCACTTTTTCACTGGCCAAATATTCGACTGTCCGCTGCGCGGTGTGCGAGCTTGCATTATCGTGATGTAAAATGATTCGAATTTTTTCCCCTCATTTCGGAAATAACTTTAGGTTAACAAATGGTTGTATACCATTCACGGTTTTACGGCCTTCTAAAGGCATAGTAACCACAGGTCTCGTTTTCGATATAAAAATAGCAACCATTTTCTTCGAAACACTGCGCGATCGAATGACTTTTGTCGGCTTTGCCTCACCTTGAAAGACCCAAACTGTCGATTGCTGCTTAGTTTCAGGTTCATACGAGTAAATTCAACTTTCATCACCACTTACGATGTCGTATACCTAATTTGATAAACTTGAGTTGAATCGTTTTAATGTTTCTCTGCACCAATTGACACGACTTAGTTTTTGATCTTTGCTTAACAAATGTGAAACCCAACGGGAACAATTTTTTTTTACAGCCAAAGAATCATGTAAAATTTTATTTATCTGTTTCATTTCTATCCCTAAGGTAGACTGAATCTCGCGGTACGTTATATGACGATCGGCCATTATCATCTGCCGAACAGCATCGATGTTTTCTGCTGTTTTGGACGTTGATGGTCGGCCTCCACGAAGCTCATCACTAAGCCTATCCCGACCTAACTTAAATTCTTGATACAAACGATAAACTGTTGTTCTGGGTGATGCCTTATCACCGAAAGCTGTTTTGAGCTCCGCAAGGTATTGATTTTCACTTTTTTTCCATTTTGAAACAGAAGTAAATTGACCAAACACAGAGCATGGTCTTCTTATCGAAGCGATTTTCTCTTGCTATTAAAGGACCGGCTTCGCCAGGCGAAAGCCACAATTTTTTCCGCTTCGGGTTATCAAAATAAATCCATTTGTAATGAATTGATAAATGTAACCAAATGTACAAGGTTCCATGTTAAATGAAAAGAATATGAATAAAACTCAATACCTTGTAATTATTTATGATTTTAATACGACCGGTTTCGACCTTAATAGGTCATCTTCAGGTATACGTCTAAAAATTATACAAAGAAATGTTGAAATACACGATTATGATATTGTTATCGTAGCACTACAATAGATCAGTTTTGACAAAATTATGAAAAATTATTAATTAATAATTTATTAAAACACATTGTTTTACTGCTTTGTTGAGTGAGAAAGTGATTGGCAAGTGATTTTCTTTTAGATTGCTTGTCTACGAAATTTTTCAAAATACAAGGCTAGAATACGTTCATTCATTCATTATATACTTGGTACACTCATAGACAAACAGGATAGATTTTGCAATTTTAGTTAAGCCATTCTAAAAATACTAACTATTGACAAAGTAATAATAGTAATAGTAATATCAGTTCAATAAAATATTCTTCTACTATTGCTAAAAACAAGTGCCATGTGCCGTCTCTGACGATTTTTCTCAAAGTACGCGATGGATGCTTCAACGCTTATATTCTTTGAGTCTCATAAAGGCGTCTTCTGGTAATTCCGTTGAAGTCGTTAATAGAGCTTCGCACGATTTACAAAAAAAACATCTTTCGGAGCAACTTTTTGGCCATAAACCCTGCCACATAGAAGACAGCGAAATCCAAAACCGCAGACTCGGGAAGACATTCCGTCGTTGGAGTTTTCAGCACTTACTATTTTGTCGTTATTTTCCTTTATCTTATTTAATACTCAAGGGAGCGGTGGTGTCATTTAGATTTCGAAGTAAATGGAGAATAATTGAAGTATTTGTTTAGGGTAAAAATATAATAAAACATTAATATGCAAATGTCATGAAGCTTTATTTAAGTTTATTATATAGCCTATCAATACAATTTTAATTTTTATTTATAGAATTTAGCCTGATGGCAATCTTCTCTCTCTTCATTTCGAAACTTTGTAGCTCCATTTTTATCTTCTCCCTCCTCTCATCAATCTTTTCCAACTGTGTCTTCAAGCTCGCTTTTTAATTAGCCCTCTCTCTTCTCTATGAATTTCAGGTCCCTCCGAAATTTCCTGTATAACCCTTTCAGTACCACTCCTAGAAATCATTGATGAAAAATTCTGAAAATTGGTGGTGGATATGAGTTATTTTTTTAAAGATTTTTCAGCTAATAAAAATGAGTATTGCCCTTTTGGTTTTTGAGTTCTAAAATGTACCTCATACGGGACAAAAGTACTACATGACCTTCAATGTGAATGTAAAAAAAATATTTATTAGTACAGAAGTTATTTTTTATTGTGGTATTCAAAGAAACAATTTCGCGTTTTGGAAATGCATAAGTGCACATTGCACTTGATACAATAATTATGGGTTTTCAATTTGCAATTCTCCCATTTGCACCTTGAATTCTCCTTTTGTTGGTCCCATTGAGGAAAATGGTTGAAACCATCGTATCTTGACTCAGATAGAGGTGCAACTTCTTTCTTCTTCCTACTAGGACTAGACTCCATTTGATCTCCAGAAGGTCGGCCACGTTTTGGTGCAGTTTTCGCTAAGATTAAATTTTCCCCCACAACTTGGCGGAACCCTAACAAATCCAGAATTTTTTTCTTGGGCAAGCCTAAAGTTTCTGCTTGTTTTCGGTACTCCATCCAAGAACAAACTAGCGCCAAGTCAAGCGCATGGGTTATCATTCGAACGGTCCATTTTCTTGACCGCACATATGAACGATAAATACTGAGTAGAAAATCTAATTTGTCTACACCTCCCATATTGCTGTTATACATTCTTATGGCTTCTGGTCTTTGAACTTCTATATACTGCTTTTGCTTTCTGTCCCATCTTCTGCACCGATCTATTTCCCCTTTTCCTATAAAATTAGATGACACTACAACCGGTTTATTATCAAACCATTTCGTTAGAACAATTCCATCTTTACTAACTACTGTATCGATGACACCTCTTTCTCTCTTTTTCATTTCTTTGTCAGTTAGTAGAGGAGGATTAGCAAATCTGTTCAAACGTACGGTTCCTACAGCAAAAATATTTTTGGAATTCAAGTATTGAAACAAATTATATGTTCCAAAGTAGTTGTCAATAAAAAGACCACAGTTCATCCTGTCAATTCTTTCGACAAGCTGCATTACTGTTGCTGCTCCGGCGCCAAACTTGGAATATACGGGATTTATAGCAGTGGTTGATCCTTGATAGATCAGAAAGTCATAAATTTGACCACTTTGTCCAGCCAATACGTATATTTTAATCCCCCATTTCTTTGGCTTATTTTTAATGTATTGCTTCACATTTATTTGCCCTTTGAATGGGATTATTTGTTCGTCAATACATAGAAAAGTTTCAACAGGTAGTTGCAAGCACCTGTTCCGAATTGATTCATAAATAGGGCGCACTTTCCATAATCTGTCCGGATCATCGCTTCTTGCTGTTATGTCAACAAAATGCATGGTGTTTCGTAATTTGAAAAACCGATTGCATGGCATATTATCTCTGATTAGTGGAATACCCATTTGTCCACTCCAATACATCCTTACCCTAGGAAATTGTAAGTTTCCCATTATTATATGTATGCCCATCAAAATCTTTATTTCTGTGAGTGTAGTTGGAGAAAATCGACTCAGATTTTTTCGTGTTGCATACAAATTGGTCATATCAACCATTTGTTGAAATAACCTATCTGGAAGATATTTTTTGAAAAAAACCATAGGTGACTCGAGTTCGTAACATTCAGGAATATCTGGTGTGTGCCATCTTATTTCACGTGACATGTACTCAGAATTTTTGATCCATTCGATGTTATTTTTTTCAGTCAAATCGTGTTTCTGAAAGAAATGTCGAAACTGAGTTTCTATACTATCTTCTTCCGTGTTGCTTATAGATTCTACTGTCTCATTTGTTCTGTTAGGTTCGCTAGAGTCATCTTGCATGTCTATGTTACCGTCTCCATTTAGATTTACTTCAACAGGTTCATTATCATTATCATCATGTTGTACATTCATGCCGCATTCGTCATTTTCTTCTACATCCTCGTCCATGTTTCGTTGTTCATCAATTATGTCAAGTTCCCAGCCATCATCGTTTACATCTGATAAAACATCGAACTCTGACAAATCATCCCGATTGATCAATTCTAGAAGTTCTTCGTCTGTGAGACCTTTTCTAGACATCCTAGATTGTTGAAAAAAAAATATATCAATTTTGTAACAACCGATAGTGTGTAACTTCAAGACAATAGTCAAGAATAACAAATTAGAAAGAAATTTTTTTTACACACTTCAGTCAAATTTTGACGACGCAGATGACGTCAAGTAACTTTGTCCCGCGTTAGGGACAAGAAATTTGTGAACATCATTGAGGTTATTATCGATAACATTTTATCAAATCGTTACTATCATAACGTAATGCAAGCCTTTAACTTACCTGTGACGATATTTTCAACAATCTGCAGATCCAAAATGGCGAAAAACATGTGTTCATTTACAATCACTTTTCACCAGTAAGCACTATGCGCTGACAGAGTACACTATGCAAAGTCAAATAATTTTAAATTTAATCTCATAGATGTCGCTACAGTATGGAAACAGTTTAAATAGACGTCCCGTGTACGGGACAGAACTTCTTGAGAATAACAGGCCGATATTTGTGAACATTTGAGCAATACAAATCATATGTCCCGTGTACGGGACATGGTGACTGAAAGGGATAAGTTGATTACGGTTTCTGGCTTTTCGAACTCGTCTTCGCTGTCCGAAAAGCTGATGCTGGCGGTCCGTTTCCTTGCTGGTGTTTCTGCTTGTACATGTGAGGGCTTGATAGTCTCTATCAACTGCTTCATATCCTTCCCTTTGGAAACTGGCGGCTTTGATGGACCTGGTAGGTTCACCGTAGATGGACCCTCGGCTCCTCGTTGTTGTTGTTGTTGTTGTGGTCGGTCGCGCATGCGCAGATTTGTTATGCAACATAAAATGATGTTGTAGATCCTAAGCCACTAAGCGCGAAATTTAAATTTTTCTGTTGGATTATTGGGGATTTAGAATTTTGAATAGTCAATTGCATTACAATCCTATGGAAACAGTCCAGTTGCTGTAAAGCCATTGACTATTGTTGAACTTTTTACATATTCTTTGATTACTCTGGAAATAAGCGGAGCAAAATTTTCTTTCGCAAATTGTAATAATGGATGTTGTCGCCTCCATTCCAAAATCCCTCGCTGCCAACCAGTCTTTAAAGGTTTGAAGGCGGCGACATCAGTAGGTTGCAGTAACCTTGTTGCGTTGGGGTACAATCAAAACTATTCCTAGTCTATTACATAACTGACTTATCTGCAAAGTGAGATGAGTTTTATGTCCATCAACAAACAAAATGACTGGCTTTTCAATTTTTTTCTCTTCTAAATATGGATTGAAAACATTGGCTACATACTCATAAAAGAGCGAAGCTTTCACCCAGCCATTATCTGAATAGCCAATGCCCCATTCCTCAGGTACTGTTTTAAGAATTTCTTTTGGGGGTTTTCTTTTATATGGGTAAATAATCATTGGCGGCAAGAGATCTCCGTTGGCACAGAAAGTAAACATTACCGTAAGCGATGTTTTTGCTATGCCTTGATCTACTTCGTATACGTTTTTGTGCCTCTACTGGTTTGGTGTGAACGGTATGAGCGAATGAGGAACCTGAATGCGTGCGGTGTGAATGTAGAAGACGGTCAGGTGTCGACAGGAGGTGTCCTGCGATCTAGGGAGACGTATGATGAATTTTGTTTGTATGCACGTAGAGCGTTTGAGGAAAGAAGGCGAATGAGGTGAGGAATGTATGGGCCCTGGATTGCAGGAGGATAGTGCAGGGAGCTGCTTTCGGGTTGCTTGCGGCCCGAAGGTGGCTTTGGGCTTAGCGAACCCACGTACCCGAGCTGGTTTACCAGTGCCGAGTGCTGCAGGACTCAACTGGGAGGGGGCAAATGCTCCCGAACGTCCAACCAGTGACGTAAACTGGTACCATGGGCGACCGGGTTGCCCGCCGGACTCGGTCCGGTCCCGGTCAATTGCGGTTGGTTTCGTGGTGGCTGTGGTTGAGACTCCGCGCGGAGTAGAGGGGCGTCGGTTGGCGCCTCTCGACGGGTGAGCTACGTTTAGCTCGGGTACTAGCCTGCATAGCTAGTAGAGGTTTAGATAGGCCTCCGCCAAACCGAGGTGCCTGAGAGGCCTGCAGCCTCGATGGAAATCGGTAGCCGGCACTTGTGGCTTGGCGACGCTGATCGGGCGTGAATCCTGATCCCTCGCCCATGGGGGCCGTGCAAGTTGGGCCAGGCGTGGCAGGTACTGCACGTTAAACTCTTCTATCCTTTGTTGTTGCTGTGCCTCTGTAGGCTATTACTTTTTTATTTTTTGGACAAAGGAGGAAATTTGTTTCGTCTCCATTAAAGATTCTACTGGAATCCTTTAAGATATCTTTTAAGCCTTCTCTTTCTAGCTCAATTTCGATGGTCTCAAACCAATTTCTTATATTCCGGCCACTAATACAAGAGCTAGCTTAAGTAACGGCTTCAGGTGTTGTAAGGCATAATTGGGGATGTCTTTTTATGAACGCTCGGTACCACCTTTTACCAGGTAAACCATCACGAAAGGGGGTGCTCCTCTCGTTAGATTTAATAAAATTTTGTACGCTATATTGTACATCTTCTATCCTCCTTGGAAAGCATTTTTTTGACATGCCTCAATCCATTCAACCAATGTTTTCTCTTCTTCCGCCGTTAGATATCCCTACACTGCGCAACTTTTTTTAAAAAAGCCAAAAAAATATATGTGTTTTAAATAGTCTCTAAATGAATGGGAAAAATAATTAAAAAAATATATCTGCTAGTTTTTTAGGAGATAATGATTTATTTTTAATAAGTATCAAATAAGAGACATTGCGTACTTAGTTACATAAAATATTACAAGTTATAAAGTATTACTGGTGAAAGATCTTAAAACAATTGGAATCTTTATTAAAACAAAGGTTAATTCCACATTTTTCGCACTTTATGTAAGTTAATTTTTTACATCCTGGATTTTTAGATCGGTTTCTATTATCAGTGTACTGAGGTCAATGTCCTATTGCATCCGTACGAATGTTGATTGGCGGTACATATGACGTTGGTCCTTTTTTTTCTTCTCAGCTATTTTCTTCTCAACTTCAGATGAAGGTCTACCGCGCTTTGCCGCATTTCCAACAGATCCAGATCTACATAGACAATCCGCAACCTCAACGCGAAATTCTGCAATAGTTAGTACTGGTTCCTTTCTTTCCATGCAACGTTTGCGATATAATGTCCAACTATTTACTAATGCTAAGTCTACTAAATGGTAAAAAATTCGTAAATACCACTTTTCTGTCCGCAATTCTATTATGTGGCGTCCTATTAAACTATCTAAAAAGTCTACCCCGCCCATGTGTCTGTTATATTCTGTAATAATATTTGGATTTATTATCTTTCCATAATACCGTTGTAATATCCGTACCATTTACATTTGCTACAAATTCGTAAGATTTCCCTCGATCTTCTTTTTTCAGTTATGTTTCGGTAGGGAATTTACAATTAGGAATTCGATTCTTTCTAATTGTACCTAGCGAATGAATACCTTGAGTTGCCAAAAAGTTACAAGTGGAATCGAAGAATAATAGTTGTCAAAATAGACGCGAAAATTTTGATTACGTGGAACAGATCTACACAACCTGACAACAATATTTGCGCTTGCTCCTAATTCCGGTTCAGATGGAAGGCGTTTATTTTCATTACCGGAGTAATATTCAAATTTATACGCGAGTCCGCTAACACCACTCAGAACAAACAGTTTGAAACCCCATTTATGGGGTTTCATAGGCATGTATTGTTTCAAGTGATGTCTTGTTTTAGTAGTGCACATTTGCTCATCAATACATAAATATTGTTCATAAGGAATATTTCCAAATTTTTCATTTAGTAGGTCGATTATAGGTCTGATTTTGTACAAACGGTCTGCATTTGGGTCATCTCTCGGTTTGGCAAGAGAATTATCATTGAAATGAATGAAAGACTTAATTTTTTCAAATGACTTTTGGCTCAAACATTCTCTAATTTGCCTAACACCAATCGTATCGGACCAATAACAACGGGCATTCGGTAAATGAATGACAGACATATAGATACAAATACCCAAATACTTTTTTATATCATCACCGCTTATATTTATAGGTTTGGCGGTGTTAGACTGTGTAGCATATAAGTTTGTTTCTCTGACAATTTTATCAATAATAGTATTATCAAAAAAGTATCTAAAAAATTCATACGGTGTGCTAAGTTCTCTTACATTAGCCGGTAAAGTTTCATCGTCTCTGAAAAGTAGACAATCTTCATTTATTGATATATTTTTCTTTTTCCAAAGTATGTTTTTAAACTGTTCCTTGAAATTATTTGGTATCTCTTCAGTGATTATTTCTGCACACTCCTCTTCATTTTCTGCATTTGCAGTTGCGTTATTCATAAGTCCGTCTTCTAATACTTCGTCTTGGAATACAATGGGCATATTCTCTATATCAAAATTATCAATATTTTCAAGTAAATCATCTTCATCTTCAAGCTCATCTTCGCTCTTCTACCATTCTTCAATGATTTCTTCGAGATCTTTGTCGGAAAAAATCTTTTTACGGATCAGCTGAGACATCTAAATTTATTTCAATAAATGCACAATGTATCATATTTGAGACATACAGATTTTTATGTCTTACCTTCGGTATATTATCGCAAATAAGCAAATGAGTGAGGTTTTAAACACTAATCAAGTTAATCCAAATGAACTATATTTTTTTAAATATTATTTTGAAATAGTTACCATCAAAAACAGCATCTGAATCTCCTGGCAAACCAGCTAATTTGGCTATATACATTCGCCTACTTTCGTATAGTTTTAGTACAATATTTTTACACAGACGTCGACACTAACTTTATACAGGGTGTTTGCTCTCAGTATGGAGAGTTCTAAGAAACTCCTATTAGTCGACGAGCGATTCGAAAGATATTTTGAGGATTTGTAGAAGAGTCCCTAGGGAACATTTTAGCAAAATTAGAACCTGGTAGCTCATTTCAAAGTTGGTCAAAAAACGATCGTTTTGGATAATGTAGCAATTTTAAAAAACGAACAAAACACGCAGAACGACTAAAAATGACTCAGAGACCTTTCCAACATTGATTTTTTTCGTTCTTCTCCATTGTATCCCAGAGAAAATACGAAATATTTACACCTGTTACAGAATAAAATGGAAAGAAACGAAAAAAATCAATGTTGGGAAAGTCTCTGAGTCATTTTTAGTAAAACTTCTGACAGCCCGCCAAATTCTGGTTAATAACTAAAGTAGCAATACCAACTGCATATAGAACATGGTTGGATTCTAGTGCAAAAAGTGCCAACTTTAGTTTCAATAAAACACCGACGCAGTCAATTTTAGTTGTAACAGATTAGAAGAATAATGTGGTTCATGTGCCAATGACTGTCTATCTGCCAACCAGTGTCGTCTTTACCTTATAAGTCGTTGGATTGGTTAGCTGCACCTTCTTAACGGTGAATATTTCATTGGACCAATTGGGTGTTTACCCTTTCTCAAAGAATGCTTTATATTTGCTGATGCGTACCTTATCACCAATTTTGTATTTGGTTGTAGGATGAGCAATCTTGACATATGTATATTGTGACCAAAAATGGGAAAAACGGAAAGGGGGGTTTTGGTACATAAGCGTGGTGCTCGACAATAAGGAGGTGTAATAAATAAAATAGAATATAATTGGAACAATACCAAATCAATCCTTATTTATTCTTTAACAATTTTTGCGATACCGGTTTCGAACCTACATCAGTTCATCATCAGTCGCTCCTAATAATTTAATAAATTTGTAATTAATTACACATTTTGATGTTTCATATACCAACTTACGTCAATTACAAGCCCGTAAGTTAAACAATTTCTAGACGAGCGAACATTTTACTATTTTTAAAAAAATTTTAAAATAGAACCAAACAACAATCAAATTCAACACAAAATACACTAATTTTACAATTAATTATACCGATGATCATCTAGTAAACAGATTAAACAATTAAACACTATGCTGAATCGAACGATATAGACACATGTATTGTTTTTCAGGTTAAAGTAATTTGACAGCATAATTCTTATTTTTGACAGTATCGCATTTCCTGCTGCGCATTCATATTTTTACCAAATCAGTGAAAGAGTTAATATACACTGTGTAACAACAAAAGGTATAACCATCTAGGATTTCATATGAATAAACAAAGTCAACAATCAAATCAATCATTCAAATCGATATAAATCAATCTGATCTACCTATTCAATCGGTGGCTTCAAAATTGTGAACAAAGGTTCGAAAGAAAGCTCAGTTTGATCATTGATTAAATTAACGTTGGATTTTTTGGGTGCTATTCAGAAACATTTTTAGTCGCAACTAACTCATGATTAACCCGTAACAAGTGACATGCAAAATAATCACACCACTGGTGACCTGGAGTCTGTGAGGCTCTTTTACTTTTTCTACTTTTTAATTATTTATTTAAATAAATTTAGTCAAAGCCACTTACATTTCGTTAATTCGTTTTATTGTGAATATATAACATAAAAAACATTGAAACAAAACAATAAAATAAAAAGTTATTAAACTTTGAAATATCAATGGTAAATTCTCTTAAAAATAAACAAGGTATTATTCAAATTTTAGAAGCACCGTTCTAGAAGCTAAGAGGAAAATAATTTATTTTTCTGGAATAGTATATTCAATAGTTAAATGAAAAGTGCAATCCACAAATGTCAATTTATTCTCAGAAAAAAACTGTCAAGGGTTCAAATCAGTCATCTTGCGCACAACATTCGATACATGTTTTTCTTGCGCATTGTAGGCAAACGGCCCGGTGACACTTTTGACAAGTGTATTGGGTCTTCCTTTTCAATCTGGAAGGGCACAGGAAACAGTACTTCCTTTTTTCTAGAAGTTCCTCAGGTCTTTTTATTCCATTACGAATCTCTAATGGAATTTTAAAATTGTTGACCCTTCTTTGCATATGGGGTTTCACTAGGTTGTTTGCCAAATCTTTCATGAACGTGAAGCGTTGCATTGGACTATTATTTTTATGGCTATTATAAATAATGAAAGAGTTGACAGTACTCATATCCAGTATCTGAAAAAATATTGCCATCCGCCAACGTCTGGTTCTTCTACTTGAACTATATACGGAACATTTTTCATCAATTGAGTCTACTCCGCCCTTCGTTGCATTGTAATGAAGTATCATTTACGGTTTGTCATCATTGTCGTTTGACCTACAATGATGCATTGATGAAATAACCAATACAGCGTTACGTTTTTTGGGTACGTAAGATAGAAGGGTCATATCTCGTGTGAAACCATACAAAGAGGAATGTGGTTCTCTGGTGTTGTTTGGTAAAAACTGCTGCGGAATTTCTCTTTTATTTTTTCGCCATGTACCAGTATACGTCAACTTCCTAATCTTCAACTGATCCACCAACTCGATTGAACTGAACCAGTTGTCAGCTGTTATGTTTCGGAACGTTCCGTTTAAAGGTTTAGCCAACCTGATCACACTTTGTGTGGGTTTACTGAGTTTCTTCTCTTCCTGTGACAAAGTTTGACCGTCAGAATCTTTGCCACAATATATATATATATATATATATATATATATATATATATATCCATTATATGCATAACCGCTACGGGCATCTGTGAGCATCATGATCTTTATGCCGTATTTTGCTGGTTTTGCCGGCATATATACTTTGAAAGGACATCTTCCACGAAAGGCAACCAACATTTCATCAACACAAGCATATTCGCCGATTGTGAATGCTTTCTGAGAATTTTGAATAAATTTATTGAATAACTCGGTAATTGCAGCAGCAGGATCACTCACTTTGCGCAAAACTCTATCATCAGGATTGTCAAATCGAAGACAAGCCAACAATATAGCAAACCTTTTCTGGCTCATTACTAATCTGAAAATATCTCTTCCTGTACCATCGGTAGCAAATATTGAGGCGATATCTTCGTGATTGGATTTGAAAATGGCTGTATATATCAATAACCCTATGAACGCCTTCATTTCCACATCATCAACGGGCTTGAGTTCTGGCTTGTCAACTCTTTTATAATATTGACGTCTTTCATTCATTTCACATTTGTCCATTCCACAATAAGTAATATCATTGTATCATCAAATGTGAGATTCCAGACTTTTTCAGTTTTATCATATTCAATTATTCTACCAGGACCTTTTATTCCTGGAAGATGAATCACGATGCTATGGAGTGGCGTTCGTGTGTTTCTTGTTTGTTCTTTACTACTCCATTTATATTTGTTCTTTTCGTAGTAGTATCTATTTCTGGAACTGTCTTCTGAAGTGTCTGATGATGTTTCAGCTATTTTTACGTATGCCTCCGCATCGTCATCGTCCGATGCAGATTGCTCGGTTTCTGTGTCATGATCAGAGGACGCTAAAATTGTATCTTCAGTAACCTCATCGTTTTCTGAACCACTCCCAGCTTCATCAAACCACTTCTGCAGTGAAGTTTCATAATCTCTATCACCAAATCTAACTTGCTTAGAAGTTGAAGGTGATGGATCCATTTTGAATTACTTAGAACCCTAAGAAATATTCTCTTGTCACTATTTAATTTATGTCCTGAAAAACTTACGTTTACGGTGACCTGGAGTCTGGGAGACTCCTCTTGAAATTTGCAAGCAATTATCTACACCAGGGATGGCCAACTGGCGGCCCGCGGTTATGTTTTATGCGGCCCCCGAACAACGTTTTAAAAGTATTACGGTAGATATTTTTTAACAGAAATATAAAATACAAAATTTTCTACAAGAGTCCAGGTTAAGTTCAAATTGTATATAATTACGACCTGATAATAAATTTTTTAGCAACTAGCAAAACAAAGGTTTAAACACGCCAGTTTGATGTCGCACGGTGTGGCAACTACGCTTTCAGAAAAGACTGACTGCACGGTTTGGCAACTGCGCGTTCGGAACCAAACAAAACAGCGAACGCGAGGTTAGATACTGTCAAACTGCTGGTGCTTCATCACTGTGTTTAGTTTTAACTTACAAACCTAATTGCGTTATTTCACGATGAGTAAGAAAAATCGTAACTTAGAATCTTTCATAATAAGAAACGCCACTGGAATTTCTAACTTGTTGTTTGAAGTTTACTTACACGTGCTTTTTTCTACCCCCACTCACCAATGGTCTACTGCGCATCCAGCCGAAAGAATCTTCTTAGAATAATTCACTTATATACACTTGTAGATATGTGCATATTCAAAGTTGATTTGAAAAATTGCGGCAATATTGTGCAATATTGCAGTAATATTGCTGCAATATGTTGTGCTCTATGGGTAGTTGATCTACCTTAGTCCTTTATTTCACTTGTCACTAATTCTATGACCTTCTTTTTAGCCATTTCCGCTGCAGTTTTATCAGGGAGCAGATGATTTTTGAACCGCGGGTCCAAGAATGTGCAAATATTCCACTATATTCACTATATATCCACTATATTCAATATTTTGGAGTCGCGAGTGGAGTTCACTTCTAATTTTTCTTGCCACAGACAGTGTACCTTGGTGTGGGGTGATATCATTGAAGATTTTGTTTTCGTAAATATTCCTTAAAGTACGATTAAAAATTATTACAAGACTGGAAAGTCAGGTATTTTTCTCCACTAATTTGGCGCGTTACTTCTTCTATGGGTTTTAGAACCGTACAAAGATCTAAGCACAGTTTCCAGTCATCCCCAGAAAGTGTTGGAAGGGTGGCACTGCTCGTACTCCCTAAAAGCGCCAGTGTGCTGGTCAGTGCCTCTCTTAGCAAAAGGGCTCTTTCGCACATATAAAATGTAGAGTTCCATCTAGTTGGTACATCAATTAATTATTTTTTTGGTTGAGCTATGCCCACCTGAATCTGATACTTTAGAAGCTTTTCTGTCGCCATTGTACTACGCTTAAAGTGATTTACGATGTTTTTCAATTTTGATAGAAAGAGATCTATTTCCTCTAGAGCCATCGCACATTTTGCTATTAAATTCAAGCTGTGAACAAAACAACCGAAATTTTTTAAATTGAATTCTTTAATTGAGTTCTGTACATTGTTAGCATCATCTGCCACTATGAGGCGCACTTTCTTATGCAAATTCCAGTTGTTAATAACGTTTTGTAAGTCATAGGCTGTTATGGCGAAGTAACCCTCTTGTGCCCTAGAAGTCCAGCCATCAATAGTAAGGCATGCGGCTTTAACTTCTATGAATTTATCTTTTACTGAAGTTAAGCACTGCTGATATTCTGCAATGAGCATTGTATTAGAAATATGTTTACGGCTTGGAAGCTGATATGCAGGGTTCAATGCCGTCACGAGTTTTTTGAAGTCTCCATCCTCTAGGAAAGGCTGGAAATCTTTCGTGAATAACATCATCAGCGCATCATCAACTTCTTTTCTCTGAGCGGCTGTCATTCTTTTTGTCGTGGCGTAACTTGCCAAAGTCGGCTGGCTCATATTTTTTAAAAAAGTATAGGGTTGCTTACTTACTGAAGAATTTATAGAAGGTGAAGATGTCGAAGTACCATTATCGCCACTTTCGCTCTCATTTGCCGAAGAACATGGTTTTGACGGTGATGCAGCTGAAGAAGTTGAAGGCAAAGTTTGCTTTCCTTGCCTTGTCTGCACTGGTTGTAGTGTAATTAAATGCTTATTTTTTAAACGTTTATTGAGACTAGAAACTGTTCCTTTGAAACTTAATTTCAAATGACAAATATTGCACTTTGCCGTTTTATTTTGGTTGGAATCAACTGTAAAATGATTTCACGCTTCACTAATTTTTGCGCGTTTCCACATATTTTGGCACATCAAGAACACAAAACTATAAACGAAACTTTTCAATGAATTTCACAAAAAGGCCGATAACGAATTCAGCCTATTGGAAAACTCAGAAATATTTAATTAAAATATGCAGCGTAAATTTCTTAAATAAGCACATTGAGGATACCCGCCCCTAATAGTTTCCACCAAATGAAATAAAAGCCACATAAGACATATTTAAAAAAATTTGTTGTATTTGTCTCAAACATTATGCGGTGCATAACAAGCAAATGTATCAGACAGGGAAGGGAAGACAAGATGATAGGGCGATATTGGAATACAGGAAGTACGCTGCAGATTTGGTAGTATACGATTTTTCCCTTATCAAAGACGAAAATATTAGAACCACTAGAAAATGTTTCTCTTCAGAACAAGGAAAAACTGAATGAGATAAGAGCATTTCTAGAACAATTATACAAAGATAATGATAATACCCTTGAATATGATGAGTTTCTACGGAAATTCAATATGACTGAAGAAGTCTGAAGAAGTATATAAAAATTTGATATAAGAAGCGGATTGAAAAGACATATGGCTATATTGAAGAGACGTCCATGTGCGATCAAGATTAATTGTTATAATGAAGACATTATAACGCTCCAAAAATCTGCCAGTTCTTCTGTTTGTAATAAGCTTTGCTTTTGTTTTTGCGAAGATGTACTAAGAGTATCTAAGGGTGAGGAAACTGATAATTGTTATTTTGATGAATTGCAGCGTGGTGGTCTTTCAGTTCCAACTTATTTTGTGATAGCCATCTTTTTCCATATGCATGCGTTAATGAAATTTATTGTAAATGATAAAAATTTAGAAACACTATTTATTTAGCAGTACAAATCAGAAACAATTGTTATTGATAATGACATTAACGAACATAAGTTTAGAAAAAAATAATTTTTTTAATGAGAAGGCAGAATGTATGTGTGGAGACAATATTAAAGATATTGTTAAAATGTTGTATGCCATATTTAGTAATATTTTGTTAAATAATTTTGTAAAAAATAAAAATACTTCTTTGACTGAATTTAACAGTGACGAAAAAAATAAATCAAAAAAGGAAAATCCAGACTTTGACTAGATAGTTAATCTATAAAGTGAGAGAGCTTAATTTTAAATATTTTGTGGTATAAAATTTTGCAATAAATTAAGTTAAATTGTATTCCTTTTACAATTCTGGTAAAAACCAGGTATAAAGTTATTCAACGAATAAGGCCTAAAATTCGATTTTACAACAATGGGATAATAACGGTATAGAATAAACTTGGGATAACGACCGGTTTTTCCTATTCGGTCGGTCAGGTATGGAACAAGCAACTTATCTAAAGAATAACAATTCAGACATGCGCACATTGGTTTCAATTTATGAGGGTAGTTTCAATTCATTTGTTATTTTTGTTAATAATATTTGTTGCATCTGTGAATCAACAAATGTTTTTTCCTCAAGTTTAAGATGGCTGATTAAAATAGTAAAAGGAAAAGATGCACCAATTTTAATTATAAAGAGATGGAGGTATTGCTGCAGTTAGTGGAGAAATACCGAAACAAAATAGGTTTGTAGTTGATTATTTTAGAGTCGTTTTATACCAGTTGTGTCTTACGCGGTTATATTTTAGAGTGTAAGAAAACGGACTGTATAACAAACAGCCAAAAAGAAGCTGCTTGGGAAGAGTTTTCTGTATCATTTAATAATTCACTTGAAACCGGAAGATCCAAGGAAAATTTGCGGAGTAAATGGGACTCACTAAAAAAATCTACAAGAAAAAACTTTGCTGCAATGAAAGGCAATTTTAAAAGAACAGGAGCAGCGGTGTCATAGGGCCGGAACGGTCCGGGACGTCATTCCGGTACGTCGTTCCGGTACTTTTTTTGAGGGCGGAACGCGTTCCTAAAATAAAATTTAAAAATTAAATCAACAAAATTTATTTACGGTCTTTTTATCACTTCGAAAAAAATTAGCTGTCGGAAACATAAAATACAATCATCGATAAAGACAACAAGCAATAAGTATCAAGTTACTGTATTTTTGCATCTTGGTAATTAATAAAAAGAGTCTGATAAGGTTCTAAAGAATCAGCTTGAAAAATAAGGAATTGTAATAAAAAAACAAAACAAATAACTACATACAATAATTAGTTGTTAGTAATGGTGGTTATGTGTTGGTTGCTGTATTGCAATTGAGCAAACGATTTGAGAGAAAAACGATTCGTATATTTGTAATTTTGTGTTCGATTTATGATTTAGCAGGCCAAATCAAGTCCCTGTCACCCTTTCCAACAATCAGTCTGGTATCAAATTGTGTCATCAAATAATTGATTACAGCAGGTGAATTATGTGCTGGGCACCCATCCTGCTGAAACCAAATTTGATTCCAGTCAATGTTAGGTAGTTGCTGGAGCGCCGGTATGATCGACTGCTGTAAAAGTGTTAGATACTTGGCTGCAGTCAAGTTACCATCTATAAAAAAAGGCCCAATAATATTATTACCGAGTATACCTGCCCACACATTAATCTTTTGGGGGTACTGTGTACGATGGTCGTATGTTAAATGCAAATTATTTCGTGACCAATATCTTACATTTTCTGAGTTATGACGACCGTGTAATGAAAAGGACGACTCGTCGGTAAAAAGTATATTTTTTATAAAATTACTATCTGCATTCGCTTTTTCCATTAAACGTTCGCAAAACGTCATGCGTCTAAATTTATCATTTTCGAAAATTTCATTTTCTTTTCTCAATTTATAGCATCTGTATTTATGTTTTTTCAAAATCTTACGTACTTTCGTAGGAGGTATTTTTAATCGATAAGTAATATTATAACTTGACTGCAACGGATCCGACTCTACGGCAGCACACACCATTGTCTCCTCCTCCTCCTCTATATCATTAATTTGCTGAGGAGTCGTTCTATTATGGTATTTACAATTTTTTATACAACCGTGGTTTTCAAAATTATTGATCACGCGACGTATTGTAGTTAAAGATGGTACAGGACGATGTGGAATTTCTTCGGCAAAATTTGGCGGTAAGAGTTACCACCAAAATACCACTTCACCATTTGCACTTTCTCACTTATATTGTACACCTCCATATTTTATATAAATTGAATTTTTGACAATCTGAAATCAAACCAAACAAAAGTTAATATAAAGCCTGAAATCAACAAAGATTTTCACTTACCAAAGCAGGACCACCAGTTAATTAATCAATAAAATTTTACAATTAATGCCGACCCAATATAATGCAGAACAATTTAAAAGTGCTACTGAATTTTAGCGAGAATCTAAAATAAATAAAGACAAAACTGAAGACAATGCGTAAAATTAGAAATACCTTGCACTTACCAAACGAACACGACCAGATAATTACCCAATGGAGTTTGGAGTGTTACAATTAAAACCTAACTGAGATGGTAAAGGACAATTGCCAAGTTCTAATGAGTTTTAGCGAAAATCTAAAATTAATAAAAACAAAATTTAATACAGTGGATAAAATTAAAACGGTTTTTCATTTACCGAGTATAAATTGAAAAGAAAGCTTCTTGAACAGGATCTGTTCTACTACTAAAAATATGTTTTCAAATTTTTGAAAATCTACATCTGTTTATTAGACAAAAATTCCAGCTTTATGAGTCTGTAGACGAAGTAATAAAAATACCTAATAATTGTTCGGTGTAATAAAGGCGAATTTGTTGTTTATGCTTATGTTGTAATAGTATATTATACAACGAGTCTATAATGAATGCTCTTATTACCGAGAATGAAGTTTACAACACAAGCGAGCGGAGCGAGCGAGTGTTGTAATCATTCGAGGTTATAATTAGCATTCATTATAAGCGAGTTGTATGCTATACTTTATCTACGACTTATTTCTACATGTACAGGTACTGGTAGTGTACAAGAATATTTACCTTCTTTATCATTTTCGATTCTAAAATCGCACAAAAAATTGACACTTATTTTATTTACAACTGTTTGTTGAAACTGTTATTTATTTTTTGTCGTTACCATGGTGTTTTACATTTAACAGAAACTATTATCTACTACTAAAATCATCTTCTTTAACACTTTCCATTGTAAATACAATGAATATTCTCACAACTAAGTATTTGTTCGAAATTTCAGAAAAATTAAATGTCATTTTATTCAAAATTGCATGAAAACGCTTACTTTAGGCCTACTTGTTGAAACTATTGTTAATTATTTTTGTCGTTACCGTGGTTTGTTTACATTTGACGGAAATTATAATTAAAATACTATTTTCTGATTGGCTGATGAGAGGGATATTCATTTACTTTATCTCCCTAGGGATATAAAGTAGATCATTATATTACAAAAACTACAAATTTAATGATCACTTTATATATAAGTCGTAGATAAAATCTGTTTATTGTTGTTCGAAAAATGAACAATTTTTAAAAACGGAAATGTTTGTATCATAGGAATTATTAAATTTTTTAATAATTTTTCACTTTTCTAATTTTTACATAAAAAAAGCCTTTTATACCAATTTGATTTAAATGACGATCCTACAAA
This sequence comes from Mylabris sibirica, assembly GCA_039776855.1. Taxonomy (NCBI): domain Eukaryota; kingdom Metazoa; phylum Arthropoda; class Insecta; order Coleoptera; family Meloidae; genus Mylabris; species Mylabris sibirica. The sequence continues at coordinate 4,523,820 of CM077840.1, read as the reverse complement.
TATTTTAGAATGTAAACAAATCCATTTTTTTATGTATATTATTGTTGTGTTCAATAATACTTCTGTAATTAATAAACAATTTATTTGAATAAATGTTGAAATCTTTATAACTTATTCACTTAATGGTCCAAACGTATCGAAACTTTCAAATAAATCCATATCCCAAAATAATTAATGTTATCCCTTAATGGTAAAAATTAAAAATAAATAAATTCTTTATTGTATTATAAAGTAAAAAAAATTAAAAAAAACGGAAAGAGATTACTGAAACCTTATGTACATTGTACACTGAACCTTATGTACATTTAAAACTATGTATTCCAATATCTCTCCATCCTTTTCCCTTCCCTTCTCTGTCTGATACATTTGGTCGTCATGTACCATATGATGTTGGAGCAAATTTCTACACAAAATTCTTAAAATACGTTTTTTATGCCTTTTAAAAGAGGGGTTAAGAGTGGGTGGTCACAATTACTACAACATTTCTCGCTACTCACCAACCCAGTATTTTCTATCTCATTCAAATGTCTCTTCATTTCACTTAACTTGGGTGGAAACTATTAGGGGTGGGATCTCCTATGTGCCTAGATCAAAATTTCACCCTGTATACATATAGAATGGAAAATAAACAAACTGTTATGAAGGGTAGATAGATTCGAAGTAGTCGGATCAGATGTGTCCAGTTGTAAGTGATTTTCTTGAGATTGAGAGCGATTTAAATGAGATTATTGTCTAAAGCCTTGAATGCATTATCTTGCTCGGCAACACCGCACATGTGCGTGACAGAGACAATCAGTACAGGCCGCCAGAAAAAATAGTTTAGTTTAATTTTTATTGTTTTGCCTGTAATAATTCCAAAATACTTTTTAAAAAATTTATTATTATTTATTGTTGCAGTTTGTATTTGATTACTTTATCAAAATAAAAATTCTGTTCTTATTTAGTCATTTTTTATTATTATTATTATTTTCTGTGCTCCACCACTGGCTAGTGGTCGTCTAGAAAGAGAGCATTGTTTATAGAAGAGTGTATCATTGGAACAAAACAACAATGCTTTAATAGTAGGAATGCGGAATGCCCAGTCTATATAATATATAGTCAAAGGTTTATGTGAAAAATTTTCTTTAATGAAACAGAAAAAACAATAATCGTTGAATGAAATTACTACAAAAAATTAAATATTTTTAAGTGTAAGTATTTTATGACAATATAAAAATGTAAATATATTATTATAAAGTTTTAAAAACATTAAGCTTCCTCCTTTTGTCATAACTTGTACTTTGTTGTTGAACTAAATTTGTTTGATTTTTTGCAACATTATTCATTAAAATATTAATCCACACGTCTATAATTTTATTATAAATTTGGCTAAAGGATCTTCCACACGAGCAACAATTCTGATAATTATATACGTCAAAAAGTAGGAATTTTAGGATCCCCTACTTATGCTATGGATTCGAATATTTGAGTTTTGATTTGGAACTTCACCGGGAAAATGACTGTTAACTTTTGTTATTGCTTACTATCCCTTTATTAAAATATACAAACGACACTACTACAGCCTACTGTTTTAATCTAGACAAAATTTAAATCTAAGTCTGCCGAGTCTTTCGTTGCAATGGTATTTATACATTTTCTTAGATAAATATTGTTGTGGGGTGATCTATAACCCTTGATCTTGTAATTAGGGTAGCCTTGCAACTTGGACCCGTTTAATGATGCTTACATACTAGATAATAACAGTAAATATGTATGATGAATATTTAAAAGTAATTAGTGATGAATCTGTAACAGATGAGCTGGCAACGTCGAGTGCTATGAACACAGCAGAACAGCACTAGACGTCGCTCAGTTAAGACGACATTCGTGTATTGTATTTGTTATTAGTTATTAATAAAGTATTCAATAAAGCAACGATTGTGACATGGTGTCAGGTAAAAGTTGATAGAAAAAAAAACCTAAGAAATAATAAAATAAAATAAGAAATAAAAACATTGTTGTGTGTGAAATTCCGAGAAGACGCAATATGGAGTCAAGCACGTTCAAGCCGCCTAAGAGTGTTGTATTCGACCATAATGCGCAACAAAACTTCGACAAATTTCTAAATGGTTTTGAGATTTATATGAAAGCAACAGGATTAATTATTAAATATTCAGATACAAAAGTTGCGATTTTCCTAAATGTTGCGGGAGAAGAAGCACAAGATATTTTTCAAACTTTAAAATTAACATCAGAACAAAGAAAGAACTTTGAAGTCGTCATCGATACATTCCAACAATATTGTCAACCATTAAAAAACGAAACGTATGACAGATATAAATTTTTTAAAAGAGTTCAAGAAGAAGACGAAGAAATTGATCACTTCATAACAGATATTAAAATATTGGCGAAAAGATGTAATTTTGGAAACTTGTGTGATTCGTTGATTAGAGACAAGATTGTCAGTGGAATTAGAGATGAAACATTGCAAGAACGTCTGTTGAGAATAACGATGCTGACCTTGGACGTCGCCGAACAACATTGTAGAGCAGCGGACGCCAGTCGTTATCAACTTAAAAGTCTGAGAAATGAAAAAGAAGTCGACGTCATAAAAGATAAGAAAAAGAAAACGCCATTCCGAAATAATGATAATAATAGTAGCAATAATAATCACTAATGTGGTAAGAGACATAGTCAAAAGAATTGTCCAGCTTTTGGTAAGTCTTGCAAAATTTGTAATAAACTAAATCATTTTGCAATTGGTAGTAAAAATAAACAAAATAAAAAACCTTTTCCTAAAGATAGAAAGAAAAAGAAAAACGTAGATGAATTATCTAATGAGCAATCGTTGTCTAGACAAAGTAGTTCTAGTGAGGATTTTGTTGTAAATGATATTAGGATAGATGACATTAGGTCTATGTCTGAGTAAGAGGACTATTGGTCCACAAAAATAATAATAAATAATAAAACAATATTGTTCAAATTAGATATGGGGGCTTCATGTATATCGTTAAAAACGTTAATTAAAATAGGAATTAACAAAAATCAAATTGTAAGGGACAATTTGTCTATTATCACCTATAGTAAAGATAAAATTAAGGCGTTAGGTCATATTGTTCTAAAATGTCAAATAAGAAATGAAAATTATAACATCAAATTCGTTGTGATAGACATTAATCGATTTTAGGTTTATATGCTTGCATAAAATTAAAACTGTTAGAAAAGATAAATTCGGTGAAGACATTTGATTGTGGTGGTGATAATAAGGACAAGAATAGAAATAAAGATGAATTTATAGACAAATATAAAGAACTGTTCCAGGGTACAAGAAAGGTATAAAATAGTATTAAAAGAAAATGCAGAACCCATTGTTAGTTCTTGTCAAAGGGTGCCAGAAGCAATAAAAGCGAAATTAAAAAAAACGCTCGACGACCTTGAAAAGAGAAGTATAATAAAAACAGTTGATGAGCCTACTGATTGGGTTAACAACATTGTAATAGTAGAAAAGAATGATGGATCGTTAAGAATTTGTTTGGATCATGTACATTTAAATAAGTTTTGGATAAATTTCCTATTCCAACAATTGAAGAGCTAAGTCTAAAACTGAAAGATAAGAAAATTTATACAGTACTTGATTTAAAAGAGAGATTTTATCATATACCCTTAGACTCTAAACGTAGTAAATATTGCACATTTATAACACCGTTTGGTAAATACTGTTTTAAGAGATTACCGTTTGGACTAAATGTCAGTCCACAAGTATTTCAACGAGTAAATCAAAAAATATTTGGTGATTTACCGATAGGAATATATTTTGATGATTTTATAATTGGAGCAAAAGACGACCAAGAACATGATAAAATATTGAAGGAGGTAATGAAAAGGGCAAAAGAAAATGGTATAAGATTTAATCACAAGATACAATATAAAGTAAAGGAGGTAAATTATTTGGGACAAATTTTTTCATCTGAGGGTGTCAAGCCTGATCCACAATTTGTTCAAGCAATATTAAAATTAGAAGAACCTAAAAATAAAAAAGAATTATTAAGAGTCTTGGGGATGATTAACTATTTAACAAAATTTGTTCCTTGTATTTCAGAAATATTAACACCATTAAGAGAGCTGAGAAAGAAGAATAGTGAATGGATTTGGACAAAAGATCATACAGATAGTTTTTTAAAAGCAAAGTCGATAATAGCGCAGAGTCCAACGCTACGATTATTTGATCCACAATTGCCGATAGAAGTGCAAACAGATGCAAGTCAAAATGGAATAGGTGGATGCTTGTTACAAAAGAATCAGCCTGTGGCATTTTGTTCAAGAAGTTTAACAGAAACAGAGAAAAAATGGGCACAGATTGAAAAGGAATATCTAGCGATTTCCTTTTGTTTGAACAAATTTCATCATTTCGTTTATGGTAGGAGAATCGTTGTTAAAACTGATCATAAACCATTAGTTGGTATAAGTAAAAAAGAATTAAACAGAGTAAGTAATAGATTACAGCGAATCAAACTGAAAACCGGTGAAATCTCTCAATCATCGACGATTTTTTTCGATCGCCTTCTTGACCAAAAATAAACCTATGAAATGACCGTCATACTAGCGTTGGTTATATTTGCATCAACAAATTCAATTTCACCAAAGGACGCCATCGTTAAGGGTATGGTATCGCTATATCGGCGTATATTGAATCCTATGTAATTTCCATAAGAGCAAATGTTTCGTTTGTTTTTTAATTGGTAAGAGATAAATTACTTCTGCAAGCGGATTTAGTTGTCAATTACCCTGCGGATCCTCCCTAGAACGTGTTTTTCTGGAAAAATCACTTAGATTTTCCATTAAATCTTAAATACTAGGTTTTTCACCTAAAAAAGTAGGGTTAAACTTTTTCGTTTAAATCGTTATTCGGTGAAAGAAAACCTAACTAACTTATATGAATATATAGAGAAAAGTCCGACGATCCGTCCTACAACGCCAAAAATTCAATTTTCCTTTTCATTATTCTTGGAAAATACATTCATTTTTCTCAAAATTTTAAGAAAGTAGGCAACAACCATCATAACGAGATGGTCTGGTTGCTTAGGTCCAAGTTTTCTAGTTGATATGGATCGCCACCAGGAGTGTTGTATTCAATATAGTCGTCCATCTTAGCCAGTGCTCAAAGATTTAAGCAAAAACAACTATTTGTTAGTCATCATTTCAATTGACTTACTGCGTCATTGGATATATCGAGTATCGTAAAAAAAAATAAGATAAGGCATTGAAATACTTGTGTTGTTTATATAGGAAAAGTGTTGTCAAAGGAATATTTTTACAAAAAATAAAATAATGAATGAATCAATGAATGAACATATTCTCAACACTAACGCCGGGGAGGGGTCGTTATCAATATAAGAAGTCCTAATTGATAGAACATTTAGAAATTGTATTCGTAGACGTTTAGGCACCTAATTTGTCTACATAAAATATTTTTATTGTTATAGCAATCTATTATATGTAGAGGTGATTATAATGTAATTTTAGATTCCATGGTAAAGTAGAGGCCAGTTTAGATAACATGACTTGAGATGTTTTGTAGATATGTATTTTGATTTTCGGTGAGAATCCTGGTTTTGTAACGCCCATTTAAAAATGCATTACTCAGAATTTATTGCCGCAAAACAATTCGAAATTGTAATAATAGTTTATATTATTATGTATGTCAAACATTGTGGATTTCAATAGTTCGTTTATCTTTTACTTGAAATGAATTTTCTTTCAGCAAATTCACAAACTGTAGGTAATATCTTACAGAATGTGTTTCTTTCCAGATCCTAATACCTAAAATTCTACATCGAACTTCATTGTCATCAGTCATTAGTCATTACACTCATTACTCATTACCCACCTATGATACACATACATATGTATTTACTTATAAATCCGACTTGCTCTTTTATATACACACATATACGCATACATACATGAACGATATGTTTATTTACGTCTCCTACTATCACTAGCCACTAGCCACTTATAGACTGAAATCTGATATCGCACCATCTTCTGTTCTTGTCTTACACATACATATATGTAATACCTAATGATAGCCCTTGTTGAATTCATTTATATTTGAGCTTTTAGTGTGATTACTGTTATTTGGTTGATTTTCTGTGAATTTTTTGGTTTTTCTGGGTGTTTTCTCTACATTTTTTCAATTTTTCTTTTATAGGTAAATACATTTCTGACTGTTTTTTGTTACTAGTATTTTGTTATTATATTGGCATAGTTGTTGTAGTAGAAGTAGTAGTATTAGTGTTAGCAGTTGTTGTTGTTGTTTTTGTTGTACCTAATAGTAATACCAACAATATTAGTAGTAGTAGTAGTAGTAGTAATAGTAGTAGTAGTAGTAGTAGTAATAGTAGTAGTAGTAGTAGTAGTAATATGAGTACTTGTGGTGCTAGTACTAGCGATACTACTAGTTGTGGTAAGAAGAGAAAGAGGTCGTTATCGACAAAACGATTAAGTTATCGTCAGAGGTGTAAGAGAGCCCGCCTTGCACGACAGTGTTTAGAGGATTCTTTTGAAGTCGAATTTGGAGGTGAAGTAGATCACCAAAAGAATGTTGAAATAGTTGGTAATCGGATTGTCCACCTTTCCTATTTTTTAAATTCACTACAAGCAATAGAACATCAGCCAACTTGTGATTGTCGTTTTAGTGACCTACAATTCACGAAGGAGACTAATATTGGTTTACGTAGCATTATAAATTACAAATGTAAAATCTGCAATGTAAAGGGTGAAATCAACTGTCAATCGGATGATGATCCAGATTTGAACGGTGCAGCAGTCGCATCTGCTATTGAAACTGGAATAGGTCAACGGCAACTATAGCAAATTTTCTCCACATTAGACGTGCCAACAATTAGTAAACGTGTATTTTCATCAAAACGAAGTGAAGTTTTTGAGGAAACAAAAAAAATTGCACGCGAGGAAATGGTGAAAGCCGGAAAAGAAGAGCGTCGTCTCGCCATAGAAGCTGGAGATATTGGGCCGGATGGAATTCCTAATATCACTGTAATTGCTGACGGTGCATGGAGTAAAAGATCCTACAAAACAAATTATAATGCATCCTCAGGCGTTGGGTGCCTTATTGGCCAACGCACTAAAAAGGTGTTACACATTGGAGTGCGAAATAAGAATTGTGCAGCATGTGAAACGAATAAGAGACTTGATAGAAATACATCTCATGTTTGTTACAAAAATTTCGACGGTCCGTCAACGGCTATGGAGAAAGATATTATTGCAGAAGGATTTGAAAAGTCGATAGTAACGCATAATTTAAGATATGCAAGATTAATTGGTGATGGTGACAGTAGTGTCATGAATAAATTGCGTGGAATGAGAATATATAGGCCAGATTTTCTCATAGAGAAAATCTTTTGTCGCAACCATCTACTCAGAAATTACTGCAACAGAATTAGGGAATGTGCCAAACGTTTAAGCGGCCAAGCACAACTTAAGCAATTTCTGGTTAAAAATGTCATGAGATTCAGAAAAGCAATTGAATCTGCGAAAGACTTTCGGAAAGATGAAGACAGACCATGGCATGAGAAAATTGAAAACTTGCGAAACGATATAATAAATGGACCACGGCATATTTTAGGCAACCATATGCAATGCCAAGAATATATTTGCAAACAAGTTGGCACTGTTGATAATAATCTCTGGGACACTTTCACTAATGCTTCAGTTTATAAATATTATAATGATGGTTTACAGAATCTAGCAGCAAAAGCTTCTAGTTTGCTGTACGATTTGGATAACAATCCAGCAGAATCATTCAACGGAATGGTGACCAAAATGGTTGGTGGGAAGCGAATTGATTTCACTAAAAGAGGCAGTTACGAGGGCAGATGTTACGCTGCTGTTATCAATTACAATCAAACATCATCGTTTATACCGAAGATAACGGCAAGTCTGAACAAAGGAAAGGTCGGACAAGTAACGTCGTCATTTTTTGAAAAATGTGCAAAATCTGTGAGACCGAAAACGGCAACGAACCAAAGACGGAAACGTTGTTTCCAAGGCGAAGATGCTGATTATGGCGATGGAAGTCTAATCAACGCACCTTCTACACCGAATATGGATGAAGATCAACTGAGAGCTGCAAAAGAAAAATTCCTTGAAGATATTTCGAACAGCAATGCGGATGCTATTGAAAAGGATACTCGTGGACAACGAGAAAACAAAAAATGGAAGGAGCAACGAATGATCCGACTTACAGCCAGTAATTTTGGGAAAATTTGTAGGATGCGTATGTCAACAAATACGAAGAATACTGTAGAACAAATTATGAAGTCAGATTGTGACAGAGATTTTCTGCCAAAAGCTGTGCAATATGAAATCTCTCACGAAAATGAAGCAAAAAGGGTATTCGAACAAAAAAGCGGGTTAAAAATTCAGGATTGTGGATTGTTTGTCGATAAAGAAAAGAAATTTCTTGCTGCATCACCTGATGGTTTGGTTGGAGAAGATGGTTTAATTGAAATCAAGTGCGCATATAGCGCACAAAACATGACAATACGGGAAGGCATCGTGTCGAAGAAAATTCAGCATTCAGTCATTGATTCAAACGGTACAATTCGCCTCAAAGAGTGCCATCCCTACATGTACCAAATTCAAGGGCAGCTGCATATTGCTGACAAAGAGAAATGTTATTTTGTGATATTCACAAATATAGATCTAGAATGGCAAGTGATTCATCGTGATGATGAATTTTGGCAACTGAAAATGGTAAATACACTTGAGAAGTTCTACATAAATTGTTTGTTACCGGAAATCGTGGATTCCCGAATCAAAAGAAACGAAGAAGTCCGTTCAATCTTACGGAAGGATTTTTAGGGTCATGAATTCCATACAACTTGAAATATTTGTTGGGAGCGGTTGAAATCCTACCAGGCGCGTTTCCAATCTTTGGGGATGAGGGTGTGAGGGTTAATTGTTGACAATTTATTATGAGAAATATCGAGTTACTTTGCATGTTTCATTTTGGAGGTAAAAAATATAGATAATATAACAATATATGTAGGTATAAATTTAGAAAAGAAAAAAAATCGTAAAATACCTGGTTTTAACCACCCCTATTATTCCCCCTGGATACGCGCCTGACCACACAAATGTAGGATACATTCGATATTATTTTGCACTGCTACAACAGGAACGGATAATCTTGACCCGTACAAATCCTTCCGTAAAATTTTTCGGGCTGGAAACAATCAGTTTATGTACAACTTCTCTAATGTATTACCCATTCTCTCAAAAGTCATGATTATCATTAATGATTTGTTATTTTTTTTGTGTGTGTCACAAAATAACGTGATTCTCTTTCATCGCATTGAGCTCTGTCTTTGTATTTCACAAGACGCATGTATGGCTGTGTAATGTAGAGAGAATATATATATCGTTTGAACTGATTACAGAATGTTGTTTTTTCTTTTACTATACTATATCTCATATTATCATGTTACGTGCGATATATGTACACGGTTGCCATTCTTCCCAGCTAAATCATCATGTCAACATAGAATTATGGCTTGTCTTTGTCAACAAATAATCCATATACCTGAATAAATACCTTTTTTGCTTTCTTTTCTAAATTTTGAATTTCATATTCCAGTGATTAGGTCGAATTATATTTCGGTTGCAGTTCGGACTCATTTTTAGTTCGACAGTACTCTTTGTGTTTATAAATCATACGTGTCTTCCAAATCTTTTCAAAATTACTAGGTATTTTGTCGCTTTCGTTGGCATTTCATGTTTTGTTTTATTTCTTTGTAACATAACATTTACTTTGTTGTTCGAAAATTTCTACGGGAATGGATTTTTTGCAGTGCAGTTTATTTTCATTATCTTCAATCTTCATATTTAGTGTATAAGGCTTGTCCGTCACCATAATCAACATTTTTACTGTTTTTACTACTTCGTTGCTGATGAATTGGGTACATCACACACATTTGTAGAAATATAATAATGGCGTTTCATTGCCACCTTTTCCGTCATTCATATTTGTAGTTACCTTTGCTTTTGTTGTAATTGGTAACAATGGCATATCTTACCTCTGATTGTTATGCTCAAAATGAAACATTGATTTGTTTTCTATCTACTATTTTGGCCACAGTTGAATTGGAAACCTCTACTGTATTATTGTTTAAATTAACCAGTAATCTGGGACAACGCTTATCTACTGTACTGACATTATAAGTGAAGAATTAGTGAAAATATTCCAGTAGCAACAGTACCTACCTATTGTTGACAAGGTATGTGGCTTCCCCAAAATTATCGTGCGACATTTATGTTATCGTTTGTCGAATTCTCTATTATTTGTTTATTGGTCTTGTGCGCTTCTTTCCGAAATTAACTTGCTATGACATTACTTTTATAAGTTTCACGATGTTTTTAGAAAGAAAAATCCCTTGCACATTTGACACTTTCACGTTTTCGTTGCTATAGTATGTGGTTTCGACACTAGATTACAATGTGAAGTCTAAACTGTATGCCTCTGATCCACGCATTTCTCATCAATTGATATTATATACCGTAAATTATACAGTAGAATCGTTTTTTGAGTACTTTTGTAATTGTATTACTCTTCTTAGTTGTAGCATTGTCAATGAAATTTTTGTGATACTTGTGTGGACACTTCGTCTTTGTATTCTAGGTCCATGCTGTTCAATATTGTTTCTCTTATGACCATGGATATTACCTTTACATGCTTTATAATTTGTTTTATAAGATCGTCTATGCCATTAGCAAAAGGCCTCCAAATGCTTTTTTTCAGAGAAATAAAAGAACCAAATGTATACATTTAATGAATATCTACATTTACCAGCAATTGACTTGAAAGTCATAATACATTTTCAGTTCGTTCGAAAAAAAATTGGACCTTGTGGTAGGAATTCCATCTGTGTGGCCTAGTTGTTCCAGTTCATTGTGAGATCCTTTTTATCATTTCCAGTTCTTTATGCAATCATTTTCTCATAAAATATCTTTTTTTTTGTCGTCTACTTATTGTTGTACATGAATGTTAGAAAAATTTGCGATACATGCATGTTGTCTGTATCAGTTTCAATTGTCGAAGTAAGTACGTTTCATTAAAAATCGTATACCTCACGGTACTAATTAGCACCATTACCCACAAATGAAACAAAACAACAAAACACGATGTAATTTCTAGGATTCTACATGTCATGAGAATATTCATCAACAACATTGCCGATAAAATAAGATGAGTAACATAAATATCCATACCTATGAAAGTATAAAAGTCGCGATTTGACTGAAACATTACCGTTTACATCTAGGCTGTCGTTTGTCTGGCTACGTATAGCCTTCTTCATTCCACGTTTTACGTTTATGAATTTACTTGATTCACAAAACTCCAATTTGATCTCAAATTTGTAGGTCGTTTTGTTGCTTGTAGTGAGTGCCACAAGTACCAAAAATGGACAATCCACATTTCTGATTTTTATTTCTTCAACGAAAACTTTAAAGTAATGCTCATACTTTTTGTTCACCTGACGAATGCTTGACCGGTTACTATAGAAAAGTGGTTTTCAAACTTTGTCGACTCACGGAACTCTAAGATTTTCCTGGAAAGCCCTTCCCACGCTTAGATAAAAAACAATACCTACAAAGTGTATTTTCATATCTTTTAGTAAATAAACACTAGCGAGCTACTGCTAGTACTTTATAATTATTTTTTTCGAATTTTCATTTGCACTCCTATAACCCCCGGAGATGTAATGGGGAACACAGTTTAAAGACCACTGCTATAAAATATAGGGGAATGATGTGTTACTATATCGTATTTTTTTATGTAAACCTCATTATATCATTGTGTGGGACATTATTCCACTATAATGTATGTGTGTATGTATATCATCTATCTGTCAAACCAAAATTTTTCTTTAACAAAATTGAAGGTAGTATATTTACAAAGTTACTTTCACTGTATCAGCATTGAATGTGGATTATAAGAACACATATTGCGATATTTGAATGAATACTTCGATGAAATGAAAATGAATCTGTCATGTAACATGTAACAGTCACCGTCGTACCAATTAAAATAGTACCAAGACAATATCGACAAACTCACCGAACAACTAATACAAAAAGATACAAAAAAATCTTCAGTTGTATCATTCTTGAATGTGGATTATAAAGACACAGTTCAATGCTTCAAAATTCTTCGATGAAATGAAAATGAATTTTTTATGTAACAATTACCGTCGTACCAATTTAAAACATAGGATAGTATCGACAAATTTACCGAGCAATTGATACAAAAATATACACAAAAATCTTTAGTTGTATCATCGTTGAATATAAACTACAAAAAGACACATTCCGATACTTGAAAATTCTTGATACAGAAAAATACAAACAAAGATTTTCAATCGTATCATTTTTGAATGCGGAATGAAAAAAGAAATTCCGGCATATGTAAATTTGACAAGTTAAATGACATACTGTATGAAATATCCTAACGCGGATCCGCGCATATTAGTTCCCTATGTATTGTAGATAGATCTCCTTTTACTTCATAATTTGTGGATATTAGTTCAATTGGTTCTACCACATGAAATACCACAGCTAATAGTATTGTTAGTAATAGTTGTAATTTGTAATATAACTAACACTAGTAGTCGTAGTAGTAGTAGTAGTAGTAGTAGTAGTTCTTGTTATTGTTGTGGTGACTTCCTTCTTACCTATCTATCTTTCTATCTATCTGTCTGTCTACCTTTATTTCTTCTACAAAAACGGTCCTTTTCAGGACCAACAAATGATTTTCACAAAGAATCCATGTGTTGATGATTTTCTTTTAATGAGAAATGCAGCAAAAATAATATACCAACAGAAGAAAATGAAGAAAAGAAGTAGCAGCACATACATACATTTCGTAGTGTTTTTTTGCAGCTTCAGCTAATTTTTCACACAAAAAATCAAACTGCCAGATGATTTCTATTAGAAGAAGTAAAAATTTCACGTGTGAGAAGATTTCCTTGCAATAACAAACTAACGAACTACGAAATAAATGGACAAATGGAACAAAAACTGTCCTTATCAGGATGCACTATTCATACAAAGAATTCCAATCGTAAATCAGTAAATGAATGAATAAATAAATAAGAACGAATTGAGAAAATAATCCTGCCCTTTCCTTTAAATTGACAAATGATTCTGTTAGAACTGCAAAAAATTCAATTCAGAAAAAATCAATCAACCCTTTGCAAGACTAACCAATTTTTTGCAAACGAATTATTCCGCTTGTGAGAAAAAATTATTCACGTAAGAAATAAATAAACAATTGGCATGAAAACAGTGATCATGCATGACGAATAGGCAGACTGTAGAATACACCTAATCTGACCTGACGGTAACAAGTAGTGGCGTAATGAAAGGGATTCCGGTAAAGATATGTATGTTCCGAAAATCCGTAAACAATATTAGGTACAAATGAACATGTAGCTATAGGTAGATAGGTAATAAGACTAATAAGCAAATTTGGAGCTCGCCTTTTCCGGACCACGGGCCCTGTTACCTTGTCGCTACGCCACTGACTATCGAATCAATCAGGTCAAAATTTACCAGGACAGTAAATTCATAATTTATTGAGTAATTAATTAATCGAGTAGAAATATAGAAAAAACTATATACTAATAAAGATCTGCATAAATTATCTAATATAATAATACTTGAATGTGTACTATATACTATACATATACCTATACATATGTATGTATGTATGTATATGTATGTTTATTTATTTATCTTTCGCTCGGTCGATATGTTTTTATTACTTTTTTTAATTTTTTGCTTCTTTTTAAAAGACAAGGCACGCTTCTAGCATATGTTATAAGGGTTGCGTATTTAAATTCACTTAGGCGCAGCAAACTAATAGTGGACTTACACACTCGACGATAATTTTGACGCAGCATAGCGGTACCATGTCCTTAATCAAGTATCGATTTCAACTGTCTCTACTGTTCTGATATATGTTCAACAAAACCAATCAACACCAAGATTGTTCATAAACTTTATTGTGAACACCACATAAACATCAGATTCGCGAACACTAACCGAACAACAAAACAGTTTTTTAAGTCTTAACCGAACTCAAAACACCAACTTTGCAAACACTGAGCCCACATTTGATTTTTAGGACCATTGATGTAGATGTGCAGGATAATCAAACATAAATCAACTTGATTATTAAATATATTATAATCGACAACGATAGTCAAGTTCGTTAATCGTTCATACATGAAAAGAATAATGAAATATTCGACACGAATCGAATATTCCATCACTTGCCGAATGATGTGACGTCAGTACTTTTCCACACTTTCCACACAATTCTTTGTTTCTCGAAACGGCAACTGTGGGGTGTGATTTGGAGAAGAGCTGAAATCCGGTGCCCATGCGACAAACTGAACAATTTAACAAAACTCGAAAAATAATTCAATATAATAAAACAATTTATTCAGGAGATCAGACTTTTCTTTTATTTCTTAATTAATCAATTTTTTCAAAACTAACAGCCTACGTTTCGTGGCAGACTCAACCACTTCTTCAGGGCTACAAAAATATGGAACGATAATTATACATTTACAATTTTAACAATTAAGCAATATCTACCTTAAGTTTCATCTAAACTACCTATGTCCATACAGTCAAAACATTAAAATCATCTAAATTATAACAAATCATCAAAATACATCCAATTTTATGAATGTGTGCTGTCACAAATTAACCAAGTACTACTTTTTTCGGTAACTATCACAAACATACATTCACCAAACAATTAAAACGATCCACATTAGACGCGGACATTTCACAAAATGGCTGACAATGATTTTACAAGAATTTTTTAACTTCCTGCAACCGAAGAATATACCAGAACATGATGTCAAAAAACTAATTACAGGCATGCGCCATTATCTTACTGCGATGATGTCAAATTTAATTTACAATCTACTATTTTGATTTTAATGGTGCATTCACACAACTATTTCGATCACATGACAATTATTACAATCAACATTCTAACTATACTATTGTAACAATATATTATATACTTGAGTAAACCCCCCACGTCTTCATTGAAATTTACACATTTTTTATATTTCTTAATCATTAAGACTTCACTAATTAATCTTTTTTTAACATTGGATTCCCTATCAATCACCGTTACTTCACTAAAGTCAAAAAGATGTCCCTCCTCAAACCTGTGATATGCCAGGCCTGTTCTGTTCTTATATGAAACACACTTACAGTCATTTTTGTGTTGTCTAATACGATCTTTCAAATACTGTTTAGTTTGACCTATGTATAATTTATCACAATTGTGGCAAGGTATTTTATAAACTACATTTGACAATTTTTCAAAATCTATCTTATCTTTTAGTGGAGTGAAGAACATCTTTCCGGTCGTGAGCAAGCTATAAGGAACCAATTTACAATTAAAATTTTTTAACAATCTATTAGTGAAGTAATAAATATCTTTGACAAACGGAAATTTATACCATTTCTTAATTCCGATCGAACTTTCCCCGTTTGTATTACTGGTATCTACATTATTATTTACTTTTTCAAATACTTTATTAATTAATATCTTTGGATAATTGTTATCAACCAAAATGTCTCTAACTTTTTTGATGTTTTTTTCATGAAAACAAGGATTACTCAATGTGATCGCCCCTATCTGATGTGGTCGGCTTCCTATACCAATCTGTTTTTATTATACCATTACTCCTTACCAGTTCTACATCCAAAAATGCAATTTTACCATCTTCTTCTACCACTTGGGTGAATTTCAATGCTTGATGGAACGAATTGAAGGTGTTGAAGACCTCACTAATCTTCTCCGCTTTAATCATCAACATAGTGTCATCAACATATAATTTACTAAAGACAATCTCACTCATATGTTTATTTACACAAACATCAAACAACTCATTCATGACGATATTCGCTAGCACCGGACTAGCCGGGGCTCCCATCGGTGTTCCTTCAATTTGTGCATAGTACTTGTCGTTCCATCTAAAATAGCTGGAATCAAAGCAAAACTCAATTATTTGTAGAAATAGGTCTCTTCTAATATTCGTGTAATTTTCAATATAATTCCATCTTTTTCTAATTATCTCCATCACCAATTGTTTCGGAATGTTCGTGAACAACGAAACCACATCCAATGACACCATTTTAACATCATCAGGTATAACCATCCCCTGAACTTCTTTCACCAAATCAAACGAATTCTTCAAATTGTAAGTAGATGTAGACAACACCCCTATCAATACATTATGGACTAACTTTCCCGAACTATAACATGGCGAACCAATGGAGGAGACCACCGGTCTCATTGACAAATTAGTTTTATGTGTCTTCCTCAAACAGTAAAGTGTTGGTGGGACTGAATTCTTTATTATATTTTTCTTATACTCCATATCACCTATACAACCTTCAGTAGGCCTATTTTTTAGACATAGAAGCCTCGGACCCCCGATATTCGAAATAATGAACTTAAATAAAGATTCCAGCGAATTGCCGTATATAGTTTTTCCAGAAAATAATTTAAAATTTTTAATCGATACGGGCAGTTCTAGATCATTTATCAAATCATCAATTGCCGAAAAATACTTTAAAAATGATATAAAGAAAGATCCTTTCAAAATTTCAACAGCACACGGAACTTCTATGGAAAATTTTAGTACAATCATCCCATCTTCAAAATTATTTAAATTAAAAAATAATATTCCTTGAAAATTTCAGATTTTCGATTTTCATAATTATTTTGACTGTTTACTTGGAATAGATAACTTAAAAGAACTAAATGTAACGATTGATTTAACAAACAACGTATTAATCACGCCTAAATGTAAAATAAAATTACACTTCCATCAAGTATCACAAACAAACTCAAATCATGATAATGAAATCGTGGATAAAAAAGGCACCTTA
The DNA here is from genome assembly GCA_039776855.1 of Mylabris sibirica. Taxonomy (NCBI): domain Eukaryota; kingdom Metazoa; phylum Arthropoda; class Insecta; order Coleoptera; family Meloidae; genus Mylabris; species Mylabris sibirica. The sequence continues at coordinate 4,506,834 of CM077840.1, read as the reverse complement.
AATAAAAATGCTGACGAATTATCACGAATCGAAATTAACACGAATATAACCGAAAAACTAGCTAGAACACAATCCCTAATAGTAGAAACAGACAATAATGAAGACCGTGATAATTTAAACGAAAACGATGACGAAACGATACACTCTAATCAAAAAGAACACCCTGTCGTTGGCGTTCCAGTTGTAGAATGTCCAGCTAATTTTGGTAAAAATCAAATAATTTCAGAAGTAAATTTCTCTCCTTCACCTCCATCAATAATCAATCTTCATAAAAACAAACAAAAAATTCCACTACAGTTATGAAAACCTAATTTCAATCGTGAATTTATCAAAAATTTCATTGTACCAAAAATCAAATATTATAAGTATTTCAAACCAATCCGTTTAAAGTTAGATAATTAGGAAAAGCCAATAAACTTTATCCAAACAAAAAATCAATGAAAATGCAATATTCAATAAATCAACAAATTATTCAAAATTTCAATGATACAATTAAAGATGTACAACATAATGAAACCGTCAAAACAAATAAAAAATGCTGAACATGAGAATATTCTCCATGCTAAAGATTTGTACAATCAATTATTAATATTTTACAATTCAATATTATTCTATTTCTTCAAGAAATAGAAAATTATATTACATTTTGTAAATTAAAAACTTTACATCCTAGTATTATAAGATCAAACCATTTATATTATTTGGAGTTGCTAAGAATTTCGACACATTATAAAAATGAATTACCATTTGACACTAAATTTGATAATATTTTAGATTTTGAGTCAGTAGTTAAAATTAATTGCAAAATTGAAACAAATCAGATCATCTATTTCCTATCAATCCCAATAGATTACAAAAAACTATTCGAATTATATTATTTATTACCTATCCCAACAAAACATGACTCTAAATTTTTAACAATAATCCCGAACGTCAAATATCTTTCAAAACCTGATGACAATTTAATAAAACCTCTAAGTGACATATGTAACAAAAGCAATGTGTCTATGGCAATGTGTTCCATTGTCCAAGTCATTTGCAAGTCAACCAAGCAAGAAGCAATCTGTGAAGAACAAATCCTGTTAGAGAAAGATTCAAAATTTTGTTGATATGTTGAATTAACTATGAAAGAAAACCACATGGAAATCATTCCCGAAATAAATCAAGTCAAGACAATGAATCCAACAAGAAAACTGAACAAGAACCTCGACAACAGACGATTCAACTTCCTTCAGAAGCTTCATTCTAATGGGGGAGGAGTTACATAGCAACAATATTAGTAATAATTTGCTGACTCTTAAAATATTTGTAACACTTACCGTAATATTTCGAAATTGAAAGACCAGCAAATTATGTTAAATTTATTGACCGAAATCAGTCAAACAATTTTTTATATTAATTATTCTAATATTGTCCGCACAACTGTAACAACCTAAATTTTGATAAATAAAGTACTTGTAGTAAAATTGATATTTAAGTTATATATATATATATATATATATATATATATATATATATATATATATATATATATATATATATATATAGAGAGAGAGAGAGAGAGAGAGAGAGACTTTAAATGTGTTCAAGGCTTTTTCTGTGACATCAGTGGCAATGGCTGTTCCTATAACATATAAATGCGTCGAGTCTGATCTTTCAAATACAACATGTATATCATGTACATTTGCTAAGCTTATGAAAGATTTGTACAAGGCAAAACATATTCCAAGTCAACATTTTCAGAAACAGTGTGTGTACTTGCATCCACTGCACATGCGCTTGTTAATTACTATGGCTATAAATACGTCTGCTTGATATGCCACATAATAATTTTGATTCGAATAGGCTGCATCAAATAAAGCGAGCACCATGTCACTATTTATCGCTGAACTGAATGCTTCCCTACATGTTATACCGTTTGTGAACGTTAAGAATCTTGAAGTTGGTGCAAAGCATTCGGTAAAATCTTTCAAACCAACGACAACCAAGTATGGTGATAAGGTTGTTGTTGAGTGTGATAAATTCAAAACTTTGCTACCCCAACGTTTCACTGAAAGGTTTACTGAAGAAAAAATTGTTGCTTGTAACGAGGAGATTAAGCAAGGAAAGAAGTTTTTTCTAGTCAGTGTGGGAATTGTAGGCCCAACAACAAATATCATGTTTGAGGAAGAATAGAAGTGACTGTAGATGTATGTAACGAAGAAATTAGGAACGGAAAGCTGATATTCATAGTCAGTGAAGGGATTGTTGGTCAAACGACAAATATCAAGTTTCTTGAAGAATAGCCATGTTATTTTACATGCATTTTATCAATTTTATAATAACATCTACAGGACCGCTCTAAATGGCCTTCCACACCAATAATTATTTTTATATATGCAGTAGCAATTATTAATGATTGTCAATATTAATAAGACGACTCAACTTTAATACTGTGATACAAATGGAATAAGTAAATGCTGGTATAAATTAAAATGCTATTTTATTTGAACTCTTTCTAATACATTGTCAAAAGTGAAGTATTGTTTAATAATTCAACATAGCTGATAGGTCCCACATATCATAAGATTGATAAGCAGAGAACCGATACTACCAATCAATAATTATTTTGTTCATGCCACATGTAGGATGCTACATGTGGTAATGCGTGCATGGTTTGATAGGAAGCTGCAATTAGTAATATATATTCAATAAATGCAATCAATGCTTCTATGTTTATGTTCGTGTGTGTGTGTGTGTGTGTGTGTGTGTGTGTGTGTGTGTGTGTGTGTCAAATACATACACAACATTATCGATTGAAAATCGGAGCTTCTTTTAAGCGGCTTATGCTCCATAGCAAGCCAATATTACCGATTGTCTTGTGAAATATATATATATATATATATATATATATATATATATATATATATATATATATATATATACAGGGTGTCTAAGAAGTAAAGGATAATCCTTAAGCTGCGGATAGGTCATGTCAAGTCCTACCACATATCAAAATTTAGTTTTAGTAAAAGTTTCACCAATTTTGAGATATCGTCACTTTTAGGTTTTTTGAAAAATCATTGACCTTATTTAGACTAAAATCATGCCGCTTCTACAAATGATGACTTTTGCAGACCGTATTTTTTTTTAATAATCAAGAACGTTTGTGCAATCTAAATCAAAGCCTAATTTTTGTCTTAAAATTAAAAAAAAGTTATGAAAAATTATAAAAGACAAAAGTTTTACAAAAAATTATTGAAACGGCTAACTTTGACATCCCACAGTATAAAAGAGTGAAACGTGCCAATCACTTGAAAAAATTGCTTAGTTATTGCCGTTTCAATAATTTTCGAATTGCTTAACTTTATTTTTCAAAATTATTTTTTATGTTTAATTTAAATCAGAGGGGTCGATAATTCATATTTAGTTAAAATAAAGTAATGACAAAATTAATCTACTAAGTAAGTCGTTTTTCTTGTTTTTGGAACAAGCTTACAATGAATTACTAGAAAGGCATAATACATGACACGAGATTGTCCTAAAAATAGCTGCAAATAGAACAAAAAATAAAGTTAGCCGTTTCAATAATTTTTTGTAAAACCTTTGTCTTTTGTAATTTTTAATAACTTATTTTTAATTTTAAGACAAAAATTAGGCCTTGATTTAGATTGCATAAACTTTCTTGATTATTAAAAAAAATACGGTCTGCAAAAGTCATCATTTGCAGAAACGGCATGATTTTATTCTAAATAAGGTCAATGATTTTTCAAAAAACCTAAGTGTCGATATCTCAAAATTGGTGAAACTTTTACTAAAACGAAATTTTGATATGTGGTAGGACTTGACATGACCTACCTGCAGCTTAAGGATTATCCTTCACTTCTTGGACACCCTGTATATATATATTAGAATTGGAAATGATAATTAAAATTCAAATACACACAGCAAAATAAAATTTATTTAAGTTTATTTAACAATTTGTCAATATTCGTTTTATTTTTATTGATAGTCTTCAGCCTGTTGCTGATTCTGTCCTTCATTTTCTCCAATGTTTGCAGCTCTCTCGTTATCTTCTCCCGTCTTTTGTCAACCACTTCTGGCTGTGTCCTCAAATTTTCCCTCTCACTTGCTTCGCGTGTTTCGATACTTTTCAGGTCTCTCCTGAAATTTCTATATAAGCTGACCAGGTCTTCAGCTTCCACAAAGTTATCATCGCTATCAGACAAACTGAGTATTGATGCGGCACTATTTCTGCTCAATACCCTTTTTCTTCCATTGTTGATGACTGGAACGCCTTCAACTGTCGCTAAGAGCTTCTTAAAGTCCTTGGCCTTGCCCTGACCTTCCCGCGGCTTTGACGGACCCGGTTGGTCAACAGGTGCAGCAGTTGCAGCTGAAGCTCTTTCGTTTGTCATCCCCATTAGCTTCTTGCCCTTGGCCGTCGGTATCTCTTTTTGGAGATTGTGATAGTGTCAAGTCCTTCTCAATATCAGACTGCAAAACGAAATTATTTTGAAATTAGGGTTAAGTTTGAATGAAGTCAGATTAATTGCATTCGTGTGTGTGTGTGTGTGTGTGTTGTGTGTGTGCGCGTGTGTGTGTGTGTGTAAAATGATATTATCAATAGTCATTAAATTGTGTATTCTGTTCCAAAAAGGTTTTACATCGGTTTCTAAATCATTTTTTGAATTTGGCCATCCATTATTTATATATTTAGTTACTTTATTTAAGGTAGTATCTTCTAGTGTTTTAAGTTTATATTTTTAGTTATGTAGTTTTTTAACATATTGAAATCATTTTCATAATAAATTATTTTTCTTTAAAAGATTTCTTAAATTGGCTGTAATTGTTGAATAATTTGGTATAAATTTAGCTAAATAATTCGTTACTCCTGAGAATCATCCTAATTCCTTTTTATTTGTGGGTGATGAGGATGAGATCATAGATATCGCTTTTATTTTATTTGGATCAATATGAACACGTTTTTCATCTATTAAAAATCCTAAAAAATTTACATTTTTTACACCAAATTTTGATTTTTCTTTATTGAATTGAACGTTATTCTCCCTCGCGATTTTGAAAATCTGTTTTAAAAGTTCATCATGTTGTGATTTTGTTTTAGCATGTATGATTATATCGTCAACATAAAAATCAACACCATCTATATTTTGAAATATTTCTTCCATTCTGTCTTGGAATGCTTCTGTGGAACATGAGAGACCAAATGGTAGACGTTTATATCGATATTCACCAAATGCCGTTCCAAAAGTACACAATTTTGAACTATAATCATCTAATAATACTGACCAAAAGCCGCTATTACAATCAAGTACCGTAAAAAAATTGTCACCATTCATTTTACTAATTATATCTTCAACTGTAGGTAGTTGTTCATGTTGTCTAATTATAAATTTATTCAAATATCTGGGGTCTAAGCAAACTCTAATTGCATTGGATTTTTTACGAACTATTACAATTGAATTACACCACTCTGATGTATCATCTTCAACCTTTTCGATAATACCATCATTAATCATCTTATTTAATTCAAGGTTCAATTGTTTTAATATTGGTTCTGGAGTGCGTCTCGGAGGATCCACCCTAGGTTGAGCATTCGTTTTTAAATTTATATGATACGGTTTTTTAAAACATCCAACCCCGTTAAATATATCAGAATATTCTTCTAATATCTTATTGTAATTATTGCAATTATTATTATCTGCCGTTATAGTAAATACATTTCTTTGAACTAAGTTTAGCCGCTTACAAGTTTGTAAACCTAATATACTGATACAATTATTTCTAACAATGATAAATTCAATATTTTCAAATTTGTTATTAAATAATACTGATTTTATAGTACATTTACCAATTATTGGAATATTTTTATTATTTAATGTCGTCAGTATTACTTTATAACTTTTATCAAATTATTTTGAATTTAACCCTAATTTGCAGTAAGTATTATACGATATACAATTAACTTGCGCGCCTTTATCAATTTTACAAGACAAATTCTTATTATTTATAGATAAATTTACATACCAATCATCATTATGTTTATTATTGTTGGTAACGTTACCAATAAAAATCGTTTGTTGTGAATTTTCTTGCATAATATTGCTCGAAATTTGATGTACTTTCTTCTGTTTGTATGTACACGCCTTTGCATAATGATTTGGTTTCTTGCATTTAGAACATGTTGCACCGATTGCAGGGCAGTTGTGTTTTGGATCCCATTGCGCAGCACACCTGAAGCATTTCTTGGAATCTTGTTTCTTGTGAATTCTTTGATGTGATTTTTTGTTGTAATTTTGAGGTTTTCGACTTATATTGAACATAGATGCAGTTGATTCCCCTTCAGTATTACGTATTTCTTTTATTTGTTTTTGTGATAATTCTGCAGCTTTACATATTGATACTGTTTTATCAAGTGTTAAGTTATCTTCTCTTAATGAACGTTCTTCAATCATATTATTATTCAAACCAACAATTAATATCTCGAACTAAATCTTCACGCAAATCTTTAAATTCACAGGATAAACTTTTATTATGTAAATCCGTTAAAAAATTATCAAGTGGTTCATTCGGACCTTGGACACGAGTAAAAAATTTGTGTCTTTCCATTGTCACATTTTTACGTGGAATAAAATAGTCATCAAAATGTTGTATAATATTTTTAAATGTTTTTTCTTCTTGTTTGATATTGAATGAATTGTAAATCTCCAAACCTTTATCACCAATACTATGTAATAATAATGCGATTCTGCGATTGTGTGGAGCTTCTGTTAAATTTCCAGCAACTAGGAATAATCCAAATTTTTGATACCATTTTTTCCATTGAACCTCATTATTGTCACCATTTAATTGTAGTTTTCCAATAGTTGACAAAGATAGACTTGCGATTGCTGATATATTATCAGTTTTATTAGAATTCACCATTTTACATGTGCTTTATATTATCCAATTTTATTCATTTATATTTTAACCATCTACACATATTTTTATACACCTGACACCATGTTTTGTGTGTTGATTGGGTTTTAATTAATATTTCTTAATTATAATTAATATTTACATGTTTATTTAAAACTAAAATAACCATTACAACAATAAGAACGTGATTCCAATTCTAAAGTCAACTTGACATGCGCCAGTCATTTCTTGTGAGTTTCTTTATACAACCTGACAAACTAAAATTACTAAAGTTAATAATATCTAATTATAGCTCAACAAACTCATCAACATATATTGATGATAATCCAACCATTGCTGAACAATTAGAAATAACCCGCGGTGATAATATCTCAATTAAAAACGTTGAGAACTGCAAACAGAACATAAATGCAGCTGATGCTATTCCTAAAGCGCAAAGTAATAAGATGTGTTGAGGTAATTGGATCACAGGGATAGGTGGGCCGTGGGTTATCTTTTTTTAAGCCTGATGACCTCAAGACATATAAACGACACCTGTCAAAAAAACAATTCAATCCTAATCCACTTGAAAATGCTGAGGCCAATGATGAAGAATATGCAGAAACAGAAGCTAAACTTAATAATGCAGATCACCCGCCTAACAGTAATGAAATTATTACACAAGAAGTCGAAGGGCAGCTTAACTATGACACTTTATTTGCAAAGTTGATCCATTCCTGAATTATTATAAAAAAAAACACTGAAAATTCCGATTTTCTTTTGAGAGAAATATCTGCCATACTATTCATGGTAATTTGATGAAACTTTGTTCGAGGATATTATTGATTACTGATTAATGATCAACTTTTGTTTTTCTTATCGCCGCCATATTGGATTTATACATCATTGGATAAAGAAAAAATTCTCGTTTCGATTGTGTATTTAATATAAGCTAACATTTCAGGAAAAACAAAATACTCTTTAAATAATTATTGATAGTTTTTCAAAGTGGTCAGAAGCTTTTATTATGTCAAGCACTGATTCAAGTAGGTACGACCGTTGAGTGAATAATATCTAGAATGTCGACCTTGATGGCTCGTTTGTAACTGAAAAATTTGTGCTGCAATCTATTTGCTGAGAGAATAGGTCTAACTCCACGTTTCTTTAAGAAAAATAAATTCTGTTTCTATTCTAGACTTTTGGAATAATAGCCTCCAAATTGTACTATTTTGTTTTTAGAATATATTTATTTAATGGGCTCTAATATGGTACAATTGAATCAGTGAGTCCAAGAACAGTACAAGTCCACAAAATGGCGTTTTGACTTGAGATAGCCAAAGTGTTTAAAATTCGAAGATACATGCGTTGCGCGTAAAAACTTTACTACATTCAAGACTAACTCAGTCTTAAGTGCCGCCTACCTACGGCGTTGAGATGAAAAACATTACAATTCCAGGACATGGACTTGTTTTTGATCTCACTGATGTCATTGGTCGCGCCTGCGGTTGAATTATGAATGTTAGGTTATTTTATTGTTGTCAAACTGGCAATACGATACTTTTGCAGTGTTTTTTAAAAGTTAGAGGCAATAGCTTTTAGGAGTTATAATGGATATTAGTGATAGTAGTGTTGAGGGTCTCCATGGTAGCAAATAGAACATAAGGGATCCGAAAACTTGGAAATATAATAAAAGGAAAATTGTGGGTCTTAAGGGTGAGGCCTGTAGCGACAGCCGTCGCAACATTCAAATTTGCCGCTAATGGTAAAATGGATTTGGCAACAGCGCGTGGTCAGCAGCGCCAGCAACTGGTTGTTTCGCCGCGCGTCGCCATGCTCGTCTCTCTTTCATCGCCGACCGCCAAGCAGTGAAGACGTGTTTTTCTTTACTCCAAGTTTTTATAATAATTGTATCTTATATATTTTCATGTTTGTATTTATACAATTATTATCAACTTATCTTGTGCAACCACACAATCAAATCGTCGTAAGTAAATCCCACGACTCATTTCCACGTTGTTTCTCCTGTTCAGTCGTTTCCCGACGCATCCGGTTTCCCGAACAATCCTTGTTCGCCATTGATGATCGAGCAGCCACAATTCATTCCTCATCTTCCGTAATTTCCCCGTTATCAAAGTGATAATATTTGTCCTTACCACACTGATTGTTCTAATAATAATAATAAATAACAACATCGATTGATACAAGAATAAGGCTTGTTATTTTGCCATTTCTCCCAAGTGGTAATTCCTTATAGGCCTATGTTGCTACATCCGGAATATTAGTTGCAGCAAAAACCGTCGGTTTTCCATGCGGGTAAGTTCTATTTATTAATACTCAAAAGAACGGACATTATTACTGTCCTTTCTTTTGAAGGTGTAAGCAGAAATGCACAGAGAAGTTTCCCGTTGAAGAAAAAGCTGTTTTAAACTCGAAGCTGTATGATGGTAAACCTAAAAATGAACGTGACACATTCCTACAAGGCTCGATCGAAGCAAAACATATTGTAAGACGTAAAAGACGGGTCCCAGTTAATGGTAAACCCAAATCTGCAAGTTTTAAATACTTCATACTGAATAGCTCTGGTAACCATGTGGCAGTATGCAAACAAGCTCTTATGAGCATTTATGCTGTGACACATATCCAAATTCAACGTTTAACTACACTACTTGTGGCGGGCGGATCTCCAAAAGATTTGAGGGGGCTACACAACAATAGGCCAAGTTCCATATCGGCTGAAGTGCTAGTCAAAATAAAAGACCACATAGAGCGTTTTCCACGCAAAAGTACACACTATTCTTCAAAAGTATGCCAATACTTAGATGCAAGGCTAAACGTTAAAACTATGCACTCTCTTTTAATTAAAGAAAATCCTGAATTACAACATAACGTTAAATATGAATTCTATTTAAAATATTTCAAGGAAAACTATGCACTCAAATTTGGAAGGCCACAAGTAGATGTCTCTTCCGAATGTGAAGGATTAGGTGCCAAAATAGAGTCACAATTTGAATGATCATGCGAAATGAGTCGCCACAGCGGAACTGATTGTCCATAAACGACGTACCAAAAATTTTTATAACAAACTACAGGAGATTCGAAAAATGTGTCAAGATCGACCTAAAGTTGCCGGTATAACTTTCGATTACATCCAGAATCTACCCCTTCCAAATTTACCACTACAGGAGATCTTTTATTTTCGACAATTGTGGGTATACGCTTTTGAGATCCACAACTTATCAGATAATACTGGATATTTCTACACCTACCACGAAGGGCAAGCCCGTAAGGGACCAAAGTTTGCACCTTCCTCAAAGATTACATAGAATCGCTTGTTGACTAATAGGAGTTTCTTAGAGCTCACCATACTTAGACCAAACACCCTGTATAAACATAGGTCCAAATTTTATTTCTTCATCGAGAAAATACAAGATATTTCAGAGTTCAAAAGTTGCATTATTGATCACAGCGGCTCTGTAGTAAATACCTAGAAAATTGTTTGGTGGCAAAATTAAGCGAATCCAAGAAGGCTGCATAGCGTCATATAGACATTAGACATTAAATATGAAGATATAACATTGTATAATCCATAAAAAAAGCAATATCAGCATTAATTTTTCGTCTAATAATGCAAACATTATGAATTTTTAGCAGTAATTTTATAAATAAGAGCTAAAAATGAGAAATTACAAAATCAAAATATCACTTGACAAACAACTGTGCAGTCTACTTGGATTCACTAATTTCAGAAATCAAACAATTTTGTAGGTATTTACAAAGCCACTGTGATCAATAATGCACCTTTTGCTCTTAAAAATATCTTAAATTTTCTTAATGAAGAAGTAAAATTTGGACCTATGGTTCTATAAGATTTTCTTTGTACAAATTTCATCTACTTTCCATTCTCAAAGTTTGTAAAGGAGCTAACGATTCACCCTGTATACGGTGCGCTGATGGTAATATATAAAAAGGAGTGCTTATATTGACATATTGACATATTTAATTTGTTTGTTATAAGTTATATTTAATTTTTACTATAGATTGTTATTTTTTCTATCATTAAATATATGATTGTGCGTATTAGTAATTTCTATAATTTCTGATAATGGTAAGATCCGCAGGTTATAAAAGTCAAAATTTAACAGTTATTCAAATATTCACAATTCTAATATTTCTACTTCTTTTTGGTTTTCTGATATTGAGAATTGTAAAGTGGTGCGTACTATTTCGAAATCTAAAGTACGATCAAAGATTATATTAATCGAAGTCGCTATGGCGTCAAAAAACGAAGATTTACCAAAAAAGCGATTTTTAAGGGTTTTGGATTGCCGACCCGGATTATAAAATTGCAAAATTTTAGAATCTTAAGTCTTACCAAGTGTGTTTGTGCACTTTCTTTATGTGTTCTTCTGAAGTCGATTGTTTAATAGATATTAATTCTATTTTACATAATGTAACATCTAAACATTCTTGGATTTTCATGAATTTATCACAAAAATAACTATCCCAAAAAATCACATACTAATTAGCTTGGACGTACAATCATTATTTACCAACATACCGACTGATCTAGCAATAAACATCATAAAAAAGAGATGGGATGTAATCGAACAATACACCACCCTCGATTTAAACAGTTTTATATACGGTGCAGAACTTGTTTTGAACGCCACATATTTCCAATTTAACGGCATTTTATATAAACAGATTTTTGGTACAGCTATGGGAAGTCCACTATCGTCTGTAATCGCAGACCTCCTAATGGAAGACCTACAAGAGATAGTGATAAAAAATAATAATTTAAATTGAGGTTTCTTTAAACAATACGTTGACGATTGCTTGTTATCTTGCTTAGAATCCGACATAAATAGAATCGTGGAACGCTTCAATAATTACCATCAACGTTTAAAATTTACTTTCGAAATTGAGAAAAACAACCAAATCAATTTCCTTGATATGACCATCCATCTTCAGAGAAGATTGCAATTAAATTACAAATTGGTACACAAAACCAATACACTCCAAACGTTATCTACACTTTTCCTCTCAAATCCCATTTAAAAATAAAATCAGTGTTATTAACAATTTAGTCGATAGAAGTATTAAACTATCGCATTACACATTTAGACCCGAAAACAAAAAAAGAAGTAAAACGAATTCTAAAAATAAATGGTTATCCTGATAAAATAATAAATGAACAAATTGAAAAAAGAATCCACCAAATATACAATGACAATTTTGAAAAACATGGCGAACCAAATCAGAACAATATATATGTTTCTACCCCATATTTTGAAAATATTACACCATCTATATGTAATTATATTAAATCTAAAATAAATAAAACTATGTGCCCTAAAAATTATTACAATAACAGCTGTTTCTTCACAAGATTGAAAGATAAAGACAAAAATCTTGAGTCTAATCTAGTTTATAAAATCAACTGTAAAGATTGTCCTGTAATCTATATAGGGCAAACAAAAGAATATATAAAAAATAGACTCAACAACCATCGTTCATCTGTTATAAATAAAAACCCTAATACAGCCTTAAGCAAACATTCCATAGAAAAAAATCATAAATTTGGTTATAACAACACTAAAATCCTAGATAGAGAAGAAAATTCCAATAAACGCCTATTTCTTGAAATGTATCATATCAAAAAAAAAAAAAAAAATTGTATCAATAATAAAACAGATATCGATCGTTTGAGCAAATTGTATTACAACATAATTAATTAAACTGGTTATCATTTTGTTGTCTTTGATAGATTTTTCCAGTTTTGTACTGATTGTTAGGGAGAAACAGAGTACATCCCTCTCTTTCTATTATTTATCATTGAGTTTATGTATATAATATTTAATATTTTCTAGAAATAAATTTCGCCTTCTACTATCAAATTTATGAATTTTTTACATTTATAGATAATATTTCTAGTTTTACTCTAATTCTTTCCTTCTTGACTAAGCTTTCATACGGAGAGGATGTTTGCTGTTTCTCTATCATTTTTTTAATTGTGTATTTTCCGATGATAGTTTTTCAATTTTGTTGTTTTGTAATCTTGAGAAAAGTTGAACTGTTCGTGTTTCAATTTTTATTACTTGAACTTCACTTTTGTGATATATGAATTAACTGTAAGTATACCAAAAATGTTGATTGTAGATTGATGATAAAAATACTTCATCTTTATAGATTTTGACCATTGATAAGGCCCAGATTGGGGCCAAACGCGTTTGGTCTGTTTTTTGAATTGTTGCTTTTTGGTTTTTTTAATAAATCCGTTACGTTCCAATTTTTTGTCATTTTCCATGGTAGTAAAACCCATCAAATCTATCATAAAAAAAATATATATATCGGTCTTACAAATTAATAAAAGAAAATGATTATTTTCCCGCTGACTATGTAGCACGGATGGAGTTCTGCCAAAATGTAATGGAAGAGGCGAACAAAAACGATAAATTTATTAAAAGTATATGTATTGTTTACAGACGAGTCGTCTTTTTCATTACATGGCCGTAAAAACCCATTCATTGCACGCTACTGGTCACGAGAAAACTTACATTTAACGTATGATAATGGGACACAACATCCTCAAAAACTAACTGTTTGGGCCAAAATTCTAGGGGATCATATAATAGGGCCATTTTTTATCGAAGGGAACTTGACTGCAATGAAGTACCTCACACTTTTGCAGGAACAAGTCATGCCAGCTTTATTAGAAATCCCTGACATTAATTTAAACCAAATATGGTTTTAACAGGATGGTTGCCCTGCTCACTTCTGTTGTTATCCAATATTTGAACAGGTATTTTCAGGGGAGATTGTTGAGTGAAGGAGGGGGGTACGCTTGGCCTGCTAGATCTCAGGATCTAGCACCATGTAATCATTTCTTATGGGGATATTTAAAAAACAGAATTTATCGTTTCCAACAAAACAAAGCTACGAATTTTGACGAGTTGAAAAGTTGAGACAACAAATTCTTGACTCGGTAAATTCAAATAGCCCACAAATGCTAGATAATGTAAGACGTGCTTTTTATAATCGGCTTACGTACTGTCTCACAGAAGGCGGAGGTCGATTTGAACACTATTTGCGATAATTGTTTATTATTGTTTTTATTCTCTTTTTGTATTGTTTGTAGTTTGGATCTTTTCAGTATCATTTGTATTTTCACGTCCATTTTCTTGTGATACCTAACATAGTTTTTTCTGTCTGATTTTTTTTTATATGAAGTACTAATTGTATCAAATCTTTATACTTCACATTGGAGTGCAATGAATACTTTAGATTGTACATAATAATTATGTTTATCGATCTTTAATTAATTTGTAATTCAAAGTATTTTCATTTTATTTTACATTTACTAAATAGTAGTATTAACCCTGCAGTGGTGGCGCCGAGTCTCTCAGACTCTCGCATCACAAAATTAGGTCTAAAAAAGAAAGAGACGGTGCTAGGTATAAGAGTCCGTCGCTACCTTCCTAACATTCAGTAATCTAGTGACCACCAGAGAAGTGTAACGTTCAGTTTGTGTTTTTAAATTTTGTAGCATAATCGAGTCTGCCAGACTCGGCGCCACCACTGACGCATCACATAATACAAATCTAACATTTTTGCAATAAACTTGCTTTGATCATTTTTGGTTAGTAATAAATGATCTATTGTTTTCGAATTGAACATAAATAAATACCAATTCTAGAAATATGAGTTACGAAGAAGAACAGGCGCGATTATTACATTTATTAGATGAAGTAGAAACTGACATCGAAGAACCTGATGATGAAGTGTCTGAAGACGAAGAGGATAATCTTGAATCACGTTTGACTGATTCGGATACAGAACAAGAAGGAGAAAGCGACACCGATGATGCGCCACCACCAGCAAAAAAAAACACGTGTTCCTAGTTTTATAGGAAAAGATGGATCAGCCTGGAAAAAGCATTGTGGCCCTAAAAATGTGAGAACTCGGGCATCTAATATAGTCATACATCTACCGGGTGTGAAACAATATGGAAAAAATGCAAAGTCAATTTATGACTGTTGGAATTTATTTTTTTCGAACGATATTTTGAACATAATTGTTGAAAATACTAATAAAAAAATTGATGCAATAAAAGAGAATTATACACGAGAGCGTTCTGCACGAAACACAGATTTGATTGAAATTAAAGCACTTTTGGGATTGCTGTATTTAGCTGGATGTTTGAAAAGTAATCGACTAAACACTGATGAATTATGGGACAGAGACGGATGTGGAATTGAAATGTTTTGGTTGACAATGTCTAAGCAACGTTTTCTCTTTTTACTAAGGCATCTGCGGTTTGACAACATAGATACAAGAGAGGAAAGAAAATTGTATGATAAATTTGCGCCCATAAGAGATCTGTTTACAATATTTGTAGATAATTGTAAAAAAGCCTACACTATTAGCAAATACGGAACCATCGACGAGAAACTCGAAGGGTTTCGTGGACGATGTGCGTTCAAACAATATATCCCATCTAAACCAAACAAGTATGGGCTTAAAATTTTTGCGCTTGTTGATGCGAAAACAAGATATACTTTGAATTTAGAGCCATATGTAGGTTTACAGCCTGAGGGGCCTTATCGCACCGACAATGATCCAGCTAGTATCGTTTTGCGAATAATCGAACCTATATCTGGTACAGGCAGAAATCTAACCTGTGACAACTGGCTTACAAGCTTTGGCCTCATTACAAATCTCATTCGAAATCATAATCTAACTTATGTAGACACAGTAAAAAAAAAATAAAAGAGAGCTTCCTTCTGAGTTTGTAAACACAAAACAACGACCTGTAAATTCCAGTATGTTTGGATTCCAGGAAGATATTACTATTGTATCCTACGTTCCTAAAAAGAACAAAAACGTTATCCTGGCTTCAAGCATGCATCATAATGATCAAATAGATCGATCATCTGGAGATCAGTATAAGCCCCAAATTATTATGTTTTATAATGACACCAAGGGGGGAGTAGATACCGTAGATGAGCTTTGTGCTACCTACAATGTGGCTCGCAATACCAGAAGGTGGCCGATGGTTATTTTTTATGCCCTTATGAACGTGGCGGGCATAAATTCGCAAATAATTTAAGTGGCAAACAACCAGAATACAGAAATAGTTCGACGAATATATATAAAACGACTGACTCTTGAATTAACTCAAGAACATTCGAAGCGTCGGTCTTTTATGAAAAACATAGCACCAGCAATTCGACAAAGACGTCAAGAAGTAGCAGGAACTTCAGCAGAAGCTAGCGGAAATAATCAAGAGCCTCCAGTTGGTAGAAAACGATGTCATTTGTGCAAAAATAACAACACCACACGTTATTTTTGCAAAACTTGCAAAAAAAATTTGTGTTTGAAACATGCTGAATTTCGCTGCCCTGTATGTGTTACACTCCCAGAAGTCAACTGACAGTACAAGGTGTACTTTTAGAAAAAAACGTATTTTTTGATATTTTTTAAAATTGAAAGTAATGAAATTTTTATTTCCGTTTACGTTGTTAAAATATGTCGTATTTTGCAGCCCGTTAGTATTATTATTTATTTTTGATATCCAAACAATGTGAGAGCTTCAAAAAGGCATACATTTATAGAAAATATACTTACTTAACAGAAAATCTCACAACAAAATTCAAATGCATAATAATAGTTGATGCATAATTATTTTAAATAATGAGTCTGTCAGACTCGGCGCTACCGCTTGTGTCATTCGAACGGGCGCCACTCCTGCAGGGTTAATTTTGTATTCTTATTTATAATCAGAAATTGGTATGTTCGCTTCCGTATAATATATGTACGTATAAATATATGTTTTTAGAAATCCGCGTATCATTCGTTGTGTTTGAAGGCGAAGAGTGGGGCCGGGAGTGGTCATAAATACATACTTACACAGTGGAGACTCGATTATCCGGACCTCGGTTATACGGATTCGCGATTATCCGGACATCTCTCTTGCACAGACATGTTGCACTGGGACTACCCGCCCACTCCCCACTCAATCTCTTCCTTGCGCCATTCGATATTGTTATATGTAGTCAGTTAATTACCAATTGTTACGCCGCTACGTCGTGTCGTATCTGTGCTTTAAAATGTCAAAGCGTAAGAGAGTGGTGTTATTCTTACGTCAAAGGACAATTACAAAATATTTCAAGCCAAATTAATCCTCCGGTGGGCGCGCCTGTGACAAAAAGCCGCAAATCAATTTTTTTTAATTTTTTTTTATACTTTTTAACTTATAAGCTAGCTATTCGTTCTCGAGACTATTCACCCTCACTCCCCACATAGCCACCGTGCCGCGCTAACTTGGTGCAGTCATAATTGGCGTTTATTTAGAGGAGTGTCTAGTTTGCGGTGCTGTTGCCGCGACGCGCCTTGTCATGTAAGTACATTTTTTGTTTTTTCATTTTTTTTTTAAATTATCAGTTTTGTGAGAATCTAGTATTGTGTGTCTGTATGCTTTTATGCCTGCAGCTACAGTATAATGTATTTTTGTTTTGGAGGTCGCACAAAAAATTATCCTGTGAGGAATTGGAGCGAGCATTAGAACAAGTTGTTCAGGAATTAGAAAAAGAAAAATCATTGGTTCCAGCATATCAGCAAGACGTTAGTGACTTCCCTGATGATGAATTTGAGTCAGAAACAGAGGAGGAAACAATTGAGAGAGACGACCATAACAGTGATTCCGAACAATCCGAAGACGAGTTGGAACAACCTGGAGTAAGTGACCTAGGTGATCAAGTTTTGGAGGATTATCGTTTCCTTATTGGAAAAGATGGCGAAACGCTCTGGATTAGTAAACCCCTTTCTTCTGGCAAAATAAAAGCAAAGAATATTATTAAAATTTTACCGGGTCCAAGAACAAGTGCCAAGAATACAAAAAAACCAATTGAGGCATTTAATTTGTTTATAACTGATCACATGATTGATGATATTGTTAGTAACACCAACATTTATATTGATAATAAAAGAAATACTGTGCAATATGCAAGAGACAGAGATTGTAAAAGCACATCAAAAACCGAAATCAAAGCTCTTTTAGGTACACTAATTTTAATTGGAATAAAAAAGGGTTCTCACGCAAATTGTTTGGAGCTTTGGGATGCAGATGGCTCAGGACTGATTCTCTTACGGGCACTGTTCAGCTATAAGCGCTTTCGGTTTTTGCTTCGTTGCATCAGATTTGATAATGAATACCGCGTTCAACAAAGGTATTAATCAAACACCATCGGAAGTATTATTGGGCTACCAGCCGAGACCTTTAACACAAGCAACCTTGTTAGCCCGTCAAAAAGCATACTATGATAAGTCACGTAGGGAAGCTACTCGGTATCAAAAAGGTGATCTGGTCTTAGTGCTCGTTACCTGAACGGCAAATACAGGTTCCAGTAAGAAACTCCTACCTAAGTTCAGAGGACCATTCCAAGTGGTAACAGTTTTATATAACGATCGTTATGAGGTGGAGGACCTGCGCGAGGGGCATCATAAGGCGAGGACGGTAGTGGCAGTTGAAAAGTTGAGGCCCTGGTCTGCAGCTCAACAAGAGTAGTGGCAATTGTTGCCGTACGGACAAGCTTTGTCCAGTTCCATACAAATGTTTTGAGTGGTTGTCGACACACGGACATGCTCTGTCCAGTCTTGAATGAACGTCTGAAGTGGTTGTCGCCACACCGACAAGCTCTGTCCAGTCTCGAATGAATGATTTAATGTGGTTGTCGCCACACGGACCAGCTTTGTCCAGTCTTCTATGAGTGTTTTTGAAGTGGTTGGTGCCACACGGACGAAATCGACTAGCAGTTATTCCATCATTTTCTCGGCTACGACCTACGACTATAAGAAGCAGTTGGGGTGCGGCCTGAGGACAGTCCGCCTGACAGGATGGCCGAGTGTAGGAAAAATCACTGTCGAGACTCTTTTCGATTATAGTTTGTATATTATTGAAACGCACTTATCGGAGTAGATTCTATTTTTAGATTCAAGTATCAAATACCGAGAAATGCAATGAATTGAAAAGAGAAATGTAGAGATTGTGTCATCAGTTTTTGTTATAATTGTAGTAAGAGAGTCAGTCGACATTGTGCTTTTGAATTGAATATACAATTATTTTTCGGGGTCAATCTTTTATTTTCTTACACCCAAAACATTTATTTATCATAGGTTGATTGATAAGAAAGAAAGTTTTATAATTGGATGTTCATTTTTAATGTGAAGATCTTTTTATTTTCATTTTATTATAGTGTTTAAAAATGAAGTATTAAAAATTAACTGACAATGAGTAATTGCTTTTTGACTATTTGCTTAAATTTTAAATGTGAGGTACCAATAATACTAGACCGATAATCATTGAGCCACAAAAAAACATATGTAAGCATTTCAGTAAAATTGTAAAGGCTTGAACACTGGTATCGATTGCTTGAAAAAATAAAAAAAAAACACAAACTAAATAATCATTTACATGTTTTTGCGTAGGCCAAAAAATCGATATCAGTTGACTTGGATACAATTGTCTCATACTATTCTGCACTTTTTTATTATTTATACTTATGAATTGATTTAATATTAAATCTCTTTTAATAATAAATAATTTAATAATGAATAATATATCGGCTGACTCACCTCAAATCAAAAGTTTTTATGGCAACTCCCATTAATTGGCGAGCGATTCAAAAAAAAATTAAGGATTTTTAGAGGGTTAGAGATTGTTTTAGAGAAAGTAGAACCTCGTAGCTCATTTGGAAGTCGGTCAAAAGACGTTTGTTTTGGACAAGGTAGCTATTTTAAAAAACGAGTTAAAGGCGCAAAACAACTATTTGTTAGAATAACTCGGAAACATCCCAGCATTGTTTTTTATCGTTTTCTCCATTGCATTCTAGAAAAAATGCGAAACATTTACACCTGTTCTGGAATAAAATTAGGAAAAACGAAAAAAAAAAATGTTGGGAGGGTCTAAGACTCATTTTTAGTCGTTTCGTGTGTTTAGATCGCTCGTGGAAATTAAGACATTGGGCGCGTTCAACGAAGCTAATCACTCACAACCGTTGGCAACTGTTGACAATATGGATTCGTTGAATGGAAGCGCTGCCTGGCCGCTGACTTGCAACGGTTGAGTATTTTAGGCAGCGGTAAATTGGTGCGCTGCCCCAAGTAAGCGCAAATATGGCAAACGACGATCATCTGTTTTCTTACGAGAAGATGTGTGAAAAGATACAAATATGACATCCCTACCACGCAAATGTATTGTGGGTTGCTACAACAGTTGTGATTATGTTCAACGAATGCTCGACTGTTGCAACTAAGCAATCCACAGCGCTTTAATTACTAAGCACAACATGTTTTTTGTCTAAAGGCGCGCTATTACCAAGCGCGAGATACGAAATCGTCAACATTAAGGAAATTGTATCGCATGTGATAGTTTTGTAAAATCAGTTATATCCAAAGAAATGATGCAATTAATTATTATAAAGAATAATAATAATATAATTCTTATAAACAACAATGTTCAATACAAAAATGCTGACATCTCGTATACATCATCACTAGTGTTTCTTCTCGAGAATTCTTTCTCGAGAAACATATCAAATTTGTTTTTCTCAATTCTCAAGAATTATTCAATTTTTCTCGAGAAAAAAAATCATTTTTTATTCATTATTCATTAGAATCTATATAAAACTATATATATATATGTATACATATAGGTACAATTCTTGATAACGGTTTTTGTTTTCACTGAAATTTCTAGAAAAGTAAATTGTATACAACACTGCTTAATATTGCTAACGTTGTTGGAGTGAGGGGTGAGAGAAGTGAATACCATAGATAATATTATGTGAATACGTCGTAATTCTTACTTGTTTCATAGGGAGTACAGAGTGTAGACATACAAACTCTTAATTTCGTCTCGATAAAATATCTATATATAATTATTATATAATAAATAACGTTTTATCATATATTATACTATTATACTGTGACAATTTTCAAGTAAGTAGAAATTTATAATAAACATTTTTTGTACGTTTATATGAACAATTTTTTTGAATGAGGAACATTTTTTGAACAGATTAAATTCTGGAGCGGTCGTGTTTATTGTTGTTGAACAACACAAAGCCTTTACTTCTGGTACGTGTTCAGGTTTGGCAGTTTGTTGATTGAATTTACAAAAATTCATTGTACCATCACGTAGAAAATCTGGCCCGCTGAACCAGATATTAGAGGTCGTTAATTAAGTTGTGGTTGCTCCACGTGATAACGCGTCTGTGGGATTTTCCGTCGATTGGACATATCTCCAATCCTCTGGTGAACTAATTGACTGAATTTCAGCTACTCTGTGGGCTACGAACGTTTTTAAGTTATTTGGCTGCATTTGAATCCATGAGAGAACGATGGTGGAATCTGTCCAGTGGAAATATTGACTTACTGGAGTGTCTATGATATCTTTAATTTTGTGAATCAATTGAGCCAGCATTAATACCGCGCATAACTCCAAACGTGGTATGGTAATAGTTTTTAGTGGTGCAACTCTATTTTTTGAACAGAGTAGGTCTGACATACAATCTCCATTTTGTAAGATTGTGCGTACATAAACACAAGCGCCATATGACAACTGACTCGCGTCACTAAAACCGTAAATTTCAATAATATCTCGTTGAGATTTTAATGAGACATTTCTAGGAATAACTAGTGATTCTAGGTCCCAAAAACTTGTTTGCGGAGAGAGGTTCTCATCCCATCCAATTTTTGAAATCTTCCAAACGATTTTCAAAATTCAAAACCAATTCTTATTATCATCATGGCTGATCATCAACCAGATAATCAAGACCAAGCAGCTCAGGCTGCTCCAAATCGCAGGATTTACCGGGGTAATCCCGCTAATTAGCGCGATCCCAACGCCATCAACCAACCTTTTCCAAAAAGGGGTGGCGGAGGAAAACAGACGAAAAAGTCTGTCCCAGCTTCCTTGCCAAAACCTTCATTGAAGGACAAAAATCAGGGTGGCTCCATTTCGACTGGAAATCCAGCCGACGCATCACTGTTCTCAACAGGCATCAGTGTGAGCGAAACAGTCCCGCGCCAAACATTCACACCAGGCGCCCCTGCTCCAGTGCCGCGTTTAGATAATTCCGCGCCCTAGGCAGGCCTTTCGTTGCCGCCCCTATTCCCAAAATATTTTACAACACAGATAAAGTAGGAAAAAATTTATTTCAACAGAAATTCAATTCAATAAAACATATAAACAATAACTTGAATAAACTTTTACAAACGGTAATACTCAACATACCTAATACGTAAATTACATAAATAATGATTTTTTCCTTGATTTTTCTTTAGCAAAATCGTCTATAACATCATCATAATTAATTTTTTTAGTTAGATCATTTTCTATTGATAAGATTGATAAGCTGTTAAGACGATCTTGGGTCATACTAGATCTGAAATTGCTTTTTATTCTTGACATTTTTGAAAATGATCTTTCAGCTGACACATTGGCAACTGGGATACACAAATAAATTCTCAAGGCTATTTCAAAGTTAGGAAAAATGTCTTTTAATCCAGTTTGTCTTAAGTATTTAGAAATGTCAACAAGTGACTTAACTTTGTCATCTAGATGCGCTTTTAGGTGGATACATTCTTGAATAAACGATGAGTCCAAATCGTCTTTATAAATTTCTATAAGATTTTTAGCCTCATTAGCTATATTATCATCATCAGTTTTTGGTAAACGTGTTAAGAAATCAAATCGTTTGTGGATAATTTGATAAGCTTCCAAGCGTCTATTCAGATCCCTGACCAGAGTATCGATAATGACATAAAACGTGTCAATTTTCATTTTTTCACTTGCTGAAAGCAAATACTCTTCATCGTCAACCCTTTCGTCAAATTGAGTCTTTCGTCGTCTTTTTCTAGTTTCTCTGTAGGACTTATTTGTACATATTTTTTTGGCTTCCTCTTCATAGATTGCAAAATTGTCTCTCATTGATATAAAATAACTTCTCAGCGCCTCAAATTCTTTTACAACAAAACCCAGTTCCATTGAAGCACTTTGGACGTATTTATTTGATGCATTCATTCTTTCTAAAATGTGGTGCCAAATTACAACTAATACAGCCATTTCAAAACTATCCATTTTGTCAAATATTGACCGTGCTTGATGTTTTACTGCCACAGTTTGAGTTAAATCATTCGCTAACTCAGAAAGTGCATTTTTGATTTCTTCGTAACCCGTATACAATGCTTTAGTTGCATCTGCCCTTGCTGACCATCTAGTTTCCGATAATGATTTCACAACAGCTGATTTTAAATATCTTGTTAAAATTTCCCATCTGTATGTAGAGGCGGAAAGAAATGTGTAAAGTTCTTGCACAAAAAGGAAAAAAGAAACAGCATCTAAACAAGATTCTGCCGCTAGACACCCTATCAAATTCAAAGAGTGTCCAGAACAGGGTACGTATTCTGCAAGTTTGTTATGGGTCTTAACTCTAGCTTGCAGTCCCGAATACTTGCCAGACATATTGGATGCATTGTCGTATGATTGTCCACGACAATCACGTATATCAAGATTATACTCTTCTAAAGTTGAAATAACTATAAATTCCAAATCAGCAGATTTGTGACCTACTGAAGGTATATATTTAAGAAACCTTTCAACGGGTATACCGTCAGAAGAGACATAGCGAACTAAAAATGCAAGTTGGTCAATATGAGAAACATCTGGAGTCGAATCGATAATTATGGAATAATATTTTTCCTGTTTGAGTTCATCAACAATCGTTTTTGTAACTTTTCTTCCCATTAATACTATTAACTCTTCATATATGGTATTTGATAAATAGTTACAACCACCGTGACCAACATTTCCAAATTTGATAAGGTGCTCCCGTAAAAATGGATCAAATTCAGCTATAAGTTCTAAACATCCTAGGAAGTTACCGTTCTGAATTGATCCTATATCTGAGTTGTCGCCTCTAAGTGCAAGTCCTCTGGTAGTTAATGTAACTATTGTGGCAACAACACGTTGTAACACATTGCGCCAGTATTGTACTTCATTTCTGTACAAAGTCGCTATCGAACAATCTACTCTATTTTCTAATTTACTCCTATTAAACAGGCACAAAACATTTGTCGTGTGGTCCTTTGATTCTTCATGTTGTTTTAATCTAGCGCTAGCATTTTTCCAATCATTGAAGCCTGTCGTGAAAGAATTTCCCTGCTTGTGAAACAAGCGACAGGGTATACAAAATACGCTTCGTTTTGATGGGGAATAAAGTAACCAGTCCCTGAATTTCTTTTCACCATTCAACATTTTTCTAAAAAAATGCTCCTTCGTCAGACATCTTTTTACCATCGATGAATGCTCTTTAACAACAGAAGATGAAAAATCTGCATCAAGATCCTGCTTTGGAGGATTCAGGATTATACATTCTATAGTTTTCTCATCATTCGTCCAGTTAGCGGGATCAGTTGATAGCAGAAACTCTCCTGGCGGTCGTATTATTTCAGTTTCAGTTTCATTGTGTGCAGCTGAAATTTGTATGATGGTATCTTCTTGTTTTTCTTCTATTTGAGCTGCTGAACTGGAAGCAATGTTAGTAGCACCGGATGATTCCTCTTGAACATCCTGTTTGGATTGTCCCTGGTTATCACTGCTTGTTACAGAGAAGAAAGAGCTGATTGCAGGAATCTTATTTATTAGAGCTCTTTTATGTTCTAATTTTTCTTGTGCCTTCTTTTTATAAGCGGCCCCACTAAGCCGTTTTCTTTTGTCCATATTTAAATTAAAATTTATCTATTTCCTGTAAGTTTCATAATTACATCAGATTTAAAAAAATGGAGTTTAAATTTACATTGACTTACCGAAGTCGAGTGTCGAAATTATAATAAACTAGTCTTTTATACGAGCGAATTACAATCACACCACAACACAAAACAAATCAAAACAAGTGAAACTGGAAACTAAACATTGCTAATGTCCCCTTCCCTAGACAACACAACACGTATGCCCGCGATTCTCAAACTGTTACCTGTTGTTACATGT
The DNA here is from genome assembly GCA_039776855.1 of Mylabris sibirica. Lineage (NCBI taxonomy): Eukaryota > Metazoa > Arthropoda > Insecta > Coleoptera > Meloidae > Mylabris > Mylabris sibirica. The sequence goes on along the minus strand of CM077840.1, from coordinate 4,481,888 downwards.
TGTTCTTCAACTTTGTTAGTTTTAACACAATCATATAAATATTTTGCCCCTAAATATTCAAAATACATAATTTTTATATATATTTTATTGTATGCGGGGGACGCGATGAAAATAATGATTGGAAATTGGGGCGTGAATACTGAAAGATTAAGAAACGCTGACATAAGCAGATCATGTTATCTGACGCCTTAGCCTAGGCGCGCATGAACGTTTTTACCATCAGCCGATTCGTCGATCGGTGAGTCACGACTGTATATTTATTATATTTCACAATAAGTTTTTAAAGAAGCCCTCATTCAGCCTAAACACTGATATTTTCAGTATAGTATTTTTTTTTTAATTTTTTAACTTAATTTCTGCCGCCCCCTTATTGTTGCCGCCCTAGGCAGCTGCCTACTCTGCCTAATGGATAACACGGCACTGCCCTGCTCTACCAGACATCACAGCAAATGTCTATTTAGAGTTGTTGGCTGACAACCCCAACCTGGGTAAAATTCTTTTGCCCGAATATCTTCAGTACTACTCAACAGCTATGCTGTGGTGTAGAATCATTACACTGAAAGATAAGAACTCCCAACCTCTGAACGAGCACGAACAGAATCTTTTGATGGCTGTTCAAACAACATCTTTCTCTATCCCAGAGCCCATCATGTTGCAACTCAGAGCCATCGGCAACATCATCACTGGAACAAAGCAACATTTGTACCCCGAGTTCCCACCATTACCAACAGCGGTAATCCAAAATCAAGGTGGATACTATGGAACTTTGCTTCCACCAGCCGACGGAGTTGACAACTCGCGCCACAATCTCTACGAAGAGATCCCTTGCATGGGTGTTATGGCTTACGCAATTCGTATGGCTATATCAAACCAGCAACCAGGTGCCTATCAATCAACGATAGTGTACCAAAATCAACAACCAACACGAAACCTTCTCGGTTTTCGTCCTCTATGTCACAGACGTAGCGAAGCAAAAAATCTTGCTCTCGATACGGGAATCACTGAAAATGTATTTCCGTCCTATCCAGTGAACTCAGCTTTCAACTTGGATCTTCTAGCGGCGATTTCAAACACGCTCGCTACAACATCAACGTTCAAGATGAACGACGTGGCCTTCGGACCAATTTCTGAAATCGGGGCTCAGTCCCAGATTATCATTGAACATCCAATCGTTGCTGCTCCAGCAGTACCAGGAGTGCGCGGAGAAATCCGACCCACATGCTTGATCAAAGAAAATGAAAGTATTTTCGGATCAGGTATCTTCTTTTCATCACAACTGATGAAAGCAGATGCAGACAACAATGCATCCTGGAAATTATTTGATAATATTCCAGACGAGTGGATAGCGAATGCGAACGAAAGACGCAACCTACCACCCGCTTACTTGGCTGAAACATTCCAGTCAGTAAGTCAACAAGCATCCGGCTCGAAGAACCAAAAGTGTTGATGAATTGAGGGGACAAATGATAGTCCTTGATTGGTTGTATTGGTTTATTTATTTTCTTGTTGTTCTGGTGACAACTGTGTCTTGCAACTGTCTCGTCAAGACTTTCGTTTTTGTTTTCTTCCTACATTCACCCCTGCTGGTGGTGACGAGGGTGGGTGACAAAGTGGGGGTAAGGTGGTGTTATTGGTAACAAGAAGTAATGTTCAGCAGGTTGTGCAATTTCAGGATATTGATTAATGTAATCATTATAAGCAATGTTAGATAGTTTTGATTGATCCGTAAATACTTCATCCTTCTTCGCCTCCTCATCTTCAGAATCAAATAATGGTTCTTTAAGGTCTTTGAATTTTTTGGAAACAGACTCTCTTCTCGGTACATATGGAAATGATGGAATCATTTGTGAAAATTCCCCAACTTCTTCTTTTTTAATTATTGGTTGTTGTTGTTGTTTTTCCTTTTTGACAGACTTCTTTTTTTCTATGACAAGTTCATCTGATGGTTTCTTGATCGGCTCCAAAAGTCTACCTATTGTCTCAGTCTGATCAATTTGTTCGTTCTTTAATCGTTTGAATTTTTTTCTGAAATTATCAGCTGCTTCTTTTAATTTCTTTTTAACTTGTTTTTGTTGTTGACTCAACATTGTCACAGTTGAATAATGAATGTTTACGTTGTATTGAAGTTAGCCTTTTTTATAGTTTGATAAAGCAATCGAATCCTTTTCTATAGCGTCCATTAAACAGATTTTCATCTTTTACTATCACTAAGAATCCATATTTATATCTTTCCAACATTCATTACATATACGTTTAAAGGCAATAAATATCATATCGCTTCCAACATTCTCATTATAAATCATCTCTAGATTATGTTCATCCTGTTTAAAAACCACAATCACATTTGCATTGTCACGTATCAATTGTTTTGGTATACGTGTATATGTTAAATAAAAACAATCGATACACTTGTGTCGTCCCATACTGAAATATTCTCTAATTTTTTCCTGTTCAACAGATACGGATACATCATCAAAGATAAATATTGAATTATTTTCTGCATCACATGTAGGAATTATTTCAGCATTATTCGTAAGTGGAAAATATCCAAGCCCTTTAACTTTAGTAAGAACATTTTTTCAAAATTCATATTTTGGATGAAAAAGAGACTTTGAAAATACATACACAGTTTCAAAACGTAATCCATTCGGTTCCAACATAAGACTCATTATCACATTAGTTTTACCACATCCGGTCGGTCCACAAATTATCGTTCTCATCGTATTCGGAAGTAAAGGACTGTGTCTGTGACCTTCCTTTGTTGAAACTGATACATCATGATTATTTATCTTAAGAGATAGGTTATGTTTAACAACATTCATCATAAACACTGAAAACATTCGTAGGTATTTATATAAGAACACAAACGACATCACCTTTCTCTCAGTTTAATGTTGACGTTCAAAGGTGGTGATGGTGGTGGTCTTGTTAATAGCTTAATTAATAAATTACCAATTGAACTACACATCCCCGGATCTCAATATGGTGGACCTGGTACAAAGTTAGCTAAGCGATTACAAAGAGGTGATCCAGGAATTAATGAATTAGATCATGCATGTAAACAACACGATATAGCGTATTCACAAAGTAAAAATCTAGAAGATCGACATAGAGCTGATAAAGTGCTAGAAAACAGAGCCTGGGAGAGAGTTAAGTCACGTGACGCATCATTCGGTGAGAAAACAGCTGCCTATTTGGTTACAAATACCATGAAAGCTAAACAAAAATTTGGAATGGGTCATCGCCAACGACGACGACGTCAATCAAAAAAATATGCATTTAAAAAGAGTATTATTAATCCATTAAAGAAGATTGTTAATGTATCTGATAATTTTGGAACAATCGTAAAAGCAGCTCGTGTAGCTGTTAAAAAAGCTGGTGGTCGTAAACGTATTCATTTCCCTCGACTTATTCCTCTACCACAAAAATCCGGAGGTTTTCTCCCACTAATATTTGGGGACTTATCTGCCCTAGGAGCACTAACAGGTGGTGCAGCAGCTGTAGCTAAGGCCGTAAATGATGCAAAGACAGCAAGAAAAAAATTGGAAGAATCCGAACGTCATAATAAAACAATGGAAGCAATCGCTTTGGGAAAAAAGGCAATGGCTTGTTTTTGAAGAAACATAGAAAAGGATTAGGATTGTATTTAACAAAAAACTAGGATTGTATTTAACAAAGAACTACCTTCTCATCCCCTAACCGATCATCAATTACGAATTTATGCTAAAAAACTTGGAATTCCCAATTTTCGAGGTTTTTTCATGAGAGATGATTTACCTTTAAAAACTATGAAAATATGAATCAGGTATTGTCAATTTAGATTGTCGAGAAGGTAGTGGTACACACTGGGTAGCTTATTTGAAACAAAATAATAAAGTATTATATTTTGATAGTTATGGAAATCTTAAACCACCAAAACAATTATTTAACTATTGGAAATGTAAAAATATTTCTTTTAATTATAACAATCTACAAAAATCAAACACCTATAACTGTGGACATTTATGTTTGAAATTCTTATACAATAAAGGTGTTTGAAAATTATATCAGTCATGTCTTTAACATTCACACTGAAAGGTCGTAGCAGTGTCTTATCTGCAGACTTTTATCCACCAATCAATTTGAATCCAAATTGTAGTTATTCATTAACTCTAATTGGGTTCCATACATATAATACAATACCAAACATTGAAGAAAAACAAAATAAATTTTACTATAAGGATAATGGTGTAGAGAAAGAGATAACCATCCCTACTGGTGCATATGAGATAACACACATTGAAGACTACCTACAACAACAGCTTAATTCAACCAATACTGTTGTTTACAAATCGGAAATTCTTTCATTGAAACCAAACAACAATACATTAAAGTGTGGATTGAAATGTAAATATGAAATCGATTTCACCAAGAACGATGGTATCGGAACGTTATTAGGATTTTCAAAAAAAAATTCTACTACCAAACCAATTTCATTCATCAGATCAACCGGTAGAAATTATTAAAGTCTTATCAATTCGTATTGAATGTAATATAACAACAGGATCATACTACAATAGTCAACAATCACATACAATTTATGAATTTGCACCTGCTGTAGATCCAGGTTATGCTATAAATATTGAACCAAAAAATCATATATATTTACCGATATTGAATAAACGTTCCATTGACAATTTAACCATCAAAGTGTTAGATCAAAACGGTATCTTGGTGAATTAGATTAGAATTGAAAAATAATGGGATTAGTTATTCATAGTAGTAGTAGTGGTGGGGGTAATTCTAATAAAATCCCTCAGATTCAATCATCCCCCATTAGTAAGTTGTCGAGATCAACATCATTAACACAAGCAAGTATTCAAATATTGAAAGATCTTGGTTATAATGTCCGAAAAACTACAAATATACAAAAAATTAAAGTTCGACGATAGGATTGAAAAAGAAGAATACCACACGTATCATCCAACAATTTCATCCTTTCAAAATAATGATGAAATCGAAATCAATATCAAGCAACAGGATATATTTATTTCATTTTGTGAATCATTTCTATATTTAACTTGTACATTTGAAGAGATTGCTAGTGCAGCATCCACTGGTGATTGTGAATTAACTAATAACTTTGGAGCATATCTATTCGATTCAATTGCATGTGAATTAAATGGTAGAGAAATAGAAAAAGTACGAGATGTTGGAACAACAACAACTATTAAAGGTCTATGGCAGCCATGGCGAACCTATGACCCGTGGGTCAGACAGTGACCCACGCAAGCTTTTTAACTGACCCACTCCTTGGTTTTTATAAATTATTTTTTTATATATGAAAAACAAATATGTCCAAGTAGAAATTAACTAGCTGATTTTCTATTTCTATTGTATCACGATACCTGTGCTTGACGCGCATATTCATTGCATCGTAGAGTGGGGGAATGTACCAGTCACCAGTCGGTACCAGTGCTGAACTAACTTAAGTGGTGTCCATTTCGAACGCATTTAAAAGTAATCTTTATTATTGTGTTTGTATATTAGGTATATTATTAATTTTTTTTCTGACATTATTGTATTCTAAATATAAATATTTTTAAGTGTAGCTCTGTAATATGTCGGCGGTTAAGAAATTCAAAACAAGCGATACAAGTTCAAGACCATATCAAGCTGAATGGTTTGATAAGTATGGTGTGATTGAAAGGAATAAAATGGTTATGTGCGTTATTTGTAATGAAAAAGTGACTTCACGTATGTATAATATAAGAAGACATTTTGAAACGTTGCATTCTAATCTCAGCATGTCAACAGATGAAGAAAAAAAAACATATTTTTTACAAAAGAAAAAAGAGAATTTTTCTCAAAGCAGTGTTTTAAAAAGTTTTTTGATTCCAAAAAACAACATTACAGCTGCTAGTTTTCAAGTTGCCAATTGCATTGCTCGCCACGGGAAACCTCTTTCAGAAGGAGAATTTGTAAAAAAAGCGTTTTTAGAATGTAGTTCTACATTGTTTGATGATTTTAAAGAAAAAGACTTGATTATAAAGCGTATAAATGAGCTACCTATAGCTCGAAATACAATTAAGAATCGAGTAATAGAATTAGAAAAGAATATTTTTTCGCAAATACATAACGACTTAAATAATGCAGAAATGTATTCGATTGCTTTAGATGAGAGTAATGATGTAAATGGTTATGCTCAATTAGCAGTTTTTGGTCGATATAAGTCAGGAAATATAATGAAAGAAGAGTTAATAAATCTAATAACGTTGAAAGGGAAGTGTACCGGTCTTGATATTTTTAAAGAATTTGATATTGCATTTAAAGAAATGGATATTGACCTTCAAAAAATAGTTTCTGTAACAACAGACGGTGCACCTAGTATGGTAGGGAAAAACATTGGATTTATTCGGTACCTTAAACAAAATATTTCACATTCACTGATCGAATTTCATTGCATAATACACCAGCAAGTTTTATGTGCGAAACAAGGTTTAAAAACATTTTCCAGTGTAATGCCAGTTGTAATAAAAATCATCAATTTTATAAACGCAAGAGCTCTTAATAAACGGCAATTTGCACAATTCTTAGAGGAAATTGAATGCCAATATTCTGGTATTTTGACATACAACAATGTGCGTTGGCTTAGTTGCGGTCAAGTCCTTAATCGCTTTGTTACATTATTAGATGAAATTAAGTTATTTTTAATTGAAAAAGACAAAAGTTTTGATGAATTATCCAATGTAAATTGGTTAAATGATTTAATGTTTTTATGCGACATCACTCAGCATTTTAATGAACTGAACAAAAAACTTCAAGGGCAAGGATTAATTGTTTTAACCATGTATGAAAATATTAAAACATTTATGGCAAAACTTGATATCTTCAGTAAGGATTTAGAAATGAAATTTATGAAATATTTTTCGCATTTAAGAAAACATTTTGAAAATACAAGATTTTGTGAAAACACGGCCGACATTCAAGAAAATGCAATTAAAACATATTTATTGATTCTCCGAGAAATAAAACAAGCTTTTGAGGAGAGATTCAATCAATTTAAAAGTTTGGAAAATACATTTCACTTTATTTTATATCCATACAAAATTGAATTTGAAACAATGGAGTTAACCGAATTTATGTGGCTAGGTATAGAGAACTTAGAAATGGAAGTAGTGGAATTTCGCAGCAGCGTAGTGTGGAAAACAAAATTTGAAGACTTGATCTCTGAAGTAGAAGGAAAATTGTGTGAAAGTAGTGCCGATAATATTAATCCCACATTAAAAATTGAAAATATTATATTAGACGTGTGGGATTCTTTACCAAGTAATTTTAAATCAATGAAAAAACTATCTAATGCTCTTTTAACGATGTTTGGGTCCACATATTCGTGTGAAAAATTGTTTTCTTCAATGAACTTTGTTAAATCTTCTAATAGAAATAGACTTGAAAGGGAATTAACTGCCAAATGCGTCAAACTAATGAATACGAAATACGAACCTGATATTAAAAAATTATCTGAAAATAAACAGCAACAAATTTCTCATTAAATAGTTATAATTTGTTATACATTTATATTTATGTAGGCGTATATAAATATATTAATAAATAATATTTCATCATACATATTTTATGTAATTCTCTTTACCCCTTGTTCATCAGAACACTTAGTGACCCACGAGCTATCACTAAAAAAAAAGTGAACAATATTTGACCCACGTCTCAAAAAGGTTCGCCATCACTGGTCTATGGTGTTATAATCATGATGAGAGTAGGGCTTTAGAAACAGCTGGTTGGTGTCCTGATAGTGGTACAATAGTAACTCTAGCATGTGATAAGAAATCTGTGAATCTACGAATCCCATTGTCATTTCTATTTGCTTGTTTTCACGATTACAAGACAATCATCAATGGAAAACACAAGATTCGATTAGTACGCAGTCGATCTGATGATAATTGTTATCGTAGTAGTGGAACAAAAATAGCCACAGTTAAAATTCAAGACTTATGCTTAAAATTGAAACATGTATATCCAAGTGATCAATCGAAAGTATATCTTTTAGATCAAATGGATAAGAATATTCCAGTTCAAATTGGATTCAGAAATTGGGAGTTACTTGAATTACCCTCATTAAGGCAAACTAAAAAGGATATATGGAGCGTTAAAACAACCACCAATCTTGAACGGCCAAGATATGTTATCATAGCTTTCCAAACGGATCGCAAAGACAATCCAAAAATGGACATTAGTAAATTTGATCATGTGAAATTAACTAATCTTCGTGCATGGTTGATTTCACAATGTTATCCATATGAAAATCAAAATTTTGATTTCGCGAAGAATGAATATACGGAAGCTTATCATATAGATTTCCATCGTGATTTTCATAATAATCACACATCAACTCCAACGGCAACCTATACAAATTTTGCATTTCGAACGATTTTCGTTATTGATTGTTCAAAACAAACCGAATCCATTCAATCATCAACAGTGGATGTTAAATTAGAATTTAAAAGTAGTGAGAACTTCCCTAATAAAACTAGAGCTTATTGTGCTCTTGTTTCGTTTAATCCTAAAGGCAAAAAGATTGTATTATTATTGTCATCTTATCATCGTAGTGCTAAAATCGATTCAGACACTGGAAAGCCAGAAATTGTAACATTTTTTAATAATACTAAAGGAGGTACTGATAGTTTCGATAAAAAATGCCATGATTTTACGACTGCTCGCAAAACCCTGAGATGGCCAATGCGCTATTTTTATGGAATGCTAGACCAAGCTAATGTAAATTCTTTTATTATTTATAATTTAATACGAAGTAATAAAATGATCACTCGAAATGATTATATTTTATCTGATTTTATTTTATCTCTTATTAAGCCATTTTTGATAAGAAGACTTCAACTGCCTACTTTACAAACGACATTACGCTCACAAATAGAAGCTTTCCTAAATTATGAAGATTTACCTGAAACTGAAGACCCTAGAGATTTGATGACTGACAATAATTTAGAAAAATATAAGCGATGTGGATTTTGTCCCAGTTCATTAGACAGAAAAACATGTTATAAGTGTTTAAAATGTGAAATTCCAATGTGTAAACAACATACAGCCAAAATTTGTGAAAAATGTAGCATGAAGTTATATGCTTAATGTTTTGCAGCTTCAATACATTTATAATGTGAGTTTTGTAACGTTATTTAAATGTTTGAATTAATAAAAGAGAAATGACTCCATATTTCTTAATTAAGTATTACCATTCTAAAAACAATGAACTTTACCTAAGTAAATAAATATATTTTTTTTAAATACAGCTAAACGAAGAAATAACTATCTAAAAGTACAATCCATTCTCTTTCGAATGCTGTTTGAAAATTTTTTTATCTATTAATTCTGCCTAGATATGGTAGTTGAATAAAACACCTCATTTTAAGGGGCTTAGCTGGTTCATAATTAGTAGTTTGTAATGACATTTTAAGTTGGGGTTGGGACAATATTTGGCGTCCTCGAACCATTATTCGATTTATATTTAATTGATATTCAAAATAGTGACGTAACAAAAGGGGTGGTCATGCGCAGTCAGGAATTTCTAATGCGCACGTCCAAAAATCGGATGAAAAGACGCCATGATGACATTGTTAATTTTATAAATAATGTTGATGGAATTGTATTGTTTGGTTGTTTTTGTGAGCTGCAGCCATTTTGTATAGTCATATTGCGTTTGTTGAGCACATTGTTTGTATGATATTGTTAGTTATTGTAATCAGTTTTTATTTAAGAAGACACTGACCAACGATTCCAGTTAATACACCTAAAATTAGGAATAGTTTACATCAGTTTTAAAATTTGGAATATTTTTGTAAAAGGGAATTTTGGTTCAGTTGTTGAGGTAAAGTTCTGTATTATATATGGTGTATTTTAACAATTTGTATATTCTCAATAATTGTAGCCCTGATGAAGCAACGAAAATAGTTGCGAAACGTCGGTTAATGGTTAATAAAACAACGAAGAACCGTAACACATAGTATCATTGTATTCGTCCTTTTTCCCTGAAATTAACAACGTATGATATTTATATAATGGACGAAATTAATAGAGGTATATTCATAATCTACAATGTCTAAGCTAAATAAATAAAAAAAATTCTATTTTGGGCAATTTGATCGAAAGATATTAGTAATCATAGACACGCGGGTATGGCATACCCAGTGCTCCTGGATCGCGCAGCCGCTAAAGTGCTTCTCTTGAGGGTTATTATACATGATAAATTGTTTGAATATTATCAATTAACAGGAATTGTAAGAAATATTTTTTAAAACACGAAATGATTGATTTTTAATATTTAGTATTATCTTTGTTGTTCGAAATAAAAAACAAATAATTTACAAATTGTTCTTGTTTTATTTTTTAGCACAAATTTAAAAATAATTCTTTATCAATTTATGTGGCTTCTAAGTTCCCAAAAGAACGAAAGAAAAAGTTGATAATTTTGATGAAAATGACTTCATTTCTCCCTCTTTATGTTGGCATTTAGTTTTCCGTTTTTATGATAACGCAATTGAATTTTAACTTATAACATTCAGTTTTGAATCAAACACGGAAAGATGGGTATGTATAAGCAAATTTTAGTGATTTTCTTTGAATAATTTGATTATAACTTTTAGATCAAGTTATGCAATATTTTTTTAATGAATTCAACAAACATGTAACTTTTCTTTGATTATTTTTACAATTATTTCTAATTTTGTGCTTTGTAGTTTGAATATGCCATAATAGAGGGGGGGCACGCCCTCCCTATTTATGGTGCAGTTGATACTTATTTCCAAATCGTTGCAAATGAAAAAAATTACAGCGCAAAATTAGGCCCAGACGGCTATACCGTCTGGGTATGAATTACAAGTAAGCAGTTTTTTATTAATGAAAATTCGAGTAACTTAATGCTTATTAATTTTTTAGATAAATCTGACCCACCACCACCACCACCACATCCAGAAATGGATGTGATACCGCCTAAAATTACAACAATTATCTATTAAAGAACTGAAATAAATCTATGAGTATTGTTTTTTTCCTTCTCCATTTCCCCTAATCAACAAAAGACTTTGTAAATAAATATGTCATAACTAAATATAGAGTAAAATTTCAAATTAAACTTGAGCGATAATAATCAGTGAATGAGCGAAAGATTTGGGAATTAAATTTAAAGATTTTAAGTGTAAATGTGTAATTTAGTTATTTTCAGGGAATGTTCATTACATAGTTTAAAGTGTACCTTAATTACTAAGTGTTGAGTATCGTTTACATCCACTTAAATTAACTTAACGCACGGAACTGTAAGAAGTTAAGTTACGTGGTTTCAAACGTACTCGTTTACATCCAAACGAAAATTAAGAAAATTAACGTAGCGTACGGAAAAGTTGGTTCAATCTCAACTTAACAGCTAGCGTGCGTTAATTGCACCAATCACAGGCCTCCTAGAATAGCACAGCGCGCAGCAACACATAACCTTAAAGTTTAATTTTTGTTAGTCTATTGTTATATTGTTTCTTTGCGAGTAAGTTGAGTATACAAATTATATTTCATGGACGATGGTAGTTTGATTCAACTTGTTTCTGCGTATTCGCATCTATACGACAAAAGGCGCTCAGATTTTAAAGATACCAGAAAGAAACAAAATTCTTGGGAGGAAATTGCACGACTTCTTGGAAGTTATACAGGTAAGTGAAACAATGAACGAACGCCTATATTATTATCGTGGTTTTCTTAATCCAAGCAGAATGAAATATAATAATAGGTAGGAAACTTTGTAATATTTTATATGTGTTTGTACAAGAAAAGTGTGATAAAGTTCCACGATAGTAATAAAGGCAAAATTATAGTTTTGTCAAAAAATTAAACACTGACCACCATCATTACCAGTGGACGAAGTGCAGGCTAGGTGGAAGTACCTACGAGAAAAATATGTTCGAGAAAGGAGCTCCAGGAACTTACCCAGTGGAAGTAGTGCTTCCGAAAAATTGGAGTGGGAATGGTACCAATCACTAAGGTGGTTGGATGCCTACATTCTAAACAGAAAGAAGTATGTATTTTTTCTGTACTTATATTTTGCTTTTATTGTCTACATTTTTTGTCAGGACAAAGTCAAATCTGTCATTGAATAGAGAAAGAGTGGAAGTGGAGCTTGTAGACATCGAAAACACACAGACATCGATGACAGAAACGCCAACTGCAGAAGAAATACCTACTCAACTTGACGACCCTATATCAGAAAGTATTTTGGGGAATACAGGTAGTAGCGTTCATGGTGATGCCGATGCCTTTTGTCCTGATCGACTTGGGACAGAAGATTGTACACCACGAGGCCAAAAGAGGCAAGCAAATGTAGCCATAGAAGAAATTGGCAAATGCATGCGAACTGTCGCGGCAGCTGCGAGTCAGTTTAGAATCAGTAATACGAAAGACTTGGACGAAGACGAGTTATTTGGACAGTCTGTTACTGCCTTTTTGCGGAAGTTAAAAGCAGCAAGGAGAAGAAAAACTTTAAAAAGATAGTGTTTTCCATGATGATGGACCTTGATGATAGTGACGATTAAATAACTATAAAATAATATTTTAATAAAGTTTATTTAATTGGATGAACTTTTTGTTTAAAAAAGCGTAGATATTAATTACGTCGACGCTTTGTGCCTCTTGTCACATAAGTTTCTTGCCATGACACAGCCCCTTCCTTGGTAGAAAAATAATTTGCCAAATCATCTCTCATTTCAAAATATTTTTTCTTTGCATTGTTGCTGCCCAATCTATTTAGAGGTTGAAGTACTTGGCTGTCGTATACCTGTTCTCGCCACTCTCCTAGTTGTAAAATACCTATAAATAATATTGGTTATTTGAAATAAAATTATTTGAAAATTTTACCGTTTTCCTCTGTGTCTACAAAATTTGGTGGGCAATATTTCCCTGGTTGTTTTTTTTGTCTTGCATACATCTGTATATAATTGTGTAAACACACAGCAGCTTCGATATATTTTTCAATATTCTCAACTTTTGCAACAATTGGTCCTTGAAAAATCCTCCACCGAGCAACCAAAATTCCAAATGTGTTTTCAATTACCCGTCTTGCGCGAGATAATCGATAATTAAAAATGGCCTGCGATCTGCCTACTGACTTGCCAGGATATGGTCGCATGATGTTTTGTTTCAAAGGAAATGCTTCATCAGCAACAATAAAATATGGGAATATACACTCTTGATATCCACCAATCTTTGTTGGAGGTGGTAAATCCATTTGATTAGTATCTAAAAGGTGTGATAAAACACTTCGGCCAAATACTCCCCCATCACTTTCAGAGCCCACAGCTCCTATGTCAACAAACGTAAACTCATAATTTGCGTTGCACATAGCCATTAGTATAATACTACAGAAATGTTTATAATTGTAATATTCTGTGCCTGAGAGTGGAGGGGCTTGGATTCGTACATGTTTGCCGTCCAGTGCTCCTAAAACACAAGTTAAGAAGACACTTAATCATAAATCTGGTAAATACCTTATAAAAAATTACCTATACAGTGGGGAAAGTTCCATCGGCTCTCAAATTCCTGTGATATTTTCAACCAGTTTTTTGTTGATGCTGGCACCAAAACTTTTTTGTTCAGAGTGTCCCATATTACCTGGCATGTTTCATGTATAACCATACATGCAGTGGCTTTACCCATTCTGAACTGGAAAGCTATACCTTGCAACGAACATCCTGTTGCCAAAAATCTGAAATGAAATTTTTGTTGCAGTTTCCCATTAGGTATGGTAGTCCCCCATAATTGTTTACCGTAAAGTGATTGCTAGACGGTGTGCAGGAGTCAAAGGGGTTCTATTACTTTTCTTTGTTATGTGGGGTCCCACAATAGACAGTAAGTCGTCGAATTGTTCCAGCGTTAGCCGCGTATAGTGGAAGAACATTTCTGGGTCATGGGATCTCATTTCGCGCATTAAATTGTGGTAATCTCCCTGTTCTTTGCGCTTTTGGTAAATTAGACGTACCCACCACCTATAAGTATTTAAGATTCTTTGATATTTGTCTTAAAACTTTTTAAAAAAAGAGTAACTTACCTTCTTTGTCGACGTGTTTTCGTAGTCAGTAACAGTGACAACCCACATGCTGAAACAGTGGTTGACACCAACAATAAAAAAGGTAATAAATCGTCCGTGTTATTTATATTCATTTTGTTTCTGTGTCTAATAAGATTTTATCAATAATGAATAGGACGTTAGGTAGTTGACAAGAACGAATTTCGACTTGACGTAAGACGTTGGACGTTGACACTTGACAGATAAAATGTCAAAAACTCAATCTAATTGCGCATGTTCCACGATGATACGTAAGATACGGAACTTGAATGTAAACAGACGGGTCCAAATTTCCGTGCGTTAATTTTCATTTTCCGTGCGTTAAGTTAATTTAAGTGGATGTAAACGATACTTAAGCGTGTAGTAATTATTATCAGGTTTCTTCTCTCTTGAAATAATTTATCTATAGATAATAGAGAACTAACAGCATTCACATTTGTTTATCTTTTTATCAGATCAATATCTTGTAGTTATTTCAACCGAAAAAAAGAAACTTCAACCCTTTTGAGAATTTAAGGCGAAAAAATTGATAAGAATTTTATATAAATAGATGAACTTTTATATTAAAAAAAAATATATTATAACAAATAATAGGTTCATCCAGCAATTCAATCAAGAATGAAACTCATCTTATTATTATTTTTTACTGTTTTCGTAGCAGAATACGTTACTGTTAGAGACGTAATAGTTGATAGACGTAACCTGTCGACATTACTTTCCAAAAACAGCCATTTGTTAATGTATTTGAGGTGCGTGAGTGACGAAACGCTTGAATTCTGTAAGTCGCAACTGTGAAACCAAGCTCTGCGACCTAAGGGTCGGCGGTACGAAATCAATGATAAGGCTATGGCCTTACAATTGTGCAAACAAAGCAGGAAGGCTTATCGGTTCCTATCCAAAATTTTCGCGTTACCGTCACCGCGGACCTTGGCAGCCACCTAAAATAAGGTGCCATTTGGATAGGCACTGCGTCTTGTTGTTTGATGAAATCTTTTTAGCAACAGGGCTTCACATGTCGGATAAACATGACTTTGTCCAGGGCTATGTAGATTTTGGTGAGGCCTCAGCTTGCTGACCACGCTTTAGTATTTATGGCCAAGGGATTGAACAAACCTTGGAAGCAGCGCTTATTCTATGGACTTTGTGAAGGTTTTGTGCTTAAAATCGACCTGCGTGCGATCGGGCTGACTGTATAAAATACCGTTGATAGATTTGATTAAAAATTGTCAGTTTTGTGTTAATAATTTAGACATTGATGAACAACAGAAGAATGATTTAAGAGTAAATTGGAGTAGTTATGTGAAAAGACGCAGAATTGTTGATAAGAGCAAGTTAAGTGAGTGATTCCCCTGCCTGAGTTAAATCAAGAATCGTTGGCTAAGCTTCGCCAGTTACAGCACAGGCAAACAACAACAATGCCATCTATAATTGAAGACAAGAAGAATGATCTGCAAGACTGTGACATTGTCGTAGTGAGTGACAGTGATACAGAGACTTCGGATTGTGGCAACAGTAGTGGAAACTGTGTCATTAAGTTGTTCAATAGCTTCAAATGAAAACTGAAAGAACTACTGCAGAGAGATGTCGAAGAAGAGTCAAAATTGGAGCAAGAGCTAAAGGAAATCGAACAAAGGAGAAGCCAAATCTTCAAAAGACTTGGAACTTTTAATACAAACAAACACAATGTAGTCAAGATCTTAAGAGAATTGAGAATTTTCAATAACTAAAATTGGAATTTCAGTGTAGGAAAGACCGGGGCTGATTAGCGCACGGGTAGGTTGGCGCCCGGCCATTTGTAGTACTTCCTGAACGTTTTGATAACCCTATTTTGCCACCAGTCATTTCTACTTTATCTAATTACATGCATATGAACGTGCACTAAAGTTCCTGTCAATCATTGTGTAGTTACAAAACGTATAAGTTCATTTTGCCACGGGTTCTAGTAATTTTTTGCAGAGTCTTGAAAATAAGTAGTAAAATCAAACTCTTCAGTATAGGAACTGAATTTCAAAATGGTTTTTGTTAATTATCACTGAAAAGATTTTGGAATATTTTCAATGTCAATGGCTTTCAAGTTTGTTTAAATTTTAAAAAACCATCGGGACAGACTGGCGCAGCGCCAACCTGCCCCATTAAGTAATTTAACACTATTAAAGTTTTATCTAGAAAAATTGAAATAATTAAAGCTTAAATTGCAGAAAACAGGTCGTGGATTAGAATTTAACAAAAACGTAAACAAAGAACAATTGATTTGGCATAATGTTGAAACTGCTTTTAATAGCAGGCTACTTATTGTTAGTGGCTAATAATAAATTTAAGCATTAAAGATCCTATACATTTTTTTCAACAAGATTTCCGTAGCTTCTCTATAAAGAATAAAAAAGTTTTGGCTACATCAATTGTTAAAGTTAATGTAATTTTTTCGATAAATTTTATTCAACCATCCAGCGCTGAAGTAGATTTAAAAAGTTTCAACACACGTAATGTTTCATAAGACATTTTAAAAAAAACTAGAGGAATTTCATGAACGTGATAGTGGATGGCCGTTACTTGAAATTATATTTTTAAAAATTAACATAAATAACCAGTCAGGTGAAGCAGGAGTTCGTAAACAACAAAAACCTCAAGACAAATATTTTGGTCAACTCATTGTAAGTTATTCAAATCCCAATATGAATTATAAAATACAGTGGAACTTCCCTACAGCGAACGTCTATGTAACGAATTTCTCTGTATAACGAATTTTGTATAAGACATTGCACCTTGAATCCAAATACCATGTTAAAAACACCCTCTAAAACGAAGTAAATTCTCTCTGTAACGAATTATTCCAACAACATCACTCTTTAAATGGGTATTGGTAAGAAGGTTTTTCCCGCAGTATAAGGGTGGGTTGTTCCGTAATTATGCCGGACGTAGATAATTAATCCCGACCATAAACTAAACTAAGGAGTTCCGGAAAATATTTTTGAATTTCTGAGAAAATGCGAAGATTTTTATGAGAATAAAATGTATTTTAATTGTACCGCTCAAACAAAAATTACAAATTATTTATCCAATAAATTGTAAATACAAATTGTATATGTACCTACATAAAATGCACATAAGATATTATTAATGCACTTACACACGTTTTTAATTATGTAGATATATGTATTCAAATGAAAAAAATGCAAGTAAACGTTGCTTGTTTTGACACTTGACACTATAGAAATAAATTTTCTGTATAACGAAATTTCTGTATAACGAAATTTTTTTGCGGATTTAGCGCTTTCGTTATAGGGAAGTTCCACTGTAAATAACAACACAAAATCGCAAAGTTTCTGTTTTAAATGTCAGAACATTGCAGAAGTCTCCATTCAATATTTAGAAATAAAATATCCAAATGCTATAATAACGGGATTTAAAATAGATGACAATCAATTAGATTTAATGGATCATTGGGATCATTTTGCTACTACCAATTTTGATTAATATGAAAAAAAAAAAATTTTTTGGTAGTTTGTGTTACACTTCTGTTTACCATGAAATGGGGAACATGGAAACAAAAATTTGAAAAACTTATATGAGATGATAGAACATTTGCTATTTATGAATTGAATATTATCAATCGCTTAGAAAATATTAATGAATTATCTAATTCAGAAGCTGTACGTTCTACACTTGTCGATATTTTAAAAATTATGATGTCTGCCTACGATTATGGTATAGATTTAAACGCCCAAAGCCAAATGAGCCTTATATATCACCAGATATTTCTGATACTGTTAAACTTATTCCTGAACGATGTCCAGATGTATTCATTGCTGTCAAAAATAAAGCGTCTCAAAAGTTAAATAAGGAGGTACCTATTATAATTACAAGCAACCATCCTTTACATAGATTTGTAAGCAGTGATAGAGAAGCCTTTGAAGCACGAGTAAATACAATAGAGTGTATACAATCGTTTCCTATATCGCATCTTAACATTTATTTTAAAAATAATAAAATTGTATTTTGAACATTTACCAGACGAAGACGTTTTGGACTCAAATTTTTGTTGTAATTGTAACAATTATAGTAACTTTCATGATTTAAAATTAGACCAAATTAGTAATTTGTATATTAGCAATGTTTCAGAAAGTATTTTGAAAAAACTAGAGGGATTTCAAGAACGTGATAGTGAATGGACGTTACTTGAAATTATCTTTTCAAAAGTTAACATAAATAAGTTTGAACCTATATGGTAAGAGGGGGTATTTCAACATACGTCGAGCTTCCAAAATTTATTAAAAAAGGAAAGGCTTGTATTAATGTAAAAAATTGTCACGAATATTTTTGTCCCTGGGTTATTGTTTCAGCATTGTAGCAAGTAGTAAAAAATACTCAACGTTTGTTGAATTACCCTCACTTTAGTCAAATTTAAAACGCTCGAGAAAATTACTCCACTCGGCTAACGCCTCGTGAGTAAACATTTTCTCTTGCGTTTTATTTGGCCCCTAACGCACTTGTTGTATAAACAGCTATTATATTCCATCAGTGTTTGTTAGTTTTATAATATGTGGAATAAATATTGATTATAAATACATGACGTGTTGGTTCTCTTTCTCTCTTAATCTGGTTTTTAACTTTACGTTTTTTTTTGTTTTTTGTTTTTTTAAGAAAAAAATACGCAATTGAACATTAACTTATGAGTTAAAGCATGGATTTGATGGGTTATACTACCATATGAAACAACAAAAAAACTGGTTGTGCCAGATTTATTAAATAACCAAAATATGTAACAATCTAAACTGAATAGGTCTGAACCTCTTGCCATGGTAGTTAATAGTCCAAATGTGGGGTCAAATTACGATGATTTTAATAAGATAGTTTTAGCGATGGTTTTACCGCAGCAGGTGGTGGTTGAAATTGAGTACAATAGCGACGAAAACCCTATTTTGCGCGGCACTATTGGGTTGCTGTCAAAGATGCTTTTTTCTACCACTCCCGGCTTTCGAAATATAACGCAGTATAGTGCTAGAGAGACAGATGTAAATATTGGAGAGATGTTAAATCGTCTTGGGTATATTAATAATACTACTAATAACTAAAGACCTTTAGCAGTTCTAGGTGCGCGCAATCAGCAAGCGGATACAGTAAAAGCTCTTCTTGCGGACAGCTCCCACAAGCAGACATCTCTCTTAAACGGACAACTTTTCTGAAACCAAACTTGTTCCTACAATTTTTCTAATAAAGTAGGCTCTAATAAGCGGACGCTCTAATAAACGGACACGGACACCGTAATTCCCTACAACTTTGATGAAAAATCTCCCGTAAGCGGACGCGTAGCTATCATAAACGGACGCATGGCCATTGATATGCCCAGAAACTGGGTGGTAACCCATTTTGTATGACACTGCATTTTATTTGTTTTACTCTATTGTTCTGTAGGCATTTACTTATCATTAAACGTATAGAACGAGACAAAGGTTATGGCGCCTGAAAAAACATGCTTACATTGAAAGAAAAATTGGAAGTGGTGAATGTGTTAGACAAGGAAAAATTATCAGTGCGTGCTCTGGCAAAAAGGTGACATATATATACAAATTATTAAATTTAGACACTGACTAAAACAAATGTACCTATTGCATTTTAGATTTAATATAGGAAAAACGCAAGCGGCAGAACTGGCGAAGAAGAAAGAAGATATTCGCAGTAAGCGGCAGTCAAGAGTCAATGTGAACCAAAAAAAGTCTGTTAAAACCTGAAGGTCTCAACATAGATAAAATGTGCTACCAGTGGTTTGTAAAAGGTAGAAGTAGTATAGTGATGCCGATCCTGGACCACAAGTTGGCGGGAAATTTAAACCTTTGAAAATTGATGCCGATTCTAGACCACAAAATAGCGGGAGATTTAAATCTTTGAAAATAGATGCCGATTCTAGACCACAAAATGGCGGGAAGTTTAAATCTTTGAGAATTGATGCCAATTCTAGACCACCAGATGGAGAGAAATTTGAATCTCTGAGAATAGATGCCGAAGCTGGACCACAAGATAGCGGGAAATTTAAATCTGTGAGAATTGATGCCGATGTTGGACCACTCTATGGTTGTGATGTGTAGGCGAAGTTGATTCAAGACCAATGTGTGGTGATGGTTGGTACCCTTACCAACCATCACCACACATTGGTCTTAAGCTTCCACAAAACATGTAATGGAGAATAACCCTCAGGTAGTTACCCTTAACTATCTGAGGGTGATTCTCCATTACATGTTTTGGGGAAGCTTAAAGAGGTGGGGATATTTCACCCCTCAGATAGATATATATATTGACTTTAAATGTGTTCAAGGCTTTTTTCTGTGAAATCAGTAACAATGGCTGTTCCTATAAAATATAAATGCGTCGAATGTGGAGGCGAGTCTGATCTTTCAAATACAACATGTATACCATGTACATTTGCTAAGCTTATGAAAGATTTGTACAAGGCAAAACATATTCCAAGTCAACATTTTCGGAAACAGTGAGTGTACTTGCATGCACTGCACATGCGCTTGTTAATTTCTATAGCTATAAATACGTCTGCTTGATATGATGGAGCCACATAATAATTTTGGTCCGAATAAGCTGTATTAAATAAACCGAGCATCATGTCACTATTTATCGCTGAACTGAATGCTTCCCTACATGTTATACCGTTTGTGAACGTTATGAATCTTGAAGTTGGTGCAAAGCATTTGGTGAAATCTTTCAAACGAACGACCACTAAGTATGGTGATAAGGTTGTTGTTGAATGTCATGAATTCAAAACTTTGCTACCCCAACGTTTCACTGAAAGGTTTACTGAAGAAAAAATTGTTGCTTGTAACGAGGAGATTAAGCAAGGAAAGAAGTTCTTTCTAGTCAGCGAGGGAATTGTAGGCCCAACGACAAATATCAAGTTTGAGGAAGAATAGAAGTGACTGTTGTAAATCGCTTGCAAAATATTGAGTTTGATTTCTTCTGAAAGTTTTTTTGTATTGTCAAGCTATATTTCGTGTAAGTTGAGGGTAATAAACACGTTTAGCTCTCCAATGATGTTTCATTTTACCAAAATGGTGTATTCTAATCCTCATTTAGTATCATTCGACGTGTGCTTAGTGGTTCAAATGAAACCTATTAAGGTCTAATGTTTCTAGAATTATTGCATGGTGCAATCGAAGTCTATCAAATCAATTATTCTCAAAAAATCTGAACAGGATAGGTTTTCAAATAAAGGGAGCGGTGGTGTCATTTAGATTTCAAAGTAAATGGAGAATAATTAAAGTATTTGTTTAGGGTGAAAATATAATAAAACATTAATATGCAAATGACATGAAGTTTTATTTAAGTTTTATATAACTTATCAATACAATTTTTATTTTTATTTATAGAATTTAGCCTGATGGCAATCTTCTCTCTCTTCTTTTCCAAACTTTCTAGCTTCATTTTTATCTTCTCCCTCCTCTCATCAATCTTTTCCAACTGTGTCGTTAAGGTCGCTTTTTCATTAGCTTCCCTCTTCTCTATGTATTTCAGGTCCCTCCAAAATTTCCTATACAAGTTGATCACGGTTTCTGTTTTGTCGAACTCATCTTCGCTGTCCGAAAAGCTGATGCTGGCGGTCCGTTTCCTTGATGGTGTTTCTGCTTGTACATGTGAGCGCTTGATAGTCTCCATCAACCGCTTCATATCCTTCCCTTTGGAAACTGGCGGCTTTGATGGACCTGGTAGGTTCACCATAGATGATCCCTCGGCTTCTTTTTGTTGTTGTTGTGGCTGTTTGGCTTCCTCTACTTGTTGTTGTGGTTGCGTTTCCTCTGGTTGCTTGCTTCCAGCATCCGTAATCTGCTGTTGAGCTCCGTCGTTATTGTTTGGGGTTGGGGTCAACATGAAATCGTTTTCAAAATCAGACTGCGAAAGAAAATTATTTTCAAATTATGAGTAAATTGTAATTCTAGGAAGCGTTTGTTAACCTTACCTCATCAGTTGTGGTTGCTGTTGTCTCAGATTGATTTATTGATTGATCACGTTCATTTAAAATCATATTTGAAATTATATTGATACGCTTTTCAAAATCCATTAAAAAAAAGTTTAGTCACTGACAAAGTGTGTATACCCACTGACTCACTTGAACGTACTAATAAAAATCATAAGAATGAATTGCGCTTGTATAGAAAAAAAAATGCAGCGTTCGCAAAACTGCAGCAGTCACATCTTTTACTATAATATAGTTGAATTATTATTTCTTATGAGATAATAAAAAACTGCGTAGTCAATTTCAACAAAAAAATTTTAGATTGTCTATTGTATAATTTGCATTTCCGTGAGAAAATCTAAAATGCAAGATTGATAGGTTTACCTACTGTTTGTCATAAGAAAATGAGAAATTTCAACTCAGCATTTTCAGCATACGGCTAAAGAAACAATATATGTAGACGTTGATGGGTCTTTGCTACTCAGGCGTCGCTTATTTTAGGAAACAATATGAAACGCTTTGTGATCAGTTCTAGAAGCGTCGCGATGCTAACACCTCTTATATTGTAAGATAATAGAAAATTATATACAGGAAAGTTGTAGTCCTTCTATAGCCCTTTCCAACCATGGGCCACAATAGGTGCTTTTGTGCATATTTCAGGAAGCGTCGCGACGCCAACGCCTCTAATTTTTTGAGATTAAAAAAACATAACGGAAAAATGTCGTTGTCCTTTAAAAGCCCTATTTAGCCATATATACAATATGTATAGTATTGTATAGTATTCTTATTATTTCCCTCTTTTTAATATTGGTTTCAAATTACAAACTCAAATCACTCCTAAACGATGACAAAATAGACAAAAATCCAAAAGAGCAAATGTGTATAATTTCAAAAACTCTTTTGGAGTATGTAATCAAACATGTCATTTGTGACATTTAGGAGGCGTCGCGACGCCGACGCTGATGATTTTGAGAGATAGAGAAAAACTTTATTAGAGAAAGATGTTGCCTTTCGAAAGACCTATCCAGCCGTATATAATATATGTTGTATTTCTAATTCTTTTCCCCTCTTTTTAATATTGGTTTCAAATTACAAGCTCCAATCACACCTAAACGATAACAAAATAGACAAAAATCCAAGAGAGCAAATGTGTATAATTTCAATGGCTCTTTTAGAGTATGTAATCAAAGATGTCGTTTGTTGACATTTGAGAGGCGTCGCGACGTCATATTCACTATATTTTGCTTACTCAGCTATCATGTCTTGAGTGGGAGTAGGAAGGAGTTGACATTAACGTGATTGGACACGTGGCTTAAAAGCTCCACCTTCCACAGATGTTAAATCGTATAAATAGCCGTGTTTCTTCAGTAGATTTATTTCCGAGATGCGATTGACAACGCCCCAATTGCCATTCGGTAATGCGACAACGACGAGATAATTCCGGCCACCACAGCGTCAACACCTCACTACGTGTTACCCTGTCTCCTATACCCTCATTCAACATCCTACTCCAGTATAATACATTTCTTCCTCCCCAAACACGTAAATATTGTATATATTGTATTTTTTTACATTTTTTATATTGTACATAGATTTTCATAGTTTAGTGTTTGATTTTCATTTAAATTTCTGTATTTTTTTTTTGCTTCTCTTAAACTTATGTAAACCTACCTTGGACTGAAGAGGCATAAGCCTAGAACGGTCCAACGCAGGTATTTATTATTGTACATATCACTATTGTAAATTCATTATTATTGTAAATAAAGGCATTGTTGACTTGACAGTAGATTTATTCATTCAAAGCTTAATAACATTAATAAAAATAAATAGTAGTGCATACAAAATGAGAATCAAAGTGGTTGACATTCAAGGGTTCTCAATACCTGAGTTTGTGGTGAAAGAGCTTTCCATCACTGATGGAACGTGGGAGGCACATTATCTATTCAAGCCCGCAGGGTCACTGTGTACCGTGCACACCTATTTTAAGAAACAAGTTCGTTATCTGGAAAATCATCACCATAAGCTATGTTATGAGTATGGTGCGATTGAACAGGATAAAGTGGGTGATATCCTGAGAAAACACCTTGTGGAGCAGCCTGTAGACGTAATATACGTCAAAGGTGCCATCAAAAGAAACTTTCTTATCCAAACTCTGGGCAACCAGTGCCCAAGGGTCATAGACCTAGACGTCAAAGGCAATTGTCCTAGGTTGCCTCAAGAATTCACAATGTGCATAAGCCTCTAGGACCCTATAACGTACTGTTCCTGGAACAATGTAAAGTTTATATACAAATGTGTGTGTGAGGTACTACCTCAGTAAGAGTGTGTTCAAATCTTACTTTAGTTCTTACTACTACTAATACTATAAGTATCAGTAACAGAATGGAGTTGATAGTTAAAATAAACGAATCAAGCTGTATCGAATGTGTACGAATACCACCTTAATGCAGCAATATTTTCCAACAAATCTGATAATGATACCATCAATTTGTTGTATTACTTGGTCAACAAGGAAGACTTTATAATACCCGATGCGGTGTTTTCGTGGATGGCCAAGCATTCAGCAAGCCTAAGTGCATACACTGTGTGCAGAATTATGGAAAAGAAAATACAGGTTGACAATTTCGTTGATGAACTAGTTGAGCCATGTGAAAATATGAACATTGTGTCACTGACGTTAGACTCTCTGATGGCTCTGCCATTTGAGAAATGTGATAAGCAACAAGCTTCAGCATTCAAATTCTTTATCTGGAGAATGCTTGACAATGGTGTCTATAGCATGTGCGAAGAGGGCCATCCAGTAGAGAACATAAAGAAGAATTACAAGCCGATAAATTCCTGTATCGATAGAGCCGTGTGTGAATCCGCCTACCTGGCGAACCACAAGGCATTGAAAATTTTTATTGCTGCTGTTGGGTTAAAAAAGATGAAATGCAAATTTCAACCGCGTCACAACGAAGAGCATCTGAGAATTAAAGGATGGATAGAATTAAACATAGCAAAAGGATTAAACAATCCTAGAGCTCAACTTGGATGGACCAGTGGACCGGATTCTGCGGTCTGGCCTTCAACTAAATTATCTGATTATCAGAAAACCATGTCTTTATTGTACGCTATTTTAGATAATGAATTAAACACTCTAACCAATAGAAAGACTGTTTCTTATTTATACTTTATTGTAAACTTTGAAAGCCACATTACACATAAGTTGACAGAAAAAAAAATGAAAAGTAATTAAGAAAGTATGTTAATTACGATGACACTCTTGCTATGTTCCTCGAAGGTATATATTTGGCAATCCGGTCATAAATTATCAGACAATAGGCTGTTGTCTTATCAGGAATATTTCTGCTTGTTTCAAACTCAATTCTTATGTCAACAGGGCTTCGTTTCACTTGTTCATTTTGCTTAGAGCAATCAATAATGGCTATTCTCTTAAATGCCATTAATGGCTATTCTCTTAAGGTGCCATTCTCTTAAATTCGTCAGGGGTGAGGAGAGGCTCTCTAGATTTACCCAGGTAAGACTCTTGGAATTCTGTATACATTTCATACAGGGCAGCAAATTGATTGCTGTCAAAATTCAAGTTGAGGTTGTCATAGGGATATATTACGTCGTTAAGGAAGACTTTAATGTTAGTCAAATTACAATGATCAAACTGACTACAGTCTTTATTGAATTGATTTTTCCTATTAGTTTGCAAGCCAAAGCCAAAGTATTGAGGTCTTTCCATAGATGTCTTGATTGGCCACATATGCCTTTGTGTTTGTGGTAGTAGAAGGTGTTCGTAAAATTCTCTACTTCTGAAAGGAATGCTAATCTCGCGATCCTTTTTCAATATGTCCAATAATAATATTCTCACAGCAGTTGATGCTGAAATGTGCGGCATCCTCCAGATACCTTGTGTATTTCTACCTTAACAGACTTGCTCCCATCATGCAATAGTGCGTTTGTGTCTGTATTAGTTCTAAGTAGAACAAGTTCCTGTTGCAGGTTCAAAATTATTTTTCTAAAATCATCTCAGAAGCCTAAAAACATTCGCAAAGGAACAATTGCGTTAAATCTTCCTGTTGCATTATCCATGATCGTAGACTCTTCAAGAGGAAACCATCCTGTATTCTTTAGTGCAACACATTGATTTTTATTGTAGGTTGCAAGTTCTTTCATTACCGTGGCCATTCCAGGATTTTTTATGCAGTCAATAATGTTTTCGCCAATCTCATATCGTATTTCATCGAAGAGAAATAAAATGCCGTTATTAATAAATCGTACTCCGTTAGGCTGTACAGATGTCTCCCCTTGAAGCGCTACTATCTTCCCTTCAATGTATAAATCACTGTACCATGGTAGTGAGTACAAATCTTGTTGCTGAATTGGTATCCGAATTTCATCATTGTTATTGTATGAAGTGGAAGCGTACGGTTGATGTGTATGTTTCTCTGTGTAGGTTATTGCTTCGTCAAAGATGACCTTCTCATTAACATGTAATATATCCTTGTTCATCTTGCAAAGGCGTTTATAAGAGAACAGTAAATCCTAAGGAGTAAAGAAATCTTCGGTTTTGCGTTGTCAACTTCTTGAGACCAAAGCCTCTACTGACCGACCGCTTTTTGCTTTGTCTGCTTTTATACAGGTCATGTGTTGTTACTTGACCCTTACTAAACACAATACTCATTGCTATGGCTTAGAGCAGCGGTCGGGGAACCGGGGTAAATTACCCCAAATCGGGTAAAAATGAAATTTTGGGGGTAAATATTTAGTTATTGTTTTCTTTTTAAAATTATCATGGGGGGCTATAATATGAAAGATGCTAAAAAGAGGCGCTTTCGTTTTCTTTCTGCTCTTCGCCATGGGGTAATATCAACTTACACAAAAATATTTTGGGGTAACGATTAAAAAAGTTCCCCGACCGCTGGCTTAGAGTCTCTGAAGGTGCAGTCTCACTGTTATCACCTCACCTCTGAAATTAACAAGTCTACCATCCTGATCGGTGATTTTGAGTATGATTTCATCGATCTCCCTAACGCTGATTGGTAGGTAGATAACGTTAGATGGCGCTTCAACAATTCTATATCCCGGTGGTACAAGCGGAAAGAACTCATGAATAACGTGGACTGGCTTACTGTTTCGATATGAGCCTGCAACTATATTACACTCAACACATAGTGCATTCAACGTCAAGATCTTTGAGGGCAGGTCAGATATATGCTTCCCATAAGCTATCAACTTCCTACGAATAAATCCGAGTAACGCACCGACTGTACCTTGTTGAGAAAAGTCTACATCAAATGCACATTTCAGCTCACATTTCAGAGTGTTATTATTTCCTTTCATTGTCAACAGTTGGCGGTTTCTGTAGCTAGGCTGGCTACTTAGTCCGTTTAAAGTGAGTCTATTGAGCTCCCTGTTGAGAAAATTGCTAATATCATTAGTTTCATAAGAACCTTCTGGAATTCCTATACAAATTAAACGACCATCGTTTGCAAAAAAGTGGAACTTATTATTGCTGCTGTCAATGTTTCGAATAGAATGAGAGGTTTTCTAATTGATTAGACCTATGATGTAGCTTGCATCATCCAATACAACAGGGGGATAGTAACTTGTCTTAAGAACTGACTGGGTTCCAGACAACGTAAATGTGTATGACATTATCTGTTCTTCTGTAGGAACAACTAACTATTTTTACTATCAGCACAAATTATTATAGTACGCTAGAAACCTCAGACAAAGATGTCCACAGTTGAATGAATTGTATGATTGATATTTCTCATGATTGTATAGTATTTCACAAGGACCTTTAGATCGTAAGTATTTTACAAGCTCCATTGAAGCCTTGTGATCACCAAAGCTGTCAAAGTATGTTGCATTTCTGCTACACTTTACGTACGCAGTCCAGTGAGTTCCTGGACCGCTACTTGTATCAAGATTAATAATAGCACACTCATTAGCATACGGTCCTGATTTGGGCAAAGAGTCCTTTATAAATACACCTCTGAGGTTCCTCACCCGCAACTGGGTAGCAAATCTATGTAGCTCGATATCTGTAAGTGCTCGATTCGGTAAGTTTACCGTGGAAATTTTTGCATTTTTGGAGGTGCTAAAAAAAGTCTTAATCCTGAGGAATAACCCACATCTACGTTTTCCTAGTGATATTGCCTCCATTGTTTGGTTATGCCGTTGGCTTTCTTTGAGCTGTTCGTTGGCTGCTTTGGTTTCATTCACAGTTTTTGCAATTGCTGCAGCACCTCCGGCGACAGATCCCAACGCCCCGAGCGCCGCAAAAATTGGTATCAATGGCAGAAAACCTCCTGTTTTAGGTACAGGTATTACTCTGACAGGCTTCACGCTCTTGTTTCTCTTAAGCTTCTTTGTTGCGCTCATAGCTACCTTTAGGGCATCTTTAATGGTATTGAACTTTTGACCTTTTACAGCCAAGCGTGCTGCTTTCAAAAGTTTACTGAATGTCAGTTTTCCACCACGTTTTTGTTTTGTTTGCAGATTTACGACGAGGTCTTCTAACTGATTGTGTCTTACAACCCATGCCAAGTTTTATTTTAGCCTTCATGGTGGCGATCACCCCTAGAGCAGCAGCTTTCTCACCAATTGATGAATCAATAGAATGAAGTCGTTGCTTGGCTTTGTCTAAAAGAAACTTGTCGGCTTGGTGTCTTTGTTGCAAGCTTTTTTCCTCTGCGTAGGCAATATCGTGCTCTCTGCAAGCCTCATCCAATTTGTTTACACCTCTATCGCCTCTAGCCAACCGCTTGCTCAGTTTTGTGCCAGGCCCGCAAAAATTATATCCAGGAATGTGCAATGTGCAAGATTATCAATCAAGCGATTCACAACTCCGTTCCCAACAGTAGTGTGTTTTCGACTACAAGTTGGTTGAGCAGTAACAGAATAAAATGGAAAGAAAGGAAAAAAATCAATGTTGGGATGGTCTCTGAGTCATTTTTAGTCGTTCTGCGTGCTTTGTCCGTTTTTAAAAATTGCGACATTGTCCAAAATGATCGTTTTTTGACCAAGTTTGAAATGAGCTACGAGGTTCTAATTTTGCTAATATGGTTCGTAGGGACTCTTCTACAAATCCTCAAAATATTTTTCGAATCGCTCGTCGACTAATATGAGTTTCTTAGAACACTCCATACTGAGAGCAAACACCCTGTATAATAAAGGTGTTTGAAAATTATATCAGTCATGTCTTTAACATTCACACTGAAAGGTCGTAGCAGTGTCTTATCTGCAGACTTTTATCCACCAATCAATTTGAATCCAAATTGTAGTTATTCATTAGCTCTAATTGGTTTCCACACATACAATACTATACCAAACATTGAAGAAGGACCAAATAAATTTTACTATAAGGATAATGGTGTAGAAAAATTGATAACCATCCCTACTGGTGCATATGAGATAACACACATTGAAGACTACCTACAACAACAGCTTAATTCAACCAATACTGTTGTTTACAAATCGGAAATTCTTTCATTGAAACCAAACAACAATACATTAAAGTGTGGATTGAAATGTAAATATGAAATCGATTTCACCAAGAACGATGGTATCGGAACGTTATTAGGATTTTCAAAAAAAATTCTACCACCAAACCAATTTCATTCATCAGATCAACCGGTAGAAATTATCAAGGTCTTATCAATTCGTATTGAATGTAATATAACAACAGGATCATACTACAATAGTCAACAATCACATACAATTTATGAATTTGCACCTGCTGTAGATCCAGGTTATGCTATAAATATTGAACCAAAAGATCATATATATTTACCGATATTGAATAAACGTTCCATTGACAATTTAACCATTAAGGTAGTTCCTCCGCGACAGTCCAGTCAAAAAGTTTTGGATTATTACTAACGTTAAGTATTTTAGCAGTACTGTGACTGTACGATATGTTTTTTTAACGTGACTGTACTACTTTCACTACTATATACCCTATACGTATACACGCATACTATGATATAAAATTCTGTATGGAAATGTGGCAACGTCGCATTATTATTATTATTCTTATTTCTCCTATACCCTATACCACTAACCACTAAAACTTTACGTATAATTTATACGCACAGTAAACAACTTGCCATTATTATCCAAATAAATAAATAATTATGTGTGATCGTATTCGTTATAAAGGAAAATTTATTAAAAAAAAAGTACTCGAAAAAAAATTAAAGATGCTCGAAAAGAAAAAAGAAAAGGTAACGATACCAGTAAAACTAACCTATGTGAAGGCTTTCGTGTAGTGGATTTAAAATTTTTAGCCCAAAATTTGAAATGTGCACTATGTCATGAAATACTTAGTCTTGAAAATATTGTACATGAACATCATTTAGGGTTGAATTCAATCTTAAAGGTTAAATGCACAAAATGTGATACAATAACAGTAGTTCCAACGGGTAAAACTCATCGCATAGATGGTAGTCAATCTAAACATTCTGACATCAATACAGGCGTAGTTCTTGGTAAGTTCAATAAATATTCATTCTCCATTAATATTTAATAAAAAATATTTATTAATGTTATATCATTAAATATATTTATTGTCAAAATTAATAATAAATAAAAGGATTTCTCTATAAGATTTATTATCTAATTTTAAAATTCATTAATAATTGTTATTAATTATTAATAAATAAAAGCTGAGAAGTGTTCTCATTAAAAATATTAAAGTAGTTTAAATTTCGCGCTATTTCTTTCTGCTCTGACATTTTATTTTTGTAACAACGTTGCCACATCGTTTCCATGTTATCCGTCTCTATATCCCCTCCACAGAAAATTATCGCTGAAACCAGTTGTTTATTTTCATTTTTTATCGAAACTACGTGGTAAATAATTTCGAGTTTTCTTGTATATTATCTAAACATAGTATTTTAACAAATAATAGTTTTTCATAGAGATGGTGAAAGTGGTTCATTGATAAATAAAAATGAATTGATCATTTTCCCACGCTTCTCCTATGCTACGTGTACAATTTATGTCATTTTTAATTGCAAATATCTCATAATTGACGTGGTAAATGATCTTAAAATTTTAACAGCACGTGTATTAAACATTTATTAGCTTATAATCAGAGTTTTGAGAAATTCTTGAAATATTGCTTTCACAACCGTACTACCTTAAAGTGTTAGATCAAAACGGTATCTTGGTGAATTTTCAAAAAGAAGAAATTGATATTAGATTAGAATTGAAAAAAAAGGAATTAGTTTTTCATAGTAATAGTAGTGGTGGGGGTAATTGTAATAAAATCCCTCAGATTCAATCATCCCCCATTAGTAAGTCATCATCATCATCATCATTAACACAAGCAAGTATTCAAATATTAAAAGATCTTGGTTATAATATCCGAAAAACTACAAATATACAAAAAATTAAAGTTCGACGATAGTATTGAAAAAGAAGAATATCACACGTATCATTCAACAATTTCATCCTTTCAAAATAATAATGAAATCGAAATCAATATCAATCAACAGGATATATTTATTTCATTTTGTGAATCATTTCTATATTTAACTTGTACATTTGAAGAGATTGCTAGTGCAGCATCCACTGGTGATTGTGAATTAACTAATAACTTTGGAGCATATCTATTCGATTCAATTGCATATGAATTAAATGGTATAGAAATAGAAAAAGTACGAGATGTTGGAACAACAACAACTATTAAAGGTCTATTGTGTTATAATCATGATGAGAGTAGGGCTTTAGAAACCGCTGGTTGATGTCCTGATAGTGGTACAATAGTAACTCTAGCATCTGATAAGAAATCTGTGAATCTACGAATCCCATTGTCATTTCTATTTGCTTGTTTTCACGATTACAAGACAATCATCAATGGAAAACACAAGATTCGATTAGTACGCAGTCGATCTGATGATAATTGTTATCGTAGTAGTGGAACAAAAATAGCCACAGTTAAAATTCAATACTTATGCTTAAAATTGAAACATGTATATCCAAGTGATCAATCGAAAGTATATCTTTTAGATCAAATGAATAAAAATATTCCAATTCAAATTGGATTCAGAAATTGGGGGTTACTTGAATTACCCTCATTAAGACAAACTAAGAAGGATATATGGAGCGTTAAAACAACCACCAATCTTGAACGACCAAGATATGTTATCATAGATTTCCAAACGGATCACAAAGACAATCCAAAAATGGAAATTAGTAAATTTGATCATGTAAAATTAACCAATCTTCGTGTATGGTTGAATTCACAATGTTATCCGTATGAAAATCAAAATTTTGATTTCGCAAAGAATGAATATACGGAAGCTTATCATATAGATTTCCATCGTGATTTTCATAATAATCACACATCAACTCCAACAACAACCTATACAAATTTTGCATTTCGAACGATTTTCGTTATTGATTGTTCAAACCAAAACGAAACCATACAATCGTCAACAGTGGATGTTAAATTAGAATTTGAAAGTAGTGAGAACTTTCCTAATTAAACTAGAGCTTATTGTATTATTATACATGATAAATTGTTTGAATATTATCAATTAACAGGAATTGTAAGAAATAATTTTTAAAACACGAAATTATTAATTTTTAATATTTTGTATTATCTTTGTTGTTTGAAATAAAAACAAATAATTTACAAATTGCTCAAAAATAATTCTTTATCAATTTTTATGTGGTTTCTAAATTTCCAAAAGAACCAAAGAAAAAGTTGATAATTTTGTTGAAAATGACTTCATTTCTCCCTCTTTATGTTGGTTTTTAGTTTTCCGTTTTTATGATAGCGCAATTGAATTTTAACTTATAAAATTCAGTATTTAACAAAACACGGACAAAGATGGGTATGTATAAGCAAATTTTAGTGATTTTCTTTAAATAATTTGATTATAACTTTTAGATCAAGTTAAAGAATTCAACAAACATGTAAGTTTTCTTTGATTATTTCTTACAATTATTTCTAATTTTGTGTTTTGTAGTTTAATATGCCATAATAGAGGGGGGTCACGCCCTCCCTATTTATGGTACTTTAGATAGTTATTTCAAAATTGCTGTAAATAACAAAATTTACAGCGCGAAATTAGGCCCAGACGGGTATACCGCCTGGGTACGAATTACAAGTAAGCATTTTTTAGTAATGAAATTTCGTGTAACTTAATGCTTATTAATTTTTTAGATAAATCTGATCCATCACCACCACCACCACATCCAAATATGGATGTGGTACCCCCGACTATAACATCAATTATTTATTAAAGAAAATTGAAATAATATGAGTATTGTTTTTTCCTTTTCCATTTCCTCTAATTTTCAGTGATTGGTATTTTGTTGACAGGGTGTTGACAAGGCTTGTCTGCACAAATTTTGACTTTGTGCGCAGGCGAAGTCAAGACTAGACTTTACTGCGCAAGGGTTGTTGTTTCAAAAATTTTGACGTCACACCGCCATTTCAAATTACCCGCTACATTCTTTTCTGCGCAGGCGGATATTTTTGGGTGTGTCAAGACTCCTGACTACCGCCATCTTGAAATTTCAAATTATCCGCTACATTCAAGGCTAGACCTTTCTACGCAGGCGCGTATTTTTGGGTGTAGACTCCTGACGTCACACTAGCGCCATCTTGAAATTTCAAATTATCCGCCATGTTGAGCGCCATCTTGTCTCTAAATGTAGCGCAAGTCGCACAAGAGAGGGTAGGCAACCAGATATACATAAAACGCAACTTGGACTTCCGGTCGTAAATCGGCACATATATACTACTATGCTCAAATATTATTGGCTGCTTCTAATGTCCTTATCAAATTACATCCTAATGTGAATTTGGGAAAATTTCGTGAAAATTGTCTAACAATTGTACTTTTGTTTGCTTATTCCATCAGCCTTAGATTTCAAATTCATAAAACGCTGACGTTTGTCATATTTACTATATTTTGCTTACTCAGCTATCATGTCTTGAGTGGGAGTAGGAAGGAGTTGACATTAACGTGATTGGACACGTGGCTTAAAAGCTCCACCTTCCACAGATGTTAAATCGTATAAATAGCCGTGTTTCTTCAATAGATTTATTCATTCAAAGCTTAATAACATTAAAAAAATAAACAGTAGTGCATACAAAATGAAAATCAAAGTGGTTGACATTCAAGGGTTCTCAATACCTGAGTTTGTGGTGAGAGAGCTTTCCATCACTGATGGAACGTGGGAGGCACATTATCTATTCAAGCCTGCAGGGTCACTGTGTACCGTGCACACTTATTTTAAGAAACAAGTTCGTTATCTGGAAAATCATCACCATAAGCTCTGTTATGAGTATGGTGCGATTGAACAGGATAAAGTGGGTGATATCCTGAGAAAACACCTTGTGGAGCAGCCTGTAGACGTAATATACGTCAAAGGTGCCATCAAAAAAAACTTTCTTATCCAAACTCTGGGCAACCAGTGCCCAAGAGTCATCGACCTAGACGTCAAAGGCAATTGTCCTAGGTTGCCTCAAGAATTCACAATGTGCATGAACCACTACGACCCTATAACGTACTGTTCCTGGAACAATGTAAAGTTTATATACAAATGTGTGTGTGAGGAACTACCTCAGTAAGAGTGTGTTCAATATCAATCTTACTTTAGTTCTTACTACTACT
The DNA here is from genome assembly GCA_039776855.1 of Mylabris sibirica. Taxonomy (NCBI): domain Eukaryota; kingdom Metazoa; phylum Arthropoda; class Insecta; order Coleoptera; family Meloidae; genus Mylabris; species Mylabris sibirica. The sequence continues at coordinate 4,447,192 of CM077840.1, read as the reverse complement.
AATACTATATGTATCAGTAACAGAATGGAGTTGATAGTTAAAATAAACGAATCAAGCTGTATAGAATGTGTACGAATACCACTTTAATGCAGCAATATTTTCCAACAAATCTGATAATGGTACCATCAATTTGTTGTATTACTTGGTCAACAAGGAAGACTTTATAATACCCGATGCGGTGTTTTCGTGGATGGCCAAGCATTCAGCAAGCCTAAGTGCATACACTGTGTGCAGAATTATGGAAAAGAAAATACAGGTTGACAATTTCGTTGATGAACTAGTTGAGGCATGTGAAGATATGAACATTGTGTCATTGACGTTAGACTCTCTGATGGCTCTGCCATTTGAGAAATGTGATAAGCAACAAGCTTCAGCATTCAAATTCTTTATCTGGAGAATGCTTGACAATGGTGTCTATTGCATGTGCGAAGAGGGCCATCCAGTAGAGAACATAAAGAAGAATTACAAGCCGATAAATTCCTGTATCGATAGAGCCGTGTGTGAATCCGCCTACCTGGCGAACCACAAGGCATTGAAAATTTTTATTGCTGCTGTTGGGTTAAAAAAGATGAAATACAAATTTCAACTGCGTCACAACGAAGAGCATCTGAGAATTAAAGGATGGATAGAATTAAACATTGCTAAAGGATTAAACAATCCTAAAGCTCAACTTGGATGGACCAGTGGACCGGATTCTGCGGTCTGGCCTTCAACAAAATTTTCTGATTATCAGAAAACCATGTCTTTATTGTACGCTATTTTAGATAATGAATAAAACACTTCAACCAATAAAAAGACTTGTTTCTTATTTATACTTCATTGTAAACTTTGCATGTCACATTACACAAAACTTAATAGAAACAAAAAAACAAACAACAAAAAGGGATTAAGAAAGTATGTAAATTACGATGACGCTCTTGCTATGTTCCTTGAAGGTATATATTTGGCGATCCGGTCATGAATTATCAGACAATATGCTGTTGTCTTATCAGGAATATTTCTGCTTGTTTCAAACTCAATTCTTATGTCAACAGGGCTTCGTTTTACTTGTTCATTTTGCTTAGAGCAATCAATAATTGCTAAAGGTGCCATTCTCTTAAATTCGTCAGGGTTAAGGAGAGGCTCTCTAGATTTACCCAAAAAATTTAAAATTAACAACAAATTGATTAAAAAATAGTGAATATCGAATGAAAAATAACAGATAATTTAATAAAACACATGGTCAACTAACTATACCGTAATCAATTTTCAAAAATAATTGTGATGGTCGTTTTGGTTAATTTTTAATTTACATATAACATTCTAATTTTAACTTTGCTTTGGTTCTACATTTTGATTCATCTATCAGTTAATATACAACGCCGCTCCCAACTAATAATAGCCGCGTGCTGAGTGGGGGCGTTTAAGTAATTTTAAGATAATTTTAAGAAAATTTCAAAATTTATAACAATCAAAATTCTATTTCATCTGCTTCTTTTGCAAGTAAGTAAATATCTTTCGAAATTGATAATAACCTTTTAATTAATTTATGTACTTATTTCACACAGAGAAATCTTCAAAAAACAGACAATTAAGAAGTGATATCAAATGATAGATTGTAACAAAAACTTGTTGGTTGTGTATAGTAGAGTAAGGGCGTTTTCACACACAACGGTAAAACCGGTGCCGGAGCCGGACCCGGTGCCGAGTTCAATGTTTTTAAATGTATGCTTTCACACACAGTCCACCCCGGTAATACAACCGGCCCGGTAATACAACCGGCCCGGTAATACAACCGGCCCGTTTTCCGGTAGCCGAAGATCTTTCACACACACCGGAAAACCGTAGCCGGCCCCCGCCCCGGTGCCGACTTCAATGTTATTAAATGTATGCTTTCACACACACTCCGGCCCGGTTATATAGCCGGTTTGATCTCCGGCAGCTTTTTTTGCTCGAGAAAGTGTCAACCCACCGAAGATATATAGATAGATAAATTGGCGATGACAGAAATATTGAACTAGACCACCCTGGGGTAGGCCCGATAACAGGATAGTTGTTTGTAAAATTTAGCAGATACAATATACATACATCCCTGCATATGTACCTATGTAGCTAGGTGTGTATGTATAATTAATTATGGTGACAGCAAATCTTGCAAATTTTCTAAATTTGAACAAGCGTCATCAACAATAAACGAAAAATTTATTATTGCCCTTCAAAATTTTATTACCACGATTTCTAAATTCTCCAAGGGCTATAAATTTCTCTTAAATTGCCCTGCTTGTAATTGATTTCCAGTAAAAATTTTGTCATATATGATTCGCTATTTTAAAAAATAGACAAATAGAAACGTAGTACACAATAGTAGCCCACTAGTTGCATGCCGTTCGTTCTTCAGATAAACAACAATGAACAAATTCGAGTGTGATGTGTATACGTTTATCGAGGTAGTAGAAAGTAAACCTTGTTTATGGGATAAAACCCTGGACTGTTTTAAAGATCGGTTGGAAAAACAAAAGGCGTGGTGTGAAATTTGTGAATTTTTTGATGAAAGCTTCAAACTTAAAAACAAGAAAGAACAACAAAAAAGAGGTAAGTTGCATATATTTTCAAATGCATTTGTAGGTATACAATATTTCAAATTTTGTTCATTTGCCATGGTAATGCACCCTCAGGACTGACGAAATAGTCCGCAAAACGGTCTCTGATAGCATTTGCTCTCCTTGTTGCTCTCTCAACTGACACTGTTGGCAGATTATATAACCCTTGACTTGTGTACATGTCATCAGATCTATATCCATCCGTTCCCATCGTTATATTGTGCAAAATCACACATGCTTTTATAATATCTTTCGATAGCTTTTTTGAAACATTCAATGGTCGATGAAAAATTCTCCATCTATTATTTAGTATACCGAAAGCACATTCTACATATCTTCGAGCTCGACACAAACGATAATTAAATATTCTACTCCGCTCATTTAAATTATGTCCTGCATAGGGCCGCATTAAAGTTTCTGAAAGAGGGAATGCTTCATCACCCACAAGTACAAATGGTAAAGTGTCACTCCTGTTAACATTGATGGTGCAAGGGGGTGGAACTTCAAGTCGATTTTCCAATAACATTTTAAAAAAAGTTGTCTGCTGGAAAATTGACGAGTCAGAATCTTTTCCATAAGCTCCTACATCGACATATATAAATTTGTATTTGGAATCTACGATTGCCATAAGCACTATCGAAAAGTAACCCTTATAATTTAAATTCATTGATCCACTATGTGGAAATCGAATAGTACGCACATGCTTTCCATCAACTGCTCCTATACAATGTGGAAAGTGTGCCGATTGTCTAAAACCGCATTCGATACTTTTCCATAAGTCTCTTGTTGGTCGGGGCAAAAATTCTTCTTTTAATACTTCCCACAACGTATGGCACACTACCTGCACAATATTACTGATTGTACTTATACCTAATCTGTAGGTGTAATGGAGATCAGTAAATGTTGTCCCTGTTGCTAGGTATCTGTAATAAAGAAAAAAAACCAATTACAAGAAATGTTGAGCGTAATTTGTATTTTTTAATTCTTCTTTGCAGTCCAGTTAGCCACTGCGAAATGGCAAAATATCAGGGACGCCTTTATCAAATCGTTGAGAAAAAAATCTGGACAAGCCTCAACGAAGAAGTACATCTACCACAACCACCTACAGTTCCTAACGAAGGTCGTACAGAAAGACGATACAGAGTCGAGTATCGCGGACTTGCCACAATCCGTCGAGGTTATGGAGAAAAACGAAACAAGTTTCACAGAAAATACAGAAATCCCAGGACCCAGTCGACCTTCGAAAACGCCACGGCTACAAGAGCAAATTGATAGAGAAATTTTAAAATTATTACAAGAGAGTAAAACAACTCCAGATCCCGATGAAGCGTTTTTCCAATCGATTTTACCTTCAGTTCGCCAGATGTCCGAAGATGACAAGATTGATTTTAGAATGACTGTCCTTCAATTAATAAAAGATATAAAAAATCGCCCTAATCAAAAACTACCTTTACTATCTCCTACCACTTCCTCCACAACCTTTTCCTCACATTCTTCCTCCAATTCAATACCCTCTAGTTTGAGTTCCACTTCCCTTGAAAATTAGTATCATCAATCCCACTAATATTTTCAATAAATATTTTCAATAAATAATATTACTATATATACAGTAAAATAATATATATTTATATGTATATGTATTTTCACCTACCTTATTGTTACCGCCATCATCTCCTTTGGTGGCACAGATGCTCTCATCAAAGTGTTCTGCCGTTGAATACGATCAGACACACGCTGCACTAAATAATCAAAAATATGTGTTCTCATGCGGAAATAACTATGAAACTTCCTCTCGTCTTCACGTAACTTCTCAAAAAGTATATAAAAACTTCCTTCTAAGTATTTCACACGTAACAATGGGTGTACCCAATATTTACGTTTAGCGCGTCTGTACTTTCTTTGTAAATGTAATGCAATTAGAAAACTCGGTTTTGTTACTTTGAAATCCATCTTGAATGAATCGTTAACAAGGTCAAACTGAACGACGGCTCCGATAAAACCGGTGTGTGTGAAAGTCTACAAAACCGCTGCCGGAGTTATAGCCGGTTCCGGTCCGGCAGAAACCGGTGTGTGTGAAAACGCCCTAAGTGTTGATGTTTATAAAGTTTAATACTTATGTAAGAAATTGTATACATTGTATCTAGGGTGCTGAAGATGGCAATAAAGCTGAAACCGGTCCACCGTCAATGATTTAATTTTTTTAAATTTTCCTTGGGAAGAACGAAAAAATAAGTTATGGTTAATATTCGTAAGAAACACCAGGAATGGACAATAATCGTAATCTTTCAAATAGTTCAAGAGTTTATATACAAGTTTTTCTAGAATTTATTTTATGTTTCTAAGTTCTATGTTACCGTTTGTTTTAAAAATAATAAAGTTTAAAAATATCAAAGTCGTATGTTTTTTTTCAAAATCAAAAAATTTCTACGATTTCTGTCAAAATCAAGATAAAACTGTTAAAGATACATCGGCTTTTGATAAAGAATCTAGGATAATGACATAACTGTTGAAAATAGGTATAGGCAAGTTATATCAAGTCGATGCAGAATTGAATTCTGCATCCGACTACGTAAAGATATACAGGGTGTCTCATTTGAAAAAATGAACTTTTGTACTTTTGAAGATAATCTAATCGGTTATCAAATTTTGGACATCCTGTATGCGATAAATCAATTGTCAATATGGATTTCGAAAGTACTATTCTCCTGCTTCAGTTTACCGCAAACGCGTTTATCACCAATCAAAAATTGGTTAAAATGGCCTCTGTTAACGATAATGCTAAAACTGTAGAAATTTTCCAAAAAAATCAAGATATCTGAGAAACAGTTGAAAATAGGTATAGGGAAACCCAATGAAACTCATCATAAAATTTCCTGAGAAATCCAAAACTGAAATAAAATACTGGGTGTTCCATTTAAAATAAGGAAGTTGATAGCAACTTCTGGTATAACCGGAAGTGGTGCGACCTTGAAAATATTTTATAATAAAAGTAAAATATGAGTTATTCCAAGTCTCAAATTTTCAAATCTCTAAGGTCTTTGTAACCCCAAAAACTTCTAACGAACGGCTTCGGTGAGAAGCCCTGTATAATAAATAATAATCAATGTAAATTTTTTTTAATAAGTTTGGGTGTCAAATTACAAACGCGTTTTACTTGAAAACCAATCGACAGATTTTGATGCAATAAACTTTGAAATAAAGTACAACTTTATAAGGGAATCTTGTTGTCCTTGAAAAGTCCTCTAAAGCCGTAGGTATATACCAAATTTTCCTGTTTTTCTTCTTTTAATTATTGGTATCAAATTACAAATACAATTTACTATTTAACGGTGACAAATTGAGGAAATATCAATATTATCAATTTTGCACTATATTCAAGGCTCTCTCAAGCTAAATACATTTCTTCCTGGGAAAATTTATATTCGCTCTCCTCTGTAGCTCAAGTAAACTATAATGCTGTGTGGTGGGGATAATTCAATGTGTATAGATAAGCGGGCGCGTTGTTTGGTTTAATTCATACATATACATATAAAAAGTGGATAAGCAGGCGCGTTGCTTGTATCAATTTATATAGATAAACAGTGTGACAAAATGGGTAAGTGATATAATAAATACATTTCTTTCTGAAATAATTTATATTCGCTCTCTTTGTAGCTCAAGTAAACAATAATAATAACAGCAACAACAACAACAAAAACGTAGTTACAGGTAATTTCATTACGTTATCAAATGTTTCCTAACTACTAAATAAACTTTATCTTTCTTAACCCATATGAACCTACCGTCCTTTTAGAAGGACAGAAGTTTTCTGTACACCTGGGACTGTCTTCAGCGTCTAAGATGTAGATGGCGCTGTTTTCGGTGCCTTTATTAAGTGTCATTAACTGTCACTTCATAGTTACGAGTCGATTTGATAAAATTTCTTGCATTTTTTAAATACTTTTGTGAGCTAGTGTTTTTTGTTTTTGTGCAATGGACAATAGGAGTTAAGGGTTATGTAATCTATTGACGGCTGTGGTTGCAGCAGCGTGGTGCATTGTTTTGTCACGAAATTGAGCTATGATTCTACATATATCCAAAGTTATTTCGCCCCATGCTAAAGCACACAGTAAGGTCGAAACTCAGACGTCCTTTTAAAAGGCCAGTAGGTCTTTCTACTACTTTTGTGATCATTGTAATGATTTTGTTAATTTTTGTGTGTAGTTACTGGAAGAAGCCACTGACGTTGGCTGAACTCACAGAAGCGCTAGAAAATGACGATACCTTTGAAGTACCAAACAATATTACAATTTTCCCCCCAGTAAACGCGAATGATTGTCTTACTGACGAAGACTCTGGTGACGATGACGACGTAATTATTGATAATTTACCAGGCAGCCAACTGAGGGCAGAGTCTGAAATCACCGGAAATAATTCCCATGATCAATATGATTCTGAAGACGAACTGCCGCTTGCAAGATTGGTAGTTCGGAAGCCAAAGAAGTTAAAAGAATTTGGGTATTCAAAACAAGATTTACAATCAAATTTCAAAGAATGGTCTTCAGTACAAACGGCGAGAAATCAGCAATCTCCTGTATCTTTGTTCAAGCAATTTTTTGACGATGAAGTCATTGAACAGATTATGCAATTTTCCAATAATTATGCTCTACAAAATAATCGTCTAGGAGACATAACGAAAAATGAGATTCTCTGTTTCATAGGCGTGTTACTATTAAGTGGTTATTCTTCTGTCTCTAGTCGCAAAATGTATTGGGAAAATGCAGATGACACACAAAATAAGTTAGTTTCTGAAGCAATATCAAGAGATCGCTTTCAGTATATAATGAAAAACATTCATTGCTGTGACAATACTCAACTTGACAAAGATGACAGATTTTCAAAAATGAGACCATTATTCGATTCCCTCAATAAGGAGTTTTTTGAATATGCTCCAGTGGAAGAAAATCACAGCATCGACGAAGCCATGGTTCCCTATTTCGGGCGTCATGGTTGTAAGCAATTCATCCGCGGGAAACCTATCCGTTGGGGCTACAAACTTTGGGTGGGAGCAACGAGACTTGGATATATAGTTTACTTCGATCCATACCAGGGCTCTTCTTCCAGACTACCTCAAGAATACTCTCATTTGGGACTGGGTTCAGCAGTCGTACTTCAATACTCAGATGTTTTATTGAATATGCCATATAGTCCCTTTCACTTGTTTTTCGATAACTATTTCACTTCGTTGTCGCTTCTCAAAGAATTGAGGATAAGAAACATACGCGGTACGCGAAGTCCACTAATAAATTCAAAAGAAATGAAGAAAACAACAAGAGGAAATTACGATTATGCTTTAGTGGACGACGATCTCGTCATATGCAGATGGAACGACAACAGCGTTGTGACTTTAGCATCTAATGCTGCTTCAGTTTTCCCCTTGCACAAAACTAAACGTTTTTCCCAAGCCGCAAAAAAAACACGTTCTGGTCGACCAACCTTCAATTGTAAAATTGTATAACGAAAACATGGGTGGAGTAGACAGAAGTGACCAGAATATTGGACAATACCGAATTACTATTCGTGGAAAGAAGTGGTATTTTCCCTTGCTAGCTCATTCGATTGATATGGCAGTTCAAAATTCTTGGCATCTGCATAAAACAAACTTGGGAACACTTGACCAACTTTCTTTTCGAAGATCCATCGCCACCGGTCTACTGGAAACACACAAGCGAACCACAAAACGAGGACCGTCTAAGTCCTCAAAAAATCTTCATGAACATTCCCGATATGATGGAATTGGCCATCTCATAATTTACAGAGAAAATCAACTGAGATGTGCTTTTTGTCATAAAAAAGTAAATTTCGCTTGTAGCAAATGTAACGTTAGTCTTCACCCTAAACATTGTTTTTTTAGTAATCATACCCTAGAGTAGAATTGCATTTATGTAACTTAATTTATCTACGTATCAATACATTATTTTGAAAATTATGTGTTTACATCTAGTATCCTATAAACCTACCGTCCTTTTAAAAGGACGGTGCCATGAGGGCAATATAGAGATGTCAGAATTTTTTTAGTATTTTTTACAGGTTCTAGAATGCTAACTAAATATTTTCTGAAATTACTACCAGCAAAATCAAAAATAAATAGTTTTAGGGTTAAATGGGTTAATATAAAAGGAAGAAGAAAATTGGGATGATGATATCAACCCTGGTGCTTTGACATTAATAGGGGATGGTACCTCTCACAGGGTGAGTCTTACAAGATTTCAAATATTCAACATATTCATACATTTTATTTCAGAAGCCCTAGAGCGAATTGAATTTAATAAAAAGGAGGCTCTGAGAAGTAAGACAGAGAATTTATTCTGTTATTTCAAATCCATGATTTTGTAAATTTTTAGAATTATCAAAACGGAAAGCAGAAGAGCCCTATGAGCAGTGCAATGATAGTGGTCCACTACATGTAGCCACAAAATGGCAAAAATATTGGTGATTTGAAACGAACACACACACACACACAGCCGTTGTAATAGCACCAACAACAATGTAGTTTCGTTAGCTGGGCAACCCTTTACAGTAGACAACCGTATTGGTGTAGTTCGAAGAGTGTATGCTACAATTTTCTAGAGGAAGACAATTACTGTCGCAGAAATGGGCGTAGTTTCAATTAAGGCTGCGATATATTGCAACATTACTGTCTGCCACTTTAGACATCGTTAGGTTCCTGTCTACCGATAGTTTAGCATTTTTGTTCATTAATTTTCTATGATTATTGTAGTGGAAAAATTGTAAAATTTAATAAAATACACGTAAATTTATTAAATATATATAATTGCTTATATTGCGTTTCAATATTCCATAACCACTATCATCCCTATAAACTGACACATCCCTCCCCGGTGTGACCTTTATAAATTCTCATCATTTTCATTTATCGTCTTAGTCAACGTTGGTTAGCTTACAATTGCACACGCTCATATAGTCGATAAATCAAAATGAAACTCATAGTTGTTGATATACAGGGCTTTAGCGTGCCCAATTTTATGGTGAAAGAGCTAACATTATTTGATGGTAAGAAGTGTGCACATTACTGCTTCAAGGCTGATAGACCATTCTCAGAAGTATCTAGGACCTATCAACGACAAATTAGATACTTGGAGAATCATCATCATAGTGTCCCATATGATTTTGGTTACTTAGAACAAGAATAAGATAACGCTATATCAATTCTTCATTAATTGATCGTTGTTCTTAGTTCATATTTAATACACCGAGTTTACAAATATTCAATTCAATATTAATCGGGTGGCGTCCTATACTGTAAACATTATTAACCTTGACGTGGAAAAACGGCATTAAGTGCGCGAATGCGCCGCCGTTAATTCTGATAAAGTCTATTCACGATGCATTTAGAAAGTTTACAATTGACAGACAGTCAGTGACGTCACACGCGGACTGAAAAATAGTACCAATAAAAACGCGGCAAAATTCAAATTATTAAGATGTACGTATAGTTATGCATTGTCGGACTGTTATTATTTATTAATTAAATAAATCCAATTAAATGTGAAAACTAAAACATTTATTAAAACAATTTTTTACATGAGAAAATAATGTCATGAAAAATAAATTGAAATTGAAATTGAATTGAATTGAAATAAAATACATAAAAATATATAAATACAAAAAAAAATAAACAATAAAAAATTAATAGGAAACAAAAATTAATTTTCTAATTCACTGTCGCTGGAATCACTGCTAAAATCTATTACTATATCATTAGTAATGATTTCCCTTTCCCTGTTGCAGTATTCCATGATTATTCTATGGGTATGCCTAAAGTAATTACTCCATTGATTAGGAGTAACACTTTTGACGGCATTTTCCCAAGCTTCGGTTGGATTTTTCCCCACTAAAACCTGCTGGTCATAGAACCGCTTCGCCTGACTCCATACCATTTCTATTGGATTGAAAATGCAATGGTATGGAGGCAAGCGGAGCAGTTCATGACCAGCTTCCCGAACAACCCTATCTACAACAAAAGTTTTTTCATTTATTATTTCTTTACATCGTAACATTAATGCTTTTTTTGTTTCACAACCTTCTATGTTGACTTGTCTTTTCTTTAACCACTCCTTCAAATCTGCTTTCCTCCAACTATTATTTGGTTGTCTTTCCTCCTGGCGACTGTGATAACTGGCATTAGCCATAATTATAAGGGATGGTTCCTCCAGACTTACCACCAGATCTTTCATCCAACTTTCAAATTTTTCGGCATTCATCTCTGAATGGCAGTCTGATGTGGGGCTCTTTTGAGATTTAAATATTTGCCCCACATTTGGAACCCATCCCTTTTTTGTTCCAGCATGTAAAACAATATATCGTGCTAAAATAAATATGCATGCCTTTAGGGTTATAATTTTTGATTTAATGAGAATCATCATACCTCCATCTCCAGTACTTCGCTTTACAGACCTCGTATCTTTATCCTGCCACGACCTACGGACGGTCCCATTGGTATAAACCCAGGTTTCATCTAAGACTACTACTTGTCTTTTGATGGAATTGAAATTTTCGACGTATTTTTGTAAAAAAATTCGTCGTTTAGTTTTTACGTCTGGTCGTTCCATCAAAAGACGTCTGTTGTCGTCTTTGACGTACAAGAAACCCAGGTTTTTCAACAATTTGAATAAGCTGGTCCGTCCGTAGTCGTAAAGTTCTTTGTTTTACTGTTTTTTCTATAAAAATAACAAAAATACCTTTAATATCAAATAATTAAATATAAAAAATCTTTAAAATCTGAAGAATAAAGGAAACAAAAAACTAAAAAAACTGAAGCGAAAACGAAAACTGATAATATTCCTGCTCAAAGCTTACTCTCTTTATACATGTTATAAATAACATTACGGACTTGTTTATGATTCTCGTCCAAATCAGCATGAGCCGGTTTTTTCTTAATGGACTGTACAGGTGTAGTTGTTTCACTTATCGGTCCGTCCTTGTATTTACTTACCGAAGCAACACTTACCCCTAGACATTTTGCGGTCACCTAAAATTATATTTGTACTAAAATTCACCAAAAAAGAACATTTATTACCTGAATCGGATGTCCCAAATGTAAAGCCTGGCTTTTAAAAAAAGCGTAAGCATTTTTTATCATTTTTTGGGCCGACAGATTATTACAGCACATTATTTTGTCCCTTTTGTTTGTTGATGTACTTGGGATCTAAAATGCTTAAAAATTAATAAACATGTACACTTATTTATTTAACAATGAATCTAACAGCATCACTACTGTTTAGATCGTCTATTCCCATGTTGGAATACATTAAAAAATCTATTAATCTATAAACTGTAATAAAAATAGTTTTAATTTTACAATAAATTTAATAAAATTTAACACATTACAGTTCAAAAACAATTGTTCACTATATCACTCACAGAGTTAATAAAATGTTATCAAAAGAAAAAACCACAAAAAAACACAGAAAACACAAATTAACCACAAAATCGAACCAACTAGGAAATCAAACAACACTCTTAAATTAAAAAGTTTAAGGTTATGTTTGAAAAATGTAAACAATCGTGTAGGAATTTATGAGCCAATGGTACCAACGGAAGATATTGCTCTCTCTCTCACATATTTGTATTCAAAACTGATTGACCTTCAACTATTAAGTTGGCTGCGAATTCAAAACTTTCTAAAAGGATCGTGAATAGACTATAGTATTAAAAGCAGCCAAGATCAGTAGTAGCCCAGTAGTTTAGATGGAAGAACATCAGACCGGCAATCTGAAGGTCGTGGGTTCGATTCCCACCTGGTCTCACGCTTTTCTTGGTTGCATATCGGTGATAACGCTATATCAATTCTTCATTAATTGATCGTTGTTCTTAGTTCATATTTATAATTGGCTTTATAATTCTTTGACTGAATAAATGTTTTCATTCTAATTGTATTATTGTTGTTGTTCTTCTAGTTGAAGCGAATGAGATCCTAACAGAAATTTTGAAAATGAGTAAAACTTTGTTGTTATTAAACGCAGAGTTGTATTGGAACCATATATTGCTATCTCTCTTATTCCAAACAATCAGAACCTAACAGATACTTTGAATATGAGTGAGATGTTGTGCGGTCATATTTCACATGTTCAACTGTACATATAAACTCCATGTATCAAGATGAACTCAATTATTTGTCAAGCAAACGTGTACATCAACAAATCGAACTGTCAGTGAACTATGGCAACCGTGTCCGCCACTTGCAAGGATGCACTTAAAGTAATTTAACTGTATACAACAAAAATTAAAACATTGGAAGAATTAAATAATCTGTTATCACATATCAATAAAACAATACGTATTGTACGAAAAGCAATAAAGAACAAAGTGTATGAAGACAACGTTCATGAGAATCTGTTTTCGCTTGAATATAGCTTATCGTATTTGAAGTGCTATCGCTATAAACTAAAGTGTATACGAGAGCGTGCATTTGTAAAATCTGGTGAAAGCTTAAATAGATATCGGTATTCTAAAGTGTCATGGGGGGATACTGAAACTTGTTTCAATGGAAGAATTCGTACAGGCTTCATATCAAACGTAGATATTAAGGATCCATTGCACTTTTTGGAGAGAGCATTTAGAGCATTTGTTTCTATGTATTTAGAACATGACTGCTTATGGAACGTTAAATCGTCCTCATATAAAAATAAACAAATCAAACAAGCCGCATATGCGGATTTGGAAAAATTTATGGCAATATCAGGATTTGGCGAAAAAGAAATTAAGTTGAAAATTAAAAACATCAGGTTAGTATAACTATTTTAATACTGATATTAATTTGTTACCACTACACGATCTGTATTCTTGATAATCATGAAGATTGCGATTTTTTTTTTGTTTTGACACTTATCACAAGGAAATATTGAATCTTATAACAAAATTGATTTAATTTAATGTTTGGCACACACAAAGGAAATTGTTAACTGTAAATTCTGTGAGGGGTAAAACTACCTGCCCTACCTGCTTTTAAAGAAATATTGTCCACATCTGGTATGAGCTGTAAATTCTTTGCTGCTATGATATTTACGGAATTTACGATAAACAATTTCCTCTGTTCGCCTTAACCATTAAGTAATTGGAATTTTGTTGTAATTTTCATTATTTGCGACAATTATAATTAAATTGTCAAACATTGTTTAATTAAATGATATTTTTTTGAACCATGCACAGGTAGGTAGTTACAGGTATACAGGATGATTCACGCCTGACGAAAAATTTCAAGGATTTAGATCGTTCTTGAAAATTGCATTACTATTGAAACAAGTTTTTATGGACCAACTTCCAAATGAGCTATAAGGTTCTAATTTTGCTAAAATGACCTAGGGAGACCCCTCGAAATCCTTGAAATATATTTCGAATCGCTCGCCAACTATTGGAAGTTGCCATGAAAACTTTTCGTCTAACGTGAATCACCCTGTATATTAATTGGTTGGTAGGTGTCTATATTTATTGATTAATTCTATAGATCAACGTATTCCCAAGAATTAAAAAAAATTCATAAGTCAAAACAGTCCGGTGCTGGGAGTGGCGCAATTTACGTCCCTTCCTTAAGATGGTTTAATTTGATGGATGAACCATTGAGAAACATCACATCTACTTTGGCGGAAAGTGAAAGTAATTTGGTAAGTAATAAGTACATTTAATTTTCAATATTCATACAAAGCGTTTTGGTAGACACATTTTTTAATAAATCATTCTTGTCTGCCACGGGACTGATCCGTTTTCCATGAAGTAATCTGCATATTTCTCGCGAAGATCTGTAGAGCTTCGAGATGAACGATTCGACGAACAATTTGGTAGTGATTCTAGGCCATGAGGCTTTGGCTCATCCCTCCGATTACCAGGAATAATGATTCCTGTATCAAAATTATCCTTATCTGCTGTAAATTCAAATCGTTTATTTTGAAATTTTGTCCCCATGAGCCAATTAAGTACAGCACAACACGCTTTTACAATGGTAATAACTTTCTCAGGGCTGCAGGCCGTTGGTTTTTCAAATACTCTGAATCTGGCAGCAAGTATCCCAAAAGCGTTTTCGACTATTCTTCTAGCCCGTGATAGACGATAATTAAAAATTTTCTGCTTTAATGTCAATTGATTCCCTGGGAAAGGTTTAAGTAGATAACTGACACATGTATGACTAATGTCCATTCTCGAAACGACTGATATGTTGCAATGATGGGAACAAAGACAACAAAAACCAATGAGTTTTACATCATTTTATTTTTTGCCGACGTTTCGCCACACTCTTGTGGCTTCTTCAGGGCTACAATATGAGACAATGGCTGTCAAAAAGTCAGAAATGTCAATTTTTCGTTTTTCATTTCCGTTGTGTGTTTAGATACAAGCTGACATAGCACGTGCTTTACAATTAATTCTAATTGTTAATATTGTTTATTGTTTGGTATAATATTTGTTTTTGGATTGATGTTGTATATTAATTTTAAAGAATTGAGTCGAATTTTGGTTTAATAACTGTTGGCCGACTGAAAAAGAAATTTCGATATTCGTAGATCAACATTGATGAACATCGTAATAGAAAATTGTTAGATCACTTATTGAAGGTAACATTAACTATCCTTCTATCTTGTATTGTAGTAAAATGATTTGTCTCTCATATTGTAGCCTTGAAGAAGCCACAAGAGTGTGGCGAAACGTCGGCAAAAAATAAAATGATCTAAAACTCATTGGTTTTTGTTGTCTTTGTTCCCATTATTGCAACATATCAGTTTAAGTAGATATTTTTTCAAAGGAAATGCATTGTCATCAACTAAGATATGGCCCTCTGGTAATATACCGCATTCTAATGCTCCGTACAAACTGCAATTATGAAAAACACCTCCATCAGAAACCCTGCCATTGCATCCTACGTCCATATAACTAAAGCAATATTTATGATCTACAACTGCCATCAGGACAATCCTGTTAGATTCTTTGTAATTGTAGTATAAGCTTCCTGATCCAGGAGTTGCTTTAATAGCAACATGCTTGCCGTCGATTGCTCCGCAGCATCCAGGAAAGTTTCATTAATACATCTTCATTTTATTTTCAGCAGAGCGATACCGACACCGACGAACGTAACTCTACTGTGGAGAATATTGTCCAAGTATGGTCAGTCAGTTGAAAGAAATTTCAGACAATAATAATTTTACTGAAGAAAATGAATTTGACGTATTTGGCAGGCACGTCGCAGTTCAATTGAAGGCCTTGCCTCTATTGACAGCGCTTGAAGCGCAAGAACACATCCAACTTTATATAAATCGAATCCGGCGGCAACATTTAAGAACTGCATTGGAATCACCTTTGTTATCACCAAATTCAGATAGCAGTACTTCTATACCATCTAATAATAATAATTGAGATCAACAAATAGCAGTAACATATTTTTTTTCAGCAATGAACAATTCGGATGATTTACTTTAAATAATAAATATTTATATTGAATAAATGATCGATTCAATAAAATAACTCGAATAAAACTCAAAATCTTGTAATAGTAATTTTCAATTTACACTACGGGTGCCGGCTAGCAAGCCATCATCAGGTGTATATTAATATTACAAGGTTTTGAGTTTTGTTCGAATTATTTTCTTAAACCGATCATTTATTCGATATGATTTTACCTTGTATTTTAGATACAATTAAGTTTGTTAATAAATATTTTTTAAATTACTTTTATAATTAACTAAATCTTACCTTTATAAATTCCTGCAATGATTCATTAATAGCTTCACAAACTTCTACAAGGAAATCTGAAACAGTTGATTTTCCAAGTCGAAAGATATGTGTGAGTGTTCTTAAACTACATCCAGTTGCAAGAAAAGTACAGAACTGTCTGTAATTTTGTTTTTGCTGGAATGGCACTTCTTAAAATCGTGTCCTCACGTTGAATATGGGATTGGATTTTCATTAGCAGAAAATTTAAACAACTTTCGGTCATTCTCAAAGTCGCACAATATTCTTTGGAATCTTCCAATGCAATTTCATTTAGAAGAGAATTTGTGGCTCCTAATTCATCTCGTCGATTAATCCATTTTCGTATCCATAATTTTTTTTTGTTTAATCCACTATTTTCTTCTTCCACTTCTTCCAAAATACCAATTATAATTAGATTCATGACCTTATTTATTTTATTGCGCATCATCGTGTTCATTGTTCAACACACCACCGCGCACTAATGTACTGTACTCGATTGTAGTGCAAACGGATTTAAGCCAATAACTAAACGGTCTACTCGATCACTCGCTACTCGACTAAATTACTAGCCTGGTCCGAACAAGGCTTAAAGAGAAGGATGATGCTTACAAATAAATTAAGCATTTAATAAGGCTCTTATAATAGCTGTATCGGAATTTGGAAACCGTTTACGGGTGGAACTCGACAAGCAACAAATGTTGTACCTGCCAGAAATATTTAGTGTTGTTACACCTAAGGACGTTCGACAAATGGCCAGTAGAAAGTATGAAATAATGAACTGCTGTAAAGATGGGCCTTCGTATGATATGAAGTTTCGGGAAACGTCAGTAATAAAAACATCAACATTAACTAAACGATCAACATTACTTCATATTCCGGATAAGGAGGATGATGAGACAACGTCGTTACCACCCATTGGGCGAGAGAAAGAGTATCTTGATAATATGGATTTCGATCCTAATCTCTTTCAAAAATCACAACGAATGTTTAAAAAATGTAAAGTGAAAAAATAAAAATAAAAGACTAGTTAAAGGATTTTCAATATCTACCATTGCCAATCAACATCGCAAAAAATGCCTGTATTAACGTTCAAAATGCCGATGAATATTGTTTTAAATGGGCTATCATATCAGCGGTACATCCAGTTGCCGATCATCCCCAACGACCGGGATCATATCGATTGCTGACATCGCATATAAGGAAATCTTGTGGCATTAAATTTTGCCGAGTTGGAATTTCCATTACAAGCAACAAATTTTCGAGATTGTACAACAATAACCGGTAAAGTAATCAACAAATACCTCAGAAATTCCGCTTTCGAAATTCATTCGAAAGCAATGCAATTTTTGTTTGCCGTTAATCGCTGGTAGAAATATCATGAAATGTGTGATTTGTTAAACAATGGCATAACCTTAATTGTTGATCGATACTCATTTTTCGGGATTGTTTTTTCATTCATTTAAAAAGGTAAGACATACTTGTCCATTACTTTTTTGCCGTTTGCTTTGTAATAAACATTTTTTTAAGATTTGAATTTGTGTTTTTACACTCAACTAGAAGATGCTTTAATACAACCCGATCTATTGTTTCTACTGACTCTACCTATAGATTAAATATCTTCCCGGGGCACCCACCTTCGGCAGCGAATGTTACGAAAATGTAGAGATACAAACAAGTTACTCAACGATGTGACAGAATGTTTTGTTGCTACTGATTACAACAATAAATTTGATGAATCCTGATAGGGCAAGTGGCCATAAAATTTATATGCACAATAATCTGTGCAACATTTCGTTACCGTTTTTTTTAATTCTCTACATGCGTACGTCACTCGACTAAGTGAAACTTATTGTGAGAGGTTAGGGTTCCAATAACTGGCAATAACCGTGAACATGCGCTACGCTCGTGACAGTCCATTAAGGGGAAACTGGACAAATTACGCTATTCGGCGTGCGACATTTATCAATTTTCAAACAACGACATATCGCTTATTTTTTTAAGATATTGTGAAATTTAAACGTGCGTTGGATAGAGCCTTTCAAGGTGCATGTTCTGAAGCTTTCCATTAAAGGAAAATGTGATAAAATTCGGAATGACCGAGAAAACTGTTGGACCGTGTTTTTTTGTACATTTTACTTCATATTAATACTTTTGTCGGAAAAACATATATTTCCCTGTGAAAATTGAGATTATAAGGATTTTCCATATTCCATATGTAAGTTGTGTTATCTACACTCATACAGGCCAAATCACATATGCTAAGCTTGGTTATCAATACTCGAACATTCGCTGTTTGTAGTTTCATTGCAACGTTGTCACGTTGTCACAATTGCATTTAGACTCACCCCCTTTCAACCATAGTGGCAAATATCGTCCGCATCATTTCATTTAAAAATGGCAAACAAAGTAGATGTCCAAACCGCCAACAACAACAACAACAACATGGAAATTGACCGTATGTTATTATCTATTATTATTTGTCAGTTCGTCATCTCATGCAAGGGGTGTTTGCCATAATTCAAGATGTGATATTATAATTTGATTATGTAATTATAAACAATTAAAAAAATCAAATTTTATATTATAAGTAAAGGGCGGATTCAAGGTCATTTGACGAGATCTACAACGCTCGAAATGCACCATTGGCGTAGTTATTTTCCATTTCTGCACCTATCCGTTAGAAGTGAACGTTATTCACGTATACAGTAGAATCTCGTCGATTACACCGGCCGACATGATTTTCGTTGTCCAAGATATAATTAAATTTTTTCACTAATTTCGTAGTGCTGATTACGATATCAGACCTAATTTTATCGTATCACATCAGATTTGTAGTAAAATTAATATCTTGGCTATTTTTGATTTTTCAGAAAAAATAAATAAAATATTTAAATTTTGGCGCTCTTTTTTTGAACTAAGCGACCTCTCGTGAGAAAGTATATTAGTTAGAACAGCGCACGCCCATTCGAAATGCGTTACACTCAAATAAGCCCTTATAGTTACTTTGTTTACAAACTTTTTACTTAAATCAGTGTGTTTTTGAAAAAAGTGTTTACGTTTTACTTTTGGTACTTAATATATTCAGTTAATGATTTGTGGTTGAAAATCGTCTAAAAAACATAATGTCTTCAAGAAAGTGTCATAACAGTCCAGATACATTTTGTTACATTTGTGGAAACTTTATGACTTCAAAGCAAAAACTGAAAATTACTGAGTTTGTGGAAAATACGTATAATGCTTATTTTGGCTTCAACATACAACTAAAATCGTGGACTCCGCAGTTAGTTTGTACTATTTGTGTTGAACAATTAAGGCAGTGGACATACCACAAAAGACAATCTCTACCTTTTGGTAGACCTATGATTTGGAGAGAGCAAGTCAATCATATTGATGATTGCTATTTTTGCTGTACCAATGTGAAAGGTTTTAATGCTAAAAATAAAAATAAGATAGCCTATGCAGAAGTAACCTCAATTACACGTCCTATTCCACATGGTCCAGAAATTCCAGTGCCCCTTATACGTTCAATATCGGATCTCAGCTCAACATCGTCAGAAGAAAATTTACAGCGTCAAGAGTCAAATGAAGTTTTTGAACCAATTTTAAATCAGCCACAGAAATTTACACAAGGTGAATTAAATGATTTAATTAGGGATTTAAATCTTTCTAAAGAGTCTGCTCAACTTCTTGGGTCTAGACTTCATGAAAAACACCTGATAGCTCCTGATACACATTTTGCTTGGTATAGGAAGCGTGAAGAAGAATTTGTACCTTTTTTCAGTCAAGAAGAATCATTAGTTTATTGCCACAATATTCCTGATCTTATTGAAAAGTTAGGAGCACAATATGATGCTGGAGAATGGAGACTTTTTATAGATTCTTCGAAACGGAGTTTAAAAGGTGTTCTTTTACACAATACTAATCAGTATGCTTCTGTTCCTGTCGCTCACTCTGTTCATTTAAAAGAGACTTATGAAAATTTGCTAACAGTACTACATAAAATTAAATATGAAGAACACGGTTGGCAACTTTGTGGAGATCTGAAAATTTTAAGTATGCTGTTAGGTCAGCAGTCAGGATACACGAAATACCCTTGTTTTTTGTGCGAGTGGGACAGTAGAGCACGAGAAAAGCATTACGTGCAGAAACAATGGAATCCTCGTACAAATCTCAAGCCTGGAACCAAAAATGTTATACGAGAAAATTTAATTGATCCAAAAAAAATTTTATTACCTCCGCTTCATATTAAACTCGGTATGATGAAACAGTTCGTTAAAGCATTGGATAAAGAAAATGATAGTTTTAAATACTTGAGTAAAAAATTTCCAAGATTATCAGATGCGAAAATAAAAGAAGGAGTGTTCGATGGACCACAAATTAGATCTTTGATGACCGATGAAAAATTTGATGCAACACTGAATACTACTGAATTAGAAGCTTGGCTGGGGTTCAAAGATGTTGTCAACAATTTTTTAGGAAATCACAAACACCCTGACTATGAAAATATTGTGGCAAACTTCTTAAATAAGTATAAAAACTTGGGGTGTAATATGAGTATAAAACTCCATTTTTTACATTCCCATGTGGATTTTTTCCCTGATAATCTTGGTGATTATAGTGAAGAACAGGGAGAAAGGTTTCACCAAGACATGAAAATCATGGAAACAAGATACCAAGGTCGATGGAATGTGAATATGATGGCTGATTACTGCTGGTCAATAAAACGTGACATTATTGATGATTCTCATAAAAAAATTACACCCAGACGTAATTTTATCGCTAAACGTAAAAGACGTCACTCAAAATAGCCCTGTAGCAATCATTGTGCTTGATATTTTCTTTGTAAGTTTTCAAATATATGTATTTATAATGTAATAATTGATTTTTTCTCAAAATTTTAAAATAAAGGTTTTTTCCTTTTTGTGAAAACACCTGATGTGATAGAGTAATTATGTAGGTATTTTTATGTTCAAAATACTATAAATTAGTGATATTTTTCACTCAAATCAAAACAACGTTCAAAAAGTTTTTATTTGTCGGCCGGTGTTATCCATTAAGCAGTCGATTTCCCGTTACCTCTTATTATTTATCTATAGTTTTTTTACATTTTACATAACAAAAAAACGATTAATTGGTATACCTATTTATCAATTTTTTTTAATTTTTATTTTTCCCTATTGTTTAGAGAGTTAAAGCCTGGTCAGTGTATTTTAAATTCAGTTCCTCCATTTCTCCAATAACATCAAAAAACATGAAAAACAAACTCTAACACAAAACACACACTAGGAAACTTTTGAATGAAACAGAAGTTTTCATTAGATCAAATCCAGATTTAATTATTACACAAGCAGATAAATGTAGTAAAACGGTCATAATCAAAAAATAAGATTATAAAAATAAAATACTACATCTCTTAAACGACACATCAACATATGAAAAACTTAAAAAAGATTCTACAACTAACATACAGAACAAAATAAGCCAATTCATCACCAAATGTAAAAACAAAAAATTCATAAATAACATAACCAAAAAATCCCTCAAAACCTTTAACTCCGTCGCACCCCGCTTTATGGTTTACCCAAACTACACAAAGACAACGTTTCCCTTAGACCTATTGTAATCAATTGCCAGGCACCCAGCTACAAATTGTCAAAGTTTTTAACAAATATATTAAAAAACATTATCGGTAACCAATAAATAATAGTTAAATCCTTTTGTAATAACAATGAAACAAGATTTAATTTATTGAACCGTAAAGGTGTTTTTTCATACGAATATTTAGATACAATAGAAAAACTACATAAATGAAACTCAATTACCTAACAAAGAGCATTTTTATAGTGAACTAAATGATGAAACCATCTCTGATAGTGACTATAAACATGCTCAAAATCTATGGAATGTCTTCAATATTAAAAATTTAGGCGAATATTCAGACTTGATTTTAAAAAAAGATGTTTCACTTTTGGCTGATATATTTGAAGATTTCCGTAAAACTTATTTAAATACATATAAACTAGATGCTGCATATTATTATACTGCACCAGGACTTGCCTTTGATGCTACACCCATGGACAAAATTATTAGACATCCCTAGAATCTTCAAGTTTCTTGAATTTAAACCCACTAGTCGTATAATGAGCTGCTTTAAGAATTTTTATGGGTGTGTGCAATGCTGACATTTACCATAATAATAGGACAACATAATGACTAACAGAAAGGGATTGTTAGGCGAAGGCACCCAATATTCGGATACATGCAAGAGAAAAGATTAGAACCGCCGGAAAACCATGTTGGCCTCCCACCGCTCCCAACATCATACAATTTGTTCCACCTTTGTGTCATGGGTTTCATCGGGGGGACAGCCGTTTTGGGAGAGATATACATTGGATCCCGAGTCTCACGAGCCCTTGGGACTGGTATTACTATCTTCCAGGCCCAGATACAACCTTCTTTTTTGCAAAAATATTCTATGGATGTACAAGGTGCGCCATCTTTTATGTCGGTATGTAAACATCGAATAACTTTAACAATTGACAACTTCAACGATTGACTTGAGTGAACATGTTTCTGAAAGTTCAATTCAGTACAATTTTAACTGTAAATCGCTTCACACCGAAACAACGCGTCGAAACAGTGACGCTGTACATTGAAAATAGTCATTCAGTTGTTTTAACTCAACGTGCATATCGTCGAAAATATCGTGGCCAAGAAGCACCGTCTGACAACACTATTCGTCGTTTGGTGTCGAATTTTGTTGAGTACGGGATGGTGGGAGATCGTCAACATGCCGTTCATCAACGCCCAAGACGTTCCAATTAACTGGTTGAATCGGTAAGAGTGAGTGTTGCAGAGAACTCACTAATGTCGAATCGTCACCGCGCTCAGCATTTTGGCGTCAGTGGAACCACATTGCGGCGCATTTTGAAGGATGATTCGAATTTGTATCCGTATAAAGTGCAATTGACTCAAAGAATATTACCGACAGACCGTCCACGTCGTTTGGAATACGGCCAAACAGTCGCTCGAATGGTTGACACTGAGCCTGATTTTTGGAAGAAAATGTTGATGACCGACGAGGCCCATTTCACACTCTCTGGCGCCATTAACAAGCAAAATTGCCGTATTTGGGGAACGAAGAATCCACACAAGATCTATGAAACACCGTTGCATGACCAAAAAGTGACTGTTTGGGCTGATGATACTGCCTTGCTAGCTAGTAGCATGCGGTACAAGAGCCTTAAACAGATAGTAAACAAGTCGTTGGAATCACTTTTAGAATGGAGCAAAAGTGTCAGACTATCGTTCAATATGAAGAAGACAGGCAATGTTTTTCGGTAAACTGAAATTTCAAGAACGGCCTACATTCAAAGTTGCAAATGAATACATTCATTGCGTCGACGAGGTCAAATATTTGGGTGTAATCATTGATACCAAACTCAACTTCAAGTCATATCGATAGAGTTTGCGGTAAAGCGAAGGAGGTCAGCCGAAAAATTTGCGCAGCTGCGGCAGCTGATCGGGGACTCAAACGCGATGCTATAGTAACTATTTATGAGGGTGCAGTGGAGCCCGCTCTCCTATACGCTGCGGAGGTATGGGCCGATAAATGCCGCGTCAAGGAGAAACGAAAACTTCTTTCGATACAAAGGCAGATGCTCACAAAGTCGCTAAGAGCCTATAAAACAACATCCACAGAGGCCGCAATGGTATTGGCAAATGTACCTGTAGACCTTAAGGCTGAGCAGACCTCGAACATTCGTAAATTATATGAAATGAGTAGGAAACAGCGGGAAATTGCATCTGGAATACATATCGAAACCGAAACAATAGAGAAAGCGGTTGAAGTTCGAACATTGTTTGATCCTAGGGAAAACGCGGGCATAACATTTGACAACGGCGTGGCAGTGTTCGGATGGCCAACTTGCTATTTATACAGATGGATCAAAATGCGAGAATGGAGTGGGTGCCGCTTTTGTTGCATTTCGTAATGGTAGGGAGGTTTCTAAGGGAATGAGGGGGTTAGAGGGGTACTGTACCGTTTTTCAGGCGGAGGTACTCGCGCTGTGTATGGCAGCGGAATATGTATTGCGGAGGGAGCTACCGGCAATAATATTTTCAGATAGTCTGTCGGCATTGGAAGCGCTGACAACTCTAAAGAGAGCAACAGGTCTTGTTGAAACAGTAGGAAAACTTAAACGCTGCGGCGCAAAAATTCGTTGGGTAAAGGCACACGTGGGAATTGAGGGGAACGAACGGGCAGACCAACTAGCGAAAGAAGCGGCTCAAGGAATATCCACCAGAGAACGGTTTGATTTAATGCCGCGGAGCGTTATTGTCAGGGGAATAAAGCTGCAAAGCATTTCGAAATGGAAACACAGGTGGGAGACGTCTCAAACCGGTAGGTGGACAGCAGTTTATCTGCCAAAAGTAGGTACCATGTTACACAAATGCGTGCAAATCTGCCACAGGGGCGTTCAATTACTAACAGGACACGGGCGCTTCAAAGCTTATCTGAAGAGGGTGTGAGCCGTAGAACCAGATACATGTGAGTGTGGTGAATTGGATGACGTCTCGCACGTGCTGTTTTCGTGTAAGCTGCTCAACGATTGGAGGCTTGAGTCCGAAACTTTTGCAATCAGGCGCGGTTTAACTTGGCCGAGCGATAAGGACGAGCTCGCTAGATTGGAAAAAACGGTCGAATGGTGGAAGCTCTTAGGGTTATAATTACAGATTGTTAGGTTAATTTTTATTTTAAAGAGATGCTATTAGTATATAAGGAAGTCCTTATGTAGTACCTCCAGGTGGAGCATAAGGCATCTGTTTATATATAAGATTAAATAAACTGTTTGGGCGTTTGCGCCAAAACCATCATTGGGCCATTTTTCTTCAGAGAAGGCGAAACAGTCGATGGGAATCGATATCGGTGGATGTTGGCTCATTATGTTTGCACACAAATGCGTGAAAACAAGACGGTGCGCCATGCCACACTGCGGATCAAACAATGCAGTTTCTCCAACGAAAATTCCCAGGACGTGTGGTGTCAAAAAATGGTGACACTCAGGTCTCCAGATTTGACCCCTCCGGACTTCTTTTTGTGGGGTTATTTGGAAAGCAAGGTGTACGCCAGCAAGCCTCAGACCATTGACGAGCTCAAGGCAAACATTCGTGCCACAATCATCGCTATACCGTCCGAGATGCTTGAAAAAGTGATGGAAAACGCAGCAAAAAGGGCACATTTTGTATTAGCCAATAAAGGTGGCCACTTGATTGATGTTGTATTTAAAAACTAGTGCAAATAAATTGTAAAGGACCAAATTAAATAAAAATACCTCATATATGGAAATCGGTTGTGTTTTTTTTTTTAAGTTATTCAATATTCACTTACCGACATAAAAGATGACGCATCCTGTACTTCCACTGAAATAGGAAAGATGGCTTACGAATATGCAGAGAAAAATGGCATAAAACACAACTTTAACAAGACATTTGAAATGGCAGGTAAATATTGGCTCAAGGGCTCTTTACAAAGAAACAATTTATACAGGTACAAAATTGGAATTGTTAACTGATATTGATATGCTCTTGTTTATTGAACGTGGTATTCGAGGAGGTGTATCTCAATGTTCCCATCGTTATGAAAAAGTGTCGTCTTTGTCATAAGAAGGTTTCAACCAAGTGTATCAGGTGTAATGTAGCATTACATATAGATTGCTTTATCCCATATCATTCACAATAAAGAATTTGTTTTTTATTTTAATAATGTATACTTAACATTTTTTATTTCTATTTTAAATTTTTATATGTTGATTTATTTTATTAAAAGTTTTTACATTATAATGTAGTGTATAGTCCAATCGTCCTTTTAAAAGGACACATCCTACAAGCTCTGCAAGACATGTTGGAATTTTTTAAACAATTTTCTGGCAGCTTTCAGACCCTCAAAACGCTAAACTACTAGCCGGGTGTTAACATTTTGAAAAAAAAAATTATTGGGCATATCTGGGTCAATAATAAAATTTTAACAAGAGAACAATATTTAATTAAATCTATAAAACATAATGTTTTTACAGTAAAACAGAAAAAAATTGTACTTAACCCATAAAATGACAAGAGGATTATTAGTTCAGATTTTGTAAATACTAAAGCATGGGGATTTATCGGTATGGTTTAAATTCCAGATGTCACCAGACTTCGTTTTTGAAGTCCAAAAGAATTACGTTAATATTTGCATTGAACATTTAAAGAATTACATCAATAGCAAAAATGTTTATGGAATTAAATTCGTTTTGAGTCACATTTTTATACCTGATTGCATATTTACATATCAGGTTGATATGTTAATAAACTTCTCTTCTGAGGTTAGATAATGCAAAGAAGCGTCTCCGTAATATAGGCTCTTAATATCATGAGTTTGATTCGCGCTATATTGATCGTTTTCCTTTTTGTTAGTAGTACTGTTTCCGATATAGTTATGAATAGTACCGTTGGTAATGTCAGTGAGAACGCTCGGAGAATATTTTCTACTGGTCGTTCGAGTCTAGATTTGATTTTTATTTCCGCGTTAGGTATTGTGATGACATATTCTCGTAATTTAAATTTACTTAAGGATGAATTGGAAGCTTCTTTTTACCGTCATGCCAGGGCTGCAAGAAAATGGAGTAAAATAGGTTATAGTTATTATATGAGTGATGATGACGGAGAGGGTTTCATCTGAAATAGTCCGGGTGCTTGTTTTGCCGCCTTCACGCGAGCGAGAAGTTGCATATTCTACTCGTTGGAAAACTTAGTACGTTTTAAAAACACGTAAGTACTAATATGTAATTTCAAAATTTAAAAACAACCTCATTTATTTATTTATATTTTATTTCATATACAGAAAAATTCAAAATTCTTCAAATAATAACGTTTTAGTAAAAGAAGGGGTATTAAATGATTTTACATTGTAAACTTGTTGGTTGTGTATAGACTGAGTAAGTTGTAAAGAATATTGTGTTATTGTTGTTATTTATATGTCATTTGTTATTAAAATTTGTAGCCAGGGTGCTGATGCCTGCAATAAAGTCGAAACTGGTCCACCGTCATTAATTTTTTATTTCAATTTATTCCTTGGAAAGAACAATTTCAAACAGACATTGGTTACTATTGATAAATAATAATGGACCACTATTTTTCTTAATATTATTGGAACATTTAAAGTTAGATTATATTTGGTATTTATGTGTATACTATATCTACATGTGTGTGTGTGGTCATATATTCTGTTACATTAGACACACTATTTTTCCTTAATATTATTAATGATCAATAGATATATGTACCTGTGTGTGGTCTAAATGTATAATTTAACATTGTTGACGATGAGAATACCTTCTACATATGCTAGTATAAGACACATCTAAATGTGTACAAGTGTACATACATTCTGTCAAGAAAGTACCGGGAATGCATCATTTAAAAAGCCCGCTTATGAGGAAAATCAATATTATTTTTGTCGATAAGTGGGGACACCTTTCCTTTATACTCACCGGATGTTTGAGCGTCACCTATCTATTCGTTTATTTACAGTACGTAATTTTGTCAGTTCATGTAAGGTGTCTCTTGCGATTTTTAAAATGGATAAAAGTATCGAACAGAGAATTTGTCTTAAATTTTGCATTGCAAATGAAATTTCATGTGCCGAAGCACTGAAAATGTTACAAAAGGCTTATGGTGAAGCAGCTTTATCAAAAACACGTGCCTATGAGTGGTACAGTGCATTCAAAAGCGGTCGAGATGTGGTGGAAGATTTGCCTCGATCTGGTCGGCCATCAACGTCTTCAACTGAACTTAACATCAGTAAAATAAAGAAAATGGTTACTGAAAATCGTCGATTAAGTCTGAGAGAGATAGCCGCTGAAATTTCTGTGTCTCACGAGTCAATTCGTACCATTTTAAACGATTGTTTGGGAATGAAACGCGTGGCCGCTCGATTAGTGCCGAAAGATCTGAATTTCTTACAAAAAGTTAATCGCGTAAGGGTCGCTGAAGACATGATAGAGCGGGCCAATTCCGACCCCACATTTATAAAACGTATTATAACAGGTGATGAGACATGGGTGTACGAGTTTGACATGCAAACCAGTCAACAATCTTCAGAGTGGCGCCTTCCAACTGAACCAAAACCCAAAAAAGCCCGTCAAAGTCGATCGAAAATTAAGGTGATGTTGTCAGTTTTTTTTGATTACCGCGGGGTTGTGCATTCCGAATTCTTGCCAGAAGGTGAAACTGTGAATAAACAATATTATCTCAGCGTTATGCAACGTTTGAGAGAACAAGTTCGTAGGAAAAGACCGGATTTGTGGGGAGACAACTCATGGATTTTGCATCACGATAATGCACCATCTCACACAGCTATCATTGTGAACGAATTTCTGGCCAAAAACTCAACAAATATCATCGAACAACCACCTTATTCCCCTGATATGGCCCCGGCCGACTTTTTCCTATTCCCAAAGTTAAAATTACCACTTCGAGGTACCCGCTTTCAGTCGATAGATGACATAAAAGAGAATTCGCTGCGAGCACTGAAGTTGATTCCAAAGAATGCGTTTCAAAAATGTTTTGATGATTGGATGATTTGTTGGCGTAAGTGTATTGTTTCAGAAGGGGCCTACTTTGAAGGCGATACAATAAATTTGGATAATTAATACATAATTTGTCTTTTATTGAACAATTCCCGGTACTTTCTTGATAGAGTAGTATATAAATAGACGGTGAATTTATCCATTCTCTTTATGATTTATGGCACCACCCTCTTGTGTGTGGTCCTTATTTTTTTTTTCCCCAACATTGAACCACTATTTGATAATCTTTTTTTCTTTAACATTCCTGATATTCAATAGATCTATGTGTGTGAGAGAGAGTGTGTTTGTGTGATCTAAATGCGTAATTTATCACTGTTGATAATAAGTAGATGTGTGTGTTTATTTGTTCGATTCTTCGTTTTAAGCCATGTGTCAATAAAGACGATCGGGGAGGAGGTGTAAAGTGAAACGTTCGAATATATAAGGGATATCTAGCTGATATATATGTTATTTAGTTTATAAAAATGGAATTTGGTAAAAACGTCAATTTCGGTGTCCACAGTAGTAATTTTCCCAAGGGAAGATCAAAAAGAACAAATGTGTGACGACTGCCTTTATATGGTAGCCAAACATTTATTTGTGTAACTAAAAAAATTAATTTATATTTTTTTGATTGAAAAAATCAACAGAGATCGAGTTAATTCCATCGTCAAGAAAACTGGAAAGGTGGAAATAACGCTAAATTTCACACCAATGAGCGTTTATATGGAGCCATTAAAACAATTACCATTGAATTATGCAATACGAGTAGATAAATGGCAAAATGGAGGACGATATCCAATTAGAAAAAGCCATTTCTACGAAGTAGACAGCCTGTGTGTGTGTTTTTATGTGTTCGATTCTTCGTTTTACACCCTATCACAATAAAGAGGATCGGGTAGGAGGTGTAAAGTAAAACGTTCGAATATATAAGGGATATCTAGCTGATATGTTATTTAGTGTTAAAAATGGAATTTGGCAAAGACGTAAAGTTTGGTGTGTCCACCGTAGTCATCTTCCCAAAGGAAGATCAAAAAGATGAAATACTATGTGACGACTGCCTTTATACAGGGTGTTTACAAATTGCCGCAAAAGCTACACGTAGCGATATTCTTCTCCCGATTCTGAATCAAAAATCTTAATGCTAAAATGTTGTATCGTGCTTCATACGTCTTCACGAGGTTACTGAAGTTTAGATTTTTAGTACGTAAACAAGCGTTTCTACTTGATATCTCTCAATAGAGATATCTGCAATTTAGAATAGAGACGAATTTTGATCATATTTTTTCGAAAATGTTCTCTTTTCAAGTTATAATCTCATTTTTTACCTTTTGTTTATTAACATCCTCCCACGAAAAACACATTTGGCAACGTAGTACGGCAATGACATTTAAATGTCAAAATATGACAGTAATGTTTATGTAATTCGTATCGTATAATTTTGTGTAACCTTAGATTCGTAATTTTTGTATTATTTTCATTAGTTTTTCTGTTCCTGTGTTTTATCGTTCTTGTTTTATTAAATTGTATACTTCTAATGAATAATTTTACATTTAATGAGTATGCCGATATGTACATGGTATATGATTTCTGCAATGGAAATGCAAAACTGGCAGAAGAAGAATACCGCATACGTTTTCCAAACCGGAGACATCCTAGTGGAAATGTATTTCGAAGACTGGACCAACGTCTTCGTGAAACTGGTTCATTTAATGTAACGAGACCTAACGCTGGTCGACCTAGACAAAGGCGTACTGTGCAAGTGGAAGAGCAAATTCTAGGCGTAGTACAACAAGATCCCTCCGTTAGCACCCGACAGTTAGCTTCCACTTTTAATATCCCCAGTAATAGGACAGTTCATTCGGTTCTGCGAGAAAACCTTCTTCATCCATACCATGTAAACAAAGTTCAACCTCTCTATGAAAACGATAATAGACATCGTTTAAATTTTTGTAACGGAATCTTAAATAGGATTCAAGAAGATGGCAACTTTTTAAGACGTATTCTTTGGAGCGATGAATCTATGTTTACGAGAGATGGCGTATTTAATACCCATAATTTTCACCATTGGGCAGATGAAAATCCACATGTGTTTCGGGAATATGGTCACCAACGAAAATTTTCTGTTAACGTTTGGCTGGGCATAATAAATAACCGGGTTGTTGGGCCAATTTATTTACCAAATCGTCTAGACGCTAATGGATACCTAAACGTTTTGGAACAAGTGATTGATGAGATGCCGTTAGACATACGCCGTAACATGATTTACATGCATGATGGAGCTCCTGCACATTTTTCTCGTAATGTAAGGAATTGGTTGGATCAACACTTTCCTAACAGGTGGATTGGTCGTGGTGGTCCTATTTTATGGCCTGCGAGATCTCCCGATCTCAATCCTGTAGACTTTTTTGTTTGGGGTTTTATTAAGCAAAAAGTTTACGCTACACCTCCACAGGACCCTGACGAAGTTTGAAATAGAATTAACGTGGCTGTATTAGAAATTACACCGGAAAGGCTGGAACGTGTAATACAGACTATACCTCTAAGATTACAACTATGCTTACAAACAGACGGGTTTCAATTCGAACAACTGCGTAAGTAATAGTGTTGATAAATGTTCAAAAAACCAATCAATTCTTTTATAAAATAAATCTTAATTTAATATTTCTAATGTGCTTTATTTGGTAACAAATAATTTAAAGAGCAAATCAAATCTGATACTATTAGTGATGCGTAAAATGTCTTTAAAGAACGAAATTCAGAAATTGTAACGGTAACGACCATGTACTTACTATTACAGTAGTATGCAATTACAGTGTTGCCAAATGTATGTTTCTATTAAGTGGTTCCTGAAGACAAACGAAGCATGATACAACATTTTAGCATTAAGATTTTTGATTCAGAATCGGGAGAAGAATATCGCTACGTGTAGCTTTTGCGGCAATTTGTAAACACCCTGTATAATGGCTAAGCATTTATTTGTGTAAGTAAAAAAATTAATTTTTATTTTTATATTTTGATTGAAAAATCAACAGAGATCGAGTTATTTCCATCGTCAAGAAAACTGGAAGGGTGGAAATAATGCTAAATTTTACGCCATTGAGCGCCTACATGAAACGCTTAAAACATTTACCAGTAAAATATGCTGTCCGAGTAGACAGATGGGAAAAAGGACGATTTCCAATTACACACATCCATTCCTATCGAGCAGGCGACGCCCTAGAGAGGAGATGGCCTACGATGCCATGATAAAGGGATTTTTGTGAAAAAAAATAATTTTTCTATGTAATAATTTAATTTTTTAATGTTTTTTTTTATAATATAAAATAATTATTGATAATATGTGTGTGTACGCTTATTGAACCATACTATTCCTTTCCCTTATTATCATCGTGGGTTATAAGTGGTTCCAATAGTTATTTGTATAAGGTCAATTCCATCCATTGAAACAGCTCGACCAATTTTTTGTATTCAAAAAACTGTAATATGGCTGATAAACCAATAATTTTGGAAAATATTGTATTAACCGAACCAGAGGTGAGTAGTTGATAAATGCTTTTTTTTTGTTTGAAAATTAACTTATACCCATTGCTTCTATCCCTATGTAGGTCCACAGACTAGCAGCTGAGCTGCAAGTCACACCTAGTGAGTTCGGCTCCAATTACGGCATCGAACAGCAACAACAGCCACCGCTACAAGAACAACCGTAGCTGCAACAGCAACAGCCACAGCAGCAGTAGCAATATGACCATCAACGCAAAGTAAAAACTCCTGTGTCTGGCATTAGTAATCAAGGAAAAGATCTTTCCAAATTACTCCAATCACCATCGGGCTCTACACAAAATGATGAAGACAGTGATAGTAGCAGCATAATATTAAGTGGAAAGAGCCGTATAAACAATATCATAAGTGAAGATGAGGCCTTCGTTGAAAGTCCCAACGATAGTGTTGGGATGTTACAGAAAAAGATGCAACAAGAAATAAAAACACTGGAAAGAAAAGAAATCCAGGAAAAAGAAGACTTAAAGAAGGAACTACAGAGTTTGGATAAAAAGCGTGAAAAAATGAAGCGGGGACTTCAACTGATGGACCTGCGAAGAGAGCGGATAGTGCAGAGAATTAGCTTTTAAAAAAAAACAGAGGCAAGATTCAAGTGTTATCAAGAAAAATTAATAATTCATTGATTGAACTTTTTTTAATGTTCTTTGACTTTGAATATTTTTTGTTTCGACAGTGATCTAACACTTGTTTCTTTTTCACCAAAAAAAAAAATTAAAATTGTACTGCTTCTTTCAACTACACATGATCAACCTTGTATTTCTGTAGTCTCGAAAAAGTCAGCAATTGTTGAATTTATAATGAAACTAAGAGCGGAGTAGATATATTCAACATGATGTGTGCCAACATGAGTTGCAATTGGAAAACCAGAAGATGGCCGCTTTGCATATTCTACAACATGCTGAATATGGCTGGGATAAATAGTTATTATAATATACAACCACAAACAGATTAGTAAGAATAAAAAACCTATTTCTAGACAAACATTTCTCTGCAATCTTAGCATGCAATAAATTGCATGCTAAGAACCTTGGGTTCAATCGCGAGCAAATATGAAAAATTTATCACGACCTCTTCAGAAATCAATTGGTAAATCAGGAACCATCAACAAATGAAGGCATCCTTTCTAAAGGTCCAAGAACTATTTGTAGCATTTGCCCGTCAAAGAAACGGCGAACGACCAACACATACTACAGTAAATGCAAGACGGACATTTTTTTCTCTACTATCGGGAAAGAAATTGAAAATATTGATTTTGATTTAGAAAAAAGTACACTTTTAAACGATGTATTAAATGATCCAAGAGTCCAAGCAATGATACTTTTACTATTACATCTTGGTCAACTGACAATGAGCTTGCTTCATACCCACTTATCATTAAGCATACTGGTAATAAGCTAATCTCTTTTTATGTTCAAAAACTAAAACAATCTCTAATAGACATTACTAAAAATACTCAGGAATTTCCGTTTTGGGCAAAAATTTGTATTCCACATACCAATTTGCAAGCTACATCATCATAGTATATGTTGAAGGGGATTTTAAAGTTTTAAGTGAGGTTACACAAAGAAGTCTCCAAACTATCTTACTCCTAAACTTGCTCCGATAAGTTATAAACTAATTAACTGACCATAACCATGCCTGTGTTTCAGGAATTTTTCCTTGATAATGAAGCACTTTCCCAAGGTGAAATATCAGATGTTATTGAATCAGCCAGCTACCAGGGTGCTGATTTCCTAAAAGTAAGAGAGTACATCAAATGGCTCTGTACTGACATGAGGAGGAAGAAGCTACTGCAAAAAGCCATAATTTTCTTCTTCGTTAGAGGAAATTCAATACGAATAATGATTGATCCTTCAAAATCTACGAAACAGGCCATACCTACTATAAGGGAATTCGAAGCAACTTTTCATGTTGTGGAATCAGCCAAAGGTGGGAAGTTAGCAGGCGCACCTTGTGCAATCACTTTATCAGGGATAGCAGGTGCTTTTGCGCCTGAGGCATGCAATATCATATTGGCCCACCACAAGAAACTCCTCCGCGTAGTTGATCCTGCCACCCTAGAAGTTGCTCTGAATTTGAGTGTGAACTGGCCTACTACTGTCATGTGGCAATCTCAATGCTGTATTTTGCCAGATGATTATGAGGACCCCAGAGTATTGGCTATATTTAAAGCTCTACTTGAATGTGATTTATAGCAGAGTACATATTTAAATCTATGGATTTAAAGCCAAATGCCACTGACCTTCACAGCTCATTAAAATTTTGTACAATGGCTTTCAGAACTACATTGACCAAATATGATGAAAGGCCAAAGTACTTTGAGAAATTATGCAATACTATTGAAAGGCATTTTTTGAGGAGATAAACAACCTTACATTACTGGCAGCTATTGAATTACCATCAACTACTGATTGAAATGGGTGTAGGGAAGAGTGCTATTAATAGTACTCTACATTAGATTAGGATTAGAACATTAGGTTTATTTTGTTTATCATAGATTAGGTTTGGATTAGTTTATTTAGTTTGGTATTCAATAATTAGTAGTTTTAGTTTGGTTATTGGGCTTTATATTGTATTTATTTAAAAAAAGAAATACCTCTTCCGACAATTTTACCAACTTTTGTAATAGCTCATTTGAACTTACTTATAGATGGTGTGACTATATTAAAAAGTGAATTAACACAATTTTTTGATGAGAATGTCGATAAATCAACAGTATCTGTTGGTAATTCGACTTATTATTATATTGAGTGCAATAATAATTTATTTGATAATGCTGAGACGATAGGAAATTCGTGCAATAGAAATTGGATGGGTCTAGGAAACGATCCAAAAACACAAAAACTTTAAATGAATAGATTATGATTTATTTATTTAATTTTGAGGATGATTTTTTAAAATTTTGTTCAATCAGTAATCCAAGGCATGTAAAGCAGGAAAATATTAATAGAATTTCAGATAATGTTCTGATAATGATATAAAGGAATTTTGTTCCAACATTAAAAACAATGACAATTTACTTACCTTCAGCTTGAAACAGTCCATACAAAATGACCACAATTATAGTTTAAAAACTAGTGAACTTTGAAATAATTCTAAAAATTCTATCTGCAAGTTTGTGATTGATTTTATGAGAACTGGTTTAACACGTGAAATTTACTTACAAAGTTTTACAATTCACGAGAAAGAACACAAGTTTAATTGTTATAAAATGAAAAAGAAAATGAGGCAACACAAAATATATCGCGTATAACTGTGAGGACAATGTGAGTAATTTATGGAGTAAATTATTTTTGAGCGAGCATAGTTTGTTTCAATGTTACTCATGTTCTTTTTCAAATTGTATAGAATTTCAAAGTAACACGCCAGTTTTAACGGTAACAACTATCATTTAATGATAGTTGTTACTTCAAGATCTCACAATATTCCCTATTCCTTGTGATAATTGTAAGATTGATCCCTGTACTTGTGAAGCTCTAGAAGATAAAGCAGATGAAGAGGAAAGTGTGACAAGTGATGATGACAAGAAAAGTGATCAATCAAGAGATCCAGATGATAACCCAGGTGATCAATCCTCATTACATGTGACTGATTCTGTAAGGCAGATGTTTGCACAATTTTATAAAGATCCGAGTATCATAGTAGAGTCCCCAGATATTAGACATGTTGACCTAAGAGTTGCAGCTGGTGTATCTAAACTAAACGCAGAGGTGACGCAAGTATAGGTGAAGATCTGAACACTTTACTTGGGCATTCTTGTGCCACCTCGAGTGGAATAGGAAAGCTCCAGGATTATCTTATGGACACTGTAAGCTCAGTAAGAGAACTTACCAATAAAGTTCAAGAACTAGCCCAGAGCATGAATAAAATAATGGAAAAAATGCAGGATCTAGAAGTTGAAGTCAAAGAAATCAAAACAAAAGTAGTATTGACATGTCAACCAAGTGCAGGGAAGATGACTGCTGGAGATAAACCAGCTATTGTTCAATTACCCTCTACTTCAAAAAAATCACATCCACCGACAAAACAAGTATCAACTGCATTTGATATCAATGAGATAAAAACTTTATATGATAGGTGGGCATCTTCAACTAATGGAGGAGTTGACTTTGATGATTTCTTGGTTTGTTTAGTTTACTGTGAAAATAAGAATTATGAAGATCTCAAGAAGAAATTACTTCTGATGGGTGTCAATGATCCTGACTCTGCATTATTAACATTCAAGACGATTCGTGTATCTAATATTAATACTACTATTATACCAACCTTAGAGGCAATTTCTAGATCTCAAACATCTAGCAAGTCTGTTACACTTCCCAACACACGAAGTGGATATTCTGGAGGGCAACCGTTAAAGTTCGATAAAGATTTCTTAGCAAGTTTGTCCAGAAGAAAATAATCATCCAAGACATCTATATCTGACTGATACTTAAATTATACTTTAAGTATCTTGACATGTTAAAAAAAAAATTACAATAACCCAATAACACATAGTAGGCCTTAATTGACATTTATCTCTTGAAATTGTCAAATCTATTACCTTTCTATTTAATTATTCATTCATTTAATTGTTTATTTTAATGCTTTCCATACTTCCATAATCATTGTTATTGAATCAAATTCTAATGACAATTTAAATTGTTTCAGGTACATACCATGGGTGCTTTGGATCAAGTGTGCAACGCACTGCAGTGCGGTGCGTTGTACTTTGCTTCAGAGGTAAACGCCCGTGGTAGGTATATGAAATGCTGTCGCAACGGAAAGGTGGTGTTGCCTCCGCTTCACCCCTACCCGGAGCAGTTCCAGAAACTGTTCACGCGGCGGGATTTCATGGAGAACATAAGGGCGTACAATAACGCATTTGCGTTTGCGTCTTTGGGCGCCAATGTCGTTACTCCGCCAGGACGTGGACCTTATTGTTTTAAGGTAATGTAATTAATATTTGTAATTATTTCCAAATTACATTTTCTTTGTCTGTTATTTATGTAGGTGCAAGGCGAAGTACGGCATAATCTTGGTCATTTGGCGGCCAATATTCCAGCAGAGCAGAGGCGGTACGGTAATTTGTATTTTATCGATACCGCTGAAGTGAACCGACAGCGAGTCAACGCGGGACCGGTTCAACTGGATGCGGCCATCATCCAAATGATCGGAGATTACCTGCAGGAACACAACCAATTCGTTGAGGGATACCGGTTCCTTAGCGAAGTGTACCAGGAGCAGGAAGAAGAAAGAAGAAGACGTCGTCAAGCGGGAGATAGCGGAACTGGTCTACAGGCTGTATTTTGACAACCAACGGGTTCCGGGTCGTCAGGTAGGTTTTGGTGAGTATGGCGCGCTGTTCGTGCCAACGAAGTCGTTGGCGTTTTCGTTTCGGGTCCTGACGGGGAACCACCGATTGGTCGCTGCATATTTGTTTATTGTCGCGACAACATAACCAGACCATTCTTCCAAATTCCCTACCTTGCTCCTAATGTCGATCCTATGTTGTATCCGCTATTATTCCCCCATAATGAGCCTGGATTTGTAACGGGTGTACCACATCAAGGCGGTGGGGGTAATATTTCTATGTTGGAATATTACGCCTTTCGACTTGCTTTGCGTCCAAACGTTTTTAATCCTATTATTATGGCAGGAAAATTATTCCAACAGTTTGTTGTTGATGCCTATATCAAGGTTGAACAACAAAGGTTGGATTACATTCGCCAACATCAGATAAGACTACGTGCAGACGCCTACCAGGGCTTGGTCGATTATTTAAACGCTAGGCAACTTGACGACGGTATCCCATTGGGAAACGTTTTCATTTTGCCGTCCACATTTATCGGGAGTCCAAGATGCTATCGTCAAAATTATATGGATGCCATGGCGATTGTGGCAAAACAGGGTAAGCCTGATCTTTTTGTCACATTCACATGTAATCCAAACTGGCCGGAAATTCAGGCAAATTTAGCTAATAACACACAGCATGCTTCGGACAGACCGGACCTGGTGAGTCGCGTTTTTAGGGTCAAACTGGATGGTCTGCTTGATTACATAGATAAACGACATATATTTGGTATATGTGCCGCTTTTGTCTATGTCATTGAGTTTCAGAAGCGCGGTTTGCCCCATGCCCATATTCTTATCTGGTTACAGCGGGAAGATAAAATAGTGGATGCGGATGGAATCGATCGTTTGATTTCCGCCGAATGCCCTAATCAAAACAAGGACCCTGAACTTTATGACTTGGTAATTCGTCATATGGTACATGGTCCATGTATTGCAGGGCGTTGTTTAGACAATGAACAAAGATGCAGCAAGGGCTTTCCAAAGCAGTTTCGTTTTGACACAATATATAACACCAACGGTTATCCGTTGTACCGGCGACGCAATTTGTTTGGCAATAATAATAATGACGGAATCGATGATAGTCGAATTGTGCCCTACAATCCGTATTTGCTTCAGAAATACCAGGCTCACATCAATGTCGAAGC
This sequence comes from Mylabris sibirica, assembly GCA_039776855.1. Taxonomy (NCBI): domain Eukaryota; kingdom Metazoa; phylum Arthropoda; class Insecta; order Coleoptera; family Meloidae; genus Mylabris; species Mylabris sibirica. Next base: position 4,408,231 of record CM077840.1, on the reverse strand, counting down.
CTGTTCGTCTATTAAAAGTGTAAAGTATCTTTTCAAATATGTTTATAAAGGTTATGATCGCGCACATGTTGTTATTGAAGGGCAACATGTTGAACCTCCCTTAGATCAGGTAGAGGTGCCTGAAGCAGATCGCGGTGCCGAGGCGTCACAAGCCGGCCACGTTGTTGATGGAAATGTCAATGCCATTAATAACTATGATGAAATCCAAATGTTTCTGGACGTTCGTTATGTAAGCGCTCCAGAAGCAGTCTGGCGTCTCAACAAGTTTGTAATGCATGACATTTCCCACAAGATCATTCGATTGGAAGTCCATCTTCCGAATCAACAACAGGTGTATTTTCGACATGGTGAGAAGCAAGCTGCTGCTGAGAGAGCTGAACAACATAATTCAACTCTATTGGCCTGGTTTCTTCTAAACCAGGTAGATCCGATTGCGCGAAACTACACCTATGTTGAAATACCGTATTATTATGTATTTGACAAACGTAATACGCAATGGACGACTCGCCAAAGATTTTCCGAGTTCGTGATACCACGCATTTATTTTGTGCATCCTCGTGAAGGTGAACGTTTCTTTCTCAGGTTGCTTTTGCATCATGTGAAGGGAGCTCGATCCTTTGACGAGTTGCGCACTGTAAACGGAGTGGTACATGAAACTTTCCGTGAGGCTGCCATCGCTTTGAATTTAGTAACCGACGATACCGTTTGGCGGAATTCTCTTTTAGAAGCCTCATTAACTCATATGCCCCGACAGCTTCGCTATATGTTTGCCCAAATGCTCCTGTTTTGTGAAATTACAGATCCCCTTGCACTCTGGGAAGAGTTTAAAATTGCCTTCTTAGAAGACTTTCGACGGCTCCCAAATTTCCATGACGATGTTTATAATTGCGTGTTAGTTTTCATCAATCGTTTTCTCCATCGTCATGGTGAAAGTAACGCGGATTTTCAGCTTCCGATGCCCATCGGTAATTTTGATCTCCAAGTAAACATTTTAGAACCAAATCCATCAGAATTGATTCTTAATATTGATCCCATTTTAGTGAATCGCGATGTACAAAGATTGAATCGTCATCAACGATTCGTCTTCAATGAAATTCTAGGCGCGTTAAATAATCAAGAACATGAGCAGTTATTATACTTTCTTGATGGCCACGCCGGTTGTGGTAAAACGTTTTTAATTAATACTTTGATCGGACATTTTATTTCGAATAATATCTCATATCTCGCGATGGCCTTTACAGGCATAGCAGCTTCACTGCTACGCGGCGGTAAAACCGTTCATACTTCTTTCATGTTTCCCGTTCTGTTCAATTCAGATTCAACATCGCGTATCCGAAACGAGTCGTCCATTGCGGATAAATTGCGGTACACACGCGTCATCATCTGGGATGAGATATCAATGGCCAGCAAGTATATGCTTGCTGCTGTTGATTCAAAACTCAGAGAGGTGACGGGTGTTGATAGGCCCTTTGGTGGTAAAGTAGTGATGGTGTGCGGCGATTTTCGCCAGTGTGCTCCAAAAACCCCCACGGGGGTAAGGCGGAGACACTGAAGATTTCCGCCAAAGCATCACCACTATGGAACCACTTTAGGCGGTGCGAATTAGTGGTGAATGAACGTGCTTTGGAACCGGTCGGTGACAATTTCAAAGAATGGCTATTATCTATTGGAAATGCATCTGATCCAATACGCCGTCTGAACAATGACTTCGAAACAATTGTTGAAATCCCACAACGTATTGTTTTCGAAGATGTTGTTCAAAGTGTATTTGGAGATTATGTAAATCCTTTGGATAATACCATTTTGACGAAAGCGATTCTCACACCGCGCAACGTTGACGTGAATAGTATAAATGCGGATGTACTGACAAAACTTCCAGGTGAACCACGGCATTATGTTAGCGTAGATACAATAATACATCAAGATGGAGATGAGCATGGAAACGGCGATGAAGTGGCAGCTGCGTGGCCTGAAGAATTTTTGAATTCCTTAGATGCTCCGGGATTGCCACTTCATGACCTTGCTTTAAAGCCAGGTGCCGTTATTATGCTCATCAAAAATCTTGATGTATCGCGGGGTTTATGCAACGGCACTCGGATGAGAGTTGTTCGATTGCATGAACATTTCATTGAAGCCGAATTTACGGGCCTCGATGGTGCAGTACATCTAGAGTTTATATCATGCGTCGACAACTTCGGAGCCAATACGACCGAGTTGCTGGTTAACATGAAACGTCGGCAGTTTCCTGTTAAACTGGCATTCGCGATGACCATCAACAAGAGTCAAGGTCAAACTCTGGAGATGGTGGGTTTATACCTACCAAAACCAGTTTTTGATCATGGGCAATTGTACGTGGCTCTATCGCGAGCTCGATCGTTCGCGAGTGTAAAGTGCCAGTTGGCGACCGTGCCAGATCGTCAACAAGGTGATAACGAACAACAGTGCTATACAGTGAATGTGGCTTACTTAGAATTATTAGAAAACACAATACCAACACTTCAATTACAAGATTAATTGTAATTGAATGTTGTCGGTATTGTGATAATATATATTATACTTAGATTATTAGATAAAAATGAAATGTATTATATCTGTTGTATTGTAAATTACAAATTTGCTGAATAAAGAAATATCGATTGCGTCTTCACATTATTGGGGGGGGGGGTTGATTTGAGGATGGGTTTTAGTGGGTAGTCTCTTCGGAGTAGTCCCACACTCCCAGGCGGCACTGGGTCGTCTGGCGTGCGTAAATGCATTTCCCCTCCTCTCGAAAAAAAAAATACAACTATTCATAATGGAAAAAAATTATTCTTCAAAAACACACAAACATTTTGTGTATTGAACCAATTCAATGGACTACATCAACTCTTAATAATAAACACTAAGGTAAGTTTCATACACAGTTGTAAAGCCAATGAATGGAGGAATTAACGTACAATAACACACTCCAAATTCGAAATACTTCAAATCGGGTCAATGCGTTAGCTTGACAACCTTTTTGCCATTATCGCTCTATTTCAAAGCATTGTTGGTTGATTCTTTCGTGGCTTTCAATTCGATTTAAAAAAAATTATCGGTACTTTTCAGTGCTCAATTGGATTTTTGGTGTTTGTTGGTTTGTATTCACACATTTGTTAGTTATTACTAATTTTTTTATTAATTGTAATACATTTCTTCTTTGCAATTTTTTATTGTGCTTGATTGCATTAAATAGCTTTTTTCAAAGCATTGATCGTTTTTATTGTAATTGTTTGTGTTTTTTTGTGATTATCAGTACTTTTCAGTGCTCAATTGGATATTTGGTGTTTGTTGGTTTGTATTCACACATTTGTTAGTTATTACTAATTTTTTTACTAATTGTAATACATTTCTTCATTGCAGATCTTTTATTGTGCTTTATTGCATTGAATAGCTTTTTTCAAAGCATTGATCGTTTGTATTGTTCGTGTTTTTTGTCATTATCAGTACTTTTCAGTGCTCAATTTGATTTTTGGTGTTTGTTGGTTTGTATTCACACATTTGTTAGTTATTACTAATATTTTTTATTAATTGTAATACATTTCTTCTTTGCAGATATTTTATTGTGCTTTATTGCATTAAACAGCTTTTTTCAAAGCATTGATCGTTTGTATTGTTTGTATTCGTGTTTTTTTGTGATTATCAGTACTTTTCAGTGCTCGATTGGATTTTTGGTGTTTGTTGGTTTGTATTCAGACATTTATTTGTTACAAAATCGTTACAACTCTACATAATATTTCAGATTTATTGCAATGGAAATTAAATCCATTGAACAATTGTTTAATATTTTTCATGATGATGATGAACACATCGTTAATTTCTTAAGGAGACATCGTTTGATTCCTATTTCCGTAAGGTGCAGGACCAGAAACTGCAGAAGGGACTGCACCTTAATTCATAATGCGAACAAAATTTTGGGGCATGAATTTAGATGCCCCAGGTGCCGAAAGACGCCCAGCCTATTGAAGAACAGCTTTTTTGAAAATTGTAAGCTACCGATAAGGCAAATTTTTTATTTATTATGGAGTTGGGCGTGTTTAGTGAGATGTAGTCCTGCTGGAGCACAATTTAACATCCCCCGGCAAACGGTTTATCAATATTATCGATATTTCGGGGATATATGTAGCTGGAAGTTGCTCCAGCAGGACAATTTATTTCAACTTGGTGGACCTGGTCATGTCATACAGGTCGACGAATCCGTTGTTACCAAACGCAAGTACAACAGAGGCCGACTTGTTAGGGAACAATGGGTCGTCGGTCTGTACGATATGACCACGAAGAAAGGCGTTATTCGGTTCATACCTAACCGATCCAGGGAAGTTTTAGAGGTAAGTTTCATATAATATTTTTTAGAGATTTAATTCAGTAATAACATTTTGAGAAATGATTCTCAAATATGCACTCCCTGGATCCGAAGTATGGACCGATATGTGGAAGGGGTACGCGAATTTAGGTATGCTGGGTGGTGCTTCCCCATACGTGCATAGGAATGTGAATCACAGTCGTAATTTTGTCGATCCTCAAACAGGAGTATGTACGAATAGAGTTGAATCATTCTGGTCCAAAATGAAGAGATATTTAAGATATCTTGGGGTCATGCAGTCTACATTGCTCCCAGAACATGTAGATCAATTTATGTGGGAGCAATTTTATGACGGAGACCCCAGGACCAGGATGATGAGCATCACCCGGCATATCTCCGAAAAGTACTCATAAGGTCTATTTTTTTAATTTTAACGCGTTTTTTGGAGAAAAATCCCCAGCTTGTGTGATTCGTAGCGACGTTTCAAGCTGAATTGATAGTAACATTTTCCCCTTAGCTTGGTTGCGGCAAGAGATTCACAATCTTATTGGCGGCATTCTACCATAATGGATCCAAACGCGAATAATCCCCAGCAACAACAACAGCCTTCTGCTTCACCTGACCCAAATGCACAACAACAGGGCATTTTGGGGCCGGGCTGTAGGAGCACTTGGAGGATTGGTTGGATTTGGACAGCAACAACCGCAACAACAACAACCTCAGGAAAACCAACAGCAACAGCCTGCCATACAAATAACCCGGCAAGACGACATATAGCACATCAACGACAGATGTTGCAAAATCCACCATTGGAGCACCAAATCCATTCCGATCCAATGGTTCCTAATGCAATCGTAATGAGACATAGGGATGGAACACCAATGACGAGAGAAGAGGCACATGAGGAGAATGTGCGACAAGCCCTGGCTTTCCTAAAAGAAAGAACAACTGGCAGGGCCATTGACTCCAAATATCAAACTTTCTGTGGAGAAATGCTTAAGGAGTTCCTTGATGATAGTCACATTGTTGATCATGTTGAGCGAGCGGCTATCATGGATGAGGTGATTCGATTACACATACGTAACAAAATGACTGAACCACCAATGTTTACGTATGATAACATCGTTTATGCCAAATAATATAATGATCAAGTTAAAGGCATCGTAAAGAGACGTCATCCCATCTTTGGATTTATGCAGGACTCGAAGATTCGGAAAACCAGAATGGCCTCCCACCACTCCCGACATCGTGCAACTCATTCCACCTATTTGCATCGACTATCATCGAGGGGACTGCCGTTATGGGCGGACTCTTGGTGTCCGAGCATTACGAGGCCTTGGGATTGGTATTACTACCCTCCCGGTCCCGGAACCAACTATGCTGCCTACATCAACAGACACCGTTCCATCATACTCCCTGAATATAATCCCAGGACCATCCAACACCTTTACAGACACATTAGGAAGTTCAAGACAACCTCCAGAACTCCTCTTAATCACCTGGCATATTGTCAGTCAATGTGGCCAGCTGCTAAAAGGGGCGTGTATTTACACGCTCTCGAAGACATGCAAACGACTGAAATAACACACTCTACTGTTCAACTATTCACGAAGATTGAGAAGATGACGACTAAGAAGTACAAACCACCACGCACGATACAGGCAAGACATATAACATTCATAGTAATGGTGTTCAAAGTGTTTCATTCTCCGAGGATCTACTACTACACATTTTGGTGAGTTTTCTGAAAAGCTTGATGCTATATTGTTCGTATATCCATACTTGAATATTTAATAACCATTTGTTATATCCTTAATAAGAGATGATGAAGCGAGTAATGATTTGGAAGACTTCATTGTTTGTCCATATAATCCAGAACATTATTTACCCATACAAGAAGCTGTACGTACATATTTGTAAGAGTCATGTGGAACTGGTAATGGATAAGATTCCACGTCTTTTACTAGTGCTGACTATCAACGATATGCGTGTATTAGGGCTTATTAAACGAGTCAAGGATCCTAATCATATGGTTAAAGCATCCGCTGCTCCAGGACATGACGACTATCTGGAATACAATCGAACACCATCGTCACCAAGATTCAATAACGAAGCACGATAACGCTTACGGCAACTCATTAGAAAATACCATAACGCTAATCGAGCCGATTGTAGTTCATTACCATGTACGAAATAATCTTCTTGTAATAACATCTTTTCTGGATTTAATGTGTTCTATTTATAATTAGTACATGTAAATTAAGGACAGGTGTAAGCGAGTATGTCCAGATCTGCCAAATATCAGAGACCGAGAAAATTCTGAATTAGAGACAGTTGTGTTGGTTACCCATGTGATTCGAAAACATGAAATATCCAAATAATAAAACAATAAACCAATCAAACGACTACAGAGCGGTAGGTCTTCATAAAAGATCTGAAATTAATGGATAAGGTAAATAAACGTAAAATCCAGAACAAATAGACTATTTTCCGTTCCATTTATTTTTCAGAATTTTCCTAGAAAAAAGGCTCACGATAATATATTACTAAAATATGCTGACCTTGAGCGGATTAAAATTTGGGAAGAGATTACCAGCGTTACTGATGAAGAGGAAAATTTCTTAATGAAAGTTCCTAATGTTATGTTTAGAGAATTTTGAATTCGGTGGTCCTATTGATGAAAATTTATTAAAATATTTCATATGGCTACCAAGTGAAGAATTTACTGATAATATAAATAAAAGTAAAAATCTGTGTGTTGGAATGTCTTACGACCAATTGCTCGAGCGAGCTTGCCTCGTAGAAGAAGATGAGAAGGAATCAACCACAACCATACCAAAACCAACCCATACCAATAATGGAAATGACCAAGACAAGAAGCAAATGTGGTTTCTGCCGAAATTTCGGTCACAACATCCAGGAATGCCGAAAAAGGCTAAAACAACAAGCAAACACAATCCCCCAAACCAAAACTCACCCCAAAATTTATAGTATGTCATATTAGAAGGTGGGTACGCGTTACCCATCTTCGGTTCGCAAGAGGACTGTTTTAAAATAGAAACGGAAAATAAAATTGTACACGCAGTAAAGGATAAAGACGATGATATCGTCTGGGTCAGAGTACGGGGTGAATCACAAAAAAATTGTACACGCAGTAAAAGATAAAGACGGTGATATCGTCTGGGTCCGAGTACGGGGTGAGTTTTTTTCTATATTAAATCTTACTAAAAATATACATGCAACTTTTTTTCTGTTTAGACAAATAGACATATGCTTTGACAAATTACAATTTTTTTTATAAAACAATAAAAACAAATTAACTGCATTGCCAAAAAACCAAAGCTATGTTATTAATTCTCCGACTCCTTCTGTTGATCCTTGTACCATTATCAAAGGAAGAACTTATGATCGGTAACATTGGTGCTTTATACAGTCCATTGTCAATTAATTACTTATATGAGACCAATTACATTTTGAGTTTCTATGTGAAGAAGCCAACAAAACCTGAACCACCAGTCTTAAGTAATTACTTCTCAAATGATGATGGAATATCTATCATTCGTTTCTTTGAAGAAACCATTACTTCTAGTTGGACCTTAGGATTCCAAACTAAATTATCAATCAATCAGAAGATATCAAAAATCCACCGACAGAAACGATTATTAGAACACGGGACACTACCTTTCCTTGGTTGGATCGCTCTGGACGTCTGACATCAATGCTCTTAAGGTCCAATCCCAAGATTTGTCAACCCATGTCACCGATATCAAAACAGCTATTATAGATCACGGAAACACCATCACGAAGTTGATTCATGATACACAAGAAGTAGCATTGAATTTAGAGAAGTTGACTAACCGCACTTCATTCCTTTATTTTGAATTAAGTAAACGGGGAGAAGATATTAGTTATGAATAATACATTAACACGTTTAGTGCTGAGGACGCATACGGTGCGCCTGCGCGATTTATGCTCGAGTGCTGCCGACGCACACGTTGCGCTCAGTACTACCCCTTATAAAATAAATTATTTTTAAAATAACTACCGCAGAGTGAACATTGTAGTTTTGCGTGGTGTTAGTGTTCTGTTAAAGGATTTTGAAAATACAACTGGTTCGCCTTATTCGAACTAGAAGATGGAGAACATTGAAGCAGGTCCATCTAGCAGTAAAAAACAAAAAGTGGAAAAGAAAACCCTCTTTAAGCGGTATCTGACGGAAGAGGAACTTGAGAGAATGTTATATGAATCCGACGATAATCTGGAGGACCCCACTTTTATTGACGAAGACGTATATCCGTCAAGTGCTGAGGAAGATTCTGATCGAGAGGAAGAAATGGAAGACAGAGAAGAAGAAAGTGGTGCACCGTCTCGAATGAAAATTTCAAGCGAATTTTTTCGTGAAGAAGAGCCAGGACTCGAGACATTTGAGCCTGATGTAGCATCGGCCACGCCTTCTGATTCTGAGTGGCAATTAGACCCTAAGTTGAATGTGATTGAATTTACCAAACAAAATGAATTATTGGTTGATATTGGTGAGTACTAAATTTTTGGATTTTGCAAACATGTTTTTATCCTCGTTTTCTTTTTATTAGATATTCAAAAATCATCCTCTTTACTTAGAATACTTACTTGTTAGTACCTGAAACAAGGATGTAATTAGAAAGGTTCTAAAATATCTGTACACCATCTTTCTCAATACGCAGAAATACTTATGTGTCCAATAGAATTCTTAGAATTGTCCTCTGACCCTATACCTGAATAACCGTCCTCTAATTTATGGAGCCATTATCGAGGTAGTAATGTTTCTCTATATATTTCAGGTAGCAACCCTATCGACTGTTTCTACACCCTCTTTGATGACAATTTCTTCGAAATGATCGTAAATTTGACCAACCAATACGCAGAAGAGGTATTTTTAGAAAGTGGTAGTGCACCATATGCTCGAGTCTCCAACTGGAAGCCTTTGACGGTAGACGAGTTCAAAGTTTTTCTTGGACTTTTTTTCCACATGGGAACAATTCATCTTGCACGGCTACAGGATTATTGGAAAACAGACCGACTTTTTAATATACGTTGTTTTGCTTCATATATGAGCCGAGATCGATTTCTGATAATTTTACGCTGTTTACATTTTTGTCAAAATCCTGGTAAGAGAGAATCGAGACCTGCCGATCGTCTTTTTAAAATTAGGTTTCTAATTAATTATTTTAACGATAAAATGAATAATATTTATTATCCAGATAGGAATGTCTGCATTGATGAATCAATGGTTTTGTGGCGAGGTAGACTAGTTTTTCGCCAATACATTCAAAACAAGCGTCACAAGTATGGCGTTAAATTTTATATGCTTACAGAACCAAACGGTATCATTTTGAAATTTGCGGTGTATACCGGAGCTTTAGACGATTTTGGGGGAAAAGACACGCGGCTAACATAGTTCTCCATCTAATGGAGGAAAAATTAGATTTCGGACACTCACTATACATGGATAACTATTATAATAGCGTTGATCTGTCTAGAAAGCTACTCTCGCGGTCCACACATTCAACCGGAACATTACGCATTGACCGGAAAGGTGCTCCATTGGATTTTAAATCCAAAAAATTAACCAAAGGTGAAACAGTTGCAAAATATTCAAATGGGGTAATGGTAGGAAAATGGCGCGATAAGCGAGATATTTATTACATATCTACGGAATTTACAAATGAAATGCAGACTTATCTAGATAAACGAGAGGATGAAAAGACTAAAGCTTTACCAATTATACACTATAATAAAAATATGGGGGGTATAGATCGTCAAGACCAATAAATGGCCTATTATCCTTGCGCGAGAAAAACAATAAGATGGTATAAAAAAATTGGGTTACATATAATACAATTATTAATGCTAAATTCGTTTTTTCTTTATAAAAAATATCGCTCACCCAGAATGAACTTTTACGATTACAGATTAGACGTTATAGAAGTTCTTACCAGAAAATCTGGCAAAAAAACAAACAGAGAAAACGTTGACTCATTACATTACACACTGCCCAAAAGGTTCTACGGGAAAAACTTTACGAAAAAAGTGCAAACTTTGTACGCAAAAGGGTAAACGGACGGATACGCCATATCAATGTAAATCTTGTAATGCTGGTTTTTGTTTGGATCCATGTTTTGAAGAATTTCATAGTAAATTGTAAAATTTAATTTTCTATGTTAAATAAATTGATTTTTATAAATAAACAGTTATTGTTATTTGTTATAAATTTATGTTTCCCCAAAATTAGTGAATACACATAGAGGACGCATATGATGCGTCCATCAGCACTACGCTTAAACACACGTCTCGCGGTGCTGACGACGCACCTGTTGCGTTTTTGTAAATAAACACGTACTATATAAGAAAATCACAGCAAAACAACTAAAAAACAGCAACACTAGCAAAATAAAATAGATTTTACGCAAAAAAGATCATCAGCATTATAGGTACGCCCACTTATAAACATCAGCAGTGAACGTGTTAAATCAGTTAATGAAAATGCTCAAACTCTCCGTATTGATGCGATCAAATATTAATCACTGCCAGGAGCTAATTAACTCATTTGAAATGAGTTATTCAATTTGCTTGAAAGAATTCATTCCCTATGAAATCATAGGAAGTTTCTATTTAGAATTACTACTAAAAACATTATCTGATACGATAAAGCAACTGGGGTATGAATATAGTATTCCTCTCGAAGATATCTTTTGCATTGTAAACTAGGTAGGAGAGATATGGCCAATTGGTGCCATGTCGAAGAGTACAGAATTTCAACAATAGACGTTGTAAATATATTAAATAATGATATACTGATGAAGACATTAAGCGCAGGTATCTCAGAAAGATACGGGGGCGTCATACATGATTGTACAAAGGTAATTCGTATTTTAGTTACTTTAGTAAACAATAAAAATATGTTTAATAGCTTATACAGAGAAGAACATGGAAGCAGACTGTGTAATGACCCAAGTAGCTCTCAGTTATAAATATGATGTTAGGTTAAAGACGTAAATATAATGTTTCGTGTGTTGATGTTACTTTTAATTATGGATTTGACTATAGCGAACAGAGCCAGCGATTTTACCAGAATGTCTTTGCGCATTCAACAGGACATAGCATCTAAAGTCGCGGAACAACTGGCAAAGGATATTTTTGTTTACGATGGAACTAGTAGATTTGTCGGGGCCACTCAAATAGTGGTCGCCGGGTTCCGCGTTAAACAAAATAACAATAACGAATATGCTGTACTCAGTGAGGCTGCCCAAGCAGTACTGTTGAATACTAATGAGTACATGCAATTTAGCCGTAATGTTAAATTAAGATTATTTGAAAATTGTGTAATATTGAATTATAAATAAACATTTGATTGGATTATGATATGCTTGTTAGTTTGATTTAGATAATAGTATTAGGTTACGTTAAAATATATTTATAATGGAAATAGCTTTTAGTAGTAGTGATAGTGAGTGTGAGTGTGAAAATAGTGAGTTAAAATTAAGTGAGAGTAGTAACCCTTTATCTTTGACCTTTACAACATCGGATATAGTTATGGGTTATAATAATGCCACATTAGTACAACTTTTAAAAAGGCGTAGATATCTATCATGATTGGTTGGCTTTCTTGCGTGAAGCTCAACTTGTTGGTTATTTTGTAAAAGCTAATCGTGAACGAGTTAGGGGTCAATTGACAAGTATGAATTATACTTGTCCATTCGCAGTGGAATATAAGATTTCCGGAAGAAGGATTTTATGTAGATATTGACTGTGAAACAACATCAGCATATGTATCTCAACTGGTTCAATCATTAGAATTGCCTGAAAGGGGTGTGGAAATAGGTAATTTGTCTATTGACAGTAAAGATTTATATGATAGTAAAAGATCTTACGATATGGCAGTTGCGAATTTGTTGAAGGGAGCTACTCATGTGGATGTTGATGCTTTATCAAAGCATGGTATTTATAATAGAGAAACTTTTGAAGATAAATATAAGTTAGTTTGGGTAAATTAAAAAAAAAAATCAAGAATAATTCCTTTCGACTCTTTCCATCATATTAATTATAAATTAGCAACATTTAATTCACTTTTCCATAGACTTTTTTCAATTCCTATGTCTAATAAAAAATGTTGTTTTGAATTAAATACAATTAATTATATTGCTTATGTCAATGGATTTCCTAAACACTTAATAGATAAACTATTTCATAAATTTAAATCTAAATTTCTTTTAAAATCAATTACAAACTTACAAATAATATCACAACCAAAAAATAATTTTAAATCTATTCCATATTTAGGTTCTATTTCTTTATTTATAAAAAAAATTCTAAAATCTTTTAATATTAATATTGTTTTTAACACATCAAATAATATAAAAATGTTACCATCAAATAAAGATATAATACCAAATTTAGAAAAAAGTGGAATATACAAATTAAATTGCAATTGTGGAATGTTTTATATAGGTAAAATCACGCAAAAAAGAACATTTAAAATGTATAACAAAATTAACTTTAGATAAATCTAATTTTGCAAAACATGTTGTTTCATGCAATCACAATTTTGATAATATATCTATATTATACATCCAAAAAAAATTTTTGAATTTAGATATCATTGAACAGTTTTACATTTCACTTAATAAAAAATTGTATCAAGATCGCATCATTAATGAAATGACAAATTTTAATATTTTTCAAAATATAAAAATCAACTTGAATTAATTTTTCAAAAAAATTTTCACTTTATCTTTTATTATTTAATTTTTTCATATTATTTATTAATTTATATTATATTTAATAATTATTTGGTAAGAACATAATAACTTTTTTAAAATATTCATAATATTAATTATTAATTAAAAAAAGGATCTGATGATGGGTATTTGCCCGAAACACGTGTAATCCTCTGTAAAAATAAAATTTATGGGATTTTGACTTCGTGTAATATTTAATTAATCATTAATAATATCATCCCATATTAGAGCATGGATCTTTGGTTTTCCAAAATAAGTAAATTTATTACTCAATAGTAAGTTCGTTCTAGTTAATAAAAGGACAAGAGTCATGTTAGGGCAACGTATAGTAAATAATTTGTCTGGGATAGTTGTGACAAATGTGCGTATGCCGAAGGTAACTTAGGTTAATGGTGTACCGAGTTGTGGTAAGTCAACTTATGTTATTGAAAGTATAAGTGGAATAAATTAAACAAATATGCGATGTTTGGTATTATGCGCATCTAAAGAAGGTATATAAGATCATGAGGAAAGAGCTATTAAAAGGTATCCGTATTTGAGTGATGGATATCTTAAAAAATATTTTAGAACTTTGGCATCGTTAATTGTTAACGGTGTGCATGATGGTGTAGATAAGGTAATTGTAGATCAGGCTTTAATGTCTCACCCAGAAGTTGTGGGTTAAATTTGTGCTGCATCTGGTTGTGAAGAAATTGTTATTTTGGATGATAATTGTCAGATTCCTTACATTGACTTTTCACATATATGTCCTTTGAGGTATGATAATATGAATAAAATATATAACACATCAAAAGAACTGACTATATCGTATAGGTGTCATATTGATGTCGTTTATGCATTAAGACATAAGTATAAAGGCATAGGTACTGGGAATGAAGTTATACGAAGTATGCAGGTGAAACGGTTTTCTGGTAGTACAATTCCGAAACAAGCCCGTACTTTGTATTTAGTTCATAATCAATCATATAAGGATTATTTGACGCGCGAGCGTTATAATGATTGTGAGGGATCAAAGGTGCTCACGATTCATGAAGCACAAGGTTTATGTTTTGAGCACGTAATTTGTGTAAGATATAGTAGTAAATTATTAAAAATATATGATTCTGAACCACATGACTAAATCTCGACATACAAACACTTTTGTTTATTATTCGGTTGTATGAACGTAGAGTTAACGAATTTTCATTTATGGTTAAGGTGCAAATACGCTCGTTTAGTGCGCGTCATCACCGCCATTTTGTTATCCGTGCTCAAGGTCTTGGATGCCAACAAACGAAAATATCCATTAGGAAACAACGGTTACAATTTTATTTTATTTTTCTGTAAAAGTCGTGTTGGACTGTTAGTGATAATTTTTAGTGGTGGTGATAGACAATTGAAAAGGCAATAATTGGCAATTTTTGATATTACAGAAAGTGTTTGTATAAGTGAGTAATTTATCATTGTCCAACTTAACCTAACATTAACACTTGGATTCATTTTCAGATTTAGCGTTTCGAAGAGTATTTATTTTACATTTCGAATAACAAGGTTATATTTTAAAGTGAGTACATGATACTAAATTCCAGATTAATTGTTAAGAAGCGAAATATAAAGGGCGATTATATAAATTTTCTATCAAGAATGCGTTAGATGGATGGATTGATTCTCGGCTTTATTTCAAAAGATATCTGTTCAATTGAGGGCATTCATTGAATGAATTTAAAGCGAAATATCCGCAGCCGCTTGCCGTTGCGGATATTTCGCTTTGGCCTGTGCGAGGCTTAATAGACTTAAACACGTGCAAATTGTTATTTATGATCTCATTATACACTCGTCTCAAAAATAATTAATTGTTTTACTTCAAAGCGAAGTACCTAGATACAATTGCTATAACTTGTTGGGCTCCTGATTGCAACCATAATAATGTTCGGCAAAAATATCGGTTCTATCGGTTTCCGGGTGATGAAAAAATTCTGCTTATGTTGTCGGTTTTCAGGTTAACATACAGTTCCTATAAACATAGAAACACCTGGAAAGGTTTAGTTGATGTGGCATCCAATGGAGTATGTATAGTTTATTTATTCTGCTTACGTTTTCTAGCTTAAGTTGTAAAAATAATTTGTGGTTTATAGTTGAGAAAATTTCTATCCGTTTTATGGTCTTCTACCGTCACAATAGTTTGCGGTTAGTAAGTAGACAGGACCCTATCATAAATTATTTTACGAGTGCTTGCACCTATTAGTAGACAGAACCGGCTTTTTTATTTTCGTAAAATATAAATTTAGGGAAAAATATTGAAAAATGATTGTCAAATTTTTAATTTATTAATATTAATATACGAGTACCAATTAAATGTTAAAGATTTCGTATAATCTACACATCGTCTTCTGTTGAATCACTACTGTCTTCTTGGCTGACGTTTATTACTATTTCTTGAAAAAAAAAAACATTAAGAAATATTTGAAAGCCGTACCTGCACATTGCTAGCAATACAACCCAACCCCTACTTAATGACCATACCAAATTTTCTATTGTTAGGATATTTAACTTTCTAACAAAAGGGACCTGCCATAAAACGGATAGAAATTTTCTCAACTATACACAATGGATGCAAAATTTACGGTAGCCCGTTATAAATCATAGACAGAATCGACAGAATTTATTTCTCAAACAATTATAAATAGAAATATTTAGAGAAATACCCTTGAAAATACTTGTTTTTATTTACCTACCTGCTACAAGACACATCCAGATGGTGAATTTGTCGATTCTGTCTATGATTTATAACACCCCCCAACCGATTATCGTAAATTTTGCATCCATTGTGTAAACCACAAATTATTTTTACAACTTAAGCTAGAAAACGTAAGCAGAATAAATAAACTATACGTTTGTTAGCAGTCTTTATCCAGGATCAACTAGCGATAAACAAACGTTCAACGAGTTCATTAGGATCATCCCAATATACATAATCTAATTTTCTTTTAGATAATTTCATTAAACCAGATCCTTTATGGGTAGATTTTGCTTTTTTTTGTAAGCTTTCAATAAACTTATATTTTTCATTATATTGATCATGAGCTAATCGTTTCTTAGGATCATTATCATAGTGAATTGCATTTGTATTATCAATAATCTCTAAATAGTTGTTAATGTCATCATTGATGTAGACTTTAGGATTGGGATTGTTGAGAAATAACAATTGTCCTAGACCAGGTGTAAGGTCATATCTGGTTTTATCAATAAAGACTGCGTCATTGGTCATTTGGAAAGGTAAGCCTCCCATTTTCCAAATATGCTTCTTGTCATCAAGCCGAGGTCCATACTTCATATCGATTTCATCTTTATTCTTTGCTCCAATAAGGTTCTTGACATATGTGTCAGGAGAAATTGAGTCAGAAATAGAATCTTCAAACACATCATCCTCCTCCTCCCCCTCCTCCTCTTCCAGATCCTCCAGATTTTCACCTAGCCATGTTGTAGTCATGGTTTTTGCAACATTTTGCTTTTTGTCTTCTTCTTCTTCTTCTTGTTTGACTTTGATGGCTTTCACTTTTCTTTTACGCTGCTGTTGTTTTACAGTTGTAAGGGGTGGTGGTGGTGGTGGTGGTGGTGGTGGTGGTGGTGGTAAAGCGAGATTCTTCAACGGTTTTGTAATGGGTTCAAAGAGTGTTTCCAATTGCGTCTCTGTTCTATTTCGATCGTTTTTCAATTCTTGATACTTCTTACGAATGACTTTTCACGTTTCCACTAAGTCCTTGATCAAGTTCTCATCCATTGTTTTAACTGAATGTTATCCAGGTCAAAAGAGAACTAACAATACAAGAACTATAGCGCTGGTATTTATAATTTAATAAAAATATCAAAACCTTTCCTATATCGACCATTATCAATCTCACAATCTTTATTAATAACTATACATCCATAAGAGTCCTTCCAGCATTCCGAACAAATGGTGCGAAATTCATCAAACGTCATGTCAGTATTGACATGATCACCGTACACATGTTTCAAATTCATAAAGTCTTGTTTGAATAGCACCAGTAAGTTAGCATTATCGCGTATTAAATGTTTTGGAACATGCGTATAAGTTTGGCATAAATAAAAACTATCCACATCCTTGTGACGTCCCATACAAAAGAAATTTTTCATATTGTTCTGTTTTTCGGTAGCCACATCATCAAAAATAAACACTGAATTGCCTTTAGCATCATTCGGAGCTATTACCTCATCACCATCAGCAAACGTGTAATAGCCAATGCCTTTGATAGGAGCTAAGAGTTGTCTAAGATACTCATATTTTGGTTGATATAAAGACTTTGAATATACATAAATATTTTCGAATTTCAAACCGTTGGAATGTTTAATTAAACTTAACATTAAATTGGTTTTCCCACAGTTTGATGGACCGACAATTAACGCACGAATACTGTTAGGTAATAATGAGCTGTGTTTAATCTTTTTATTATCACTGCGAATATCTAAATTGTTAATTACAAGTGACTTGTGTTGCTTTATGAATTTCATCTAGATAACTAGAGGCAGGTATATAATGCGTGCACTTTTATAGTTTTGCATTAAATGCGCTTGTGCAGTGATCGAAATAACAATAAAATGTTAATGCATGGTGAATATTCAATCAGTTCTAAAGGAAAGTACAAAGGTAAAGGATTGTTAAACTCTGCAATCAATAAGCTACCATTTGAGGTACACCTTCCTGGATATCAATTTTGTGGACCTGGCACAAAACTTGCAGAACGTTTAGCTCGAGGTGATAACGGGATTAACGGCTTGGATCGGGCTTGTAAGGAGCACGATATTGCATATTCTATACATAAAGACAAAAAATTACGACATCAAGCCGACAAAGTCTTGGCTGAACGAGCTTGGGAACGTGTAAAAGCAAACGACGCCAAACTTGGTGAACGTATCAATTCGTGGTTGGTGACGAATGCCATGAAGGCTAAAGTGAAATTAGGAATGGGATTAAAGAGAAATAAGAAACAGAGGAAACGGCGGCGATCATCTGCTATCGTTAAAGGTAAAAAAATCTTCCGCGATTCAGTTGCATCTGTACGTAAGACGATAAAAACAAACAAACCAACGAATATGGAAAGTGCAATAAAGCTAGCATTAGCGGCAGCAAAAAGTGTAGTAAAACGAAAACGCATCCAACTACCGCGAGTAATTCCCGTACCGAAGACTGGTGGTGTTTTGCCATTTTTAGTGCCCTTATTCGCTGGATTGTCTGCTGCTGGCGCCCTCTCTGGTGGGGTGGCGTCTATTGTGAAAGCGGTCAATGCCGCTAAAGAAGCTCGAGAAGAATTATCGGAAAATCAGCGTCATAATAAGACAATGGAGGCCATAGCAATGGGTAAAGGATTGCATTTGAAACCATATAGGAAAGGTCTTGGTCTCTATTTAAATCCAAAAAACTCATGAAAATGCTACCCGAGCGACCACTCAACGAAATGGATTTACGAAAATTTGGTAAAACAATTCCATGGTTTCGCGGCGTCTTAATGTTGGATAAATTACCCAAGAAACCACCACGTAAACGGGAATGTGGTATTGTAAATTTAGATAAATCCGATGGTCCTGGTACTCACTGGGTAGCATATTTTAAAAATGGAAAACAAATTGAATATTTTGATAGTTATGGTAATTTAAGACCACCCAAGGAAATTATCAATTATTTAGGTGATGACATTACTTATAATTATAACAGATATCATATGATGATTCATATATTTGTGGACATTTGTGTTTGCAATTTCTTCATGATTGCGTCAATAAAAAAGCAGTTCATTAAACATAATGAGTCAGTTTATTATTAACCTTTAACATGTCAATAACGCTGACCTTAAGCGATAACAAATCAACAATTACAACGGATTTCTTTCCACCGATTGAATTATCTCAAAAATATGAATGTAGTTTAATTGATTTACACACATATAATTCAATTCCAAATATTGATGTCGATAATAACCTATTCCATGTAGGCAACGAAATTATACCAATTCCAGTTGGATCATATGAAATTGATGATATTGCCAACTATATTACTGATTATTTAAAAACAAAAAAATCGAAAACAAAAGTTGAATTGAAGGCCAACAACAATAAACTGCAAACGGAAATTAAGGCTTCACAACCCATCGATTTTCATCAGGATCGTTCCATTGGACAATTGTTGGGATTTAGCAATGTCGTACATGTGTACATGTGTCTGATTTACCTGTCAATATTACGAAAATAAATGCTATAAGAGTGGAGTGTAACATCATAACAGGATCATACATCAATCAACTGTGTGCCCACACAATACACGAATTCTCACCAAACGTAGGTCCAGGGTATAAAATAGCGGAAGTTCCAAAAAATGTCATCTATTTACCTGTGAACGTGCAACGCATAACATCATTAACTATTATTAAAAAAAGATCTTGAAATTTTATCTAAATGGCCAAAGGGCGATGAAATCGAATATAAAAAAACTTATCAAAAATATATTGATAATTTTGATCAATATGTTTATGAAGATTGGTTTAACTATACAAATAACGATGAGAAATTTATTGGATATTATTTCTCAGATGATAAGGCATGGGATATCAGTAAAAATAATGAAGCAATCATTAAATATTGGTTCTTTGATAACCTTAAATTAATAAATGAAGTAAGAGAATCAATAAATAAATCAAGTAGATCGACACGTGCAATAGACGAAGATAACAAACCAAACGGTAAGTATATAAACAACTGCATTGGCTATCTATACTCATTAAAAGTGCAGTTGTTCTACTGGCAAGTCAGGTATGAGTTCTTCCAATACTAACAATAAAAATAATAAATCTAGAAGCATATATTATGCTAGAATTTTAAGAATACTAAATCAATATAACATATCAATTTCCGATCATAAAAATAATCCTTATTTATTGGCACGGTATGACCGTTCATATAGAGTTCCTTTATACAACACTTGCCCAGCGGAATCAACAAAATCGTCAATTTACTTATTTTAACAATCACATAACTCTCCAATCTTTGCGAGAAAATTTAATGAATCTAAATGTTCCTCATGAACAAATATATGCTGGAGAAAGTAAGTCATAATTTATTCAAAATATATTTATTTTATTTTTTATTTTCAGTGCTCTATCACAACCAAATTTCCTCAAAGCAATCAACATCTGAAACTTCAAATAGCCAAGCAGCAGCTTCGACTGAAATTTCAGAAGAACCCAAGCCTTCGACTTCGACTCAACCAGAAATTACTGAGTTTTATCAAACTACAAAGAGACCAGCTCCAGAAACATCTCCACTGAAACCAGCTACGAAAATCAGAGTCATTGAGCAAGGTGAACCATCTACCAGTACTGCGTTAGAGCCTATGCAAATAGACTCCACATCTGAAGAAAACATCAATACTTCAGCTCCAGTTCAAGGAGAAGCAGGGAATTTAAAAAAACAAAAAAAACAAGGTTCATATTTTGGATTACTTCAAGTAAGTAAAACTATACAATTTATTATGGAACGATCAAACAATTTTCGAATTTTCGAGCATACAAAATCATACATTTTTGTTTTCAATACTAAAGTACTTGCCAATAATTTGTTAGACGTTATTGATATAGTTTATCCTAGTGCAAAAACTACAGTACACACAGTTAAATTAAATGAAATTTGCGAAATCTATAGAAATAAATCAATTGACGATGCATTTGTAGTGGTCGTAACATTCCCATTTAACATAAAATTTAGTACTTTATATGAAAAATTGGGTGCGTCTATCAAGAGCCCTGATTGTATATTTAAATTCCACCTGGCAATCGTCTCTAAATTGGATCATGTTGATCACATAGAAGACAGTGAAAAAGTCGAAGAGATATTGATTCATTTACTTAAAACAATGTTAGATTCAGAATTATACGGTTTCTCCTGGAAAACTGAAATGGAAAGAGAAGAAGCCAGGTTAAATTATAATAAACAATCAGAAGTTGGACCACCAAAAAAAAGTGCCAGATTTTAGTTGTGTAATAATATAATTTTTTAATATAGGAACATTTAAAAAAAATATGGATGAAATACCAGCATCAGGTACTGTTTCAATTAAAAAAACTGGTTCATTATCTACCAAAAACGGAATTAATATTAATTTACTTAAGTCTTATGATATTCACCCAAAAACAACTTATATTTTTGACAAAGGGTTTTTACGTGAAGAAAATTACAACTTTGAAACTATGGTTAATTATGATTCTGTATCTGACAAAACTAACTGGATAGATAGCACTATTGAAGATGAACCAGATTATTTCAAAAAATTATCAAAGCAATATAATTGTTTCTTTGCATATAGTTTTGTTATTGCTACAACTGTCTTATCATTAGACTTGGAAAAATTAGATAATGTTTACCAATTATTTTTATCTTATTTAAGATTTCTATTTCATTCTATTTTTTTAAATGATCCGATTATAAAAAATTCAATTGTTAAATTTCTTGGTGTAATTGAACGTTCAGAAATTAGGGGTTATCATTGTCATTTTGTGTTATTTTCACATGTAGAAATAGTTAAAACTAAATTAGAATCTTTATTACAATCTTTTAATGACTTTGTATTATTATTAACAGTTACTAATGGAAATCACGTTACTACACACGAAGTAAAAACAATTGCAACATATCAAAAAGTTAAGTCGGTTGCAAGTTATATCAATTATTTAAAAAAAGCTCCGTATTGTATTTTCGTGATTCCTTAGAAACTGCACATATGTTCATAAACTTTGAACGTACTCATGTGTTTTCTGCCGATTCAATGCCTAAAAAAATGAAACGTGCATTAGATAATTCAGAAACTTTTCAAACTAGTAATGAAGTTACAATATTTTTTTTAAATTCGATGAAACGTGGTCTTACAGAATATTCAGAAATTCTTGCACAACCAGCTAGTCAAGCATTTTTACATATTACAAACTTGCAACAAATATATCAAACTTGTTGATCAGAACGGTGATTCAATTAACTTTAGGGGAGAAACGATAACCCTAAGATTACATTTGAAACCATGTTAGTTTTTTCGAATGCTGAAAAGGATAAATATCCGGTGAATCGAGACCAGACAATTAGTTTATCGAAAGCTTGTAAACGAAGAAGATCTCCAAGTTCTTCTCGTCCTCGTAAACACCTTACCAAGAACAATAAACAATTTTTAAAATCAATTGGATTAAAATTGACATAATGACAACTGATATTCTCAATATTACATCATCTCCCCGGTTTGATGATTCCATAACAAAGAAGGAGTATCATACATATGCACCATTCATCGAGTCCTTTAATAATAGTGATCAAATTCGGATATCGATTCAAAATCAAGATTTGTGTGTACTTCCAAGTGCAAGTTTTCTTTACATCGAAGGTACGCTACAAACGGTTCAAAAACCTAATGCCAAAGATCCAGTCATTCCGACTGAGCTATGCAATAACTGTGTAGCATTTTTATTTGATGAAATTCGTTATGAATTGAATGGAGTGGAAATTGATCGTTGTCGGAATGTGGGTATCAGTACATCATTGAAGAACTATGTATCAGTGGATGCTTCGAATAGTCTCACTTTATACTATGCAGGATGGAAAAAGAGTGGTAAAATTCCACCTACATATGGACAGTTCAATTTTTGTGTTCCATTGAGATTATTATTGGGATTTTCTGAAGATTATACAAAAATAATTGCAAATGCTCGACACGAATTGGTTTTAACTCGTGCTAAATCTGATTATAATGCAATTATTACAAATGCAGATGACTACAAGTTAACTATCAACAAACTATTATGGAAAGTTCCACATATTTATGTAAATGATGCGGAACGCTTACGACTATACAAAATTATTCAAAGTAACAGATCAATTCAGATGGCTTTTCGTAGTTGGGACTTGTATGAATATCCAAATGTTCCCAAGACCAATCACCTGGTGTGGACTGTGAAAACTTCTACGCAACTGGAGAAGCCTCGTTATATTCTTTTTGCTATGCAAACCAACAAAATGAATGTGAAAACTGCCAACAGTAGTGAATTTGATACGTGTAAATTAACAAATCTGAAAGTGCATCTCAACTCTGATACATATCCTTATGATAATCTAAATCTGGCCTTAACAACAGACCGTTATGCATTATTGTACGATATGTATTTCCGTTTTCAAACCTCGTATTATGGTCGCCAATATGCTCAACCGATGCTAACATGGGCGGAATTCAAAGAAAAAGCACCCATTGTAGTGATTGATTGTTCACGACAAAATGAAACAATTAAAAGTGGTCCGGTTGATGTTAGAATTGAGTTGGAAACAGAAGCTGATGGAATTCCTGATAACACGTCAGCGTTTTGTTTGCTGATTCATGACCTTATTATAGAGTATTCGCCTTTAAGTGGGGAGGTGAATAAAGTAATATAAATGCAACAAGTGCATGCCAACTATTATCAGAATTCAGCATGTTATCATACTTAATAGTCGATGTACAAGGCTTCAAAGTCAATAGTAAATTTTATGTCAAAGAGTTGGCGATTTCCTTTAATACATGTGAATTTCAACGGTTTTTAATAAAATCACCATTTGAATATTCGCGATTGTCAAGTGAGGATCAAAAACAAGTGAAATGGCTCCAAAGAAATCATCATGGTCTGACTTGGGATGAAGGTAGTGTAACTTTCAAAAGTGTGCGTAAATTCCTGTTGGAAAACTTGAAAAACACCAATAGAATCGTATATGTCAAGGGAATGGAGAAGACCAAATGGATCGAAAGTATGTTACAACTCACACAGCAGCAGCAGCAGCATACAGTTTGTAATTTGGTAGCTAAATTAAATTTTTCCTCATTCGGGAAAACTTTTCGCACAGTATGGAAATCGTCTGGAGTTAAATTATTTGCCAACGAATCCAAACTTGATTGCATAAAACGAGCAGAATCTAAAAAGCGTAGATCAATTGTCTCTTTACCCCCTAACACTGGTATGCGTTTCGATAAAGAAATATATAATTCTTTGTTGAGCGGGATCAAGTTTATTTCACCTTCCACGACCTCCAAAGCTTTAACAAACAAATGACAATCGTAACCGGAAAAATTGTGAAACAAAATGGGAAAAAATTTCGGTATGCGGAACTTTAAATTACAATCGTTATGAGCTGGACCCCTGTATTGACCAGTGAAATGACAATGATCGGCCACCCTCTCCCTTCCCAAATTTTCTTTGCAAATATGACATTCTGTTGATTGTTGTTGTCGTATTCGTTCATTATTGTCGAGCGGTTTCATGGGTTTTGGTTGTAAAATGATGTTATAATACAAAGTCTTTATTTCGTCCGTCAATTCTTTGATGAATTCTTGTGCGCAATCTCGGCCCTTATACACTCTCAACTTATCCAATGATGGGTCAAAAGAACATTTCAAATAATATGCAAAGGCACAAGGTGTGTGTTTTTGTATGATTGTTGTTGTTGAAATTGTCGGATCAGGTTGGCAGGTATCATATTTTTCCAAAATGCATTCAAAATCAGCATATATTACAAAAGGTACATCCAGTTGTCGTTCATAATTAGTAAAGCATAATTCTTTCTGTTCTGGTGTGCGCATCACGGTAACTATTCGATTGCATTCGTTTTTATGTTGAAACAACTTGCTTACATCATGGAAATGCTGTAAACAATTATAACATAAGTTAATTTGTGCGCAATGTTTTGTTATTTGATTACGAACTAACCGAGAGATGTTTTTTATCCAGACATAATGACTCTTTTTTTCATTTTGAAGTAACAGGAGATTAATATGTGTATATCTTTCTCTTTTGGTACAATAATATGGACCAACAATGGTATCCCCCTCTAACCCGAAAACATTTACACTTATTTCAGGGCTGTTTCGTTCGAAAACTGCCACATCCTCAACCTTCAATGGAAATTCCAACTCGGCAAAATTTAATCGGCTACCATCTGGTAAACTGATTTCATCACTTGTAATGTCCGCGATCTGATATGATCCAGGTCGTTGAGGATGATCGACATCTGGATGCACCGCTGATATGATGGCCCACTTAAAACAGTATTGATCAGCATTTTGAATGCTAATACAGGCCTTTCTTGTTGTGATATTCATTGGTAATGGTATATATTGCGACCCCTTAATTGGACGATACTCGTTAATGTTCACTTCCAGGTGGTTTATTGATATCAGTGCCCAGCCACTATCACGCTCTTGAAATTCCCCCATTTTGGTAATAATTGTTTCAATCATTTCCTCTAATGCCCTTCTCACATCGTCTTCGTTGCGAGCCACCTGCATTTTCGTATTGAATGATTTATTGGAAATCTCATCATCCTCTGTCATTTTAATATATTCTCCGCTCAGCTCCAACATAAATTTGATTGATATATGATTTTCTGTTTGCTTTGTTAATTCAGCTTCAATTACCGGTCGAGCTTCATTCAAAAAGTCGTGTACGTTTAAATTTTCAGGGTTGACATTTTCATATAAGTGTTTGAATTCGTTGGTGAAAGCACGATTTTACCACCTTTAAATTACCTGACAGAACCTGAGCACTGCCCCGCTTATGCTTGAGTGTACGTACGTGATACATCCATTCGTTCGATGTCATTCCCTCAATTTTACATTGTTCGCAACTTTTCTTCGTTCTGTCGTCGGCACTGGTTGACGGAATTGGATTATTAATTAATGATGATGATGATGATGATGATGATGATGATGATGATACTCTTGCTTTCTTAAGTGTTTTTTGTGTGCTTCCACACCTTGGCATATCTAATAATTTGATCAATAATCTTTTTTTTTTTGTTTTTCTTAATAATAATGGAAAAATGACTTACCTTTTGAGTTAGAATGTACCGTTGCAAGATGTCTTTTCAAATTGTATTGTTTTGCAAACGTTTTATTGCATTTCGGACAACTATATGCACTTTTTGTACCTTCCATTTTTTTGTTGTGGATAATAACGTAGTTATTCACGTATTACTAATTTATAAAGATTATCGAAATTATTTGCTCTTTATATAGGTGAGCTAATGACGCTATTTTCTTATCAATTGTGATATTGTTAAAAATTGACAGTTAGACCATCTGTGGGCCTCGTGTGTAATTTTTTCAACTTCTTATTACTCTGTCGAAAACAGATATAACCAATTTGTTTAATAATTTCCGTATTTTTGGAGATTGCATCATGTGTGGTCGACGTCCACATTTTTTTTCTAAGTTTTATAATATTTTCGTAATTTTTGGATCAAAATTTTTATTTTACTTATCTGGGGTCCTTGTGTATATTTGTTTAATTTCTTAAACTTTTCCGTAATTTTGAACCAAACATTTTTTCCATCGGTGGACCTTGTATGTAATTTTTTCAACTTCTTATTACTCTGTCGAAAACAGATATAACCAATTTTTTTAATAATTTCCGTATTTTTGGAGATTGCATCATGTGTGGTCGACGTCCACATTTTTATTTTACTTATCTGGGGTCCCTGTGTATATTATTTGTTTAATTTCTTAAACTTTTCCGTAATTTTGAACCAAACATTTTTTCCATCGGTGGACCTTGTATGTAATTTTTTCAACTTCTTATTACTCTGTCGAAAACAGATATAACCATTTTTTTGATAATTTCCGTATTTTTGGAGATTGCATCATCTGTGGGGCACGTCAAAGTTTTAAGACATTTTCGTAATTTTGGATCAAAATTTTTAATTGACTTATCTGAGGTCCTTGTATACATTTTTTCAATTTCTTATTATTTTTTTGAAAACTTTTCCGTAATTTTGAATCAAACATGTTTTTGATGGCATCATTTGGGGTGTTCGTGTATAATTTTTTTAATTTTTTATCACTAGGAATTTTAAAAAATCTACGGGGAGATTGGGCATATAAATAAGCAAACACAGCTCCTGTAGAATCAGTTAACGCACCAAAATAAGCAAACACAGCTCCTGTAGAATCAGTTAACGCACCATTAATTCATCAATTTAAAATAGTTTTTTGTGACAATGTATCTCACTACGAAGCGTGATCCAGATGACCGGGTGGTATGCCCGTTCGAGACGCAACATTACATCGCGTATAGAAATATGGCGAAACACATAAGGAAGTGTCACCAGTCGGAGGTGTGGGGACAACCACCAACCACCTGGGGCCTGTTTCATAAAACCGTAGTAAAATACTACAGTAATTTACCACAGTAACTTACGTCAGTAAGTTTCATAAAACAGTATTTACCATAGATATTTACTATAGTAAATGTCCTACCGTAGTAGATTTTAAACAAAACACCAGTAAAACTGTTTACTGGTTACCAAGGCAACACTGGTATTTACTACGGTATTTTTTTATGAAACAGGCCCCTGGATGGTATTGACCATCCACGGTGAGAGGCTGCTAGGCCTGATAAAAAGAGTCGGCACGGACGTAATGAAGTTAGTGGAAGCGCCAGGCCCGGAAGGATGGAGCAACTTCCTCGCATACAACTCAACACCTCCTGGGAAACAATTTTCCCAGGAGAAAAGGCAGCAGCTGCTCCAGCTGATTTACAACACACATAGTAATATGTATTTACAATAAATATTATATTTTTCGCATAATTTTTTCTTTTATATCTTTCAATTATTGTTTAAATCAATAAGCAATAATTCAAACCCTGATGCGGGTAAAACACTTTTTTCCTCCCCCCGCACCATCATTTCGAATACCATAACAAATAGTCGAATGATTTGAACGTTGTCTTTGCACACACAAGGTACAGCGTTCAAATCCCAAAAAATTTTTTTCCCGTCAAAAGAGCTCCTCCTCCTCCTCCTCCTCACAGTAGCGACGTCTTACGTTGTCTTTGCACACACAAGGTACAGCGTTCAAATCCCAAAAAATTTTTTACCGTCAAAACAGCTCCTCCTCCTCCTCCTCCTCCTCCTCCTCCTCCACCGTGACGTCTTGCGGCGGCTCCAGCCACTTCCCAGCCCCTTCCCAGCCAAATCTCACCCCTTCTTAGCCAAATCTCACCCCTTCTTAGCCAAATCTCACCCCTTCCCAGTCCCATCCAGCCCCTTCCCACCCCCATCCAGCCCCTTCCCACTCCAATCCAGCCCCTTCACACCCCCTTCCCCAGCAGAGACGCAAACCAGGGGCGCAAAACCACTTAGCAGGGACACAAACCGCGGCAGTGGCGCCAACTAGCGGCGGCTCCTCGAAGTAGTGGCGCTCAACATACATATTTATACTACTGATGAAAATAGATGGAAAGGTGAATGGACTATATATAATGCGATCGAACGATTAGCGTTTGTATGGGGTAGAAACAAATAATGTTCTTGCTGAAGTTATACAAATGTATTTAACTAATATTCTGCACTTCATTATAAGAATGAATGAGTACAATTCGAAACATTATTATACTGGACTGAGGTTACCAGGAAATATACCGGTATGAAGTGAGCGCTAAGATACAAATGTGTCGATAGGGAATATTTGTTGTGAACGAGCCTTAATTTTTTTTTTGTTTGGTTAGTATGACATCTGTCAAACATATTTAATAGACATCAAGTCATTGAACAAACAACATCGTATTTTTTTATCGTGTTAAAGATGTCGAATTTTGTACCAAAATGTGATGATTTGCGGAAAGCATTAATTTTTTGTTTTCATTTGAAGAAAAGTGCTGCAGAGTCGCATCGAATGCTTGTCGAGGCATATGCTGATCATGCTCTATCAGAAGCAACATGCAAAAGATGGTTTCAACGGTTCAGAAATAATGATTTTGACGTGAGAAATGAAGAACATGAAAGACCCCCAAAGAAGTTTGAAGACGCCGAATTGCAGTCAATATTGGATGAAGATGATACTTTGTGTCAAATGCAAATGGCAGCAATGTTAAATGCTGCACAGCAAATGATTTCTGACCGTTTAAAGGCTATGGGAAAGATCCACAAGTATGGGAACTAGGTGCCACATGAGTTGAACGAAAGACAGGTGGAAAACCGAAGAAACACTTGCGAAATCTTGCTTCAAAGACACGAGAGGAAATCAGTTTTGCATCGAATTGTTACTGGCGATGAAAAATAGATTTACTTCAAGAATCCTAAACGAAAAAAATCATGAGTTAATCCCGGACAACCAACAACATCGACTGCGAAACCAGATCGATTCGGCAAGAAGACAATGCTCTGTGTTTGGTGGGATCAGAAGGGTGTGGTGTACCATGAACTTCTAAAACCTGGTGAAACTGTTAATACCGATCGCTACAGACAACAAATGACTAATTTGAACCAGGCATTGATCGAAAAACGACCTGAATGGGCCAGAAGACACGGTAAAGTGATTTTGTTGCATGACAATGCACCTGAACACAAAGCAAAACCGGTTCAGGATATACGGGGCGGTTTGCTCTTAGTATGGAGAGTTTCTTTCCATTTTATTCTGTAACAGGTGTAAGTATTTCGTATTTTCTCTGGAATATAATGGAAAAAAACGAAAAAAATCAATGTTAGGAAGGTCTCTGAGTCATTTTTAGTCGTTCTGCGTGTTTTGTTCGTTTTTGAAAATTGCTACATTATCCAAAACGATCGTTTTTGACCAAATTTGAAACGAGCTACGAGGTTCTTATTTTGCTCAAATGTTCCCTAGACTCTTCTAGAAATCCTCAAAATATTTTTCGAATCGCTCGTCGACTAATAGGAGTTTCTAAGAACTCTCCATACTGAGAGCAAACACCCTGTATACCTCTAATTAAAAAAAAATTCAAAATTTATAAATACATATGCATATTTGAAATCAATAAAATATTAACTGTATTCTAATTTTGAAATAGTTTATATTTAAAAAAATACAACTTTATCTCATAACTTCGAAATTATCAAGATAATCAAAAAACAAAACACACCGCTGAATTATAATTTAATCCCGAAAGGGGGGAGGGGGCTATTGGTTTTCTTATATCTCTAAGATATAAGCGATTGCCCAATGAAATATTTACTTTTTGCTTATTACTGTTTAGTCGCCACAAGAAGGGGTTATTAAATGTGACAACGCTGCAAGAAAAGTGGGAAATACTACCCTCATTTTTGTGTTTTTGATAAATAATCATTTGCATACCAATATCGATCATCAGCAGCTGGTGCAAGTATCGACAATTGTCAAGTAGCAAATCTGTTCACCATTACAGTATTCAATAAACAATCAAACCGACGAATTGCATTTATTCTTCAAATAACAACCAACATCAAACAGCCCACTTTTAATGTTTCCATTAAACTAGTCGACAAAGATACATCGGTATCATACCATTAGTTTTTTCTGTCTTCCGGTTACCGAGATTCACCCGGTACATATTATATGGCTTATCACTCGTCAAGTAACTTAAAACCACTACAATCCATTAATTATAAGAATGGTCGCACATTTTAATCAGATAAGTGAATTATTATTAATTTTCCATTTTTGTCACTTACAATTTCAATAAACGGCCTCAGGCGCACTCAGCCTAAAAATTTATGGCTGAAAGTATCAAATTTTAGAAGTACACCAAATGGCATTAGAAATGCAAAACACTAGAGACAATCATTTTTAAATGACTTCCATGTATTTTTTGCTCTTCTTTTAAAAACAACAATATGGTAATGTAGGTCAAAATAGTTTCTACACCCCTTTTTAATGTTCAACCATACAGGAGTATTGTAAAATAATACTTTTCCGACTTTCTTAGACAATACTGTAATTTTGCACTAGTAACAGTATTCTGGATATAGTCAGAGAGTACATGGAAAAATCACGAGAACTGAAATAAAGTGTATGTTCCAAAGTATAACCTGAATCTTAAAATACTGACTTTAAAAAAGCAGTCGAGATATTTGACCACCAAACATCGTAAAAACAATTTGTCCAGCACCATTTCGCAAAAAAAGTATTTGTCTACTGCAAACGAAATATTGGTAACATCAATGATGCAAGTACATCGTTATCATCGCAAATATTCTCTTTGTCCACTAAACAAATACGGCTTGGCATAGAGTTCCAAATTTGATTCATCGATAATATTGGTTGGTCTTGTCTGTTCTTACTAAAGAAGGACCTAGAAAACCACCCTTTAGAAGATTTTGACGTAGTTGATTTGTAACGATGAACCAGAGTTTGGTTCTATATTTTCTCGTTGATTCAACATAATGGAGCACGCTCAAATTATCCGTTATTTCATAAATGGTACAGGGGGACATACATAACATGAATAAAACCATTATGAATACCAATATATTAGGTATGTATCTCAATGAGATGTTTTGGTTATCTGTCATGTAATTATATTAATGGGAATAAAACAAACTGTCAATCAGTTAACCCCACAAACACAAAAACAGAGGATCTATTCGGTTATTCGGACTTGATTACAAACACCATCTACCATATTTACTATAGGTACTATACACCTATAGGTACTAGACACCTTCAGATTTCCATTTGTTTCAATCCATGCAAATCCAGAACTTCAATTCTCTCTCAAAGACATTAAAACTTCCATTGAATCTTTCTTCCACCAAGGATTCCACTTTTTACCAAAGAGTTGTGTAACCAACGATGGACAGTTTGTATTCACCAAAAAAATGGTAGTCTTTTTCTAATTTTAGCTCATCTTCATGAAGTCATTTGCAGATAATTCCATGAAAATAATTAAAAAAGGCGCTGTGTACAAAGATTTTACAATAGCTCTCGGGTTCGATAAGTATCCAAAAATAAATCCATCTCACTTGTTTGACTAACGGAAAACATGCTCCGCGTTTTAAGATATTTACCAACGCTGATTTGAACGTCCAGAACAACCAAAAAAAGTCTTAAAATCAGAGAAAATAACTTTCGGAAACATTAATTGTCCACTCAACACTTAATGTCCGAACGGTAATTGGTAAAGAATTAGAGAAAGGGAAAATGGGTGCCTTATCATTTGAACGAAAAACGGAGAGAACGGGAGTCATCACTATTGTAGTGTTGTTCCTTAATTTTCCGGGTCCATAGATCGCATGTACATAGCCTTGACACCGTTCGACAGTGGGCGATCGTCGGTGGTGGTGGTTTTTTTTTGCTGAAATGTAAGCATTTCAATAAAAACGGCATCACAACGAGTCGACATGCCATAAACCATCCATTGTACGTAACTGGTCACAGGGAAGAAAGATATTATAATCATATAACACAACTGGGTCCACAAAAAAATTGAATCTTTTGGTCGAAATATTGTTAGATAACACCGTAAGTCTGTTCTTCATTGACAACATCTTGATTGCAAATAATTAACTTGTATCCTAGCAGGAAAAGCTCATGTCAGCAATATATCTTTGATCGCTTACATCAATCTGAATTGAATATGGTTTCCAATTTTTGTTATCGAATAGTTGAACAATTATATAAAGGAGAGTGTGTCAGAGCAAAAGGGGATAATACACTTGTGGCCTGCTGCATCTCCGAATTGAGAGGATCTTCATTCTTGGTGCAATTTTCCTACAAGTACACCGTTTTTCTTTGTTTAATCTTATATTCCACATTGTCAATTGACAACCAAAGAGAAACGATCCGATTTGCATTTGTATGTTATTTTATGTGTTGTTGATTGCCAAGCCAGCGACAATTCAAATTTGAACGGTACAGCAGTAAAATCCTCAACTAAATCATGTTTATCAAAGAAAAACAACGGAACTTTCTTATGTGTAGATAAAATGTGATTTGGAGACGGACTTACTTAATATATTGAAACTTAAAATTGAGAATAATCAACTTCAAAATGGGAATAAACAATATCAAATTGAGAACTAACAATTTCAAACAACTACAAATTGAGAAAAAATAATTTCATATTAAAAATAAGCGCTTTGATTATTAAATCATATCAAATCGATAAAAATCTGGTATCAAAAACTACATACTTACATACTTACATTTAAAAAAAAATTAAGTGCGAAGATTTAATCCCAAAATGAAAAAATATTATTTAACTGAAATAGGAAAATAACCAGGATGGATATCAATTGAAATTACTCACAACGCGAATAATTTAAATTTTATGTAAGAGCTTAAACAGTCATCTTGATCATGTTCAAAGCATTTGCTAAATCTCTTTGAACATGAGTAATAAATTTTATAGAATTTTTACGCTAATTAAGTCTATGAGAGTATAATTGCTACACAAGTGTCGACACTTCTGTCAGATCTGTCTACATGTTTTGCAATTTTTTTTAATATAGAGCGCTGTTTAGATTGATCTCGAAAGTCCAATTGTAATGCTAAATCTAGAAATATATTTTTATCAAGAATTGTCCTTGATAAAAGAAACAACCATGAAGCAATGATTTTTGCTTGTTGGGACATGGTCCTGAGTTGGATTTTTTCAAGGAGATCTGAAAAGAGTGCTGATGTTGATTATGGATCATACTTAACTGATCTATTTAGTGATGTCGCACATCCTTACGAGACCATCCAGTTCCAAGTAGAGGGAAAATATATGAGGCACTTAAGAAAGGAATACCAGGATGTGTTGACCTCTTTGATATTACAGCTGAAAGTGTGTTTCCGAGTGAATCTCAACCTTAAGCACTGCTATTCGACTTTCGTGATCAATTAAACACTGTTCTATAATAAAAAATTGCAAAGCATGACGACAGATTTGATAGAAGTGTCGACACTTGTGTAGCAGTTTTACTCTCAACATGTAAACTTATTGTTAGCCATACAATTATTTTCAATTTGAAGTTGTTTGATTTCAATTTGCCTATACACATTTTGAAATTGGTTACTCCCAATTTGAAGCTGAAAAAGGATAGACTTATAATACAGTTATTCACGTCCGGTAAATAGTTCTTATGGCAACCCATTATTAGGTGATCGATTTGAGAAATATTTCAAGGACTTATAGGTGGGCACCTGGAGATCATTTTAGCAAAATTAGAGCCTTCGAGCTTTCTGGAAGTTAATCAAAAAACGCTCGCTTTTGGACAAGGTCGCAATTTTCAAAAACGAGTAAAACATTTTAAACGACTTAAAATGACTTGATAATTTTCCCACTATTGATTTTATTCGTTTTTCTCAATTACATTGTGAAAAAAATGAAAAACACTCCTACCTGTTCCAGAACAAAATAAAGAAACGAAAAAAAAAACAATGTTGCGAAGGTCTCCGAGTAATTCTTAGTTGTTTTGTGTGTTTAGTTCAATTGAGAAAACCACGGCATCGACATAAACAAGCGTTTTTGACCAACTCTCGAATGAGCTACGAGGTTCTAATTTTATTAAAATGATCTTCAGCCACCCTCCTATAAAAACTTGAAACGTTTTTCGAATCGTTCATCAAATAATGGGAGTTGTCGTAAGAACTGGCCATAATTAAGTGAGACACGGTGTATATATTGTAATTTATTTTACTGTAATGATAATGACTTGCATTGTATTACATTGTAATTTTTGATAGATAGGTAATACAATAAACAATAATTTTCCAAAAATTATCGTCCCTAAATGATTGCCATAGAGAGATTCCTACTCGTTTATTCAATCCTAAATTTACAACAAAAATATCGACTGACAATGAGAGTGTTAAATTTCAGAATTTCACCTTATTTGTTGGAGATGGTAACTGTAGTGAACTTGAGACGATTGAACTGTACAGTTAAGGCTTTTAATTTTGTCGTTGTGTGATGGAAGAAAACTGTGTAGTTTTATCGGGAGATTCTGATTCTCTTGATGCGAACGAGAAATGACTAGGTTTATCCTTACAATTTTATCTGATTTAAATCTTTGTGTGGCTCTATGGGGAATATCCCGTAAGATCTCACTGACAACAAACACTCTACATTTTAGTATAAGCGGGGGGGTCCCCGAAAATCTGAAGGATTTATCGTATGGCAAAGGGGCAATTCAATTTAAATCCGGAAAATCGAAAGGTCAGAGCTGTACAGCTGTGACCTTCTTTGTGTATGCGATGCTTTAGAATGGTTGCACCTCAGTTACAAGTAAATTATTCCAGTTATGTTTTTCATCATTTGCATATTTATATACTGTTTATATGATTTTTTTGGCATTGTGATTGATTTTTAGCTTGTTACTTGGAGCACATTGTCAAAGTACATTGCTACTAATAATTGGATTATTGCATATAGCTATCCCTGGCTCCAAACTCTGGCCAAATTGTTTACACAAACAATGTTGGTTCTAATATTTGATCACATAAATCGATCTGCCCCCCACGTTGCCTGTTACGTTAGTTGTTGAACTTATGTGGGCGGTTTTTTACCCCGGCTTCACACTCTGGCCAAATTGTTTACACAAACAGTGTTGGTGCAATGTTAGGTCGGCGTGAATCGATCTGCCGCCCACGGTATCTGGATTGTTGGTTGTTTGCCGTTTATGAGCGTTTTTTTAACAGAAGATCTAAGAACATCATGATAACGATTGACTAGCCACCCACATATTGACATGTAGCTCATTCTGACTTCATCCGTTGAGAGATGAACTTTAGATTAAAATAATTTTTTTTTTTTCGTTATGCCTTCACTGTGTAAGAACGAAAAAGTTATAGAATTTATTGAACTGTACCAAGCAGAACGTCTGGCATGCAATCCTATTGATCGGAACCACAAAAATAATTAACACGGTAGTTTCAACAAAAAGGCCTAAAGTGGGCGTTTTTAGGAAATTTTGAATCATAATTGCTGTGAAATATAAGACTGCCATGGCAACGACAAAAAATAAATGAAATATCATTTTATTTTCCTGAAATTTAAATAGACCACTACTTCCATGTGTGAGCATCCGATATATAAGCTGTCCGCCATTAAGAACAATAGACGGAGGATGCTGAGAACATTCTGTATATGGTTCGTGGTAATATGATGACAACACAATAAAATGCAAACAAGCGGAGTATAGGAACGGGGGCGGCAGACGTGGTCATTGTTCTGGAATGTGCGACACGGAATCATCAAAGAAGAATAAGACTTCCATCTTCTCTTTTAAAACTCGACTTGCAGGTTTATAGTATAAGAGATGCAACATCTAATTATATACATAATTAATTAGAATTGAATTCATCATTATTACTATTTTTATCATTATTCATCTATTACTAAATATCGTTATCAAACAAGGAAAATTACTGTTTCAGGATGTATACGAATGCATGATATCAAAAATAAATGATAAGAATTCTATTTTTAGTCAGTTCCAAATAATTGTAAATATTAAACAATAGATGTATATAAAAATGTAAAGCGACAAGATGATATTCAGTAATAGAATAAATTTTGTAAGACCAACTACATTATGATTAATTAAAGTTAGTTCTTACTTAAAATAAGGCTTAATTTTCAAAAACATAATCACCTCAACTCATAAATTAAAATTGATAGAAATAGAGCACTTCAACCTAAGGTCGTTAACCTGTCAGAGCTCTAGACTTTCCAAGCACACCTCGGTTTAATCGACTCCTGTTTATAAAATACAAAACATCCGCTTAGTCGGCGTCAGTCCCACACCCCTCCCTTTGAAGTCGCATAACCAAAGCTATATTTGTTGAAATCACAATACATCAGAATGATAGAAAACAACCTTTTTTATGCACAAGCATTTAGCAGTTGGAAACTTTTGTAGGCAACTGTACCTGAACAAATTTTATTGGGCCGTATAATATATTTAACTTTGAATTTTGTGTTGGTTTTTTTTTGCATGATTGTTAAGTTATCTTATCAAATAAGGAATTATTTGTTTTAATAACAAAGATTATCCATGATTCAACATTAATAAACAATCAAAACATAATGGCCGCCGCTAAACCAGTTTATGTATAAAAATGTAGAAGGGCAGCCATATTGCCATATGCACACAGTTGGCTGAATTCACAAGGACGCCAATTGTTTTTTATTCATCAAATTTGGTTAAACTAATATTTTTTGCGTGATTGATAAGTTTTCTTATCAAATAAGGATTTTTTGTGTTCATTATTAAGATATCTATGATTCAACAATTGAACAATCAAAACATAATGGCCGCCATATTGTCTTTTGCACACAAGCGGCTGAATCCATAGGGATGCCAATTGTTTTTTTATTCATAAAATTTTGTTGTACGAATATTTTTTGCATGATTGACAACTATTCTTATCAAATAAGGATTTTTTCTTTTAATTATCAATTATCACGATATCCATGTCTCGACAATTGAACAATCAAAACAAAATGGCCGTCGCCCAATCTGTATGATTAAGCTTTGTTTTGTTGACTTTTATTTGAATTATATGCAAAATGTTTGCAATTATTATTCAAATTAATAAAGATGAATCAATATTTTTAAAAATAAAAACAAATTATAATAAAACAAAAGAAAAGAAATTGACTTACCATGAAGAAGACGCCTCTGCAAACAACCACAAAGCACAAGCGACAAAAACACAAAGAACGCCAGATGCGCACTCGCTTGGTTTATATACCCAGCGCAATGTTGCCAGATTTAGCTATAATAAAACTGGAAAAAATTATCATTGACACAGAATAATAAGCAATTGTTTATTATTCTGTATCAGTGATAAGTTAACACAAATTACAATAAATACAACTTTTTAAAGATAACCATGGATGTAATTCAGAATTTACTGGTTTTCCATCAATTTTAAAATATTCCTATAGAAGACGTTGATAGTTGTTGAAAGCAAATTTCTGGGTGATTCTAGGAGGAAACAAAAAACTCTTGAATAATGAATTTTTTTCAACATTTTCACAGAAATTAGTTAGATACACTTAAAAAAAAAAAACAACAAAGAAACGAGAATCAAATCTAAAAAATTACGTATTAGTTGAATAAACAATCTAGAGAAGTTTTTTGATAACAGAGTAATTAATTTTATCTTCCTTCAGTATTTGTTAGTTTTATAATATGTGGAATAAAGGCCGATCCACACACGGAGATATATCATATATCTCATATCATAAGACGGTATCATGGTACGGTGCAATGATATATATCCATCTCTGTCGGTATCATGTATAGACAGAGCTAGATATATCTCACTGTACCGTACCATGATACCGTCTTGTGAGATATATCTCCGTGTGTGGATCGGCCTTAAACATTGATTGAAACGTAATGTTTATTCAATTTCTATCTTAGGGCCGGTATTTTTTCTTCCCAATAAAGTGGCCGATACGTATTGGCAAGATATGTTATAGGCCAGATTAATCTGGCCTATAAGTTTCTACCGTCTTTCTTCTAAATCTTATCTGGTGAATAGCTATTGGACACTTTGCGTTGTTGTCAATGTGCTGTTCTTGTAGAAAGAGACAATTATATATCAAATTTCAATAAGTAAAACAATGACAGAAAATCAGTCTAAGCGCGAAGAAACAAATGTTTTGAAATTTATAAATTATAAATTATAATCTAAAATTATAACTTAAATAACAATTTACTAAAAACAATTAGGGTTTTCTGCAGTTCTTCGAACAAAATTAAAATAATTTTATAAAAACTGATTTTATTTCGATTAACGGTTCAAACATAAATTGCTTTCAAATTAATCAATCCAATTAATTCGTTGATTAATTTGAATACCCATACACATACTAGAGTATGGATTTTTGATTTTTTTAATAAATTGCTCTATTTCTATTAGGAAGTAGTACCTATACAGAAAGTGTACTGACAATTATTTTGTAAAATTTTCAACAATACTGTTGCTATGTGTTTTACGAGTTGTGTAAAGAATTTTCGGGTATTCCTACTCACAAAGGCGGTAATAAAACTTTCCATGCACAGAAAAAAAAGCACAAACAGCAATAATTATTTGATACTAGATCAAAGAAGAGAATTAATGGAAATTTAAAAAGAATTATATTAAATGAAAAAATTCCATAATGAAGAAGAACATGAAAAAAAGATTGAACTATTGAATTTGGAAATCGAAAAAAAAGCTAAACATATTAATTCGAAAGCAGCAACTGAGTAATTTATTCAAATGAATTCAATGATAATCAGTTCTAATTCTATGATTGTTTTAGGTATTATTTGAAACAAATATAAGAATTTTTGTTAACGTTAATCATGTTTTTTTTATCATATATCTAAAAATTTGTATTTTTTTATTGTAAATTAAGGAAATAAAAAAAAACAAATTTCAGCAACACGTTTTCACCGAATTTCAACCAATATTTTTAGGTTACATTCTTCCCAATAACTAGTTATAGGCCAGAGGCCAGCCCATGTACCCTACAAGTTATACGCCGAATAAGGCCATTTAAAGTGGACTTTAGCGTTAACGGGAAGTAAAAAGACGCACTTTTACTTAACGGGAACTTTATCTGCCGAATAAGCTATTGGCCACTTTATTGGGAAGAAAAAATACCGGCCCTAAATATAACAAATCTGTAAGTTGTCTTTTTGTTTTTTATTATTTGTAATTTTTCATTTTTTACATAGTTCGAATATGTGCTCATAGAAGGGGGGTCACGCCCTTCCAATAATTGGCCCCCCAGAGGGCTATTATACATTTGAAAAAGATAACAAAATATACCAAGCAAAATTAGATAAAGAATCCACTGTGTGGATAAGAATTCGAGGTAAGTTTGTTTTTCATTTCTAGTAAAAATTAGTGAAAAAACTTTTTTTTTTTTAGAAAAATCTGCACCACCACCACCACCCCCACATCCAAATATAAATATCATACAACCGAAAATTAAAGGTGTATGGCAGCATAATTAATACCATAGCCATACACCTTTCTGTATTGTAATGATTGCACTTTTTTATTATTATTATGATTATTTTTTTACAATAGAACATTGTAACCTTTTTTATAAAATATCAATATAATTTTTAATTCATCAACAAACATTAAAATACTAACATCAAACAAAGACATTTTACCTAAATTTGAAAAAAGTGGTATATATAAATTAAATTGTAATTGTGGAATGTTTTATGTGGGTAAAACAATTAGAAATTTTAATATTCGAAAAAAAAACATTTAAATTGTATATCAAAATTAACCTTAGATAAATCAAATTTTGCAAAACATTTTGTATCATATAATCATAATTTTAATAATATTTCTTTTCTATATGTTCAAAATTATAATAATATCAATTTAGATCTTATTGAACAATTTTACATTTCTTTATCTAAAAAAGCAAATCCAGTCATCTTAATTAATGATATGACACAATTTTATTTCAAAGCTTTTCAAAATATCAAAATTAATTTTTAATTAACTTAATTATTTTTTAAAATTCAAAAAAATTATATCTCTTATTATATTTAATTTATTTTTGATCTTTTTATAATTATTTTTTATATTTAGTAAGAACCATACAAAAATATTTTAACATTGTTTAAAAAAAAATTTTTATCTGTAGAGATCTGAAGATGGGACTTGAAGTAGTCCCGAAACATATGTAATCTTTAATAATAATAATTTTTATGGGCAGACTTTGAGTTTTTTAGTTTTAATTTTATTTTAAATAAGGAGTTACCATAATAAATGATAGCTGAATTTGAAATTGAGGAGAATATAGATATTGTTTTTTATTGTAAGATTGAAAATTAATGGTCGATTTTATCAATTTATTAATAAAATAATAAAAAATAAATTGATATTAGTTTTTTGTTAGTGTTAGCCTTTCTTATAAGATTTAATTTGTATCAACGTAATTATCTGATTTTTATATTACAAATTATAAATATTTTAATAAAATCATGACTTTTGTTAATTATCGTAATTATTAATAATTAGTGATAAATAAAAGTACTATCGAATAAGCTGTAGTTTAAAATAGTAAATTAAAATAGAATAGGTATCAGTATATGATTAATTACAATTACAAATTATTCATGATTGATTTTATTTAATAATTTAGATAGTCGAAACTAATTCAGCTATAGCAATAATTGTCATAAATAATAATTAAGGAGAATAGTTATTTATGTAACCCCTGTTACCTCTCCTATTATTTATTATCAGACTTCATTTACTCCAATTACTGAAGAAACATTTATTTTTACCGATTAAAGTTAATAAAAAATAATAAAGAAAAAATTTGTTTTGTGTAATTGCTGTTTGTTACCTCATCTATAACATCCATAATCCATATGTGATTTGTTTTTATTGTTTCTTTGAATAGCTTATGTATGTTCACTCCATTCTGAAGAATCTAGTTTTGAAACTAATTTGAAGCATCAATTATTAAATTACGTTCCAAAAAACCATCGTAATCTTAAACCAGATGCAGTGCCTTTACCTGCTACGGTAAGTGCTTCAACAACAGTAGAGACACAAGTTTGTGAGAAAAATACAAAGAAAGATAGATCGGATAGGTTGATAAGCCGAAAAAGAAAATTAGAAGTGGAAGATTTAGTACAGAGCCAGATTGATCCAAAGATTCCTGAACCATGTTGTAGTTATTCCAATCAAGACCCTGTTGCAACTGTCACGACGAGGTAAATACTATATAATAATCAATATTTATTAGCTAATTATAAAGTTACAGTCAAGAAGATGAGATTCTTGCTTTAAAAAGAAGAATAATTTGCTTAGAGGAAGAAAATAGAAAACTAAATACTATAAATCAGCAATTGGTGGAAGAAAAGAATAATGAAGTTCTTAAAAGGAAAAAAACAGAAGGCAAGATTCCCGAGAGAATTCAACAAATTTTAAAAGGATGTTTCACTTCAGGACAAATAAGGGTGTTTCTAAATCCTAAAAGAAAGATTCATTGGAGTGCGGAAGACATCGCTTCAGCCATTTCCCTGAGAAGTGTTAGCCCGAAAGCGTATCGCTTTTTAACAAAAAAACAATTATCCTTTGCCAGCCTTATCTACACTGAGAACTTGGGCATCATCTCTAAACGTGAATCCTGGGATTTTAACAAGCGTTATTAAATTAATAAAGAGCAAATGTAGTACGTTCGCCACTCGAGAGCGTTTGACTATTTTATCATTTGATGAAGTTTATTTGTCAAATAGGATAGATATAGACTTAAAAAATGAAAAAAGTTTGGGTCCTCATAGAGGATGACAGGTTGTCATGGCACGTGGCTTAGAAGGAAGGTGGAAGCAACCAGTTTATTACCAGTTTGATCAACCTATGAAGACTGGAATATTAAATTCTGTGATAACCGAATTGTATAATGCAGGTTACATAGTCGTTGCTATAACATGTGATATGGGTTCTGGTAATTTAGCTCTATTAAATAATCTTAAAGTTGGGTACGGAAAAATAAATTATTTTGATCATCCATGTGACGAATCTTTGAAAATAATTACATTTTTTGATGTACCTCATCTTATTAAATTGCTGAGCAATCATTTAATTGATCATGGGTTTTACGGAGAGTCCTTCGTTATTGATTCATCGTGTTTTGAGTTTCTTCTATCCGCTTTAACATCTGAGCTAACACTTGCTTATTAAGTAAGCAAATATCATTTATGTGTAAAGGGCAGTGAGAGACAAAAGGTAAAGCCTGCTGTACAGCTACTGTCTAATACTGTTTCAAAGGCCATCGAGTTTTGTGGTAGGAACAACTACTTAGAAAATCCTCATTGGGAGAAAACATAATCTTTTGTAAAATTAATAAATTGTTGGTTCGATTTATTCAATTGTTCAAATTGTTCCGATGGCTTTTGCAATAGCACACGACAATTAGCTATTTTGCAGAAAACTTCGTACGAAATATCAACAATTCGTGTTGGTAATCACAAAAGTTTGGTACATTTCCAAAAAGGTATACTACACAACAATGAATCAATTGCTGATTTATTTTCGTTTTTAAACATTAAAATTAAAACCGAATATATTTTAACACGACGTCTAAACCAAGATATACTCGAGAACTTTTTCTCATATATAAGAGGAATGGGAGGTCCTAATGATCATCCTACACCTTTGGATTTTATTCACCGGTTGAAATGGTATTTACTAGGGAAACACTTCAATGCTATTTTCACGGAAAATCGCAATACAGAGGAGTCATCAGAAGCTTGTCTGGTTAGCCCTCTGATGGAGAGGACTAATGATATATCTCAACAACAAGATATTTGTATATCGCAAAATTTATTAGTTGATATTGTTGATAAAACTAATGATAATGATACTGTTCCATCCACAGAAGAACAACATTTTATTCCTTATTCATTTATTGATCCTGCTGTTCAAGATGAAGGTACGGAAATAGATTCCGGAAATATAAATCTAAACAAAGAACATGAAGAATTATTAAGAACTTTCGAGCAACATGTTTTCAAAGAAAATATTAATGAAGAGGGGCTTAAGTATATCGCCGGATATGTAGCTTCGAGATTTTATCATAAATATCCATATCTCGGTACTAAAGTAAAGAATTTACCTTGCCTAAGTGGTAAGTCTTCGGATTGGTTGCAAACTATCTCAAGAAGTAATTTAATATACCCCAGCGATGTAATGATTTCTCTTAGTACAATATTAGATGAGGAATTGTTGCAGTTTCATGGTAATTCTCTCTCTGATCAAAAACTTCTTTTTAAGACGTTGGCTAGTAGAATTTAGAGTAAATTAGC
Organism: Mylabris sibirica; assembly: GCA_039776855.1. Lineage (NCBI taxonomy): Eukaryota > Metazoa > Arthropoda > Insecta > Coleoptera > Meloidae > Mylabris > Mylabris sibirica. Next base: position 4,364,539 of record CM077840.1, on the reverse strand, counting down.
TGATATACCATATGAAGTCATTTTATGTTTCGTTCGCACCAGAACATTTATCCGTTTAAGAGAGTTAAATAAAAAAATCAGTTTTGAAAACTGTCGAAATAAAATAAACAAAAAAATGTCAAAATATACCAATTATAAAAAATGAATTCTGTCATCTTATTATAATTTCTTCCACTTTGAGATTGTATTCCCAACACGGTAGTACCTACATTGCGTTGATTTGATTTAATTAATTGTTTCATGCAATGATCTTGTCTGGTCGATTTATTTATACCTAATATAAAAATTAGTCGCTGTATGTGTTGCTAAGCGCAAAACTCGAGAACGTTTGAACCGGTTTCGCAAATTCTTTATTTAGAATATTTCTTGAAGTACGAGGATTGTTCTTATGGAGAAAATTATAAAAATAAAAAAATTAGGAATCGACTGTTAGGCGGTACGAAGTTTGCGAGGTAAGCTAGTTTACTAAAAATATTGATTAGATTAAAATGTTTTCAACAAGGAAATTAATTAGGTACTTCATTTGTTTACAGGTTGTAATTATGAGTGCACCAAGAAAAAAACTATCTGGAGCGGAATATAGGAAAAAGGCTAAATATAAGGAGTTGCAGGGAAAATAATGTGCAGATAATATGAAAAATTGGCTTCGCAGAGGGTGTGACCCGGCAGGATCTGCTGCAACTTCCGAAGTTGATATTGAGTTAGAGGATGTTTCTGGCACTTTACCCGATCAAATGGATCAAGATAGCATAGTGCCAACTTCACCATCTTTATCAATGTGCGAAGAACAACCTGAGCAACTTGAAAAAACGAAGCCAGAGTACGAAGGATCTAAATCCCTGGACTCGGAATTGGATGAACTGCAAAAAACCGGATTTGATTTGACGGACCCAGGCAATTTGCTGATGCTAAGTCAATTTCCAATTATCAAAAAAGTATTCGAGAGATATAATACAACGTTACCGTCATCAGCTCCAGTTGAAAGGTTATTTAGCAGTGGAACACAAATCTAAACTCCAAGAAGAAATCGTATACCGGACAAGCATTTTGAAATGCTTCTAATTTGTCGACAGAAATTTTTATGTAAATGAAACTTAAATATGGCAATTGTGCAAAAGTAATTTATTTTCACCCTTAATTAGAACTTACACACCTACGTAACGTAGTGGTGATGACAGTTTAAATTAATAAAAAATTGTTAACCAAAATTATCTGTGTAATTATCTACAGATAATTTCATTTATCTGCAATCTGTATATAGATACTTTTCTCCAAAAGTATCTATTATCTGTATATAGATGAAAAAATTGACATTTATCTATTATCTATATCTAGATAAAATTAAATTATCTGTTGCACAACACTGGTGATGTCTAATCTTTTAATTAAAATTAGTGTCTAATCTTTTTATGTATGTATGAGTACATATTTCTGTTGCATTATATATTCCAGCTAAATCTCCTCTAGTAACTAAAAAAAAAATCTCCAAAGGCAGCAAGTACCTTATATAGCGAATTTTTTCATGTATCTACATACTGAAATATTAATTGCAAAACATTCTTATGATACTGACAATTAATATATTTTAATAACATTGAATCAACTAATAAATTCATTTCCCGATGTTATTTTAATATTTATGATTTTTATTGAAAAATACTTTTAATCCACAAACAATAAGAAACACTAAAAAAAAAATAATAATGAAGTTTGTTGTTTGTCTAATACGTCTAATCAAGGCCTGCTTGATTTTTTCAAGCGAAATTCTCTAGCAGGCCTTGCGTCTAATATTAACTGTCAAAATTAGTTGCCCCCCCGCGATATTCAATTTTTTTTCTAATATCAATAGTCAGAGAACATATAGCCACCTGAGATAATCGATTTTACTGCTTATACTCAAAAAAGAGATTTTTGCATTTTTCTTGCGAACCAACGAATCGATTTAGATGATTTTTTTTCTAGGTCATAGAGAATGGACTGCTCTACTATTATTTTAATTTTCATCAAAATCTAAGCAAATGTAATATTGAAAATGATTTTTTTTAACATTTCTTCAGCTCTTATTCCAAAAGTGTTGGCCCTACCAGTCTGGCCAACGAACTCATCCAAGCTATCCCAAAGACCGATTTTTGTACCAAGTTTCATTAAGATTGGACTATTTTTACGCCAGTTATCGTGGGTATACATATATATATATATATATATATATATATATATATATATATATATATAAATTTTAACGAACGGTGGATATGGGTTCCTTAGGTCCCAAAACGAACTTCTGTGCAAAAATTTTTCGGAAATTCAAAAGTGAGGATCTCGTCATTAGCTAATTTTTTTAAAAAAAATTCGCTAAAACCGCCAAAGCAACGTCATACGGCATCTCCGAAGCCAAGAAGAATAAAGTTGAGTGATGAAGAGATTGAACATTTAATCATTGAAGTTCAGAATAGAATTCCATTATGGAATGAAACCATTCCACTAGTGGAGAGAACACTAGACATAAAAAAGAAGCTTTGAGAAGAAGTTGCGGCCGCCTTGAATGGAAAAAATAAATGATTGTATCTATTATAGTTTAAATTATTTTACAAAAATGAAATGCTAGCATTAATTATAATGAAATGTAAGCAATAAATTTATTAATTATAACTTGTTCCACTAGGAAAATTAAGTGCTGCCGAAGCTAAAATAAAATTTAAAAATGTACGTGATACCTATCGTAAACTTATTCATGCTGAACATCGTGCTAGTGGATCAGCTGCAGTACCACCTGAAGACCCCTGGAAATTCTACAATTGTTGCGAATTTCTCCGTGATTTTTGTTTATTTGTAACAATTAAATTGTCACAAGTTTTTTTGGATGGTTTTCCCTTTCCGTATCGTATCGTTTTATAGTATTTTTCTGTATTGTTTTCGTTCATGGAACATTTGGTACTAGATTTGGGAGCGGTTTAGTACCTCAATTTTAATGCTCTCAGGGTGTATGTATGAGCACCATACACTTGTTTTTAGGGCTCACGTTGTCGTTTGTAATGATTATTTTTTGGTGTTGGGTTTGTGGGCGATTCAACACCATAGTGTTAATGCTCACAGGGTGTATGCATGAGCACCATACACTTGTTTTTAAGGCTCATGTTCCTTCTGTGATTGTCTATTTTCATCATTATTCTTGTGAACCTTTTAAGTTATTTCTTTTTTTGTGTGACCGTACCATTGTGGGCAATTGGTACCTTAAGAATGTCTTTAGGCCCATGGTTATTGTTTTATGGTGTTTCTCTTATATTTAATCTCGATAGTTCTTATTAACATCAATTGGGGTGGTTGTCTGGTTCTAAGATTAAGTTGGCAATAATTTTGAGTGACGGAAATGAGTCACGAGTATTTCAAATTTGCAAAAATCTCTTTTTTGAGTATAAGCAGTAAAATCACGTATCTAAGATGGCTATGTGTTCTGACAATTGATATTAGAAAAAAAATTGAATATAGCGGGGGTAACTAATTTTGACAGTTAATATTAGACGCAAGGCCTGCTAGAGAATTTCGCTTGAAAAAATCAAGCAGGCCTTGATTAAACGTATTACGGGAAATGAATTTATTAGTTGATTCAATGTTATTAATAGTATATTATACAACGAGTCTATAATGAATGCTATTATTACCGAGAATGAAGTTTACAACACAAGCGAGCGGAGCGAGCGAGTGTTGTAATCATTCGAGGTTATAATTAGCATTCATTATAAGCGAGTTGTATACTATACTTTATCTACGACTTATTTCTACATGTACAGGTACTGGTGGTGAACAAGAATATTTACCTTCTGTATCATTTTCGATTCTAAAATCGCACAAAATTTGACACTTATTTACAACTGTTTATTGAAACTGTTATTTATTTTTTGTCGTTACCATGGTTTTTTACATTTAATAGAAAATGTTATCTAGTACTAAAATCGTCTTCTTTACCACTTTCCATTGTAAATACAACGAATATTCTCACAATTAAGTATTTGTTCGAAATTTCAGAAAAATTAAATGTCATTTTAATCAAAATTGCATGAAAACGCCCACTTTAGGCCTACTTTTTGAAACTATTGTTAATAGTTTTTGTCGTTACCATGTTTTGTTTACATTTGACGGAAATTAAAATTAAAATACTATTTTCTGATTGGCTGATGAGAGGGATATTCATTTACTTTATCTCCCTAGGGATATAAAGTAGGTCATTATATTACAAAAACCACAAGTATAATGATCACTTTATATATAAGTCGTAGATAAAATATATTAATTGTCAGTATCATAAGAATGTTTTGCAATTAATATTTCAGTATGTAGATACATAAAAAATTCGCTATATAAGGTACTTGCTGCCTTTGGAAATCTTTTTTTTCTAGCACAAGTAGTAATGTAACGAGGGAAAGTGTAGTAGAAGGATGTGGTGCTGACGTGGATTCATCAGTGGATGACAGTTTGAGCGAAGCATGTGACGAAGATCTGGGAAGGAGTCAAGCTTACGGTATGTATATATGACACTCATAAGTATATTAACACTTGCGATTTTTGGCTAGTGTCTTCAATATTTACGCAATATTTAATAAACCAATATCAATAAAATAAGGATACGTTTTTTGATACAAGTATGTTAATTTCGGTGATATAAAAATTAATTATTTTTATTTATTTCAAGAATCGCGAGCAATAGTGGAAAACGTCGAAGATCTAATAAAGACGATGCAATTGATTCAGCAAATACCTTGAGTCGTATAGCCGACGCTTTATGCCGCGAAAATCAGCCTATAACGCTGCCGGAACCTCCGAAAATTGATACTGTTGGCGCTTTTCTTACTGGATTAGGCAACCAAATACGCCAGTTACCACAACCAGCACAAATAGATATTTTAAAACAATTAACAGATATCGTCTATAAAGCTGTCAAGCAAAATCAATAACAGCCTTTCAGATTACACAATAAAAAGAAATAATTAGATTAGAGAAAAAACGCAATACTATTGGTGATAGTTACTATTATCAAGCATTGAATTAAACCATATCACTAATGTATGTTCTAAGTGTTTTTTATTGCATAGTTTATGAAAAAAAAAGAAAAAATGGACTTAACACTATATTTTTTCTGTTTAAAAGTTTAAAAAAAGAAGTTAACTGAAGTGACCGACAATAAACAAGAAAAAAAAGGATTTAATCCTAATATAACTTGTACTCTCTACTTACACAAAAAATTGTGACAATCAGTTCACTCGTATAATTGTTATAGTTATTGTTATTTCAAATTTTCAATACTAGAATATGAAATCACGCATTCAAATTATGTAGTATTATCTATCAAAATAAAAAACTCTGATGTATGTCTTGCGATAAGAAAAGTTTATTTTAATGGCAAAAAATTTGTAAAATTTAAAATTAATGTTTTAAAACAAAGAGTTAGCTTTTTACAATACTTGAAATTACTAGAGAATAATGTACAATTGATTAATTATTAACAGAATAATTTTGAAAGAGTGACATTGTTTATGCTATGTTTTATCTTTTTATTTACATTGGATTAACTTTTTCTCACTTGAAATAATTGACATTAAAGAAAGTTATCTCGATGTTCAATTATATTGCCAAGGAACAGCCCCTTCTGCATTAAAATAGTCACAAAATTCATCACGAATAGTTACTGCGGCTCGAGAACTAAAATTGTTCCCACGAATTCTTTTATCTTGGAATGCTGATTGATCTCCCAACTTCATCTCTCCAGAGTCCCGGAATAAAACCATTTTCTCCATGGCGATTTTCTTGTATGGAATTATTATCTTTATCTTGTTTGCGGAGCCAATTGTGAAGACAAATAATCGCTTTAACTATATTAGTTGTATTGTCCACTGTAGCTTCTATTGGCTTCTTCAAGATTCTCCACAAACTTACTAGTAAGCCGAAAGAATTTTCAATAGTTCGTCGAACACGACTGAGACGATAAATAAAGATAGTTTTGTCTTTATTAAGACCACCTCTACCAGGGTACGGTCGGAGTAGATAATCTGTTAGTTGAAAAGCCTCATCACCAACAAGCACATATGGTAAAGGCATACCATCAATTGTGAGTGACTCTGCGTCCGGTACATTCATTTCATGTTTTTCAAATTTTCGACCCACTGGAGAGTCACGAAAAATGCCACCATCACTACGCCGGCCATATGCACCAATATCAACCAATAGGAATGAATAATTGGCGTCGCATATTCCCAGCAGTACAATACTGTGATGTTTTTTGTAATTAAAATATAGCGAGCCAGCATTGTCAGGACACTGAAATTATGATAATAACTATGTCAATAGTTTATGGTAAAAATTTACTTGTATGTTAATAATAGTATATACCTGTATTTGTATGTGTTTCCCATCAATAGCTCCAATGCTATAAAAATCATCTGCAATTTTTAACCAGTCACGGGTTGTTAAAGGGTAAGATAAAACCTTCGGCTGAAGACAATTCCATATGACTTGACAAGTTTCAGCAATGATATTTGCAGTTGTTGTTACACCAACGAGATATTGATATGAAATTGATGTGATACAGTCACCTGTCGCCAAGTATCTAAAAGTATTTCTTATTATTAATACTATTTTACTCCATAATACTAAATAATAATAACAAAGTTTACGAGATCTTACCGCAGAGTCATAACAAGTCGAGCGGTAGCTGAAATTGGTTCTCTCACTACGTTTTTTTTTTGTTATGTGTAGGCCAATTAAGCACAACAATTCTTCAAACTGAAAAGCAGACATACGAATGTAATTTTCGAATTTTTCAGGAAATGAAGACAGTGTTGGAAATACTGCTTCAAAAAATCCGTGTTCTCCTCGCAATTTATACAACGAATGTACCCAAAAATTTTTCTTCTTATATTTTTTTTTTATGAATAGCAATATCATTCAGTATAAGCGTAAGTAGAACCCTATTACGTCGAAGCCTGTTTATTTGCGCTTGTCGAATAATTTTTTGACACTGGTAAATCCACAATTGATAATCATATTCACTAGACATTATTTTATAGATAAATTTATTCACAAGAATAATTTATTTATTAATGATTGTGACGAGGTCATTAAGTTTGTAACTAAATACTGGAATTTTTACAAGCAAGTGTAATGTTTATTATTCACAATTACATACGTAACCTATAAAGTATAACGATTATATCGATTAATCGACTCTCGATACTAATGTTTTATTTCTCCCTTGAATTTGACGCTAAACGCTGAAATTTTTCTCGCACTGAAATTCCCACAATAAACAAAGTTCTTCAAGAGGTAAATAATATTATTAGAATATTATTCTCCATAAAAATAAAGCAGCTTTTTATTATCTCAAAAAAGCCTACGAACAAAACGCTTTCAATGTATACCTATAAACTAAATAAGGAATATTTTCAACTGAACAAATACCTTAAACTTAAAATAAAAGTAGACGTTGCAGCACGTACCTTAAGTAATATTATGGCCTGCAGTATAGATTCGATATGCTTATACGCAGGAAAATTGCCACCAGAAATTCTAAACGAGAACAATCTGATTATTTTTGGAGTAAATTTAAGTAGTTGCAAAATAAATATTCAACTATAAAGCAGAAGAATACGCACCGATATTGCCGAAGAACAGACGAAAAATCCCGATACCGCAAGTTGTTCTTTGAAATAATTGACAATATCTCTGTCCACATAGACACTAGATTTAAGAACTTTAATACCCTGAAATTTCTTGAATTAGTGATTTCTTGCGATAAGAAAAGGCTTTTGATTCGCTTAAACAAAATTATCCACAATATTTTGATTTTCCCTCATTACGTGCTGAACTAACAGTGATTTACAACACTTCAGAAGATTTAAATAAAACGAGCGCTAGTGAATTATGAAAATCTTTAGAAAACTGTGGATTGGATCGTGCTTACCTTGAAGTTTTTAAATTATACAAATTGACACTTACTATCCCTACCACAATTGCATCTACAGAACGTTAGTGGTATGAATGTGGCGGATCCCGACCGGAAGTTCGGAAGAAGTCATTGACCTCGACAGGAAGCGACGCCATCTTGTAAAATAGCGGCACTAAATGTAGGACGCCATCTTGTAAACTGGCGGCACTAAATGTAGCCCCTTAAACTGTCAATAATGACATAATTAAATGTAGCCCTGTGAACTGTCAAAAATGACGTCATTGGATATAGCCCTGTCATCACCAAATAGAGCCCCCTAAACTGTCAAAAATGATGTCAGTGGGTGTAGGCCCCCTGAACTGTCAAAATGACGTCACTGGATGTAGGCCCCCTAAACTGTCAAAGTATGCAACTCTAAATACAGCCCTATAAATTAGTTGCGTCCCCATTTTGAAAATATTGCGGGAACTTCAAATTTTGACAGTACTGTCATTTTACAGTGGGAAATTCAAATTTGACAGTGTTGCCAACTATCGCTATTTTTTGCGGGTAATTTAATTTAGTCCTTGCTACCAACGGTAACTTTTTCCCCTAAATTAAAGTTACCAACGTAGTTTTGAAAAGTGTTGACAACTGGAATTTGACAGATGAGATGGCGGGTAAAAATGTGAACAATAAACAAGTCTAACCTTTATTTGTTGTTGTTGACAAGGTAACCTCAATTTTTGATTGCGCAAGATTTAAGATTGAATAAATATTAGCGGGAAATTGGAAAGCATGACTGTAAAAGAAATTCAACTAATCTAAAATTGTATATTTTTTTGTTTTTTTATTTTCTACAATTATTCATTCATAATTATTGAAAATGGTTGTTTATTTTTATAAAGTTTCATGTTGTTCATGTAACACATAGATTAGTGTACAAAAGTCTCCCTTTTTTTAGTTCTTGGTTTTCTTTGTTTGTTTATGATTTTTTTTTTTGAAAATGATGCAGCTGGTGTGCGTCTACAAAAAAAAAGCAATATCATGAATATTATTTAATATGAAAAAGAAATCGTTTACTTACAATCGATTCAAAGGTTTTTTTCTCTTTGGTGGTTCATCTTCTTTTTCATTTTGAAAAAGTTTTCTTTTCAAAATTCTTGTTTGCTTATTAATTATTTGTTTTTGGGGTAATGGTGTGCGTCTGTAAAATTAAATCACATGTAAATTTTTTATTATTTACGGAAATGAAGATAAACACTTGTACTTACAATGTATCTGTTGCATCATCATCATCATCAGAAGAAGAAGAATCTTCTTTTTCTTCTTCCTCCACTTCATTGTCTTCTTCTTCTTCTTCTTCTTCTTCTTTGTTATTGTCTCGAAAGTCAAATTTAATTTTATTTATCGTGAAACCATTTTGTTTTTCGGTTCCCTTGTAAATAAATGCATATTTTCTATCTGATAAGGTAATTAAATCATTATCATTGAGAGCAATTGCCAATCTTTTTGGTAAAAATATTTTACCTTCTGGTATAAATGTAAGTAAATATGTTCCATATTTTGTATTTATTTTTCGCATATTAATAATATTATATTTTGTATTTATATTTAAATCACTGTAATTTAAAAGGGGTGTTTCAGCCACTTGGCCTAAACCAATTTGATTAAGTTTATTTACAAACTTAGGTAAACACATTTTATCTTCAATTTTAATCACTGATGTAAAGCACACAATTGATTAAATTGAACTAAATAAGAAAACTTATAAACAATTAAGTGAAAACGCAACAACGTGTGTTCACCACAAGAGCTACTACACAAATGTATCATTCTTCATCCTATTTTTATATATATATATATATATATATATATATATATATATATATATATATTCGCAACCTTCTACCAGTAGCGTGTTAAGAATTTTTAGTATTATTTAAAAATGAATTTTAGGTCATCATTTTTGTATTACTTTATAACGAGGATATGTATAGGGAAACACATATAGTGTACTCATCAGGTCAGAGGCCCCCTTCAAATCGAGATTCTGGGCTAATATATAATTTACCTACAATATGATACACCACTGTCATTATTAACACGTTTGGTTTTTTTTTTTGTATTTAAAAAGTGATTTGTTAATAAATAAATACATATACAGAAAATGGAACAAAGCCTCTACTGTTTCCAGATAAAACTGCTGCGTTGTTAAAATAAGCAAGATGAAAATAATAAAATAATTATTATAATAGTTGTTTTTCTAAGAATACTGTTGTCTAATAAAAATAGTGGACTGCAAAAATATTGATAAATAAGGACATTCATACAATAAACAATTGAACAATATTTTTCCTTCAGATAAGAAAAGATTAACACTTTAGGTTTCCACTTTTAATGATTAAAAATAGATATTCTGATTCACAGTTCTGAGTCATCTTGAAGAATATATAAACTCCACTATAAGTCATAAATCGCATATTTGGTTGTCAGTGTTTCATAGTGTCGCACACGTGGTAAAAAAATGTCTCAGTCTCAAGTAATTTGTAATATTTGTTTTAAATCGTTCACAACAAAAGACAATCTAGAACGGCATATAAAACGTGTTCATTCATTACCAGGTAGAAAAATTTTATTACGTCTTTCTTTTGTAACTTATTGTTTGCAATTTTAGAATGTGTGAGACCTGAGTCTGTAAAGAAGAGGTGTAATGTGTGTTCAGCAGATATTTTTGTTGATAAATGGAATTGTCATTTACGTACGTTAGGTCATCGATTGAAAGCAGCAGAATCGTACACATCAAAATTGAAGGTGGTTAAAAGTACCTTTCAAGGAAGAATTAAAACATTAATTTTTGAAAATGATGATTCAACAAATTTGGATATTGAAGCATTTTTAAAATCATCCAAGGATGTTGTAGTTCCTGAACTGCAACAAGAACTCATAAGCCATAAATTAATTAAATTCAATTTAGAATTGTTTGCTGATTATGTGAAAATGGTGGAAGATACAGAACAATATTCTGTTAAAAGTTTTAATTCGAAAATGCTATTGGTTCAAAATGAAGATGAAATTGCATCGAATTATGACTTGTTGATTGAAACAATTAAAACAAAAACGTCTGAATTCCAAGAAAGAGATAGTGGTTGGGCGTTGGCCGGAATTACACATTTAGAAATTAATATAAATAAATACCAACCAATTAGAGGAAGTAGTCAATTCCTTATACTACCAGAAAAGATTCAAAACAAGAACGCTTGTGTCAACGTTAAAAATGATGATCAATTTTGCTTTAAATGGGCTATAATTTCTGCTCTATATCCTGTTAATGTTCATTCAGATAGACCAAAGTCATATAATGTTGAAAATATAACAGCAAGTACAATAATTTTAAAAAATGGAATAAGACTTGAGTTTGGTAATATGGAATTTCCTTTGAAATCAAAAGATATCTGTAAATTTGAGGAATTAAATCAAACTATAAGTGTCAATTTATTCGGTTTGGAAAACGATAAAATTGTTGGTCCACTATACTGTACAAAGTCAGAGAAGAATGTACATATTAATTTATTACTGATTGAAAATGATGAACGGAGTCATTGTGTGTGGATTAAAAATATATCGAGACTAATACGTTCTACCGTTACTAAACATAATCATAAAATGTTTGTTTGTAATTTTTGTCTGATTCATTTTCATTCGGAAAATCGATTGATGATACATAAAGAAGAGTGTAATCGAATTGTTACAATTATGCCCACATCTCAAAATTCTACGGTAGAATTTAAAAATTGCGAAAGACAAACGGAAGTGCCCTTTGTTATTTATGCTGACTCTGAATGTATACTACAAAACATTGATACTTGTGCTCCAAATCCAAGTACATCGTCAACAACAAATGTACAATTGCACATTCCGTGTGCCTTCTCTTATTTCATTAAATGCTCATTTGATGAAAATCAAAACAAATTATACGTCTATGAAGGTGCAGATTGTGCTGACCATTTTGTTAAATCATTGGTGGAAGACGTTCGGCGTATTTATAATGAGGTTTTGATGAATCCCAAACCAATGGTGATCACTGATGAAGAGAAGAAATTTCATATGGAAACGAATATTTGTAATAAAACTATAGTGGATGATAATAAGGTGGCTGATCATTGCCACTTTACTGGTAAATATAGAGGTCCAGCACACAATGATTGTAATCTCCGTTATCGTATACCAAAATTTTTTCCAATATTTTTCCATAATTTCTCCGGTTATGACTTGTCATTTATTCCTGAAGTCCTTGGAAAAAATCGATGGTGATATAAATTTGATTCCTCTAAATAAAGAATTGTATGTATCCTTATCAAAAAGAATCAGAGTCAATGAAACGGATACAGTTGAATTGAGATTTTTGGATTCGTTCAGATTCATGTCATCAAGCTTGAACAGTCTGGCTCAAAATTTATCACCGGAAGACTTCCATATAGTCAAAAAGATGTTTAGTAATGAAGATCAATTTAAACTGATTATTAGAAAAGGAATCTTTCCATATGAATATATGGATTCATGGGATCGATTAAATGAAACATCATTACCACCGAAAGATAAATTTGTTAGTCGAATTTGCGATGCAACCTGTAGTGATGTGGATTATACGCATGCGCAGCGAGTATGGCAACAATTCAATTGTCGAAATTTATCAGATTATTTGAAATTGTATCTAATTACCGATGTCTTGTTGTTAACAGACATATTTGAGAATTTTAGAAAAGTTTGTCAAACAATTTATAATCTGGAACCTTGTCACTACTACACCGCACCCGGTCTATCTTGGGACGCTATGTTAAAATATACTGGAATTAAGATTGAGCTTTTAACCGACATCAACATGCACTCATTTATACGACGTGGTATAAGAGGTGGTATAACCCAGTGTTCACATAGACATTCAATTGCCAATAACAAGTATATGGACGGCTATGATTCATCTAAACCAAGTACATATTTGATGTACTTGGATGCAAACAATTTATATGGTTGGGCAATGTCACAACCACAACCCTATGGTGGATTTCAATGGGTTGATGATGCTGAAACAGTCGAAATAATGAATATTTCAGAAGATTCTCAAATCGGTTATTTCTTTGAAGTCGACTTGGAATATCCCAGAGATCTACACGATGAACATAATGATTTACCGTTTTGTGCAGAGAACAAAATTACTAAAAATGCAAAATTTTATAAATTGATTACCGATTTAACCGACAAAACGAAATACATTATTCATTACAAAAACTTACGACAGTGTTTAAAACAAGGATTGAAAATCAAGAAAATTCATCGTTGTTTACAATTTAAGCAATCATGTTGGTTGAAGAAATACATCGATCTCAACACACATCATCGTACATTAGCTAAAAATACGTTTGAGAAAAATTTCTTTAAATTACTAAATAATGCTGTTTATGGTAAAACTATGGAGAATGTTGATAAAACGAAGGATGTAAAGATAGTAACAGAATGGGAAAGTCATGGAAAAAGATTGGGTGCACGGGCACTGATAGCAAAACAGAATTTTCATAGTGCAGCTTATTTTACGCCCAACATGGTGGCAATCCAGTTGAATCGAATTAAGACCTTTTACAATAAGCCAATTTATATTGGATTTACTGTATTGGAATTGTCGAAATGGTTGATGTACAATTTCCATTATAAATATATGAAACCAAAATACAGTGATAAATTACTGTTAAATTACATGGATACTGACTCGTTAATTTACACAATTGAAACTGATGATTTTTACAATGATATAAAAGGTGATATCGATAACCATTTTGACACTTCGGAATATTCAAGAGATAATGTATATAATATTCCATTAAAAAATAAGAAAATTGTCGGTCTAATGAAAGATGAAAACAACGGGAAAATTATGAAGGAATTTATCGGATTGAGATCGAAGATGTACTCTATTGATGTGATTGATGGAAAATTAATTAAAAAAGCAAAGGGTGTAAAGAAGATAGTGGTTAATAACTTAGATTTGAATGACTATAGAGAATGCATATATAGGAAGAAAATCTTTTATGGAACCATGGCAATATTCAAATCCAACTTACATAATATTTATACACAAAATTTAACTAAAGCTGCCCTTAGCTATTTTGACGAAAAAAGGTACATTAGAAAAGATGGCATATCAACATTTGCATGGGGTCATTATCGTATAGAGATAGAAGAAAAAGAAGAAAAAGAAGGAGAAGAAATAAATGAAATAGAAGTTTCATAAGATTTTTTTTTGTTTTATTGAAAAATAATAAATTACTTCAACAAATAAAAAATTAATTATTCTTGAGGATAGCCCATTTCTTTTTGTTCCTATTCCTGTCCTGTTGTCGTGAAAAAATACAACAAAAAATTGTTTTAATATTTTATTACTAAGTTTATAAACTTTGCAATTCATTAAAAATAGATGAAAGATCATTCAAATTATTGTTGTATAATTGACAAGCTGTACAATACATTTTGAATGGATGATTATGTTCGATATTAATTTCATGTTGTGTACATATAACCAAGTTTCGTAAATCTTCATCGTTTTGATAAAATGCTGGTAATTTTAACCAAATATTAGTTAGATGATGGGGTGTCATTTTTAATAAACTTATTTCAACTAAATTTCTAATACAGGATACTGCATTTTCTGCATCACGAGCGTTATGTAGAATCACTGCACTTTGCGACATAGTAATCTAAATCACTATCACTACCACTGTCACTCTTATTCGGTTTTTTAATTTTATTTATAAAATCTTTCAAAGACTCCAATCTATTACGCGTATAAAAACAATTACAAGTGTCTGGTCCATTAGTAATACTACTTTTTGACCAAATACAATCTACATAATGAATTCCATGTTCATTTGCAATCTCCTGCATTCGTTCGTATGGGATAAGTCTTTTTAGCAAGTTTCTTATGAACAATTTATCATTCCTATGAACTTTGTCATCCAAAAGTAACACTTTAGCTTCATTTATGTAGTATTTTATTTCAGACATTTCACATAAATGCACTCACTAGAAAACTATAAATAACTAAATACAATTTTGGATCATCACTTAATTTATATTAGCCCTTCCAATTTAATGATCTTTTTCTTCTTGTACACCTTCCTCCCCTCTACTTAGAAATATTTAGAAGCATTTTATATGTTTCTTTATAAAAACAATATATTAATAAAACAAACAAAAATATAATAATAATCACAATAATATAAAAATAAAGAAAAGCCTCCATTGTTCTAAGTAATATTTTTAATACAATCCACGGGAATTTAAAATAGCGGGAAATTTAAAAAAATAGCGGTAAATTCAAAAATTGGCGGAAAATTCAATATTCAAAAATGGCGGGAAATTCGTTGTAGACAAGATTAGCCTAGCCTTGACTTCTCAAGTCTGTTAACACGAAATTACGTTAACAACAACAATAAGTTATCAACACAAATTCGTGTTAACAACAAACAAGTCCAACCTTGTTTGTTGTTGACAAGTTAACTTTAATTTTCGATTGCGCATGCGTTTTAATATTGAAAAAATATTAGCGGGAAATTTAAAAGGATGACTGTAGCATTAATTTAAATAAACAAAAAATTGTATATATTTTAAATATTTATTATAATGATATAATTATTAAATATTTTCATGATTTTAATACTATACTAGTTAAAATAATTGATTTTTAATCTGATGATGGTAACGATAAACTTATTAATTTACCATACATCCACCGTTCTGTAGTATAATAAAATTTAGAGTATTGATGACAAATTTTACAAATTCCATTACTTGAAATTCGTAATCCAAAACCATCAGAGTCACTATGATCGTAAAAGAATCCTCTTCTTTGTTTGTGGATCCAATTATATACAAGTTTTTAATTCTTACATAGACAACACACTTTATATTCATAAATATCCATATTTTTATAAAAAATGTGGATGAAACTCAGCGGCGCGTTATCCTATGGGCAAAATGGGCAATTGCCCGGGGCCCCATCAACAGGGGGGCCCCAAAGTCTCCAAATCAATATTCTCATTTTTGCAGTTAAAAATACGATTCCATTTCTAGTATTTTTTAAAGCAGACAGATATAATGCAAACGTGTGCCATATGAAATATAAGCTTTTTTTATCATTAAGATAATAGATTTCAGTAACATTTGTTTGGGTTATTGCTGATAACCAGTCAATATCATATATCAATGGCAACTGCAGTCTGCAGTAGGTACTGATTTTGCCGCTAATAATACATATATCGGTCTGAATAGGATTTTATTGTAAATCGGCAAGTTAACAGTCTGGTGTAATTTCCGTCCGCGGTACAAGTCCAAACACTAATTTGCAATTGATTTGATTTTTTTTGTATTCTGCAATTCGGATAGAATACTGATAATTTCAATTATACCTAAATATATTCAAGTATTATTATTGTGAGAAATTGTGAAAAATTATTATTCTATTATTAGTTATACATATAAATAAGGTAAAAAATGATAAATTATGCAAAATTCGAATATTGAAATAATATTTTTAGAAGATGCAAAGAACATATGAATCTGGGTTTCAAAAAAGAAAAAGGCAGAAAATTAAAGAGGCCGAATTAAAAAAGACACAAGCTTCATTACAGAATTTCGTAATAATAAAAAATGAAGAAGGCAACAACAGCAAAGCAGAAGAAAAGAAAATAGAAAATGAACCTTCAGTATCAGACAACGTTATTATTAATCAAATTGAAAACAACACCAACAGCTCAATTGTTTACAATATTGGTAGTGATGAAAATATTGATATAAATAATAGCAATAATATTAACAATGAGAGTGTGAATGCAATACATAAAACATACCCCAAAGATATTGCTTTATGGCCAAACCCCATCACAAATGATTTTATTGAGTTTTGCCTTCGTGAAAAACCGGAAAATTTTGGAAATATTAACAATTCAACTCGAAATTTTAATTATGATGGAAAAATTATTTCACGGAAATTAAATGAATGCCATTTCTACCTAACTAGAGCTAATGGAACCACAGAGAAAAGAGAGTGGTTAATATTTTCAGAAACCACAAAATCTGTGTACTGTTTTATTTGTAAATTGTTTTCAGGTAAATTGAACAATTTATTAGTTACAGGATGTAATGACTGGAAACATATTGTTGATATTTTAAAAAAGCATGATGAATCTAAAGAACATAAGATAAATATGTGTGTGTACGTAAAGCGTTTGAAAAATGTAGGAAGAATTGATTTAGAGTTGATAAAAGTTTATGAAAAACAAACAAATTATTGGCGTGAGGTTCTAAAAAGAGTTGTTGCCACTGTAAAACTTTTAGCCTCATTAGGGTTGGGATTTCGAGGACATGATAGTAGTGCAGGAAATTTTATGACTTGTTTAGAATACTTAGCTAATTTTGATATGTTTTTGAAAAACCACTTAGAAACTTATGGCAAATGTGGTAAAGGGCAGGTGAATTATCTTTCTAATACTACGTGTGACGAATTCATAAATTTAATGGCCAACAACATCAAAAATACCATTATTAATGAGGTCAAAAAGGCAAAATATTTTTCAATTATTGTTGATTCTACTCCGGATATCAGTCACACGGATCAATTATCATTTATTATACGATATTTAGACCAAAAAAATAACATTCAGGAACGTTTTTTGTCTTTCTTACATATTGAAAAGCATGATGCTAGCTATCTAGAACAAATGATAACTTTAAAATTAACAGAATATGGCTTGGATATCAAAAACTGTCGAGGGCAAGCATACGACAATGCAGCCAACATGTCCGGGATATACAATGGGTTACAAGCTAAGATTAAGAGCCATAGTAAAACTGCATTTTATGTTCCTTGTGCGGCTCATAGCCTAAATCTAGTGGGAAATTCTGCTACAGAGGCTTGTGCAAAAGCACTTCATTTTTTCGATTATATTCAAAATTTATTTGTATTTTTCTCTTCTTCTACAAAGAGATGGGATATTTTAATAAAAGCAACTCCAAAAGGAAATTTAACATTAAAAAAAATTTGTTCAACAAGATGGTCCTCAAGAGCAGATGCAATTTTAGCTGTTAAGATGAATTTTTTGGCTATAAAAGAATCTTTATCTAAAATTTTTGAAGACTGTAATGAAAAACCTATAACAAAATTAGAAGCAAAAAAGCTATATGAAAACTTTGAAAATTTTGAAACAACACTTTTACTTTTTATATGGAATGCAATTCTACAAAGATTGAATGCAACTAGCAAAAGTCTTCAAAATAAAAATTGTGATTTACACAGTGCAGTAAATCTTTTAAAATCGTTGTCTTTGTATATATCAGAAGATATTCGAAATAATAATGAATTTTTTGATACTATAGAATCTGAATGTTATGTATTAACAAACAATAAAATATATGAATCGGACAAAGGGAGAATACGCAAAAGAAAATTACATTTTGACGAAGAAAGGAATAAAGATGAGGACGTGCAATTGGCAGGAAAACAAGGATTTATAGTAAATTGCTTGAATGTGATCTGTGATCAGCTGGTATCGGATATTCAAAGACGTATTGAGGCTTATCAAAATATTCTTAATTATTTTGCCATATTAATAAACATCAACTTGAAGGAAGTTTCACCAAATGAATACGATGAATGTATTTCAAACTTAATAAATACATATGCAGACGATATCGACATTGCTATTTTGAAGGAAGAACTTTCTCACTTTGCACATTTTGCAAAAAATGAAAATTTAAACTCTCCCATATTAATGTATGAAGCCATTCAGGAAGGGCTAGTTTCTACGTTTCCTAATGTGGACATAATTTTAAAAATATATTTAACTATACCTGTTTCTAACGCATCGGCAGAGCGTTCTTTCAATGTATTGAAAAGAATTAAAAATTACATTAGAAATTCTTTAGGCCAAGAAAAATTAAGCAATCTATCAATATTATGCATTGAAAATGACATTACTAGTGGGGTTGATTATGATCAGCTGATTGATGATTTTGCAGCTCAAAAAGCACGAAAAATGAATATATGATAATGTCTATTACAAATTTTTTTATGTTCCCTTGAGAATTGTTTTTATTGTCAATATTGTTTGGTTATATAAATACATACACAGATTATTCTAATTCTCGTTTAGTTATTCCAATGCATTATTTAATGCAATAAACGTATATACCTACTAACCAATTGAGTTAATTTATGACTTTTTCTTGTGGACTGTATGTCACTTTAAATAAAATTTTATCGACAATCTTTATTTATCGTTTTGCATATGTAGACAATAAGAGTATATCCAAGGACAGGGATTCTTTCACGAATAAAAATCCAACACTACATATGGGGGCCCCCAAATTCAAAATTGCCCAGGGCCCCATGGAGCTATAACGCGCCGCTGATGAAACTCTATCTGTTTAAATACGAATTCAGAACAAGGACTAGAGATTCAACTACATTTTCCTACTCGTTTATACTTCAAAAAATGAACTATATAACAAAATGGGGGTGGTGGATGGTCTTATTTTATTTATCAACCAATAAAATGAATCAATTTAAAATGTTGTTAATTTATTTAGAGTAATTTACAGATTTAGAAATATATACTGGTTTTTTTTTCATGAATTAGAAAAAATCCTCATTGCCAAATTATTTATCAATAAAATATAATTTTTGATTCACCTTATATTTAATATAAAACACCCGTTATAATCTTATTTATATTTTTGTAATTCAGAATTTTCATAAGAAAACAATAATTAATACGATTATGATTGTGTATCGTCAACAGAATCTATAATTATGAATGAATTATTATAGAAAATCTTCATTGTATCAAAGGACTTTAGTTGAATCAGTTATTCAGTTCTTCAGACAGGTTATCAATAATGGGTAATTCAAAATATAGAAAATTAACTAAAAATTATTGTTTTCAATTATTTTGTATTAGACACAACAACATTGTCAACAACCACTGGAGGAATTGAATTCCAAAATAGATGGAATAACGAAATTGTTTGGAGTCAATATCAAGACGAAATTGAAATTAAAATTAGTGGTAAAAACATTACAAACTTTGAAGCAAACATAGTGAGAAAAAGAATTTTTATTTTAAGTTTTTTTTAAAAACAACAGTGATAAGCCCACAGAAACAATAATAAACATGTATGGGACCGCGCAACTCATTCAAGTTAGTGACATTAGTGACAATACTATACAAATTAAATTGAAGAAAGGTATACAAAGAAAGTGGCCTTTCTTTGCAAGCGCGTATAAGGGGGAAAAAGTTTTTATTTATGAAGAGTAAATTTGTCAGTAATATTTTAATTTATTAACATAACTTTTACCCCCTCATACGAGCTTGCATTTTTCAATTTCCATCAGTTTTCGAATTTCCACCAATTGGGAAATTCAAAACATATACAGTAAAACTTCGCTAATCCGAACCTTCTGTAATCCGGAATTCCACTAATCCGGACCGATTTGCTCTTACATTTATGCATACTGTAATCCGGAATTTGACTGCTTCTACAATCCGGATTCAATCGGGTTGGAGAGGCATTCAAGTGTTTCTAGAAAATCGGAAAGCTGACGCTGCAATAAACTGCTAGTACTTATCTTTAAAGGCAGACTATTGCTTGTATTTGCTTTATTTGTAGTCGTTGTAATAATAAAGTCGTCATTGAATAAGTATGGCTCCAAAACGCTCTCATTAAACATTGTCGTTAATTGAAAAAAAAATAATATTAGATCAATTAAAGGGTGGTATAAGCGGTAAAATACTAGCAGCGAAATATGGTATTGGTACCTCTACGAACTCCGACATTAAAAAAGCTGCGAACAAAATTAACAGGTATGTTGTTAGTTGTTAGGATGTGATAACTGCTATAGTAATGCGCCTATAATCTATACATAACTTCCTGCTTGACAGTTTTGTGGAAAACTGTCTTTCTAGCCCCAGGACCAGAAAAACCTTGAAACAACCAGAATTCTCACTAATGGAAGATGATTTGTACACATGGTTTCTAACACAGAGAGAAAGGCATATCCCGTTAACATCCGAAATTCTAGCACTCAAAGCTCGTCAGTTGTACATTAGACACTATGGGAACAATGATAGATTCTCTGCTAGTCGGGGATGGGTAGATAAATTTAAGAAAAGGCATGGTATTCGTTTCCTCCAAATTTCTGGCGAACAACTGTCTGCTGACGAAACAGAGGTTAAATCTTTCACGGCAAAATTGGCTCGTATTATGAATGAATTGAATTTAACACCTGAGCAACTTTATAATGCAGATGAGTCTGCCCTTTTTTGGAAAATATTGCCAGATAAAACACTTGCTCATTCCGGTGAAATAAGTGCACCTGGGCGTAAGACAAGTAAAGAGCGAGTAACGTTTCTCCTTTGCTCTAATGCCAGCGGTAGTAATAAACTGCCTGTAATGGTCATCGGGAAGTCAACAAATCCTCGATCATTCAAAAACGTCGCGGTTCCGTGTGAATATCACGCAACTGCAAAGGCTTGGATGAATTCTACTCTATTTAAAGAATGGTTTCATAATTCTTTTGTACCTAAAGTCAAAGCATTCTCAAAAAAGGCAAACATTCCTGAAAAAGCTATATTAATAATAGACAATTCCCCGAGTCATGCATCCGAAGAAGAGCTACGAACTGATGATGGTAAGATTTTTACCATGTTTCTTCCTCCAAATTGCACCTCTATAATTCAACCTATGGACCAGAATGCCATTAGGTTCACCAAATTGTATTATAGAAAAAGCTTGTTAACCAATGTTGTATCTACCTGCAATACAGATGGAGAAAAAGATATTTCCGACATTTTAAAAGTGTTTAGCTTGAAGGACGCCATCTACTTACTTTCAGATGCATGGCAAAATGTGTCAATGGATATTGTTTCAAAATGTTGGGATAAAATATTAACTGATTATAAGATGGAATCTTCTAATGGTAATGACATGGAATGCGAATATGACTCAGAAGATGAGCAACCATTAAGTCTACTAAGAGATAATATGCTTAGAACACAAAAGGAAGAAGAAAAGCATAGAGAGGAGATCTTAGAGCTACTTAATCAAATTGGTCAAGAAAATGTGTCGGAATTAGATGTGCTTGAATGGGTAAATGGTGATCGAGATCGGTTGACAGTAACAGATGATAGCGGTGTGGTGCCATCTGAAGACGAGGAAGAGGACAGTGTTCCTAAATCCAAGATAAAGCATCAAGATGCGATTAAAGGTTTCAACATCTGTTTGCAATGGGCCGAGGAAAATAATGTGGATCTTCCTTCATTGCTAACTCTTCGTAGGTTGCGTGCAACAGCTTTTGAGACCCAACAAAAATCGGTTCAACAAAGAACAATTACAGATTATTTTAAATAATTTTTCGCCTAATATTGTATATCAAGAAAAAGATTTACAATTAGAAGCATACTTTCTATGTTACAATATGTTATAATATGTTAAGTCGATTTGAATACATTTTGCATTTTTGTAAGAAGCTTTTTTAATGCTCAAAATTTGTCCATATGCCTTAATGTACATATTGAAAAAAAAATTCGATTTTCTTCGTAAATACGATACCGTAGCGCCAGAACCCTATATATTTAATATGTATTTCAAAACGTTCCAGTAATCCGGACGATTCAGTAATTCGGACTGCCCCCTGCATTAATTAGTTCGGATTAGCGAAGTTTTACTGTATATATATATATATATATATATATATATATATATATATATATATATATATATATATATATATATATACAGATTCCGTCCTAGAAATAGGAACATTGGAGAAACTTTGGCCACGCCCATATCCCATCTTTGTCAAAATCACATGTTTCATGAATAACAGACAGAAATACCAAATCCACAAACCAGATCTGGTTATTGTTATCTTTCAAAATAGAAAGTTTTTAGAAAGAAATTGCTGTGTTTGGTCAGAGGACTAAGGGTTGGGAATAATTTCCGCCATCATTTTTAATTTTTAGGCAACTCAAGGTCTCTCTGTCTCTTTCTAACTAATATGTAAGTAGTTTAAATATGCGTGGCCAAAGTTTCTCCAATGTTCGTATTGTTATGAATTATACTGTATATATATATATATATATATATATATATATATATATATATATATATATATATATATATATATAACGGTGGATATGGGTTCCTGAGGTCCCAAAACAAACTTCTGTGCAAAAATTTTTCGGAAATTCAAAAGTGAGGATCTCGTCATTAGCTAATTTTTTTAAAAAAAATTCGCTAAAAACAACAAACAAGTCTAATCTTGATTAAAGATTGAGAATAACATCAATGAAGAATTGATAATTGATAAAGCGTTATCACCGCTATGCAACCAAGAAAAGCGTGGGACCAGGTGGGAGTCGAACCCACGACCTTTAGATTGCCGGTCTAATGTTCTTCCAGCTAAACTACTGGGCCACTACCCAGTCTAATCTTGTTTGTTGTTGATAAATTAACTTAAATTTTTGGTTGCGCATGCGTTTTAAGATTCAATAAATATTAGCGGGAAATTGGAAAGCATGACTGTAAAAGAAATTGAAATAATTAAAAATTGTTTACTAAAATTTTTGGTTGCGCATGCGTTTTTTATATTGAATAAATATTAGCGGGAAATTTGAAAGCATGACTGTAAAAGAAATTCAAATTCTAACCTTGACTTCTCAAGTCTGTTAACACGAAATTGCGTTAACAACAACAACAACATTAAGTTGTTAACACGAATTTGTGTTAACAACAAACAAGTCTAACCTTGTTTGTTGTTGACAAGTTAACTTAAATTTTTGGTTGTGCATGCGCTTTAAGATTGAATAAATATGAGCGGGAAATTGAAAAGCATAATAACTGTAAAAGAAATTCAAATAAATAAAAATTGTATATTTTTTATATTTTATTATAATATAATCGATATGTTAATAAATTAATACACTATTATTTTTTTTGTAAGTCAGCATTTTTATTGGAAAACAATACTTAATACAATTCATAAGATTTTCTACAATAATTCATTCATAATTATACATTCTGATGACAAACATAATTTTCTAATATAATAATATCAACAATGAAAAATATTAATAAACAAGATTATAACGGGTGTTTTATATTAAATATAAGGTTAATCAAAAATTACATATAATTTTACTATTAATATGTTTCATCTGATGAAGTACTGTAATCTTTTCTCTTACAAAATCTACTATGTGTTTTTTGGCAGCATATTTGATAGGGCCTAATAACAAATAATGGTGTTCTAATACAAAACATACACCAAAAATCATCATCTTTAGTGTATTCGGTTACGTAGTACACATTTATACGATCATGGTAATTTACTGATTGAAATTTGTAACGATGTTCACCTGGACACCAAGTAGTATATCTATAATAACACATTTCACAGATTTTAAAACCATTTCCTTGTTGGTACGACACTTCTACACAAACATTACTCCATACATAAATACTCTCATAATCTGATAACCATAAGAAGTATTTAAATAAATTTTCATCATAGAATTCTTCACCAAATTCATAATTCTCAATACACCTTAAATTGTAATTAGGCACTTTCTTGAATAATTCTAAATATCCATCTTTAACACGATTAACATCACTTCTAATTTGTCTCCACTTATAAAAACTATACGAATCTAATAAATTATGAACTATCACTTTTGGCAAAGTTTGGAAAAAATATTTAAGTGAAAACTTAGTAATTTTAACATTATAATGACTGTTTGTAAACTAAGTTCAAATAATGATTGAGGCTTTGTCATTTTTCTGATTCACTTTATATTTACATATATTTGATACTAAGTTCCATCAACAAGACGATTCGTTTATATAGGATTTTTCTAGGATGCTTACTACAATTTTATTGTGCGCGGTAGTTTGATAATTAAATTATTTCAAAAATTCAACAATTGTGTGGAAAATTTAAAAAATGGCGGGAAATTCAACAATTGGCGAAAAAATTGAAATTTCAAAAATTGATAGAAAAGTTTGTATGCAGTGTTGACAACCTAAGGTGATCCTTTGGTAAACAAAATCCCCTAAATTTGAAATTCAGGGTTGTCACTTTTAAGTTCAAAAACAGTGTTAAGAAGAAGAGATATAAACAATTATTTTGGTTGAATATTGAGTTGTTTTTTTTCTTTATTGCATAAACAAATCTTCATTTATTTTCTATAAATTATGGAAGGGATTGTTGGTTTTATATAAATGTTTACCTATTTTTCCACAATGTTACTTGAGCAAGTGCATAAAAATGCCAAAACAATTCACGTGTTGCTTTTGTGAAACTTCATTTTTCAACAATTACTTATTAAAACGACATATAAAGCGAATACATTTAACAGCCCAGATAGCATCCAAATCATAAAGAATACTGCGAGAAGCCTTTTGATAGACTTCTGACAGAAGTCCAACTATGAGTTCTTAGAGACATCATATTTAAGAGCTCAATATTTAGAGCTCTTCAAGACGTCTTTTGTAAGACATCAGTTTTGTGACATACATAAGTATTCTTTTTTTTTACTTCTTATTGAAATCAAAATTATGATCTCTTCAAGAACTCTCAGTAAAGACGTCAGTTTTATGACAACATTATGTATTCATTTTGAAGACTTCTCATAGAAATCAAAAACATGAGTCCTTCAAGACATCTTTTTAATGTCTTCTTTTAATGAAAATAAAATTTTTATGCGCATGCTCACAGTGAGTCAATGCGCATGCGCTTTACATATTGTTTACATATGCTTTAACCAAAAAATGAATAGAAATTATGGAAACCAATAATTTATTTATCAATCATTTATAAACATTAAAATTATTTAAAAATTTATTGTGTGGATCCAATTAATTATATGACAAATTAAGGTAATATTGTTCATTTATTAATATCTAATTTTTTTTTCCATATTTCATAACATTGTGTCTTTGTTTTGTGAGCAGAATTTTACAAAGCTAAAGGATACAATTATTTGTGACTTAATACTGAAAAATTTTATTTCAAATTTAATAGGTGATAATGACTACGCGAAAGCCTTTCGGAGAATTGTCGAAAAGCCAAAAAAATCGGCGATTAAAAAGGGACAACAATGGATCACTATTGCAACAAATTCCTCCTCCACTGCTAACGAGGCATGATGAGAATATTTTTTCTGATGATAAACAAGATACTGCTGATTGTACAAGTTTTAATAATTTCATATTACCAGAAAGTTCCATTGAGCATCAAGATGATATTATTTCTGATGATAATGGTGTTGATTTTATTCAAATGGGAATTAGTGACCGCATTTTAACTGTGAAAAATGTCGATGTTGGTTCTGTGCAAACTAAAATTATTGATCCTGATACAATTGATTTAAGAACTCAAATAGGACAATGGCAATGCCAATATAATATAAGTCAAGCGGCCACCGGATCTCTTTTAAAAATGCTTAGTAACGTGAACTCAGTTGATGAGTTGAAAAAATTGCCTAAAGATTCACGTACCCTATTAAATACACCTCAAACTACTGTCATTCGCTCCGTTAAACCTGGGGAATACTTTCACTATGGCTTAGAGCGAGGACTAATTGACCAGTTAAAATCTATTGGAATAGATAAATTTGCGAAAAATATTCTTATAAATGTTCACATCGATGGATTGCCGATTTCAAAAAGCTCGAAAAGACAGCTATATCCTATTTTAGCTGAAGTGTTTCCAAAAATTGCTGTACCTTTTGTGATTGGAATATATCATGGGTTTAATAAGCCTGAAAACTGCAATGAATTTCTCGAAGAATTTATAAATGAATACAAAATTTTGCATTTAACGGGTTTCAAGCATAATCATCATCAATTTTTTGTGGAAATTAGAGCTGTCATCTGTGATTCTCCAGCTCGTTCTTATGTGACCTATACGAAGGGACATACAGGTTACTATGGCTGCAGCAAATGTATGCAAGAGGGTGATTATCAAGATTATCGAATGAGATTTTTATCGACCAATGCACCGATACGTACAGATGATAATTTTATTAAACGTGTTAATGAAGAGCATCATCTTGGAAAATCAAATTTTGAAGAAACTGAAATTGGTATGGTTTCCCAATTCCCTGTAGAATACATGCATCTAGTTTGTCTTGGAGTATCAAAAAAAATTATAAAATCATGGATCACTGGATTTCGTGTGAATGAAAAAACATTAATGAAATTTAACCATAAAAAAATACAACAAATTTCAGATGTATTAACTTCAATAAAGAGTTGGATACCGTCAGAATTTGTTCGAAAAACTCGAGAATTAGATGAAATAGATCGATGGAAGGCAACAGAGCTGAGATTATTTTTACTATATGTGGGTTTTGTTGCTCTAAAAAAATATATACCGAAGGAATACATGTATCATTTTAATTGTTTACAATGTGCGATTAGGATTTTATGCGATGAAACTGATTGTATTAACAACAACGCGTGCGCAAAAAGTTTATTAAATTATTTTGTTGATGAAAGCGCGAAGTTGTATGGCAAAAATTTCGTGATTTACAATGTGCATAATTTAGTGCATTTACCTGAAGATGTTCTAAAATTTGGTCATTTAGACTCATTTAGTGCATTTTCATTCGAAAGTTTTTTTTATTTTCTTAAAAAAATTTTGAAGAAGGGTGACAAGCCATTGCAACAATTAAACAAGAGAATTGAAGAACGAGTTAATTGTGGTTTCAAACAAACTATTAAACAACGTTTGATTAAGCCTGAAGTAAGTAATTTTAATTTCAAAAAGTCTGAGAGAATTGGAGTTCCTTCATATGATAAAATTAACTATGGAAATTTTACACTCAGTGCTTCCCAAACTTGTGATAGATTTTGTTACACTATTAATCATGACATTGTTCGAATAAACAATATTAATATAAAAAGTAATGAAATCATATTGCAAGGACAAACGTTGACTAACTCTGAGAGCTTAAAAAATTACCCTATTGACTCGAAGTTAATTCATATAGTTAGTGGGAATAATTGGTCTGATACTGAGAATTTTAGAGCAAGTGATATTTTTAAAAAAGCTGTTTGTATACCATGTGATGATTCATTTTATTTTTTCCCTTTGATTCATTCTTCGAACTGAATGTTATT
Organism: Mylabris sibirica; assembly: GCA_039776855.1. Lineage (NCBI taxonomy): Eukaryota > Metazoa > Arthropoda > Insecta > Coleoptera > Meloidae > Mylabris > Mylabris sibirica. The sequence continues at coordinate 4,336,392 of CM077840.1, read as the reverse complement.
CTATAACAAAAATATTAATTTTGATATATTTTATCTAAAAATTTAAAATATTTCGAAGATATATTATTGAATTATTGTAGTTTATTAGTATATTTAATTTTTGTTATTGTATGTTTTGTTTAAAAATATTAATAAATAAAAAATTTTTTTAAATGAAATTTAATATCTATTTATTCTACACATTTTATGTTGATTATAATAATTTCAACTTCAAATTTCGCGCTGTACTACTGACATGCCATCTAAGTTTATTTGTAAGTACCAGTATACATGTAAACGGTAAATATCGGTCCAATCGGTTCATGTGTAATTTCCAGAACTCAAGAATCTTTGACTGACAACAATACATACATTTTTTAACGAAGAATTAAGGTAAATTTAATATTTTTTTAATGAATATTAACATTTTATTTTGATAACGCATGATAATTAATATTACAATTTCATTCTCATCGATATTTTATGTTTTAACACATAGTTTAAAAGAAAAGGAAAAACTAACCTCATATTGAGTTTTATTATAGTAACTTAATTTTTTTTTAAGATGTATTTCGTGGCTTTTTGTGAGGATTGGTGTTCAACGGTACCAAAAAGTTGGGTAGATGAAAATACAAAAATAATTAAATGGCCTTCTAAAAACGAAAATGCAACAACTGCTTCTAAAAAAGGAATGGACCCCAAGAGTAATTGGCCGCAGATAAAATATAAAAAGCTGCTTGGACCATACGGTACGTTCCCTATTATTGTAGCATATTAATGTTTATTATGAAAAATTAACTAAGCTAATTGATGCCAAAAACAATAATGTAATATTTTAAGCTCTATGTTGAAAGCAAAATTTATTAATTTCCATATTTTTTATCTTAACCTGAAATTTGGTACTTTTAGATACCTTTGATACGGCAAGACAAGTAGAAATGGCAGCTGTTGATTTGTCAACAAGTGACGAAACATCCTTTCTGAATATTGATAATAAGGAGGATAATCCATCAAAGCGCGTGAGGAAACTACCGTTACGTTATCGAAAATCTGAGGACTCGAGCGACGATAATGAAGAAGGTGTAGTATTTATTCAGTACATATATTTATAATAACAATTATAAATTAATTACACCTTGATCGTTTAAAATTTTTAGAGAAAGATGATAACCAAAGTAATCAGAGCCTTCCTGAAAAAAAGTTTGATTATAAGTCCACTAAAATCGTTGCCGATTCTGGTGATTTGTTCGAAACTCAGCCCTTAGATTATGATGGTTTTTCTGACGATTTAGCATGTGATAATTTGAATGACCACGAAGAGAACAATGAAAAGATATCGGTGATTAGTATTGAAACCGTTAGTAAGTATTCCACAAATCTCATTGATATAGCTGTTTTAAGTTCATCATGCTAAATTTAATAATTATTTTGCTTCTATATAGATTTACCCATTGTTCCTACCGAAGCTGATAAAAGTTTGAAAATTTCCCAAGCTCCAAAACATCTTTTTATTAAGCAAAATAATGGAAGTAATGACAATAGCAAGAACAATAATTTAACTCAACGAGACAATGCTTCTAAAGACAAGATGAGAAATGAGACCATAAATCAGAAAAACGGTGAAGAAAAAACGGCGGTTATTAACAATCATGCAACTCAGCCTGGTTTTGAGAAACATATTCAAAATACTGCCAAACGATTTGATGCGCCAGTTTGTCGCTGCTGTCGTAAGTGCGATTCAATTCTGATATTTTTATGATACCAATATAGCATTAATTTTTTATTGTTTAGAATTAATTATCTAATAGTCATTTTTTATCAATTAAAATTTTATGCAATTTCTTTTGTTTGGTTTTTAAAATAGTGATAAATCTTTTCTGTTAACAGCTGCATGTCGATTGAAGCTAGATCAAATGTCTCGAAAATTAGACACTATACTTATGGTCCTAAATTCGAATGTAACTTCAAACTCAACACAAACGTCTTCAAGCTCTGTTCTCAATGCTTTGCCTGAATTTACTCTCAAGAATATTGAATCATTGACGGAATTTAATCAAACATTATTGAATAATAAAGAAGCACATGCACAATACGTAAAAACATTTAAGCTCACTAATTTTGGTTGATTTATTTATGGGTTTTGTTCTCTTTTACAGAAACTTTTTTTCATTAAATTTCTTTTAATTTTAATAAATAATTCAACCACCATTAATCTCCTCCAATTAATGCATCATTGTGTCATATTATTTTTTCAGACGAAAGTTATTGAACTTAGAAAAGTGGCTGATGGGAAAAAACACGTCCGGGACGTATTAGCATTCATTTTGGATAATAACTTCAGTTGTAAACTATCCTGGAGCGGTCAAAAAAAAACTATATCTGTGAAGGAAATGAACTTCGTTAGCATTCTGACAAGTAGGATTATTATCTTGAATTATGCCTGATTTTAAATTATTTAAAATATTGTTTTCAATTTTGTATGAAATGATGCTTATTCTAATCATAAATTCATGACAATTATGGGTGTAAACGTTGTTGATGTAAATGGTATAAGCTTTTTCATCCTCCATGAGGGGCAAATCACTAACAGTATGAAATTTATACTTAACAGGGAGATTATTTTACCACATTCTCAATAAAGATTTTATACTATTATAAGTAATTGAGATAATTAAAAAGGAATAATGATGGGTTAAAGATTTTTTGTTGAAGTTTAAAATTCTGATTAAAATACTTAAAGTTACAAACAGTAATTTGAAACATATTTTGTTGGAATATTAACTTTTTGTAAACAATTTATTTATCCTATTAATAAATCCTTTTTTTGAATTCAATTTAAAATTATAAGTCAAGCATAGAAGATATTAAGAATTATAAGAAATATTTTTTGTAAGAAAATCAATTTTACATCAAAAATTCTAATTGAAGGTCTTTATTAATTAGATAATATTTTTTATCTTCAAAATATGATTTGAATTGAAAGTTAAAATTGACAGTTGAAAACGATTGAAGTATTTCTTTTTATAATAATTTAATATAAATGATATGTATTCAGAAAATTTTATACCATTAGCTTATACTAAAATTGTATATCATTAGTTTATAGTAAGCAATGTTTAGGACTACTTAGCGTCAGAAAATTTTTTTCTTAGTATTATTTTGTTTTGACAAAAATCGTATATTAAAATAATTATGTTTTATCATTTTAGGCACTATCATAAAGTGTAATCCACGATGCACACTATCAGAACTTAACGAGGCGATAAAAAGTTGGCTGCAACATGCAAGTGATCGGGTTAAATATGCAAATGACAAACACCAAGAACCGTACAAAGATTAACATTATGGAACTATTTTCTTTTTTCTTTTTTGTCAATTAAACAAATAATTTTTTTTTTTTTTTAAGTACTGTTCATATAAATATAAAAACTTGTTTTATTTAAATAAGATAAAAAGATATTACTTATATATAATATAAGAACAATGCATGGTTTATATGTAATATATGCCATTTTATTCATAATATTTTGTACTTATCCTTCATTTCAATAAAAAATCTTGAATTAAATAATAAAAAAAAATTTTTTTTATACCCACGATAAAATACTACAGCTCTAAAATAAGAAGTCTTAATGTAATCATATTTGAGACTTCCAAAATATGAATTGTTTAAGAGCTCATTATTGAGAACTCAGGAAAATGAATTCTTAGGGGAGCCATTTTTATGAATCATAAACATAAGCTCTTAAAGAATTCATATTTGTGAAGTCAGAACAAAGACTTCTTTGCGAGCTCTTTTTTAAGAACTCTTAATTTATTCATAAAGCGGCGCATACGACGTCTTCAGAACTTCTTAAAAAGTTCATTCTGATGATTATTCTGACGTCCAAGTCATAAATAAGAACTCTTCCTACATTCTTCGAGAACTCATATTGCTATAGGGGAGGTAACATTTTTCACCGTAAAAAGAAAAAAAATCAAATATTTTCGTTATATTTTTTTTGTTTTTAGTTTTAAGTGAAGCTGTATCATCAACGTCAACTATAAGATGTGATCTGTGTCCGATTCATATTTATGAAATTGATGATAATGTATGTAATTTGAATGTATATCATTTTTTAAAGTCATTAGAGCAAATTGTGGTTCGTGAGCTTTGTCAACATTTATTGATTTATCGTGCATTTAAATTCAACTTAGAGCTGTGTATAAATTATGTGAAAATTACTGATGAAAATCAAGAACATTGTATAAAAAGTTTCAAATCAAAGATGTCATTGATACACTATCAAGATGAAATTCAATCGTGTTATACATTGATGACAAAAGAAATTGAAACTGAAATATGCCGCCTTGATAGTAGATGGTTACCGTCACCCGGGGTTAAGTAGGACTTTTATGGTCAAGTTGGACAAAGGACCTATTTAAAAAATATATATCCAGGCAATCAAAGAGATACATTGTCTCGTTGCGTGATTGGTTGCAGCGTTAACCATACACATCGGGCTTTGTAAGAACGTGGTTATGTGTGGACGCATTCGGTAAGTTATGAAAAAAAAATCTGAAATATTGTTATAAAATTTGTCAATTTTAAAACACTTGTTTTAAAACTGCTGGGGAAAATTATTCTATAATAGTTCATGCATGAAATTTTATCAGCAAAGTCTTTGATATGTATTTAACCAACAATAAGTGTTGAAGGTCACATTTTTAACGTTGATTGAGAAACAGGGCCGTACTAAGGAAAAATATACCTCTTACAGGGTTGGACAATGGTGCGCAAGTATAAAAGACCGCTTGGAACAAAGCCTTACCAAAATTATAAACCTGAATCGATGGTTAAGGCTGTCGAAGCTGTAAAAAAAAAGAAAAATGACTCTAAGAGCGGCCGCCGAAATGTTTAGCGTTCCAAAATCTACGTTATATAATCATGTTAAAGGCATTAAATGCACTCAACGATATGGTGGGCAAACAGCTTTAAGTGAAGAACAGGAGAACACATTAGCCGACGGGATTTCAACAGCAGCAAAATGGAATTTTCCTTTACAAATTATTGACATAAGAAAACTAGTGAAGCATTATTTAGATAGACAAGGAACAACTGTTTCTATTTTTAAAAATAATCTACGTGGAGTGGAATGGGCCACACTTTTTTTACAACGGCATGCTGAATTGAGTGTGAGATTGGCCAGTAATATCAAAAGAGCTCGAGCCGAAGTGACGTCAGAAGTCGTTAATGCATACTTTGATGAACTGCAAGTAGCCCTGGAAAATGTCCCTTGTGAACAAATAGTTAACTACGACGAGACAAATTTTTCAGACGACCCTGGAAAGATCAGGGTTGTCACAAAAAGAGGAAGTAAACACTGTGACATTGTAATGGATAGTTCCAAAACCAGTGTGTCTGTTATGGTAGCTGGATCTGCTTCCGGGAAAATTCTTCCGCCATATATTGTTTACAAAGCTCAGCATTTGTACCCTACATGGATCGAAAATGGTCCTCCCGGTGCAGTGTACAATCGCAGCAAAAGTGGCTGGTTCGACCAGTTTTGTTTTGAAGACTGGTTCCTAAAAGTGGCTTTGCCGTATTTGTCAAAATTTGAAGGCAAAAAAGTTTTAATCGGTGACAACCTGTCTAGTCATATATCGTCAAATGTCATAAAAAAGTGCAGAGAAAATGATATTCATTTTATATTAGTACCACCGAATTCAACTCACCTGTGCCAGCCACTTGATGTTGCGTTCTTCAGACCACTAAAAGGCGAGTGGAGAGCTGTTTTACGACGTTGGAAATCATCCAATAGAGGAGTTTTTCAAAAAAGCGATTTTCCGCGTTTATTACACGAGACTTTCGAAAAACTGGGCTTACGGTCAAAGGACAATATTACAGCGGGATTCGCATCGGCTGGAATATATCCACTGGATAGAGACAGGGTGTTAAAAAAACTCCCCGACTACAAAAGTGACACTGGTAATGACACTGATGCTTGGTCTCAAAGTTTTGTCGATTTAATAAAAGAAAATCTAACACCTCCACCAAACAAAACCAGAAAACCAAGAGGTAAAAGACTAAATATATTGCCAGGACGAAGTGTAACTTTACCCGGAGACAGTGACGGAGAAGATGAAATAGAATCAGGAGAACTGAACCGGATTGAAAAAGAAAATTCTTCAGAAGATGAAAGTACCATTAATGAAAGTAGCAACAATGACGAGACTGATAACGAAAACGATTGTGATATACAACCAAATACGCTTACTGAACCTTCCATTCCTAGTCCCACAACACGTTTCAGTATAGGGCAATACGTTCTTGTGCGGTTCGTCGGACAAAAAAGACATCTCAATTTTGTGGGCAAGATCATTAACGTTGAGGAAAACACATATTTCGTGACATTCCTAAGAAAAAAATATTCGGAGAAAATGGGTAATTTTTTTGTATACCCCAATGTCGAAGACTCTGCCGAGGTTACACAAGAAGAAATTTTCTATATTCTGAAAAAACCCATTGATTTACGAAGAGAACGCATTCAATTTACTGAAGCATTAGATTATGATAGCATCGGTTAAGCCCTTCTTAAAAGCCTACTTAAGAATTTAGAAGTGATTTTTATTTTTGTACTGTTATTTTCAGAAGTATTGTTACGTTTTTTAATTTTGTTTTAATTTTTTGAATATTTTTTTAATTTTTTTATTAATAAAACATTTGTTCATTTATCACCGTTGGATATTATTATTTGTACTGAATAATTGCAAATCTAATCAAAAACCTTTTTAAAAATATGTCCTGTGTCCAACTCCATCATTAGAAGGTGGAAAATTGACGTTTAAGCCATTAAACAAGGCTTGTCCAATCCCGCCCCAAAATGCGGTTGAAGTTGGACAAAATTTAAAAAATTAAAAATAAAAACTGTTTAATACTATCAAATATTTAATGTGACATTTGCGTTGGGTAATTATGGAACTATCTTACTGATTTTTTTCAAAATTTTGGAAGTTACGATAAAAAAGTTATTTGCCAAAAACGCTAAAAATTGTCCAACTTCACCCCGGTTGACGGTATTAACTAATATAATTCATTTAGAAGTCGATATATTCAAAGACAATTTATTGATAGTGAGAACTTAATACCAAAAAATAGCTTTTTTCAAATTACTTAGTAATGTTGTTTATTAAAAACTGTCAAACAAGCAAATAAAAAGAAATTTGCAATCGTCTTTAATCAATGTTATTCACTGCATCCGATTATTCTGGATACAATGCTAAAGTTTTTATATTAATTAAATCAAGTAGCCAGTCAGGTGCTCTCATACGGGATACCCTGTATAACAAATTTATAAGAAATTTTATGATGATAAACAAACTCATAAGAAAGCTTCTTTTCAATCATTGTTCTTTATCTTTATAAGATAGTTCAGCAATAATCTTAGATAATCTATCACTAGAGAATACTGTATTTGCATATTCTTTCACTTATAAGCATCATTTAAAACAATGCCGGTGAAGGTTGATTATGTCTGCCCCAGATGTAAAGGGCAGACTGATGAACCAGGTGAGAAGTGTATCTGGTGCATTTACCACATCATGGTAAATGAACAGGGGTACAAGCACCTGTTTTATAGAGGGTACGCCGAAGATTAGATGTAAGTAAAATCAATTTGTATTTTATATATTTATTCTATATTAGTTTTTACTTCTGCTTTCTAGGGCTACCACAATAAATAAATAAAAAAAAATTTAAACATATCGATTATATTTTAATAAATATACATATAAAAAATATACAATTTTTGATTAGTTGAATTTGATTTACAATCATGCTTTCCAATTTCCCGCTAATATTTATTCAATCTTAAAACGCATGCGCAATGAAAAATTGAGGTTAGCTTGTCAACAACAACAAATAAAGGTGAGACTAGGGTTACCAACCGTCCTTTAATTCAAAGGACAGTACTTTATTATCTTGAATAGTCCTTTTGCCTTTGACATACATGTAAAGGACTTCATTTGTCCTTTGTATTACATTTTTTATCGTTTAAGTAATGTACCTTTACTTTATTACCACATAGATACCACAACTTACTATACATATAGCATAGCATTAGCTTCCAACACTCGGCTTATTCGCTTGTTTTCGTTTCTTCGCCGACAATAAAGGAAACGGTGACGAGTAACTGGTGATGATTGACGACACGAACCGACCGACACGATTTAAGTATTAAGAAATCTCATGTGACATCGTTCCGTCGTTGTTTTGTGGTATTTTGATTCTCATTCTGTGTGCAGTGTGTGTTATTGTCATATAGCGTATAAAAGGTAGATAATTAATGTTGTTTAATAGCGTTTCAGTTTAGAAATTACAAATAAAATTTTCAATAGCTATAGCTACTTCTACACTACATACGACATAAGATTAAGAATGTCAGAGTCAGATTCAGAACAACCACAAACCAGTCAAGCTTCGACACCTCCAAAAAAAAAAGTTAAACGTTTATGCACTTTTAACAAGGAATGGCTGAATATGCCCGAGAATACAAAGTGGCTTCAATGTGGTACCAACGTACATGAAGCGAAGTGTATTCTTTGCAACTGTTTGTTTTCTATTGGAACTATGGGTTATTCATCTGTTCGGCAACATTTTAAGAGCAAGACACATCAAAAACGAAGTCAAGCTGCGGATTCAAGTAAAGTTTTACAAATTTTTTTTACCAAAAAGCATTCGAAAGAAGAAGAAATCGTAACAGCCTGTGAAATATCACAAGTGTTTCACGCTATAAGACACAATTGGTCATATAATTCATTAGACTGTTCAAATAAATTAAACACAAGAATATTTAACGATTCAAAAATTGCACAAAAAATTTCTTGTGGGCGCACAAAAGCAGAAGCAATAGTTAACGAAGTTTTGGGACCCAAATCTTTGGAAATAATTCTCGACATTTTAAAAAATCCACAGGAACCAGTTTATTTTTCTATCCAAATTGATGCCTCAAATCGTAAAAATAGAAAATTATTTCCATTGTCGGTACAATATTTTACAAAGGAAGATGGATTAATGAATAATGTGATTGAATTTTATGAAAATCCTGATGAAAGTGCGGATGGGATGTTTCAGGCTATTCAAAATTCGTTACAAAATTTAGATTTATCAATTACAAGAATTACCGCTTTAAATGCAGATAACACAAATTCTAATTTTGGAAAAAAACATTCTCTATATACAAATTTTCAAAATGTGAGCCCAGGAATATTAAAAAGTAATTGTCACGCTCACATACTGCATAATTGTTTTAAACATTCCATAGAAAACTTAAAAGTAGATGTGGAAAATATAGTTTTGAAAATCTATGCTCACTTTTCTACTTCTGCAAAAAGAAGAGAAACTTTAAAAGAATTTTGTAAATTTGTTGATGTTGAATTTAAAGAAATATTACGACACGTCCCTACACGGTGGTTGTCATTACATCCTTGTATTGAGCGATTATTATTGAATTGGACTGCAGTTCGTTCATATTTTATTAGTTTAACAGACTGCCCTAAACAAATACAACTGGCCTTAAGTATTACTGAGGATTCGACAGAAATACCAGATAGCGTCGAAATATATTTATTATTTGTTCACCATCTATCGGAGTTATTCAAAGGTACAATTAAACAACTGGAAAGTAACAAAACCACAGCTTGTGAAATTTTTGACATATTAACAGAATTGAAAAAACAACTTCTAGCAAGGAAAGATAACAATTTTTTTGGATATGAAGTTTTGAAGAAACTTAAAAATGCAAATATTTCAGAAAGAAATAAAGATGACATAACACAAGACTTCGTATTGTTTATCGGAAATGCTATTAAATATTTAAACCGATGGTTTGATTTCAGTGACAGTAATTGGTTGTGTGATATTTCATATTTTTCACTCCAAAATAATTTTCCTTCATTTAACCAGTTCGAAAAAATTATTGAAAAATTAAATCTACAGCAAAAGTTAGAAGTCAACATGGATCAATTATTTGAAGAAATTGTATCCATAAAAGATAATTTTAATGTTATAATGGCCTCTGAAGATTTTCCAAAAAATTGTAATGCCAGTGAGAAATGGCATTTCTTATTCAAAAAATTTGAAAAATTTAATTTGTATAACATATTTAAAGTCATCTCTTATTTTTTGAGTATACCGGCTTCGTCTGCTTTTTCTGAAAGAGTATTTAGCGTAGTAAACGCTAAATGGAGGGAAGAACGTAATCGATGCAGCATAAATTTAATAAAAAATGAAATATTAATATATTTCAATATCAAACATAGCTGTGCTGAATTTTTGGAATTTATTAAAAATGATACAAAATTATTGGCAGCAGCAAAAAAGCAGGAAAAATATAGTTTTAAAAAAAAGTAATAAAATACCAAAATTGTCCTTATATGGGCAGTGATATGAATGCGCAATGAACCTTTTTTCTTTTGTTTTGTGTACTACAGAGTTTATTTTATTTTTTTAATATATTTTATGTATTTTTTGTTACAATACAAATTAAAAAAATATATTTTATATGTATAGCACTAAGTACTGACTCTTACTCTAAACCTTACAATTCGGTTGTTCTGTTTTTGCCTGTGTCCTTTATTTCATTGCTAGAAAGTTGGTAACCCTAGGTGAGACTTGTTTATTGTTTACATTTTTACCCGCCATCTTATCTGTCAAATTCAAATTATCAATAGTTTATTTTTCAAAACTACGTTGGTGACTTCAATCTAGGGAAAAAACAGTCAATCTTACAACGCATGCGCAATCAGAAAAAATGAGGTTAGCTTGTCATCAAGAAATAAAGGTTAGGTGTCAAATTTGAATTTCCCACTGTAAAATGACAGTACTGTCAAAATTTGAAGTTCCCGCAATATTTTCAAAATGGAGGCGCAACTAATTTATAGGGCTGTATTTAGAGTTGCATACTTTGACAGTTTAGGGGGCCTACATCCAGTGACGTCATTTTGACAGTTCAGGGGGCCTACACCCACTGACATCATTTTTGACAGTTTAGGGGGCTCCATTTGGTGATGATAGGGCTATATCCAATGACGTCATTTTTGACAGTTCAGGGGGCTACATTTAATGATGTCATTATTGACAGTTTAGGGGGCTACATTTAGTACCGCCATTTTACAAGATGGCGTCCTACATTTAGTGCCGCTATTTTACAAGATGGCGTCGCTTCCTGTCGAGGTCAATGACTTCTTCCGAACTTCCGATCGGGATCCGCCACATTCATACTACTAACGTTTCTTCTCAACACTTAAACGAATCAAAAATTTTGTTTTAAGAATTCGACAGGACAAGAAAGACTTTCTGCGTTGGGATTGATATCAATTGAAAAAGAATTAGTTCTAGAATCTTCGCGTGAAAGAATTTTCAATTGCAAGATTTCATTTGTTGTTTCTTGTACCCGTATAAAAAAAATCGCCTGCTTCACCTTTTGTAAGCGCCTAGACACGCCACTGACCAGAATCCATATTCACTGCCGAGATTACTCATGATATGGACCAATTGTTGACAGCTTGAATGGTGAAGCACTAGCATTGGATTGTGGCAAATAGTTACGTCGGTGCATATCAAATAAATCACAACATTTTGATTTTTGGAGGAAAATAAAACCTAAACTTGAGAGTTGGAAATTTATCTCACCAAATCTAATTAAAAATATGTTACCTGTTAAGAAAGTATGCCTACATAACATCCAGGCTAGTGCATAAATATGTACGATGTGAAAATCACTTGGTTTTAAATTTCTAGCACCTAGAAGGCTAACCCAAGATTCATTAGAAAATTTATTCGCCACAATTAGACGACCAACATCTGAACTGCTATCAATTGCAATCGGCAATAAAAACTTCCGCTTAAAATAAGTTTCATTCATTTCAGAGTAGACATTCCAATTGTGAGAAGGATGACTTTTTCACTTTGGATAATATTTGATAAACCAAAATGAAACTGAAAATAATAAGAATGAAAATTAGACATTTTTACAAACAAAATTGAAAATATATGTGTACCACATAACGATGATGTCGCCACTATAATACAAAAACAAGCGGTCACTTACGTCTGTGGAAATTTAATCAAAAAACTGGACTTATCTTCTTGTGATCTATCCATAAAATCACTTATTACTGACAGAATCTACCCAGAACATACTTTAGTTACTTTCAGAAACGAAGACCACAACCTGTTTTATGCAGCAAAAAATTATGTGCAGCATATTGAAGATGTACTTCAGTTCTTTTTTCCAAAATATGGCTATACAAGCTGTTTGAACAATTCTATCAGACTCCTATTAGTCGACGAGCGATTAGAAAAATATTTTGATTTGTAGGAAGGTCCTTAAAGAACATTTCAGCAAAATTAGAACCTCGTAGCTTATATGTCTTTTACGCCACTTTTGGAGCCACCCATCAGATCCACTGAACTTGGTGTAGCCGAATTTTTCTGTAATTTCTTTGGCTTTTTTCTCACAAGCTCTCCAGAAATGGGTATCTTCCGATTTCTAGCATCCATAAACCACTGATAACATTCTTTAACGATTTTGGAACCTTCAATTTTGAAAAACTTTTTTTTTGATGCACATTTACACCAGACTGTCCTAAACGTCTAATGTCCTCTTTGATTATCATTATTATTATTTGTATAAAGAATGAATGATAAACAGCAAGCGGATAAACGATGTTTGATAATTAAGAGTTTTCGCACAGTGAATAGACATATTAATATTGACAGCGCTTAATATAAAGGAAATTATCAGCAAAACTGCTAGTATTAGGGCTATTGCAATGAATGAAATTTGTTAAGATAATTCGTACGCTGAATGGAATAATAATTTCGAAATCCCCTCAAGTGCCTTGAAGTAATGCTGAGTCAGTTACTTGGTTGGAAGGAAAAACCGGTTTTTGTTTTGGGTTCAACTCCAAATTTCGCTTTATTTAAAATTTCGGTTAATTCCGGTTTTCGACTTTCGGTTCGATGCACTGGTTTTAAGTATTAAGCATTTTCTAAGTTTATTGCAATTCTTTCAGGCCACCTTAGGAGAGCAAATGACAACCGAAGAAATGCAGGAACCAAAACACAAGCTGAATGTATGTAACTTGAAAGAATTTTTCTCAAAATTTCCAGCCTGGATTTTGTCGCTGATCGGATACAGCACTACAAGGGCTACTTCCTGAAGGTTCTGCCCTCGGAAAAAACACTCAATTAAAACGATTAGACTACATATTCGAACACACCCATACATAAATCATATATAGTCTATTCACGATCTATTTGGAAAGTTTTGAATTCGCAGCCAACTTAATAGTTGAAGGTCAATCAGTTTTGAATACAAATATGTGAGCGAGAGAGAGCAATATCTTCCGTTGGTACCATTGGGTCATTTCCTACACGATTGTTTACATTTTTCTGTCATTTTTCAAACATAACCTTAAACTTTTTGATGTAAGAGTGTTACTTAATTTCCTGGTTGGTTCGATTTTGTGGTTAATTTGTGTTTTCTGTGTTTTTTTGTGGTTTTTTCTTTTGATAACATTTTATTAACTCTGTGAGTGATATAGTGAACAATTGTTTTTGAACTGTAATGTGTTACATTTTAATAAATTTATTGTAAAATTAAAACTATTTTTATTACAGTTTATAGATCAATCGATTTTTTAATATTTATTAATTTTTAAGCATTTTAGACCCCAAGTACATCAACAAAAAAATGGACAAAATAATGTGCTGTAATAATCTGTCGGCCCAAAAAAATGATAAAAAATGCTTACGCTTTTTTTAAAAGCCAGGCTTTATATTTGGGACATCCGATTCAGGTAATAGATGTTTTTTTTTTGAATTTAAGTACAAATATAATTTAGGTGACCGCAAAATGTCTAGGGGTAAGTGTTACATCGGTAAGTAAATACAAGGACGGACCGATAAGTGAAACAACATGTAGAAATGTATTTATAACATGTATAAAGAAAGCAGGAATATTTTTAATTTTCGTTTTCGCTTCAGATTATTTAGTTTTTTGTTTCCTTTACTCTTCAGATTTTAAAGATTTTTTTATATTTAATTATTTGATATTAAAGGTATTTTTGTTATTTTTATAGAAACAACAGTAAATTTAGACAATTTACTAATAGAGCTAAAAAACAAAGAACTTTACGACTACGGACGGACCAGCTTATTCAAATTGTTGAAAAACCTGGTTTTTTTGTACGTCAAAGACGACAACAGACGTCTTTTGATGGAACGACCAGACGTAATAACTAAACGACGAATTTTTTAACAAAAATACGTCGAAAATTTCAATTCCATCAAAAGACAAGTAGTCGTCTTAGATGAAACCTGGGTTTATACCAATGGGACAATCCGTAGGTCGTGGCAGGATAACGATACGAGGTCCGCAAAGCGAATTACTGGAGATGGAGGTATGATGATTCTCATAATATCAAAAATAATAACCCTAAAGGCATGCATAATTATTTTAGCACGATATATTGTTGGACATGCTGGATCAGAAAAGGGATGGGTTCCAAATGTGGGGCAAATATTTAAATCTCAAAAGAGCCCCACATCAGACTACCCTTCAGAGATGAATGCCGAAAAATTCGAAAGTTGGATGAAAGATCTGGTGGTAAGTCTGGAGGAACCATCCCTTATAATTATGGATAATGCCAGTTATCACAGTCGCCAGGAGGAAAGACAACAAGTCAACATAGAAGGTAGTGAAACAAAAAAAAAACATTAATGTTACGATGTAAAGAAATAATAAATGAAAAAAGTTTTGATGTAGATAGGGTTGTTCGGGAAGCTGGTCATGAACTGCTCCGCTTACCTTCATACAATTGCATATTCAATCCAATAGAAATGGTATGGAGTCAGGCGAAGCGGTTCTATGACCTGCAGGTTTTCGTGAGGAAAAATCCAACCGAAAGTACTGCATAGAGTGAAACTGCAAGCGGCAATATGGACACCAACAAACGATCGTGGTCCAAGGAAGATACTTATGCCTTAATTGAGATGTTTGAAGAATTTCCAGAATTGTGGAATGTCAAATCAAAAGCTTACAGAGATAGAATAAAAAAGAAAAAGCTTTTAAGGCAATAGCTGATAAATTTGGGGCTAGTGTAAGTGAAATTCAGAGAAAACTACACAACCTCCGCACCCAACAAAATCAAGAGGTGAAAAAAATAAAGAAAAAAAAAACAGGAGACGGTGCTGATGACGTATATAAAAGTTCGTGGGAATATTTTGATGCTCCCAAATTTCTCAATAATGACTCTTCGGTAGAACAAGGTGAAGATAATTTGGTAAGTAAAGTTTATAGAATTTTCGAAGGTATTTATTGTTTTATGAAGGTAATTATTCACACTGTAATTTTAAATGTGTTTGTATTGCCATGCAACTTCCCCCCAGGTGAAACAAAATAATCTCGGAATTCTTCTCTCACTTCTTCAGCAGTTACAGAATAATTATGTGCATTTTCATTCTGCAGCGTGTAACGGTTTCGTTCTGTTGATACCTTTTCTTTTGGTACTAAGCAAGGAAGCGATTTAGTACCTTAGGTTGTTAAGGCTTCCAGGATGCAGGTTGAGCAGCTTGCATTTGATTTTAGTGCTCATGTTCCTTTGTGGTACTTCGTTTATCTTTTCGTCAGTATTTGCTAACCTTATTTTGATTTATTTTCTTCTTAATTGTGACCGTATCAGTGTGGGCATTCTGATACAGAAATGGTCTTTAGGCCTATTGTCGTGTTTTTCGTATTGTTTCCCGTCTTTTCTGTCGAAAGAATGTTTCGAACTGAACCCGATTATTTTTGTAATAACCGCCCAATTCAGCATTAATCGGTTAAGACTAGTTCCAAAAGTTGTGTTGGTATGATCTTTAGCGACAGGAAATATATCACAGACATTTAAAATTTTCAAAGTTTTTCAATTTATACCTTTAAATGAGAGTCGCGGACATCTGATTCTTATCGGGACTAGTTAAATACCGACCGGACGTCGTCTTCGACAATTTTTCGTCAGATCTGTGAGTAAGTGGTACTTCGTTCAAGTAAAGCTAGAAAATTTGGATTTAGAAATAGTTATCCAAGCTCATCTTGAGAATTAATTCGGCTTTATATAAGTATTATCAGTTTTTATTGATTGTGGGTAAAACCGTAGTGTTTACAATTGTTCGTCTTTTGATAATTAACGATTTATTCGGATCAAGATATACCACCACGTGAATCACGGTCAAAGGTGAAAACGTCCCTTATTGGTTTTACAGCCCCTCACATCGAGGTAAATTATCGACTATTTATTATTTTGGCGGATTTACAATCTTTGGGGAAAATAATATTATTTCAGGGGTCCTTGGTATCGACAATTTCCTTGGTATCATCATTTTCTTGGTATTTCCATTTCATCGGTATCTTCACTTCCGTGGGTTATTTGGTGTCTTCGTCTATTTAATTTTCTTGGATTGGTTCCACAGTTCTCTGATTAGAATCAGGAACTTTGATTGTGACTGTTATCATCGATATTTTTTTTGCAACATCATCGAATTGACACCGAACGCCACGGGTGACGTCATCATCCAAGAACTGGACCTCCTGTCCCAACAATTCCTGCTCGTCGAAACATCAGTCACAGATAAGTGTACATATATCGCGTTAATCATAATAGAAACCACACTTGGTGGCATTATAGCCCCATTCTGATTCAAATATATATATATATATATATATATATATATATATATATATATATATATATATATATATATATATATATATATATATTTGTCGAGCTGGACAATTTCTACGTATAAGTAGAACAACAGCTCACACCGATCATCGCTCTGTATTTTTAAATATCCTTGAATAGTAGATTATTGTTACAATCGTATAATTGATTATAATTAATCGTGTAAAACTATCGTTGGGTGCACCGAGCGTTAGGCCCAAAATATTGTTTAAACCTGATTAGTAAGAATTTTCGATCTAAATTTGATCGAATTGTTATTACCTTTTTTTTTTATTTTAATTCAGGGATTATCCTTAATTACTTCAATTACAAATATATATACATATTGAAATTGAAATTTAGATCTTTTGTGTTGAGTGTTGAATACACCTATCATCGACTGGGAACGGGTTTCCAATTTTCCCAATATAAAAAAAAAAAATTGGTGGCGCCCTAAAATCCGTAATTACCCACTCCCCACCACTGATAGTTGGCTGCCAACCCCTTTGTGGTCACGAAAACGTAACAAGCGATAACATATTGACTAGTGGTACGCCCTCAGTACGCCAACTACCAGGAACAAATATGTTATCGTTTCCGCTGTCGAATGTCCCTACTGGTGCGT
Source organism: Mylabris sibirica (assembly GCA_039776855.1). Taxonomy (NCBI): domain Eukaryota; kingdom Metazoa; phylum Arthropoda; class Insecta; order Coleoptera; family Meloidae; genus Mylabris; species Mylabris sibirica. The sequence goes on along the minus strand of CM077840.1, from coordinate 4,319,042 downwards.
AGATATGTGAAGAAGCTTTTCGAGATATTAAAAAATTATGAAGCACACATATTGTTTTTACGATGATTCTTACTTTGACCAGTAAAAGCCCAATTGGTTTTCTCAAAACTCTAAATCTGACAGCCATAATCCCAAAAACATTTTCCACTATTCGCCTCGCTCTTGAAAGACGGTAGTTATATACACGATTAACGCCTGGCTGATTCTTAAATGGATACGGTTTCATTAAATAGGTTTTTAAGGCAAAAGCATCATCGGCAACGATTACATATGGTACGTCTTTAGTACGGCCAGGTAATGGTTGTGGCAACGGCAAATGTAATGAATTTTCTTGCAAGGCTGATGATAGGGCACAAGCATTGAACACGCCACCATCAGACACTCTGCCATTGCAGCCAATATGGGCATAGGTAATTTTATATTGTGCATCCGCAAGCGCCATTAGAACAACACTATGAGTACCTTTCTAATTATAGTAATAACTTCCACTACCAGGAGGAGCTTGCATAACAATATGTTTACCGTCTAACGCCCCTACGCAATGAGGAAAATTCCACTTTTCTTCAAACTCTTTTGCATGTGCTAGCCATTCTTCTTCCGTTGTAGGCACTTAGAATGAGAATGTTAATTACTTTTTTTAATTACGTTAGCATTCCGATACCAATCAAGCTGAAGTACTGCCAATAGAACAAAGCAAGAAACAAAAAAAATTGAAATATGATGATGAAACTATTATGAAAAAAGCAATAGATGAATTGAATAAGCCATCTGATGAATTTCAAATATTTGGAGATTTTGTTGCCTCAGAGCTAAGATCTTTAACCTTCGATGGGTAAGGTACGGTCTCGGAGACCGAGCCAATACATTTTTTGCCATATTTCAAAACTTTTCCGCCAGAGGGGGTTGAGCTGTCATGTATTCCTTTCAGAACACTATGCTACTTCAGTACTGATGCTAACGTTGTTTTGCATACAGTGCTTCATAAAACAATAATTTAAACGGTCCCACAGACCGAGGTTCCCTTTCGTGACATTTAATTTTTTCGGTGAGGTTTAATAAAAGGTAAATTTTTTGTCTATTAAATTATTATTTTGCAACAAATTATAGATAATGGATTGGGAAAAAGAGCAAGAAAGGTTACAGCGTCGAATGGATGAACCAACAGATTCTGAATATGAACCAGACGTCGAAGATGATAATGACAGTTTTACCGAAGACAACGTTGAAACTATTGAAGAAAATACAGACAGTGAGCAAGAATTTTCTGATAACGAACTGAATGAGATAGCAGAGGTTGACATACAAGAACAACGGACTCATCGCAAGCCTATATTTCAAGGAAGAGACGGTACTAAATGGTATAAACATGTCATCAAAAGAGATCATGTTAAAACACGTTCGATCAATATTGTACCTCATTTGCCTGGTCCAAAAGGAGAAATAAGATTTGCACGGAAATGTTTGGACGTGTGGCAATACATTTTTACTGATGTAATGTTAGAAAAGATCGTAAATTACACTAATGAATTCATTCGAAGTAAATCTTATGATACCAAACAATATTGTATCTACAACACTACAGACGTCATTGAACTAAAGGCACTCTTTGGTTTGTTGTATACAGGGTGAAATTTTGATCTAGGCACTTAGGAGATTCCCACCCCTAATAGTTTCCACCCAAGTTAAGTTAAATGAAGAGACATTTGAATGAGATAGAAATATACTGGGTTGGTAAGTAGCGAGAAATGTTATAGTAATTGTGACCACCCACTCTTAACCCCTCTTTTAAAAGGCATAAGAAACGTATTTCAAGAATTTTGTGTAGAAATTTTCTCCAACATCATATGGTACATGACGACCAAATGTATCAGACAGAGAAGGGGAGGGAAAACGATGGAGAGATATTGGAATCGTTTTAAATGTACATAAGGTTCAAATTTCAGTGATCTCTTTCCGTTCTTTTTAATTTATAATACAATAAAGAATTTACTTATTTTTAATTTTTACCATTAACGGATAACATCAATTATTTTGGGATATAGATTTATTTGAAAGTTTTGATACGTTTGGACCATTATGTGAATAAGTTATAAAGATTTTAACATTCATTCAAATAAATTGTTTATTAATTACAGAAGTATTATTGAAAACAACAATAATATACATAGAAAAATAGATTTGTTTACATTCTAAAATATTTGTAGGTTCTTCATTTAAATCAAATTGGTATAAAAGGCATTTTTATGTGAAAATTAGAAAAGTGAAAAATTATTAAAAAATTTAATAATTCCTGTGATACAAACATTTCCGTTTTTAAAAATTGTTCATTTTTCGAACAACAATAAACAGATTTTACAACATAAGTATAAACAACAAATTCGCCCTTATTACACCGATCAATTGTTAGGTATTTTTACTACTTCGTCCTTCGTCTACAGACTCATAAAGCTGGAATTTTTGTGTAATAAACAGATGTAGATTTTCAAAAATTTGAAATTTGAACCTTATGTACATTTAAAACTATTCCAATATCTCTCCATCGTTTTCCCTCCCCTTCTCTGTCTGATACATTTGGTCGTCATGTACCATATGATGTTGGAGAAAATTTCTACACAAAATTCTTAAAATACGTTTTTTATGCCTTTTAAAAGGGGGATTAAGAGTGGGTGGTCACAATTACTATAACATTTCTCGCTACTTACCAACCCAGTATATTTCTATCTCATTCAAATGTCTCTTCATTTCACTTAACTTGGGTGGAAACTATTAGGGGTGGGAATCTCCTATGTGCCTAGATCAAAATTTCACACTGTATATCCGCTGCACAAAAAAGTAGTAGACAAAATTCTGAAGATCTTTTTCGTACAGATAGTATGTCTATAGAAATATTTCGATTAACAATGCCGCAAAAAAGGTTTAAATTTTTAATAGCTCATTTACGTTTTGATGACAAACGAACTAGAATCCAAAGACAAACCGAAGATAAATTGGCGTCATGTAGAGAGATCTTTGAAATTTTTGTTGAAAATTTGCCAAAACATTTTCATCCTTGGGCGTATACGACCATCGACGAAATTTTAGCGGAATTCCGTGGAAACTGTAGTTTCAGAGTCTATATGCCGAGCAAATCTAATAAATACGGCATTAAAATATACGCGATTGTGGATGCAAAATTGTTTTATACGATAAAACTGGAGGTGTACATTGGCAAACAGACAACAGGACCTTTCGCTGTTGATAATTCAACGCTATCTTAGTATGCCGATTGTGTGAACCACTACGTGGTTCTCATAGAAATGTCACTATGGATAATTATTTTACCAGTGTTCAAGCTATAGATAAGTTAAAAAAATGAGTACCAACTAACAGTAATTGGTACACTGCGAAAAAACAAACCACAGATCCCAAAAGAGCTTTGTGTACGAAGACCGGAGAAAACATCAATGTTTGCATTTCAAGAAACATGCACAATGGTGTCATATATACCACGAAAAAATAAAAATGTTTTGCTTTTATCCTCGATGCATTTCAACGACAACATAGATGAAGAAACTGAAAAGCCAGAAATAATTATCGATTATAATAAAACAAAAGGAGGCGTCGATACACTAGATAAAATGTGTGAAACCTATAATGCTAATTACTCTTTTATTCTTAGAAAAACTAATATTAACATAAACGAAGAAATCTACTAAAAAATTAGATCATCCCGGGAATACTAACCAACTGACTGGGGTGATTAGTCAGAACCTTTCGTCATTAACTATTTTTCTCTTCGCGATGATATATATGGGTAAGGGGCGGACAAGCTTGGACGACGTCCTGTGACGTCCAGGTCCCGCTACTATATAAGCCTGGAAGATGCACCTCCAGAATTAATTAGTTAGTTAGTATTCATCACTCTTAGTATCATTCTTAAGTATAATATTTTATCAGTGTGTACGATGGCTTTCAACCCAATAAATGTTACCGAGTAAGTACAACCACTGTTTTATTCTTCATCCCCCCCCCCAATTCACCAATCCTCGTCCTACTACCATACTACCATGCACTAAGAATAAATACCAAAAAGGTTCTACCGATTCGGGGTATGACAGTATGTTAGAGTAACGAAAATTCTAAAACAACAGCCAGGAGAAAATCCGACAAAACATGAAATCTTTCACGTAGGAAACTTAAGAGAATTTGACATCTAGACATACGCCTTGAAAAAATCGCGGAATTTTCTTAATTTTTTTGTAATAAGCAATTTTTTTACATAAAAGTAATCATATGTGTATTGTGTTTATGTGTGTGTGCTTATTGAAAAATACTATTCCTTCCCCTTATTATCGTGGATTAAAAGTGGTTCCAATACTTGTATATTTTGATTGAGAAAATCAACAGAGATCGTGTTTCTTCAATAGAAAAGAAAAAAGGCAGAATTATATTCAGACTTAAATATTTTTACTCCAACAAGCCAACCGATTTGGATGAGCTCGGGGCCAACATTTGCCGCACATTTTGGACCGAGTTATAAAAAATTCGACCGAACGCTTGAAGCACTGTATGCGAAGACGAGGCGGTCCTTTGACTGAGGTGCTCGCTCTTTCATACATAATGTAGCTTTAAAATAAAGCTAGAATTCATTTGATATCTCACATCATTTTCAAGTTCCGATATTGGCAATGAATTGGACATTCCGGCCTGGCAAGTTCGTTCAATTTAAAAAAAAAAAATATCGGTCATACAAATTAATAAATGAAAATGAAATTTTTCCCGCTGACTATATAGCACGGATGAAGTTCTGCGAAAATGTAATGGAAGAGGCGAACAAAAACGATAATTTTATTATATTGTTTACAGACGACTCGTCTTTGCCATTACATGGCCGTGCAAACCCATCCATTGCACGCTACTGGTCACGGGAAAACTTACATTTAACGTATGATCATGAGACACAACATCCTCAAAAACTAAATGTTTGGGCCGGAATTCTAGGGGAACATATATAATAGGGCCATTTTTTATCGAAGTGAACTTGACTGCAATGAAATACCTCACACGTTTTCAGGAACAAGTCATGCCAGCTTTATTAGAAATCCCTGACATTAATTTAAACCCAATGTGGTTTCAACAGGACGGTTGCCCTGCTCACAACATTTCTGTTGTTATCCAATATTTGAACAGGAATTTTTAGGGGAGATTGTTGAGTAAAAGGGAGGAATACGCTTGGCCTGCTAGATCTCCGGATCTAGCACCATGTGATTATTTCTTATGAGGTTATTTAAAAAATGAATTTAACGTTTCCAACTAAACAGAGCTACGAATTTAGCCGAGTTGAGACAACAAATTCTTGACTCTGTAAATTCAATTAGCCCACAAATGCTGGATAATTTTGAGAGAATTTTGCATAAAGATCTCGGTATGAATGCGTACAAAGTTCCATTAGTGCAAAAGCTGACGCCGAATGACCATCCGATGCGTTTTCGGTTTGCTGAATGGGCCGAAGACCGCTTGATCGAAGATGAAATTTTCCCCACCATAATGCTGTGTGGTGGGGATAATTCAATGTGTATATAAGCGGGCGCGTTGCTTGGTCTAATTCATAAATACACATATAAAAAGTTTGATAAAATGGGTAAGTAATATCATAAATACATTTCTTCCTGGGAAAATTTATATTCGCTCTCTTCTGTAGCTCAAGTGGACAATAACAACAACAACAGCAACAAAAACGTAGTTTCAGGTAATTTCATTACCATATCATATGTTTCCTAATTACTAAATAAACTTTATCTTTCTTAATAGAAAAGGAAGAAGAAGAAAATTGGGATGATGTTTTCGACCCGTGGTGCTTTGACATTAAGAGGGGATGGTACCTCTCACAGGGTGAGTCTTACAAGATTTCAAATATTCAACACATTCATACATTTTATTTCAGAAGCCCTACAGCGAATAGAATTAAATAGAAAGGAGGCTCTGAGAAGTAAGACAGAGAATTTATTCTGTTATTTCAAATCCATGATTTTGTAAATTTTTAGAATTAGCAAAAAGGAAAGCTGCTGAGCACTATGAATATGACGAGCAGTGCAGCGGTAATGGTGCACTGCATGTAGTCGCAAAGTGGCAAAAATATTGAGCAAAGTGGACCTCTCCAGAACTGAAGGTTGCAATGAGTTTGTTTTACAAATCTCCAGGAAATTACAAAAATATGTTAAGAATAGGATTTGTTTTGCCATCTGTAAGTGTTATTCACAGATATTGTCACAAAACAATTGGAATTGTATCCAAAAAACTATCAAAATAATTTCAATAATTCTTTTATTCTTAGAAAAAGTTATTATTAACATTAATGAAGAAATCAACCAGAAAATTAGATCATCCCGGGATTGCTAACCAACTGCGGTGATTAATCAGAGTCTTTCGTCACTGGCGATTTAGCTCTTCGCGATGCCATATATGGTAAGGGGACAAGCTGGACGACGCCCTGTGACGTCCAAGTCCCTCTACTATATAAGCCTGGAAGATGCACCTCCAAAGACAATTGACAATTGACAACTGAATTGTAATCAGTCAGTTAACTAGTGTATCAGTGTAATGGCTTTTAATCCATTAAACCTCCCCGGGTGTCTAGAAGTAGAATCATTGTTTTATTTCTTCATCTACCCGATTCATCAACCCTCGTCCTCCTGTCATACTACCATGCACTAAGAAAAAATAGCACAAAGGCTCTACCGATTCGGGGTGTGACAATATATTGATACTTTTAATTTGCAAACAGGTACCGACACTCCACTTTTAAGTCATTTTAAAATCAATAATGAAAGTATGGATAAGCAAGAAAGAGAGTGTTGCTTATTAATGGATGAAATGTGTATTAAACGGGGACTTGTTTATAACTCTAAAGATGATTTAATTGATGGATTTGAAGACCTAGGAGAATTAGTAGGATCTTCAAATCACAAGATTTAAAATTACAAATATTAACATTATTAAGTTTTCACTTTAATATTTTTTCCAAACATTACTAAATGTAATAGTTCATAATCTATTAGAATCGTACAGTTTCTACAAATGGAGACAAATTAGAGATAATGTTATTCGAGTTGAAGATGGATATTATAGAATACTTCAAGAAAGTCTCTAATTACAATTTACGTTGTATTGAGAATTATGAATTGGGTGAGGAATTCTATGATGAAATTTATTTAAATACTTTTTATGGCTACCAGATTACCAGCAAGGATATGGTAATAAAATTTGTGAAATGTGTTATTATAGGTTCACCTGGTGTCCAGGTGAAGGGTTATACAAATTTCAATCAATAAATTACCCTGACCGTATAACTGTGTCTAACGTAGCTGGGTACAATAAAGGTGATTATTTATGGTGTATGTTTTGTATCAGAACACCATTGTTTCATATTAGACCCTATAAAATATGCTGTAAGAAAACCCATAGAAGATTTTGTAAAAGAAAAGAATTCAGTACTTCATCAGATGAAACATACCAATAGTAAAATTGTATAAAATTATTGATCACTAAAATATGAATTAAGTCAATTTTTGATTCACCTTATATTTACATATGTATAGCTTCACGAAAAAGTGGTGCAGGCTCATACGATGTAAGTATAATTATAGTCGTCCTAAATGTATGTTCCAACAAGACCATACAAGCGACGCAACGCTCAAACTTGCGAAGGAAAAATTTGGTGAATGGGTCACCTGACGACGAGCGTATCAATTGGCCACCTAGATCATACGACTTGACCCCCCTCGATTATTTTCTTTGGGGCTACATCAAGTCCATAATCTACGCAACCAATTTGGATGAGTTCGAGGCCAACATTCGGGACGCCATTACCCGAATAACGGCGCACATAATGGAGTCATAAAAAATTGGACCGAACGCTTGAATCAATGTATGCGAAGACGAGGCGGTTAATTGACTGAGGTGCTCGCTCTTTCATACATAATGGCATGAATGTAAAGGTTGTGTTTTTTTTTCGAGGTATAGAACTTTAAGTTGGCAACACTGTTTTAACTGGCGGCCATTTTGTCAACTGTCAAGTGATTTGTGTTTAGTTTGGTTTGTCATTTCAGCATGAATAGATTGACGCCTGAACAACGCTTCCAAATTGTGCAAATTTATTTTGAAGATAATGGTTCTGTCCGAAATACGTATCGCGCACTACATCCATTTTACGGTCAACATAATCGTCCGTCAGAGCAATTAATTCGACTAACTATGGACCGTTTCCGCGCCACATTTACTCTAAATGATAATACGCATCCACAGAGACGTCAAACAGTGCGTACAGAAGAAGCCATTGCTGCTGTAAAGCGTAGCGTAGAGGAAGACCCGAATCAGTCTATACGCCATCGTGCACAGGAATTGGATATGTGTCCATCCACTTTATGGAAGATATTGAGAAAAGATCTTGGTTTGCGTGCTTACAAAATCCAACTTGTGCAAGAATTGAAGCCACAAGATCACCTAGCAAGGCGTAGATTCGGTAAATGGGCCCAAAACAAGATTGCCATTGAGCCCGATTTTCATAAGAGAATTTTGTTTAGCGATGAAGCTCATTTTTGGTTGAATGGCTACGTCAATAGACAAAACTGCCGTATTTGGAATGAAGATAATCCTCAAGTGTATGTTGAGACACCGTTACATCCAGAAAAACTGACTGTTTGGTGTGCTTTATGGGCTGGTGACATCATTGGTCCGTACTTCTTTAAGAAGGATGCTGGTCAGAACGTTACAGTCAATGGTAACCGCTATAGAGCCATGATTACTGACTCTTTCGTTCTTCAATTGAACAACCACAATGTGCAGTAGCTGTGGTTTCAACAAGACGGCGCAACATGTCACACAGCTCATGGCACAATTGATTTACTGAAAGAAACGTTTGGTAACCGCATAATTTCACGTTCCGGACCCCTGAATTGGCCTCCAAGATCGTGCGATCTAACGCCGCTGGACTATTTTTTGTGGGGATATGTGAAGTCGCTAGTCTACGCCGATAAGCCCAAATCGATCGACCACTTGGAGGACAACATTCGCCGCGTTATTGCCGATATATGGCCACAAATGTTGGAAAAAGTGATTGGAAATTGGACCTCTAGATTAGATTACGTCCGAGCCAGCCGTGGCGGTTATATGCCAGAAATCATATTTAAATTATAATGCCAGAAGATTATCTCTCGAATAAAGTCAATTTCATGTCAAATTAAAAAATGGTTTCCAGTTGGAATTACATTCTGCTCGAACTTTAGCCGTCGAAGGGTAAAAAAGTAGAATGTGTGGTACAATCCATTACATCTACGACTCATAGTTGCACGGTCCAACAAATTGTGTCTGCTAACGGCAAGCTCTTATCCACAGTATGTAGGGAAACTGCTGGTATGGGGGGCTGGGGGTTTGGCTAAGACAATGGCAGGGGGTACCTGTCTAGGAGGGAAATAACACTGCTTTGCACAAGGACAAACACCTGTGTAAGTTAAATGACCTTCCTTGATGCAGGTGCATCATAGTGATTGCCAAGCGACAGCAAATAAATCTTAACAAGTCATTGTACGTGCACTGATTTGCATTTGTAACCTGTTGGTTAAGAATAGACTTGTTTGAATAAAAAGTTAAACACTTAGTAAGAGACAATGCCAAAGACTTTTGTGTGTTGTTTTTGTGACAGATTTTTTAATAAAAGTTATTTATTGAGGCAACATATTATACGTGTACATAAAGTAAGTGAATTTATTTCCATAAATCTATTTACAAATTTTATTATTTTTATTTAGTCCATAAGCAAGAATCTACAACTAAATGTGACCTGTGCCCAATTCATATTTATGACAATGTGACTTTCTAAAATCATCAAGACAAGTTGTAATTTCTGAACTTTGTCAATATTTATCAATTAACCGTTGGTTTAAATTTAACTTGGAGCTTCATACAAAAATGATTGATGAAAATAAAGAACATTCTAAAAAAAGTTTTAAATCAATGATGGTATTGGTACAAGATAAAGATGAGATTCAATCGAGTTATAGTTTGACGGTGACAAAAACTGAAACTAAATTGATTGAGATTCAAGAAAGGAATAGTAACTGGATATTGACTGGAATAATTCATTTAGAAATCAATATTGTAAACAATTGAGAGAGGAAAACCAATATAAGCAATATAAAAAGTTGTAATCGTATTATTATTTGTATCTTTACTTATTAACTGAATACCTGTACAGGAGATGAATTCTTAATTTTACTGCATGAGCTGTTTATATAGGTTCGAAATAAGCTTGTTTTTATCAACATTTTTAATATTGTAATATTAATAAAAGTATATCTTTAAATGTGGTAATGTCATTTATTTTTATATTGAAAAAGTGGAGGGATGCTTAGACCATATCGATGAAAAAGAAGAAATTATTAATATTTATTATTTTGTTTTTATTAAACAGATAATAAGAAAAAACAAGTATGTTACTCCTTTTATTTAACTACCCTTTATTACTTAGCGTAGAAGTCTGGCCATGTCTGGCTAGAAAGTTACCGGAATTGCACTCGTTAGATGGCGCTTGCTCCACCACGTCTTTTATATTCTTATCCACATTTACATACTTTATTTTCTTTGACAGCAATATGGCGAAATTTATAAATTAAAATTTTAATAGTAATAAAATGTGTTAATTAGCGAAAAAAACGATTTTGATGGCAAATCATTTCGTGTATGTTACTTCTCATGGCTGATTTTATACAATACAACCTTAGTTTCCAGCATATATGATCGTTTACGCTTATTTCGATTTTTCAGCTCTTTTATTTTGTGGTGTAAACGTTTATCGGTCTCATTCATCCATAAAAATTCAGAAGCTCCATAAAACCAACTCGGATATGATAAAAAAGTTTAAACAAAATCTGTCGACACATTTTCGAGATAAAAAATAAAATAAAGAGAAACATCAGGATGCTTACAATGTTGCAATTCAAGTTCATAAAATCCACCTTGAATTTCTTCTCCATTTTAATCTTGTAGTATATGTATACGTTACAGGATTGGTAAATTGCATCTTTTTAATTGTAAAAATTTCATTTGACCAATTTGGAGCATAACCTTTAGCAAATAAACTGAGGTATTTACTTATTCTCACTTTTTATCTCCAACTTTGAATTTCGTTTGTGGATTCACAACTTTTATTATATTGCTATAAGAATTTTCTAATACACCTTTTTCATTTGATTTATTAACATCAATAGTAGTACTGTGTTTAGTTGAATTATATTTTTCAACAATTTGTGGCAGTAATTTTAACCATTTATATGAACCTTGATAGGAAATTTCTTTCCACATCAATGTTTTTAATGTTCTATTAGCTCGTTTTACGATTGATGCTTTCACATTTCTAAATGTTGAATAATGATTAATACTCAAATTTTTTGTTGTTAGGCCTGATTCACCATATTTTGGAAATGGTGCAATGGAATTATCTAAGGAGGAGGTTGATGAGGTTACGTCGTCGCAGGACTCGGCCATTTCCTTATCGCAGGGTTCGGTATGCTCGTTATGGGCCGGTTTATCGTCGGAAGATACGACGACGCCGTTTTCGCCTACACAAGTTGAACGGCACGAAATGGAATGCTGGCGTGAAGGCCAACGTGAAAAGGGGTTTAAACCGTCGAATTCAGCTTCAGCCAATTCCCCCTTTGGTGATGACGCCGGTGAAAGTTCAAGTTCTGAAGACCATGCAATTTAGTTGTGGTTGGATGGTTGATGATTTCAAGTTGCAACGAATTGATCCTTTTAGTGGTTTTGATATGAGATTTATTAATCCTGCGCAAATATGAATCTTATATGTATTGTGCTTGGAATTCAATCACTTTAATTTGTCTTGTACAAACTTTGTACCTTGTTTAATGTTTAACAATGAGTTAGATGATCAATTGTTATTTTACTCACAACCTATCCGTGTAAGAGGTCCTAACATCAGTAGGATAGCAATCACAAATTCCAAAGGCATAGATGCATCCTATAAGGAAATCAAACAATTAATCACAAACTACAAGTTAAAAGCCAACAATCCCACGGGAACTGATATTACACTCCCTAGACTATTTTTGGTCTTTGCTTCTACTTCCCTTAGAGTATATGATGTATCAAGATCAAGTGGGACCCTTTTATCATATCCAGTCTCAGAGGCTGAACTCGGGATAGCAGGTACCCAAGACCTATTTCCAAACTTTGTACCTTGTTTAATGTCTAACAAATGAGTTAGATGATCAATCTGTTGGGTTATGTTATTTTATTCACAACCTATACCAAATGGCACTATCATATAAAACTCAAAGTCCTAAAAATGAGCAGAAGAATGTCTCAGAGTTCTGGGAGAGCTCTGTTAAATATTTTAATTTGGCTATAACCGGATCATTATCATCCCAAGGCTTAAAAAATTCTTCTATTTAAAAACAAAGGCAAAGACAAAAAAATGATGTATACATATGTATAGAGCAAAAATGTTAAACTAATTTTGAATTATACAACTTTATATCATGACCTTGAAATTATCAAGATAATCAAACACCAAAACACACCACTAAATTATACTTTAAAAGTACAGGAGAGGGGGCATTACTGGTTTTCTTATATCTTTAAGATATAAGAGATTGTCGAAATATTCACTTTTTGCTTATTACTGTTTAGTCGCAACAAGCAGGGGGTTGTTAAATGTGGCAACGCCGCAAGAAGAGTGGGGAATGCTATCCTAATTTTTGTGTTTTTGATAAATAATCAATAGGATTCCAGAGTCGATCACCAGCAGTTGGTGCAAGTATCGACAATTATCAGTGGCAAAACTGTTCAACATTACAGTATTCAATAAACCAATTAAAACGGACGAATTGCAACAATTCCACAAATAACAACCAACATCGCACTTTTGTTTTTCCATAAATCTAGTCGAAAAGGGTAGATTTCTATTGTACCATTAGTTTTTTCTATATCTTCTAGTGACCGAGATTCACCCGGTACATTTTACGGCTTATACAGTAACTTAAAGCCACTACAATCCACTTATTATAAGAATGGTCGCACATTTTAATCAGATAAGTGAATTCATTATTAATTTTCCTTCTTGTCACTCGCAATTTCGATACATAACAATAAACGACCTCAGGCGCACTCAGCCTAAAAATTTATACCTGAAAATACCAAATCTTAGACGTACACCAAATGGCATTAGAAATGCAAAACACTGGAGACGTAATCCTTTTAAAATGACTTTCATGTATTTTTTGCTCTTCATTGTAGAACAACAATATGGTAATTTAGGTCAACATAGATTCTACACCCCTTTTTAATGTTCAACCATACAGGAGTATTGTAAAATAATACTTTCCCGACTCTCTTACTATAATTTTGCATTGTAACAGTATTCTAGGTATGTTCCAAAGTATAACCTGAATCTTAGAATACTGACTGTAAAAAAGCAGTCGAAATATTTGACTATCAAACATCATAAATACAATTTGCACAACACCATTTCGCAAATAAAGTATTTGTCTACTGGAAACGAAGAATTGATACGAGATTAATGATGCAAGTACATCGTTATCGTCGCATGACCAAACTGGAATCTAAAAGTATCCACCGCAAATATCCTCTTTCTCCATTAAACAAATACGGCTTGGCATAGAGTTCCAAATTTGATTCATCGATTTTAAGCTGTGACAATTTTAGTGGTCTGGTCTATTCTTACTAGGGGAGGAACAAAAAAATCACCCTTTAGAAGATTTTGACGTGGTTGATTCGTTAACGAAGAACCAGAGTTGGATTCTCTATATCAGGGGTTCTCAAACTATGGTACATGTACCACTGGTGGTACATTTCCTGGATTTTGATGATACAATTTTGATGTATAGAAAAAACAAACCAATAATTTTTTTTGTCTAATTTTATAAGAATATTTCCATTATTAACATTACATTTTTGATCAAAAAATCCTTTTGTTGGTAATGGTACATAAAATTGTTATCTTTAATTTATGTAGTACAAACTTTAGAAAGTTTGAGAACCCCTGCTCTATATTGTCTCGTATCTATGTTTATTCAACATAATGGAGCACACTCACATTATCCGATATTTTATAAATGGTATAGGGGGAGGACATACATAACATGAATAAAACCATTATGAATACCAATATATTAATAGGTATGTATCTCAATGAGATGTTTTGGTTATCTGTCATGTAATTATATTAATGGGAATAAAACAAACTGTTAATCAGTTATCTCCACAAATACAAAAACAGAGGATCTATTCGGCTGTTCGCACATGATTACAAACACCATCTGCCATATTTACTATAGGTACTATACACCTATAGGTACTAGACACCTTCAGATTTCCATTTGTTTCAATCCATGCAAATCCAGAACTTCAATTCTTTCTCAAAGACATTTAAAACTTCCATTGAATCTTTCTTCCACTAAAGATTCCACTTTTTACCAAAAAGTTGTCTAACCAACGATGGACAGTTTGTATTTACCAAAAGAATGGTAGTCTTTCTCTAATTTTAGTTCATCTCCATGAAGTCATTTTCAGATAATTCCATGAAAATAATAAAAGGCACTGTGTACAAAGATTTTACAATCGCTCTAAGGTTCGATAAGTATCCAAAAATAAATCCATCTCACTTGTTCAACTAACAAGATATTTACCAACGCTGATTTGAACGTCGATCAACCAATAAAAGTTTTAAGACCAACGAAAACCACTTGCGGAAACTCAACACTTAATGTCCGATCGATAATTGGTAAAGAATTAGAGTAAGGGAAAATGGGTGCCTTATCATTTGAACGAAAGACGGAGAGAACGGAAAGGTCATCAGTCACCACTCATCACCATTGAAGTGTTGCTCCTTAATTTCCTAGGTCCATAGATCTATCAATATCTAATTGGATGATCTTACAAAATCGGAATTATTAAACACAAGTAAAAAGTTAGGAAGTTAGTAAATCAGTAAATAAATAAATCTTGAGTTAATGTGAAAATTAAATCAGTTATTGAACTAGTTAAGTAAAAATAAAGTTTAATTGTGTGATTTTGGTGAATCCTGAAACTAAAGTGGATTCCAAATTAAAAGAATCACAAAATATAAAGTTTAAGTGGAATAATTGAAATAAGAAAGAAAATAAGGAAACTACAGAGTGACCAAGCCGCGTCACTGCCCGCTACCTAGTGAACTTCGAGAATCATTGGGAAAAGTTAACTACCAGTTTACCTGTATTCGAATTGCCCACAATTGATGTAAGACTAATAAAATCACTTGTAACTATACGGGGTGTTTAGTCTAAGGATGGTGAGCTCTAAGAAACTTCTATTAGTCGACGAGCGATTCGAGAAATATTTTAAGGATTTGCAGGAGGGTCCTTAAACAACATGTCAGCAAAATTAGAGCCTCGTAGCTCTAAACACGCAAAACGACTTAGAATGACTTTAGGATCCTTCCAAAATTGATTTTTTTCTCCATTTTATTCTGGAACAGATGGAAATGTTTCGTATTTTCTCTGGAATACAATGAGGAAAAACGAAAAAAATCAATGTTGGGAAGGTCCCTGAGACATTTTTGGTCGTTCTGCGTGTTTTGTTTCTTTTTTAGAATTGTGACATTGTCCAAAACCATCGTTTTTTGACCAACTTTGAAATGAGCTACGAGGTTCTAATTTTGCTAAAATGTTCCCTAGGGACACTTCTACAAATCCTCAAAATATTTTTCGAATCGCTCGTCGACTTAAGGCTGTTGTCTCGCACTCCTAAAACGGTTTTTACAGCTTTACTCGGCTATTTTTTTAAATTAAAGCACAAGAATTTTATTCTTGTCAAAAAATATTCAAAAACTAACTTAGGATACTGTAAAAAAGTTTGAGTGATTTGCGACAATTTTACAGAAAACTTAATATGAAATGTGGTATGAACAGTCAAGTGGGTGTCGCCTGTTCTATAGTTATCACTTTGTAAGCAACATTACTATTGGTTGTTAGATAATCTATCACTAGCGGATAATAAAGATTTTGTTTCAAAATATACAGTGAAACCGCAAAAGATTGTCTGAAAATGTGTGCTTTACAATATTATACAGGACGTTCAATCTAAATATTATATAAAATTTCGATTAGTCGATGAGCGATTCGAAAAATATTTCAAGGATTTGTGGGAGGTTCCTTAGAAAACATTCCAGGCAAATTAGGCCCTCGTAGCTCATTTGGAAGTTTGTTAAAAAACGCTCGTATTTTATTTTGGAATAGGTGAAAATATTTTGTGTTTTCTCTAAAATACAATGGAGAAAAATGAATAAAAATCAATGTTGGGAAGGACTCCGAGTTTTTTGACCAATAGGAGTTTCATAGAACCAACCATATTTAAACTGAGCACCCTGTATGTAATATAAGGCAGACAACCACTTTGTTATCTTATAAACACTGTAAGATTTTTGATAAATTTTGATCGGTCTACTAAAGTGAGTACATATTTTAGTTTTAGTGGAGAGTTCTACAGTAGTAGTGTTTGAAAAATTAGAGATCGTGTATTTTGTTTAAATTTTGATTATTGTGTTTATTGATATTATTGTTTAATTACGTGCGTTTGTGACTTCTATAAAATGCCACGTAAAGACCATAGTTCTTATCGCAAAAGAAGTATACGGAGTAGAATGAAAACGTAAGTATACTAGACCAGGAACGGTAAAATTTACTAATATGTATTGAAATTTACCTCGTTGAACATTTGTAGTATTCAAACCAAAATAAAGAAACAAAAGCTAGATGTTACTAAAAATATTCAAATAGCTGAAAATACTTTATGTCCTAATCAAAGGTATGTGTGAACTCATTAAATTTGGTTTGACCTTGACTTATAAGTTTACTCTCTCACCAACTAACTCAGTGAATATATCAAAGACAGTACTACTTCAGATAGTAGTATCTACAGCCTAAATGAAGAAGCTGAATCAAAAGAGGTGTCTTGTGCAAATGAAAAAATTAGTGGAAGGCGAATAATCGATGTACAACATTTTTTCAAGAGCTTGCAAGATATAAATAATCATGAGCCGTTTTGTTGTAATATAAGCAATATGTATTTAGATCCCGAAAAAAGGGATGGCCTCATCAGTACGTTCATACTTAAGTGTTCATTTTGTAATGTTACAAAAAATATTACTACAGAACCTGAAACAAAAGAGCAGATGAATATAAATTTTGCGACAGTTCTGTCAGGAATTACTATCGGTGTCGGTCATACAGCACTTAATGAGCAGTTAGCGATTTGTAATGTACCTCCCTTTTCTAATAGACAGTACGCTAAGCACCATGTAGATGTTTCAAATGTAATATTGAAATCATCCTGGACTACCATGATTGAAGCAGGGAAAGAAGAAGCACAATTAGCAAGAGAAATTGGTGATGTTGATAGTGACGGAATACCTTGCATAACAGTCATAGCAGATGGACCATGTTCAAAACGCTCTTATAAAGTTAACTACAACGCTTTGTCTGGAGTAGCATGTATCGTAGGTGTTAGGACTGGAAAATTGCTATTTATTGGGATTCGTAATAAATTTTGTCCAATTTGTGAAATTAATCATGCAAAACGTATTGTTCCACCACAACATAATTGCTTCAAGAATTGGACGGGCTCGTCCACTGGAGTGGAAGCCGATATCATTTCAGAAAGTTTTAGACAAAGCATTTCGATGCACAATCTCAAATACACGAAGCTTGTTGGTGACGGCGACAGCAGTGTATTTAAGAAAATATGTGAACATAAACCATACGTCCCTACACATGGCCATTCCATTCCGTTCCGCGATAGTGTGCTTACTGCTTAAGGGAAGCCATTCAGGAAAATCAGAATGTATGGTTTTAATTTTTACCAACACTATAAAAAAAATACAAAATTTAAGTGAGGCAGATTAAAACATCTCAAAGCAGAAAAGATAAAAGGAGAAAAATAAACAGTACCAGGACTCACGACACAGATGAATTGTTACAAAAACGGAAATATCTAGTTGATTTACAAATCAAATTTTATAAACAAGAATTGGCACAGAAACAAGAACACTGTGCACAAATGGAATTGCTAAAACTACAAATAGAAGAAAAACGAATGGATGTATTACTTAAAAGGCGAGGTAATTACACATACCATTGGATGTATTTATTCTCGAAGTTGGTTGTGCCTTTACTAACGTAACTTGATTCACACTTGACAGTTTTTAATGTATTTTGAAAATGGTTGAACCAAACTACGATAATACGTTAACAAAAGCACAGCCAACTGCGAGAATAAATACCGTGGTACACCCGGTATAGTACTATAATGCCATATTACATTGATTGTTACAGATACTGATGATTAAAGTGATTTCTACAAAATAGAATATTAGCAGAATTAATAACGAATTATATTCTTAATCATTAATATTAATGATATTGTACTTTTAACTCCAATATAAACTCCAGATCATCAAATTACTCTAATATGTCCATTGTTAATACTGATGATTTATCTATGAAATACGCTGTTGACCCCTGAGGAGTAGAGGCGTTGAGATTTTACAGTTTTAAATAAATAAAGACAGAAACTTGACTTTTCTCTCTGAATGTGGGGTTAGAATCGTTAGGTTAAGCATTTACCCGCTCGATCTTAATCAGCAGATTTACCTTATCTAGAGGTGAAAAGACGCGTTTTTTGTTAAACGGAACATTATCTAATGGTTGGCCTACCTAGATCTTTAACTAGGGATGGAAATACTGGGCCTTAGAGTTGAATACTTCTTCAAAAATGCGAGTTAGGCTCGTTGTCTAGGTAAATAATTCAATAGGTATTTTTTGTTATTCTTTTGCCAGTAAATTTATATTGTCTTTATCTACAGATATTTAGACAATCGGTTGCTAATGCATTACGAAAATATGCATCCAACAATCCGCACTTAAGTTCTTAGGAAAGTATGGCTGAAATCTTGTTCATGGATTAATCAAATGTTTGACGCTCTTAATCGTCATGAAATTTTAGGATTACTGCCCAATAATGAAGATTTCAAAGTAATTTTTATATTTTCATTTATTGATATTTTAATATTATAACGTAAGCAATTATGATTTATGATGGCATTTACAAATGTTGAACGACTGGGAAGAAAATGTTATTAAAAGTGGATTCGTCGATCGGAATGTGTGGTACATTGCCAACTTTTCTTCATTTACTATTTTCTAACAATTCAATAACAACCATAAATATAATTTTCTAATACGAACCTGGTAGTTTTAGCTTGGTAATTTTGAGTGACAGTTGTTTGTCGCTATTAATAACACCTATTAGTAATAAACCCTATTGAAGTATGAAAACTTCATACTACGCCTTCCAGGCATTCGCACAACAATTTAAAGGCTACTTTACATATTAAATAAACATTTAAACCACTATAATTTTTTTGTAGAGTAAGGAAAGTTCAATTTGGAAAACTTATTGTTAAACATGCCAAGGCTAAAGAAAAAGAGTAATGAACAAAGAAATGAAATTAAGAAGCAGAAAAATCGTGCAAAACTGAATTCTTGTAAAGATAAAAGAATTGAACATAATGAGAGGAATAAAAAATCGCAAAAACGTAGATTAGAAAATAACACAGAAAGAGAGATTCACAACAAGAGACAAAGACTTTCACAGTCTAAACGTCTAACAAATGAAGATGCTCGGGAAGTTCATATGAAGAGATTAAGTGAATCTCAGAAAGTTCGTTTATCTAATCAAGAGGCTCGTAATACACATGGAGAACGGTTAGTAAAATCACAAATTTCAAGATTACAAGATCCAACTTTGCGTAAAATACACATGGAAAAATTACGGAAATCACAACAGGTTCGTTTATCAAATAAGAAGGCTCGTAACGAACACAGATTAAGATTGAAAAAGAGCCAGGAACAAAGTTTGAAAAATCCAGCAGAACGTTTGAAACATAATCGCACAGCCCTGCTTAGTTATTCCAAAAGAATAAAAATGAATCTCGATGCAGAGAAGACAAAAATATTTCAACAATTTAAAGAAAATAAAAAGGATGGTCCTATTTGGGAATGTGCTAGGATAGAGATATTGCTTATCTCTGTTCAACTTGCAAAAGAGATATAGTTTCTGGACGAATCCCGAAATTATCAATGGCATATGAAGAACTCAGCTTTCCAAAAATTGTAGAAGAATTAGAGTGCCTCAGTAATTTAGAAGAACGGTTCCTTTGCCCAAGAATACCTTTCATGCAAATTCGAGCCACTACATACAATCAACAATTTATGGTGCAAGGTAGGATAGTCAATGTACCAACTGATGTACCAAGTAATATTGAAATGTTACCCAGACTTCCTAGAGAGATGATGTCTCATTCCTATTGCCCTCAAGAAAAAGAGACAATATAAGGGTAATTATATGATTGAAAATATAAGACCGAATAGAATTTACAACGCTCTAGTTGTATTAAGAGACTGTCCAGTATTTCAACAAGCTGGAATAACAATAGACTTGAACCGCAACCTGAATCTCAAAAATATCCTGAACGATAAAGATAATAAAGGTAACATACGGAATCCAGAAAATTCTGCAGATTCGGAATCTGATGAAGAGGAAAATCCATGGAATGTTCCTGTTGAAGAAACTCTGTTGCAAAACCATGCTATTATATTTGCGCCAGGAGAAAACTTCAAACCTTTACCACTATTTTTGGACCAGATGGTAGAATGTATGAGTTTCTTAAAAATATATGGAGGAGAAATAAGACGCCAGCCTTCACATTTAACATACCAAAACTGGATTAGAAGTGAAATTATGCGTTCGGATCGAAGATGTTCGAAAAGTATTCCGAAATTATTCTTTAGTGCTTTGAAATTAAGATCTTTGAAGTTATCAACTAGTATTGGGTTCTGTTTGAGAAAAAGTAAAGGAAAAACAGACTATGTGCTCATAGAAGGGGGCCACGCCCTTGCCATTGTTGGCCCTCCAGAGGGCTATTATACTTTTGAACGGGGCACAAGGATATACGACGCAAAACTAGACAACAACTCGACTGTGTGGGTGAGAATTCGTGGTAAGTTTTTTTTTCTAGTAAAAATTACTGAAAACCTTTTTTTTTTTTTAGAAAAATCTGACCCACCACCACCACCACCACATCCAGGGATACCAATTGTTGAAGCAAGAATTAAAGGTGTATGGTATGAATACAGTAACTGATAGGTACCATACACCTTTTTTATTTTAATAATTGTATGTTTTTTTTTATTATTATTATTATTATTAATATTATGATTAGTTTTTATATTCTTATGATTACTTTTTTATTAATATTATGATTATTATTTTCTTTATTATTATGCTTTTGTAGATTAGTATACTATATTATAACCGTTTTTTTTTATTTTTAAAATTAAAAAATATATATACCAAGAAAAAAATCTTGTTTTGATTAATGAGAAAAAAAACCTGAAAAAAAAAACATCCTGTATATGTAATAAAATATGCAATAACATTATGGCGTCATAACCCCCCCCCCCCCCGCCCATACGGCTCATTTGACGTTACGCACCCAACCACCCACCCACCCACCCACCCCATCAAGTTAGACAATTGGTTATACACAAGCAAAAAAAAAACACTTAATAGTATGCAACTGGTTTGACAATAGCGAAACAACCCCCCAGAAGGTAGGCAACCAGTTAGAACAAAATGAAATTGAAAGCTCCATAAGAAATAACATGGGATTTTCTTGTTTCCATTTGAAATCAACAGACAATTTAAATTCGTTTTATCGAAAAGCAAAAAGTTCAAAAACCTTTTTAAAAACTTCAGTGTTAATCTTTTCTTATCTGAAGAAAAAAATTGTTCAATTGTTTATTGGTATGAATGTCCTTATTTATTAATATTTTTGCAGTCCACCATTTTTATTAGACAACAGAAGTGATTCATTGTTAATATTAATTTACTAAAAAAATTATGATTGTGTATAGTCATCCTTTTGGACGTGGTTACCACATCCCGACGAGATTGACTCTTGTCGCAATTAGAGGTTGTGATCGAGAAATCCAATCTCGAGAATCCTCGAGAAATTTTGGTTTTTTTGAATCCAATTTCTCGAGAATTTTGTTATTCATTTAATTCAAAATCTTAATTTCTCGAGAAACGATTTACGAGAATTTTAAGAATTTTGTGAAATTTTAATTTGAGTTAATAGTAATAGCAGTGTCGCCAGTCCGACAGTTCCGACACTGATAATCACACTAGACTGTGCAATACTGAAATAACTATTTACAATATACTTCCAAGAACTAGATACCCATTTGATAAACGAAATTGTAAATAAACATGTATAAATATTTTACGTTTTCCTTTGTTGTACTTATTTGTGAACAGTGGGGTATCGTAGCCATAAGAAGCAAATGTGTAAGAGAGTAACAGACGAAAGCACGACATTATATCTTTTTCTTACTCATAGGCAATGTCTATGAGCGAGAAACAAAGTAATGCGCATTTGCTAATTTCTTAAAATCAGAATACATATAACGTATTCCGCAAATATTCAATTAATAAGAAAATTAAATATAATTTAGCATACATGTAACAGATAGATAAATATAACGAAACCTAACAAATACACAGTTTCATTGATCTTAAAATATAATTAATTTTGTCATTTTGTATACTTTTGCCTAATGCAAAAATTCTTTTCAATAATTACTTTAATTGTTTAATTTCATAAAAAACTCAAGTTTAAGGAATTTATTAATTAACTGACTTGATTAACTTCGTTTTATAATTATGTTAGATTTTGTATTTAAGAAAAGTATTTTTTCCGGTAAAATGCTTTTTTAAACTTAAACTTCTCATTGTGTGGACACGTAGTACTTCAAGCCTGCGCAGAAACATTGAGTTATTATAATCCGTATTAGGTATATGTTTGTGTACAAGTATTTGATGATGATGTCTGAGGTGTATGCTACTTTTCACTTATGTAGAAATTTGTTTTCAAATTTATTAATCGTGAGTTTTGAATTCTGTAATTATTAACATTACTTTAATGACATTTATATTTCATTAGTAAAAATGAAGGAATATTCCAATGTTTGGACGTATTTTAAAAGAGATATGGACCGTGCTTCATGCGTTTTGTGCCCTAAAATTCTGATGTGCAAGGCATCTTCCACAACCGGGCTACATCGTCATTTGCAGAATGTTCACTTTATGAAGCGGGCTCAGAGTAAGTTTTCAAAACTTGAGGAACAATCTACTTCGTCACCGCGGCCTAGTACGAGTTCAGAGTCACAACAAAACATAACAAATTTTCTTACTAATAAGTCTAATAATACACTTGAAATGATCGTTTCAAAATTAGCTGCAAAAGATAATATAACCATATTTGCTATTTCCAAAAGCGAATTTATCCGGAATGCTTTGAAATTACAAAATCTCAAATTACCAATACAACCTTCAGATATAATGAAATTGATTCACAAACAATGTGAACTATTTAAAGATGATTTAATATTAAAAATTAAAGAAATGATATTGAGAGACTGCAAATTTAGTATATCGATAGATGAGTGGACAAGCCTAAAGAACAAAAGGTATTTAAATGTACATATTTATTATTCTAATGGTGATTCCGATAATATTGGTTTAATACCGATTCATGGTTCTTGTCCGGCAGAACGTTTGTATGATTTAGTTAATGCAAAATTAGGTTCATTCGGTATTACCTTTCAAAATGATATCGTTTCTGTTACCAGTGATGCAGCAAGTGTTATGATCAAATTTGGTCGAATTTCGGAAGTTTATCATCAATTATGTTATAACCATGGTATCCATCTCGGTGTAATTAATATTTTGTATAAAGAGAAAAATGTTGAGATACAAAATGATTCAAATGATGATGTTGATGATTCTGACGAAAATAACTACGATATTGATTGTTTTGTAGATAGCGAATCTGATGAATATGATTATGTTGATCATGAAAAATATACGTTTCTCGATAGTTATGGAATCATAAAAAAGATACGTAAAATAGTTAAATTATTTAAAAAATCACCAGTTCGTAATTCAATTTTACAGAATCACATTCAGGCATCAGAGAATAGAGAATTGCAATTATTATTAGATTGCAAAACCAGATGGAACACCATAGAAATTATGTTAGATCGTTTTCTTAATGTTGAAATACATGTAATTCAGTCATTATCTGACCTGGAAATGAACCATTTGTGGGCAACAGAAACTGATAGACCAAGAGCATTGGCTTTATTAAATACACTTAAACCAGTAAAACTTGCGGTTGAAGCTCTCAGTAAGAAGGAAACAAATCTTTTGGCGGCAGAAGGAATTTTAAAATTTTTGATCGAAACTCTCGATAAAAACAAAACGGATAATATAAGTATAAAACTCGCGGAAGAGTTAAGAATGCAAATTAATAAAAGACGAGATGTGCAAATGACTGCATTAATTCAATTTTTATTTAATCCAAATTATCTTAAAATAACTGAAAAAGATTTTTTAGGAAATCGAATTGTAAAAAAGGATGTACTAAAATTGGCAAAAACACTTATGCAGCGACTTTTTTCGAAAGCGAATCATAGTGATTCTGATTCCTCTGAAGACGATATTACTCTAAAACAGTTAAGTGAAACTAATAATATGAGCTTAGAAGCACTGTTAAAAAAATCTATACTAGAACATGTACAACCCAAGTCGACTCTTGGACTTGATCCAGAATTTCAATCATTATCGAAAGAACTTAATATATATGAAATAACTGGGAAATTAAGCGATAATTTAAAATTGTTAAAAGATGCTTTAATTGTAATAAAACCGACCTCCACACAAAACGAGAGGAATTTTTCAATATCAGGCAACTTTGTTTCAAAGAAGAGAACATCATTATCTGACAAGTCAATAGAGAGTTTATGTTTTTTAAAAAGCTACTTCCTAAAACATAATTAAGCTATTAAGCATTGTTCTATTGGTTTTTGTTATTTATAGTATTTGAAATTTAATAAACACATACATATCCATTTATAATAGTTTGTTTCCTGAGAATCTCGAGATAACAGAGAAAAAATTCCAATTCCTGAAAATTAGGAAACATGTCGCTATATAGAATTCCCGGATCTCGAGAATAAAAAATGATCGAGAATTCACAATCTCTAGTCGCAATTATCTAACAGTTCTTTATTATTGCTTGAGCAGTATAAATTATTAGAAGCAAAATTGTATAAAGGAAAAATTCCACAAAAGAAGGTGTGGGACGGAATAGCCGGTGCTTTGTGCAAATATGGTTATAAAGTAACGGGGCCGCAGTGCCACAAGTAAGTTTTACGGATTAAAGAGAACTTATAATTCTGTAAAAGACCACGATGGTCAATCCGGAAACAATCCAAGACCGTGGTTGTATTTCACTGTAATTTTCTGTTTGTATTTCCTAATCTATCATCCCGATCTGTTTTGATGGTTGATAACGCTGCCTATCATAACATAAAGGTTGAAGCAGTTGCTTCAAGTAATGGCAGAAAAGTGACGCAAGAGAAAAATATTCCCTCTACTTACAACCATGAAGTAGGCAGAGTTATGCAATTTAATTAACATGTACCATACAAATTAGAAATAGTAGTGGAACGATTTGGACACAGTGTGCCCTATCATCCAGAATTAAATCCAAACGAAAATATTATAAACATAGGAATTAACAAAAATATATAAATAGTGCGTTTCATACTAATGGTGTTCATAGTGTTTCATTCTCCGAGGATCTACTACTACACATTTTGGTGAGTTTTCTGAAAAGCTTGATGCTATATTGTTCGTATCCATACTTCAATATATAAACATATGTTATTTCCATAATAATAGATGATGAAGTGAGTAATGATTTAGAAGACTTCATTGTTTGTCCGTACAATCAAGAACATTAGTTACCTTACAAGAAACTGTACGTACATATTTGTATGAGTTATGTGGAACTGGTAATGGATAAAATTCCACATCATTTGCTAGTGCTGACTATCAACAATATGCGTGTATTAGGGCTTATTAAACGAGCCAAGGATCTTAATCATATGATAAAAGCACCAACTGCTCCAGGACATGACGACTATCTGGAATACAATCGAACACCATCGTCACCAAGATTCAATAACGAAGCACGATAATGCTTACGGCAACTCATCAGAAAATACCATAACGCTAATCGAGCCGATTGTATTTCATTACACTGTTTGGAATAATCTTCTTGTAATAAAAATCTTTTCTGTATTTATTGTGCTCTATTTATAATTAGTACATGTATATTAAGGATAGGTGTAAGCGAGTATGTCCAGATCTCCCAAATATCAGAGACCGAGAAAATTCTGAATTAGAGACAATTGTGTTGGTTACATTTTCTATTATTATAAGTCAATAAGGACATGTTTATAACAATCAGAATAAGGATGTAAAACAGACAATTGACACGCATAAATTACCAAATATATATAATTTAGATCAAAGTGCTTTCCATTCTGCTCGAACTTTAGCCGTCAAAGAGGGAATAACGTAGAATGTGTGGTACAAATCCATTACTTCTACGACTCACAATACACGGTTCAACAAATTGTGTCTGGTGACGGCAAGCTCTTACCAAACGATTGCTAATTACGCCAGTGGAGTCATGATTCGTAAATGGAGAGATAAACAATATGTCACTTACATTTCGACTGAATTTAAAACAATTTGCAAAATTACTATGATAAAAGAGGGGATGAGAAATCAAAGCCCCTACCTGTATTAGAATATAATAAATATATGGGAGGGGTAGATCGCCAAGATCAATTCATGGCGTATTATCCGTGCCACCGCAAAATTATGCGTTGGTACAAAAAAGTTGCAATACACATCTACCAGTTATCGCTCCTAAATTCTTATTTCTTATATAAAAAATACATTTCGAGTCAAGCTACATTTTATGAATTTCGGCTTGAAATTATCCGAAATTTACTGCCTGAAAAGCCGTAACCCCTCCCAGTTATTAGCGCACATTTTATAACATACTGTCCAAAAGACGCAAAAGGAAAAACACTCCGCAAAAAATGTAAATTTTGCACAAGCAAGGGTGTCAGAAAAGATACTAAAGGTGCAGGATTTTGCTTAGAACCTTGTTTCGAGGAATACCACAGTAATTTATAGTAGAGACTTAGATTTTATACCTATGTATATTTATATTGTTTTTTGTTTCTTTTTTTATATTAAATTAGTATAGAAAATAACATTGTAAGTGATATATTACATGTTGTAACTCTATAAATACACACATGTTTTTATTTTTGGCTTTTTTTCATAATGCGCATAATGTTATTCGGACGCATTTATGCGTCCACAGGCTGGAGAGAGAAATTTATCACTAGGTGCTCACGGCGCATATCTGCGCCACTGACTAAAAGCACTCAAAATATGCTGAAAATAACTTTATATTCAATGTTTCGAAGTAGAAATCAAATTTTATCAAAATTTAACAAAAAACAGTAATGAGTACTGGAGGTTGGAACAGTTTCTTAATGAGCACTTAACGTGTTAACAAGGAAGGTGTGGATGGAGCGCTCCGGTCTGGTCTCTGGATCTGATATACCAAGTAATTGTTGCATTTGTGACGATCATTTTGAGAAAAAATGCTTTACAGTATCAGGCCAGAGATTGTTGGCCGGAGCAGTTCCCACATTGAATTTGCCAAATAAGTTAAAAGTGTAGTTGAAAAGACAAATTAATTATTTAAAATATTAAAGGTTACGAAGGAAATGAATGTATGATAACTACCGAGGCAGTGAAGTCGCCTAAAAAAAAAGAACAACGCCGGTTGATATAAGAGATAGGTGTAAAAATTTTCTGCGGCGATTTTGAATAGAAAGCCGCTATTGTAATGTTTTTTTTTTCTTTTTCATGATCTTGTGTATGTATTATAGAAATGGAATTAAAGTTAACCAGTGAAAATTCAAAGCTGAGTCCCTTGAAGCGTCCATTGGAATTAAATATACCATCATTGCAATATGGAAAACGGCAACGTTTATTTTCTAAAACTTTGGATTATATCGATGGTAAGAAGGGCTTGTCTTTATTATTTCTATGTTAACTCTAATCATTTTATAAAATTAAATGTCTTTATTCATTCCATTATATTATAGTATTTACAAAAATATTAATAGAATGTATTCGTTTCATTATAGGTGCAGTAAGCATGGTGTTGGACTCCCAACCGGGATCATCCACTTCAACTGATACAACCCTCCCCCAAGGTAATGAAACCCTAATAATTTTATAAAATGAAATGTCTTCTATTGCATTATATTCGCATATTCATAAAAATATTAATAGAATGTATTTGTTTCATTATAGGTGCAGTAAGCATGGATGTGTTCCATTTCCAACCAGAACCGTCTACTTCAACAGCTACAACCCCCCACTGGGTAATGAATATCATGTTTTTTTCTTATCAACGCTTTCACACGATTATTGGCAAGCCGGCGCCGGATAGATGTTTGCAATTTTTTCATTATTTCTTGTCTTGGAGAGATATAAGTTAGTCTGACAAAATGAGTAGATCATTTACATATGATTTGTTTGCTTTAATTGAATTGGTGGAGAATAAACCCTGCCTGTGGGACAAATCGGTAGATTGTTTTAAAAACAAAATCAAAAAACAAAAATCATGGAGAGAAATCGCTAAATTTTTTCGAAGATGGAATGGAGAAGAAAGAACAACAAACCGGCGCCGGCATTGGCGGTTTGTGTGTAAGCCATGTGTCTTATCGCCGGTTCCGGGACCGATAAAAACCGGCGTGTTTGAAAACGCTTTTAGGGTATACTATTTAAATAGGGCGGTTTGCGGTTTAAAATATGGAGGTTGGGGATTACAAAGAACGATAAGAACAAGCTCCATAATCTGTAAAATTTAATTTAACAATAATTAGTCTTCTTCTCTCTTATCGTGAATATTTTAATGTTTTAGAAAAGTCAGCTGTGAGACCGGCATCGATAGCGCAGCGCCGACAGCGCTTGTTGAACAGCGGTCATGGGATGTGTAATAGCCAAAACGCGTCACGTGTCTCTAGCGCCCGGCGTAACCTGTCAACATTACTTTCCAAGAACAGCCATTTGTTAAAGTATTTAAGGGGTGTGAATGACGAAACGCTAGAATTCTTTGAGTCGCAACTGCGGAACCAAGCTCTGCAACCTAGGGGGCGGCGGTACGAAATCAATGATAAGGTTATGGCCTTAGAATTGTACAAACAAAGCAGGAAGGCTTATCGGTTCCTATCCAAAATTTTCGCGTTACCGTCACCGCGGACCTTGGCAGCCACCTTAAATAAGGTGTCATTGTGGGCTGGCATCAATGATGTCGTGTTTCAGCATCTGGGAGAAGTGGTGGAGAAACTGAAACCTTTGGATAGGCACTGCGTCTTGTTGTTTGATGAAATCTCTCGAGCAACAGGGCTACACATGTCGGCTAAACATGACTTTTGTCGAGGGCTTTGTAGACTTTGGTGGCGTCGATCGAAGACCTCAGCTTGCTGATCACGCTGTAGTATTTATGGCCAAGGGATTGAACACACGTTGGAAGCAGCCCTTATGCTATGGACTTTGTGAGGGTTCTGTGCCTAAAATCGATCTAGTGCGTATTATCAAACATGCGATTCGTAACCTGCGTGCGATCGGCCTAACTGTAGTCGCTAGTGTATATGACCAAGGCCCCACTAATCGCGGTGCGATTAATCACCTCCTGGATGAGACTCTAGGATATTACCTTCGCAATAACATTTGCGAAGGCGTATATCAAAGGTATGTAATCAACGGCCAGGAGGTCGTTCATATTTACGACCCCCCTCATTTGTTGAGGGGTTGCGAAACGCTTGTCTGGCCCAAGATTTACTATTCGTCCAGGATGGTAAACAGAAGGTGGCACGTTGGTCACACATTCGGCGACTATATGAGATAGATCTATCGCAGGGAATCTTTACGACATGCCACCGGTTGACAGATGCGCATGTGGACCCTGACAAAATCCCTAGAATGAAAGTGCGTAATTCTAGCCAGGTGTTTAGTCATACAGTCGCGTCGGTCATTTATACCAGAGCAGATTATAGCACTGAGTTGCCGAAGACGTCCCACCGTTACCTTGATCCTCAAGCTATCGACACTGCTGATCTGCTGATGTTCTTGGAGCAACTTTTTGACAGCGTCAATGGCCAACGGAAGGTTCCTCTTTCAAATAAGCCTTATCGGTGTGCAGTGACGCGGACCAGCAACCACATTTCCTTTTGGCAAACTGCAATCCCTATCCTTAAATCCATGCGTTTCGTTCCTTGTGGCACTTCCTCTACCAAGTCTCAGTCGCAAATCCCTTCCTTGGTTAATGGGGTTTTCTCGCTGCGTGGCATTATTTATTTGGGGAAAAAAGTAGGGCAGCAGTCTTTCCTTACTTACCTTTTTCCAAGGTATCTCAACCAAGATCGCTTGGAAAACTTTTTTTCCCAAATTCGATGCCATTCCGCTAGAAAACCTACTTGCTTCAGCTGTATCCAGTCCTTCAAAACCCTATTGGTGAATGGTTTTGCGTCGCCTCGCACTCCAGGGACCAACTGTAAGGGGGATCGGTCCACTGGCTCGTTAATTCTTGTCAAAAGCTTTATCCTCACACAACAGCAGCTCATGAGCCCTGTTCTGCCAGATCGAGTGCTGAAAACTCCAACGACGGAATGTCTTCCCGACTCTGCGGTTTTGGATTTCGCTGTCCCCTATGTGGCAAGGTTTATTGCCAAAAAGTTGCTCCGAAAGCTGTTATTTTGTAAATCCTGCGAAGCGCGATTACAACTTCAGCGGAATTACCAGAAAACGCCTTTGTGAGACGCAAAGAATATAAGCGTAACGTGTTGAAGCATCCATCGCTTACTTTAACAAAGATCGTCAGAGACAGATCGTCAGAGACGGCACATGGCACTTGTTGAGAGTAATACCGGCAGTGCTGCATCATTACGGTGTTAGGGACAGGTTGATTAAGGAACTTGTTGACTATTTTTCTGATAAGGCAATTCTGTGTGACAAACATGATTTGGAACACAGGATTACCCTTTTCAGAATTATAGTAAACATAGTTCTGTTTAAGTATCTTAAACAACTTAACCTGACGCTTCGTGGCCGTGATAGTCGTATGATTGCTTTCGACATTATCTACCAAGCAGCGCATCAAAAATTTTTGGTCTCACGGAGAACATCAGCAACAGCAGCCACAGCTACGTTCCGAAATAGGAAAAATTAAATCTACCCGTACAGCACACTTCTCTGAAAGATATCTACATAAATATTTTTCAGATAAGTGTGCTGTACGGATACATTTAATTTAGTAGGCAATATACTTATTTTTATATATATTTATTAGTCTCAAAGTCTTTGTTCCAAAAAAATTTTTGTAAATGATCTTTTATTTTTAAATTGTAACAGCTGTTTCGAAATTACTTATTTCATCTTCAGACATGTACTTAATTATTTTTTTATATAAAATTGATAAGTGCATACTTAGATAAATTGTAATGTGTATACAATATGCATACTATGATATATATATATATATATATGTAAGTAAATAAATTTTTCAAATTGATTAGAGAATATTATAAGAAATAAAATAAAATAAAGTAAAAAACTACCATAATAATATGTGGATAATTAAATTGTAATTGAAAAATTGAAAAAAAATTTTTTTTTTTGTGTATGTATGGTAGTTTTCTTTACAATTATTAAATTATATAATTGTTGAAAGAAAGAAAGAAAGGTAACTAAAAATCTGATTTTAAATTTAAAGGATTAATTCTTAATTTATGAAAAAATTGAAATTGAAAATTTTTCATTTCATTTAGTATTGAATTAGGTTTTTTATTATTATATAAATGAATATAGAATTTTTCAATATAATCTATATCAACAAAATTATATGATTTATAAAGAATAAAAATATCTTTATAATTATGATTTTTATTAATAATATGATCTGCAAAATTAGATTTGTCTAATATAATTTTCCTAACATGATTTAAATGTTCAGATTTTCTTTTTATAAATTGTCTAGTAGTTTTTCCAATGTAAAATGAACCACAATTACAAATTAATGAATAAATGCCACTTTGATTCATTAAAGGGATAATATCTTTATTATTTGTTAAATTGTTTAAATTATTAATTGGAGAATTAAAAACAATTTTAACTTCAAATTGCTTTAAAATTTTTTTAATTTTAAGTGATATAGGACCTAAATAAGGGATTGAGAAAGTATTTTTAAATTGAAATGGTACTTTTATTAAAGAAGTAACAGATTTTATATTGTGTTTATTTTGAAATTTAAGAAATAATTTATTTAATATGTGAAAAGGAAAGTTATTTTTTAATGCTATAAATTTAATGTTATTATATTCTATTGTAAAATTGTTTTTTGACATTGGTATTGAAAAAAGTCTATGTAATAAACTGTTAAAAGATGAAATTTTTTGGTTAAATGGATGAAAAGAATCGAAAGGTATGATAGTTGAAGTATTAGTTGATTTACGAAAAATTGAGAATTCAAGTTTATTATTTGTATCAATTTTGATTAGTAGGTCTAAAAATGAGATTGTATTTCCATCTATCTCCAATGTAAATTTAATATTTTTATGTAGTGAATTAATGAAATTAAGAAAATTAGACAAATCATCTTCATTACCAATAAAAATACAAAAAATGTCATCAACATATCTTTTCCAAAATATAATATGATTTTTAAATAAAATACTGTTAGATATAAATAATAAACTTGAATTCAATAATTCAATACTAAATGAAATGAAAAATTTTCAATTTCAATTTTTTCATAAATTAAGAATTAATCCTTTAAATTTGAAATCAGATTTTTAGTTACCTTTCTTTCTTTCTTTCAACAATTATATAATTTAATAATTGTAAAGAAAACTACCATACATACACAAAAAAAAAAAAAAATTCAATTTTTCAATTACAATTTAATTATCCACATATTATTATGGTAGTTTTTTACTTTATTTTATTTTATTTCTTATAATATTCTCTAATCAATTTTAAAAATTTATTTACTTACATATATATATAGAGTAAAGCGGGGAAATATGCCGCATCGGGTAATATGCCTCAGTCTGCTTATAGCTTGTACAGAAGTTCGACAACATCGCAACAGTGCATATCTGTATTTCTTTATATAAAACAGCACGCGTGTGATTGATTCCTGTTTTTAGTCTTAAAATTTGGTGAATAGTGCCATAAAACTGGTAAGTAAACCTCAAAAAAAAATTTAAAACCCAATTGGGCAGGAGCTTGTTGAATCAGTTATTAATGATCCGATTTAAATATAATTATTGCGTAAAGTAAGGCTTATAACCTAACTTTTGCCACTTGTAGCGTTACCGTGTTTGCACGGAAATTTTTGATTCCTAGTTGCAACTCTTATCTTGTACTCTGGGGTAATATGCCCCATTACAATGGCAGTGCAGCATATTACCTCAAGTATTTACTCTGCGTAATGGATTGAATACGAATAGTTTTTTATTATTCCAGAATAATACAATGCCACGCTCTTATGTTCGAAAAAATTTAAGAGCGCAGTGGTCAGAAGAAGACCTTCAGAATGCCGTTCGGGATATCATTGATGGTAGAGGCTCAGTTCGAGAAATAAGTCGAATTTATAAAGTTCCCGTTAGAACTTTAATAAGAAGAAAGTCATCAGGAAATTTGAATAAAATTACCCTTGGTCGGAAAAGCTGTCTTAATGTTGAACAAGAAAATAGTTTATCCAGATACATAAGAAACATGGCATCGCACGGCTTTGCTTTATCTGCCTCCAATATAAAAGAACTTGCGTATTCTTTTGCTGTCCAAAACAAGATTGCCCATACTTTTAATAATGAGAAAAAAATGGCAGGACAGGACTGGTTTCTGTCCTTTATGAAAAGACATCCTGAGCTGGCAGTACGTAAAGCTCAAGGACTGTCCACCGCCAGAGCTAAGGGGATGACAAGACAAGAATGTGCTAAATATTTCGAAATTCTAGGAAACGTTTTAAGAGAAAATAATTTGTTGAATACGCCACAGAAAATTTTCAACCTTGATGAAACAGGATTGCAGTTGAATAACAATCCCGGAAAAGTTGTGACAAATAAAGGCGCTAAGATGGTAAATTGTATTACGAGTGCTGAAAAGGGGGAAACTGTTTCTGTCATAAGCTGTGTGAACGCAGAGGGCAGTTTTCTGCCACCCTGTTGCATTTTCAAGGGCAAAAATAAAAAACTTGAATTTGAAGATGGTCTACCACCCGGTGGTAAAGTTATTATGGGCGAGAAGTCGGCCTACGTTACTAGTGAAATTTTTCTGCAATGGTTTAAAGAGTTCTTTGTTCCGAGAAAAGGACTCGGTAAGGTTTTGCTGATTATGGATGGCCATTCTTCGCATTGTTCCAATGTCGAGTTGTTAGATTATGCTGTAGCGAATGATGTGATTTTATTATGTTTGCCTAGTCATAGCACTCATTGGCTCCAACCGCTTGACCGGTCATTTTTTAAGCCCCTGAAAACCTACTGGTCCCAAACTTGTCAGAATTGGGTTCATAACAATCCGGGCCGAAAATTAGGCAGACTACAGTTTGCCTCACTTTTGAATGTCGCCTGGTGTAAAGCAGCTACCATTCAAAATGGGACATCCGGGTTTAGAACATGTGGGATTTACCCGTTTAATCCTGAACAGATTCCCGATTATGCAT
Organism: Mylabris sibirica; assembly: GCA_039776855.1. Classification (NCBI taxonomy): domain Eukaryota; kingdom Metazoa; phylum Arthropoda; class Insecta; order Coleoptera; family Meloidae; genus Mylabris; species Mylabris sibirica. The sequence continues at coordinate 4,284,199 of CM077840.1, read as the reverse complement.
TTGTCTATCACGAAGTAGCACAGGCTCAAGAGAATCTTAATCCAGAAGAAAATCTCATCATAGGGCAAAATGAGAATGGCAACTTTCCAGATATCCACACACAAGATGTTATTGTAGCTAACGATGGTCGTGAAGACAGAAATCCATTCGAAGAAATTCTACCGGTTCCACGCATAGAACCAGGACCAAGTAACAATAGGGGTCACCGAAAACAACATGCTGAAGTGCTGACTTCACCGGAAACAATTACCGTCAAAAGAGCAAAGAAGGAAGAAAAAATAAAAAAATTAAAACAAAAAGAGGAAAATGCCAGAAAGTCTAAAAACAATGTTCAAAGTAAGAAAAAAAATAAGGTAACTCTTTCAAAGAAAAACACTAAAAAAAGCGCAAAAGTTCAAAAAAAGCAAATTATTTCAAAGCCAATGAATTACATCTCCAGTTCATCAGATACCGAAACAGAGGTAGTAACGAAGGAAAGCGATAATTCAGAAAACGACGTTGATGAGTCAGATTTTTGTGCAAACTGCAACGGATATTTTATGGATAAAAAAGGCCCCAAGTGTGACTGGCTTCAATGTGTAAGATGTTTGAAATGGGTCCATGAAATCTGCACTCCATCTGAAAGATTTTGCGAAGACTGCATCCCTTTAGCCGAGATAGCTATGAAGAAAATAAGACATTAAAGACACATATGTATTAAGTTGATGTTTTTTTGTTTATGTATACACAAAAGGTTATTAATATAGTTCTCCGATGTTTTCTTCTTAAATTCTAAGTTCCAGTTTTTAAACTTTTAACTAATGTTGCCATATCACCCCAAGCTATATGCCATATTACCCATGGGTACGGGTAATATGGCAATAACGTATCATTCAACATTTCTACCTGTAACATCTTTATCAGTGGGAATACAGCAACGAACATTTCACATAAACTACCCATGTAGGCACGCTTTAAGATGCTGGCATCATATTGCGGCTGGGCCACTTGGTTGTTGGAATGTGAGCCTTTGAAAAATAAGTTGCCATATTCCCCCGCTTTACTCTATCATAGTATGCATATTGTATACACATTACAATTTATCTAAGTATGCACTTATCAATTTTATATAAAAAAATAATTAAGTACATGTCTGAAGATGAAATAAGTAATTTCGAAACAGCTGTTACAATTTAAAAATAAAAGATCATTTACAAAAAATTTTTTGGAATAAAGACTTTGAGACTAATAAATATATATAAAAATTTAAAAACATCCAAAATAAGAGAAAAATGAACTTCGAATTATATAATTCAATATACTTATGTTTTTTACTTTTTTTAGCTACCATGGTGAGCCAGTGGAAATAAGGAATGGAAACGAGTATTGTATTCAACATAGTCATCCATATGGACAGATGCACATTACGGTGAACAAAATACAATCATACGTTTGTCATTATTCTGGTCTACTACATTTGCAAGCAAGACAACGGGATGTCTATCGTAAAATAGGTTGAACTGATGATGAAGACTGGTTTTGTTTGCAATGAAATAAAAATACCCTTAACACTAATCGCAACTACAAATTTTGAAATTGGTCAAAGAACGCTCGATCTGAGGACTTCGTGATTTTCAAAAACGAACTAAACACGCAAAACGACTCGAGGATTCTTTCAACAATAATTTTTTTTTGTTTTTCTTAATTTTATTCTGGCATAGGAGCGAGTGTTAATTCTTTTCACAAATCCAAAAATTGGGAAAACAATATGTGATGAGTGCCTATTGGGGCTGGCAAAACATTTATTCGTGTAAGTGAAAAAATTAAATCAATTTATATGCTTATATTTTTATTGAAAAAAATCAACAGAGATTGGGTTAATTTAATCACAAAAAAGAAGGTAGAGTGGAAATTCACCTAAATTTTTCGCCGAAAAATCTATATTTGAAGCCACGATTGAAAAACTTACCCATTGGTTATGGTCTTTCAACATATGTAGAAACTCCTAAATTTATACAAAATCGAAGAGCTGTTGTTTATTTTTCTGATATAATTAAAGTTATTGCAATAAATAAAGAAAAATATGTTTCTTTTACTAAATATGTTGATAATACAAATATTAAATTTAGATTTATTGATTCATTTCGTTTTATGTCATGTAGCTTCGATAAATTAAGTTCTTATTTAAATCCCAACCAAATATTAATTATTAAATCTTGTTATAAAGATAACATTGAGTTTAATTTGTTGAACCGTAAAGGAGTTTTTCCTTATGAATATATTGATTCATGGGAAAAATTAAATGAAACTAAGTTACCCAATAAAATACATTTTTATATATAGTAATTTAAATAATTCAGATATAGATGATGATGATTATTTACATGCTCAAAGTACTTGGAAAACTTTTATTAATATTCAAAATTTAGGTGAATATTCAGATTTATATTCAAAAACTTTTTGAGAACTTTCGAAAGAATTGCTTAAAAATTTATGAACTCGATCGCATAATTTTACTGCACTTGGCCTTGCATTTGATGCAATGTTAAAATGTACAAATGTAACACTAGAATTATTAACTGACATTGATATGCTGTTGTTTATTGAACGAGGAATAAGATGTGGTATTTCTCAATGTTCTAATAGATATGCAAAGGCTAATAATATATGTCTAATTTCAATCCAAATTCACCAAAATCTTTTATTATGTATTTTGATGTAAACAATTTGTATAGTACCGCAATGAGCGCATATTTACCATGTGTAAAGAAAACACATTAGATATTTTATGTTTAGATGATTTTGGAGAATTTGGTTATATTTTAGAAGTAGACTTGGAATACCCAAGTAGTTTACACAAATTACATTCAGACTTGCCTTTAGCACCCCATCATATAATTCCTCCTGAATCAAAAACAAGTAAATTACTAACAACTTTGTATAATAGAACAAATTATGTTGTTCATTATAGAAATTTAAAATTGTACTTAAGTTTAGGTGTGCGTTTGTTAAAAGTTCATAAAATTTTGAAATTTAAACAGGCTCCCTGACTGAAAAAATATATTGATTTAAATACACAATTACGACAGCAATCAAAGAATGAATTTGAAAAGAACTTTTTTAAATTGATGAATAATTCTATTTTTGGTAAAACCATGGAGAATATTAGAAAGCACAAAGATATTAAGTTGGTGACAAGATGGGAAGGTCGATGGGTTGCTAAATCGTTAATTTCAAAACCCAATTTTCATAGTTGTACCATTTTTGATGATAACATTGTAATTACAAAAATGTACAAGAAAATTACAAGCTTGTTTGTATTAAACACTTGAAGAATTATATGGTAGACAACAATTTAAGCAGAGTTGAACAAATTTTGAAAAAACTATTTATACCTGAAACATTGTTGACATATTCAAGTTCGCACAACGTTCATTCAGATATAATAAAAGAATTAATTATTTCCAAGAAAAAAGAAGATGAATTTGTTTTGGCGCTTCTTCATTTCTTAAATACACCAGTATTATGATGATAAACCATTCAATGAAATGTATTTATGTAAATGAAATAATAACTGATAGATCGATAGATGAAGTAAACTTTCCATTTGAGTCAATTGAGTATATAACATATTCAATTTTATTTATTCTGATAATAGTGATAATAATTTTAAAAATGTCTGTCAATAATATTTATAAAAATTATAAGTCTTTATCATAGTTTGCAAATCAATTAATGAGTGATGCATATTACGTTAACCCAATTTTCTATACATGTTCTAAATAATGTATTTTTTACATTAAATATATATGTCGTAGTCGTTGGCCGTAATTCGTCATTTCGCGGAAAGCCTAGTCATTGGTCGTATTGCCGGCAAACACTGTAATTAAATGAATATTCCTTTGCTTGACTGAAATGGTGAGTCAGTTCAGGGAATGTCTCATTAATTCTAGTCAAACAGAGTAATCGACATAATGATGCTATGGTAGGGGGGTTGACTAGTGGTTTGTTTAGTCAGTTACTGAAAGCATAGTCTTAATGTCTATTGTCGTTATTTTAGAACAAATATGGATAATCATAAGAGTTTATCTTATAAAAAACTTAGTGAATTCCATCATCATCAGTATCATTGCGAAACTGTCGGCATAGTTGGTAGTTTTGATTATTAACGTCCAATTACCTCATACATTATCTTAAGATTATAACATTGTTTTGGATGATACTGATGATGATGGAACTGGAATTGAGAGGTGGCTTGTTTAATTATTTAAGAAACACTTATGGTAACGACATTTGTAAGAATGTGAAAACATTGATGGGAAACAAAGAAAAATTGGCTTCACTGTCTAATCGCCGCATTTTCCTGTTGAGCTGTAGAGATAGTGGTATAATTCCAAATCACATCAAGCACCACATAAAATGTGTATATACGTTACAACTGGAAGATCACCCATTCAAATCGAAAACTGATAGACTTCTACGTAAATTTCAAAATGCAGTTTTGAAATTGGAGATTAAGATTACAGTTTGGAAGATCAATAAACTGAATAAATGTGTTGATAATGAGATGGTGGAACTGAGACGACGTTTGGATGCTCAGGCGTTTGAATTGGTCAACGGTTTCTTACAAAGCAACTTCAATAAGAAGTTTAATAGAGTGAAGGCAACGAACATCAGAAAGATCAACAATTTGAAGACCAACACCCATAAATTCTCGATTGGTGAGCAAGTAAATGGGATAGTCAATTATACCGATGTTGTGCTACCTGATAGGGTGAGATATATATTGAATCTTTCTCCCAACTTTGGTATTCCAGAAAATGTTAATAATTTGCCAATGGCCAATATTATTAAGGATTTAGAAGTAATATTAAATGGGTTGACAGATGATACCGATAAGATCAACATATTGAGGAATAAATTGACCAACATCATAACTAATTACACCAATCAGAAGATAAAACCATCACAGTTATGGTTAGATTACAGCTACACAAAGAAATTCCTCAAACAACACCCGGAGATTATGGTAATGAAATCGGACAAGGGGAACTCAACAGTGATTCTGCACCGGGAAGAGTATTTACGACATACCAATACAATGTTAAGTGATGAAACTATGTATCGTGTTATGGATCATGATCCAACCAGAAAATACGAAAATAAAGTTAATGGTTTTATTGACAAAATTTGGGAGACGGGAGTGATCACAACCCAACAAAAGAAGAATCTCAAGAAATCTAATTCCATCGCTCCAAAGTTATATTGCCTTCGTAAAACACACAAACAAGATATCACCTTTAGACCCATAGTTAGTTGTATTGGTACACCAACGTACAACTTATCGAAATTCATCAATGGTATATTATCTCCTATAACTTCAACTTTTGAATACAACATCAAGAATTCTTTTGAATTTGTTGAATTGATTAGATACATGGTTGTTCCTGATGGATACGTTTTGTTGTCATTAGATGTGGTTTCCTTGTTCACATCCATTCCTAAAAGGTTGGTATTAGACATCATTAACAAGAGATGGAGTTACATTGGTTGCTACACTAATCTTAGTAAAAACTTATTTGTTGATATGATTAACTTGTTTTTCGAAACGAGTTATTTTAAATTCGATGGTCGTTGTTATAAACAGTTAGATGGTACTCCGATGGGTAACCCGTGTAGCCCGTTGTTGGCAGCCATGATCATGGAAGAATTGATTAGCACAGTTGTGAGGAAGTTACCGTTTGATGTTCCATTGCTCAAAGTGTATGTTGATGATTTGATAATGCTGGTACCAGACACACAACAAGATCTGGTGTTGGAGACGTTTAACAGTTATCATGAAAATCTTAGATTTACACGGGTAATGGAGAGTGATGGTAGGGTGCCTTTTTTAGACATATTAGCTGTGAGAAATGGTAACAGATTGATATCCGATTGGTATAGAAAGCCAATAATGAGTGACAGAATGGTCAACTTTTGCTCAAAACATAGTAACAACATAAAAACTGCAACCATGAAAAATTTAATTTATAGAGTATTAAAGATCAGTGACGAAACCTTTTGGGCAAAGAATTTAGAGATTGTAACAAATATTTTAAAGAAAAATGGCTATCCAAAGATGTTAATTAATAGGCATATCAAGACTGTTATGAATAAAGTCAAAGATGGTAACAACAATGGCGATGCTTGTAGCAATGCCATTTACTTTAAGTTCCCATATATCAGGGTCTTGAGTGATCGATTGATTGGCTATCTGAAAACTCAACACATCGTTAACATTGATAATAATGTAAAATGGGCCTTCTACAATACTATCTCAGTAAAAACATTATATTCAAGATGTAAAGATAAAGATCAAAAAGGTGACTGTTCCAACTTGGTTTATGGTATTCCGTGTCTGAATTGTGATGGTTGGTATATAGGGCAGACATCACAATTATTGAAGAATCGGATTAAGCAACATCGCAGTGACTGCGGCATAACATCAATGGACAAAAAGAATAAAACTGCATTGGCAACGCACCACTTTGTGGATGGACATAAATTTGATTTTACCATGGAATCAGTAAAAATTCTAGATAGAGAAGAGAATGTTAAGAGACGGTTGTTCAGCGAGTCATTGTTTATCAAAAAGTTCAACAGCATTAATTTCAAGGAAGATACCGCCAACTCAACGTGTGCATACGATCATTTATTGAGGTGTATTCCACCCTTTAGTTGATGTTGGTTGAAGCATGCGCTCCGTGGTTTTTATAAAAAAAGCCAAATAGATCGATATTGAATATTCGAGACTAGAGCCACACTTGATTAACCATTGAATTTTGATTCTAAAACGGCCATTTTGTTCAGGCCTTCTAAAAAGCAGTTTTAGAATTGACGAACTGTGGTGTATTTGTTGATTGTTAGTTGTTAAGTTGTGTTTTCTCTGTTTTGATTTGATCGTTCGTCTTAATTGATGATTGCTGACACTGGTTCTGATGATTGTTGTTTCCCAACTTATGTAATATTATTAAAAGTTATTATATTTTGTACCATCTAGGTAAGTTAACACATGTCACTAGATTGCATTGTTGATTATCATAATTGTAGCCCTGAAGAAGCAATAAAACCGCATTGCGAAACTGTCGGCATAGTTGGTAGTTTTGATTATTAACGTCCAATTACCTCATACATTATCTTAAGATTAAAACTTAGTGAATATTATTTGGCAAACAAAGATGCCAAAAAAACCATGGAATTACGACGAAATGAAGGAGGTAAGAAAAATCGAACCTCAAATAAAGTCTGTCGATTTTTCTAAGAGAATGACTAAAGTAATAAAATAAAGTCAAGTATATTCAACAATGAATGTTCAATCCCTTGTGAACACTCGCCTTTACCTGCTTTGTTCGAAAACTAACCAGATGGTGAAATTGTCGGTCCTTCTTTTGATTTATTATTCTATGAGGTGCTACTTGCAATTGAACATTCATTGTTGAATATACTTGACTTTATTTTATTACTTTAGTCATTCTCTTAGAAAAATCGACAGACTATACACTTCCTTGTTAGTTACAGTCATATGTTCTAGGTTATAAACGATATTTTGTTTGCCAAACAAACCAGCGGCAAGAAAACTCGTAGGCAGTATCATTTGTTGTCCCTGTATGATACGATGGTGGTCGGAAATAGACAATCAGTTATTAAAAAAAAAAGGAGAGCAAAATGATAATATCGTTTATGTTACGCCATATGAAGACTTGTTCAATGTATTGTATTCCACACATATTGCGGTGGGACATGGTTGTAGGGATAAAATGATAAACGTGTCAGTTAGGAAATATCTACACCTTCATGCCCATACAGCTGATGCCCTGATTCATGGCAAAATAATAAATTGTGGTCTTGGTATTCTGGATCTCAGGTATAATATACCTAGAATCCTGCTCCAGAGGTTATCGAACTTAATTGAAAGGTGTGATACAGATGAAATTTTAAGTGCGGTACTGCAACACCCTGATATTACTGCACTTTTGCACAAACTGAATAATATGTCTGGCGAGGTGCCGACAGAGCATATGTGGAGAGACAAAATCGCCTCTCAACCGACGTCGAAGGGTTTCGACCTATGTGCCGAAGATAGAGCCAGTAGACTTGGCTATCTAAAAAGCCCAATGGATGGACGGGCAGAGACTTTGTTAGGGCCATGCAATTGAGAACGGGTAACCTCCCTACAGCGGCAATACCTTCAAACCCTGTTGAGCTAAGATCATGTAGGGGGGGGGGTGCGACGCAGGAGACTCTCAACCATGTCCTCCAAAAATGCCCAATAACCCACTACGAAAGAATTTATAGGCACAACGAAATTGCTAAAAAGATCTGCAAGCATTGTAAAGACAAAGGGTGGGTTGTTGAAGAAGAGCCCCATGTCAGGCACAAAGATAGCCAACTATTCAAGCCTGACTTGGTTGTACATAAGAATGATGGGCTAGTAGTTGCTGACGTACAGGTCAGCTGGGAGGGGAACAGGGGTATGGAAGAAATATAACTCGAAAAGCAAAAAGTATATGCAAACAAAAAGTTTATTGAGGCCTCAAAGACACGCTGGCCGGGTAAACAAATTAAATTTTTACCAATAATAGTTGGTGCCAGGGGCATATGGCCCCGATGTAATGAAACAACAGAGAAAGAATCGGATATGACGGCAGGACTTAAAAGTTCTTGTGTTCACTCAGCCCTCAAATGGGGGTCATCTATACACCGTGCGTTTACGCGTGCGGTGTGGAAAAGGTCAAAGGAGCGAGAACGTGGCGGAATAATCTTATAATCCACATTATCAGGTAACAACAAAAATAGTAAGTAACAAAAATAGTTTGAAAAATTTGTTGAAACTATTATTGTTATTTGTAGATGGTAACGACAATAAACAACAAGAATTTCATAATTTTCTTACAAATCCATTTAATAAAACAAATGGAAAAAATTGATGTGTCATTTTTTACAAAATAGTAATAATAGATGTTTAATTAATTTTAATTTGTCAGCCAATCATCGAGGAACTCACATTAGGCCACCATCAAGTATAACAAATCTTGAACAAAATCAACGAGAAACTTACTATCCACCTCAAGCTCGTCCAAATCATTTTAGAAGCGAATAAAACCGATTTTTTTAAAAAAATTATGTATTTTTGTATTTTGGTGTAATTTAACAAAAATAAAACAAAAAAAATCAATAACAGTTTCAATATAAATTTACTAATTATTATTATTTCTTGTATGTTTATTATACTAACAAAATAACAATTTTAATGTAAAATTTGTGTGTAATAAAAACTATATTGCAAAAGTTGTTTAATCTCCTGGTTACCTTTAATTAATTTATACTACAACATAGTTGTTATCAAAAAAGATTTGAAAAAAATCTTGCAAATTAGTATTGTAGGTATACTAAGAACATTTATCTTTGCAACATTGTATCAGTTTCATTTAAATAAATAAAATGGACAAAAAATGCAGCTGCACCTGCATTCATGTTAAATTTCAGACATAACAAATTAAGTATAAAGTTTACTTGTTATTGAAAATAAAATTATACTGCAACAATGTAACTGGTAAAAAAAAATAAACTAATTGTTTAGAAATTTTGAGAAAACGCATAACATGAGCTTTTGAAAATAACTTTAGTTCAGTCTATAGTTTGAATGTTCAGGAAGTTCAAAACAGTAATTATAATGGGTAATTTATGATATTAAATAATTATCTAATTATTATTAATTATTTTTAATTATTTTGTATTAGACGCACCAACAACAACAACAATTACAACAATCAACGAAGGAATTACTAAATCAATAGAACTGCAAAATGTGCCAACTAAGCCCATTAGTTGGGACGATGAAATTGAATGGTCCCAGAGAGACCAGATCATAGAAATCAAAATAAGTGCTAAAAACTTAAAAAAATTAACAATCGACATAATTAGAAAAAACATTTTAAAGTTAGATCTTTTAGAAAATAATAGTGATGAAACTGAAGAGTGTTTGATTTTAAGCGGAACTAAATGACTTAGTTTATGTGAATAAGAAATTCCAGATAACGCTAAAAAAAACTGTAGCGAAAAATGGCCCTTTTTCGCAGTGTTATACGGGAGATAAAAAGGTTTTTATTTTTGAAAAACAAACTTAAAATTTTTTTAATTTAGTTATTTTTTAATTTAAGTTTAGATATTAAATTTTTTAATTTTTGCCATTTTTTATTTTTTTATTTTTGTATATATATATATATATATATATATATATATATATATATATATATATATATATATATATATATATATATATATATATATACATGAGAATAATCGAACTAGACCCTTAGGCAATGAGATAGATGTGACGTTATTCTATTACATTGATAAGAGCATAGTTGTTTGTTTGTTATTGTTTTTCTGTCAACAAGCGTTTGATCCTTGTTCAACATTTGTATATCGACATGAGTCTAGTGGCCTTGGTATTCTAATCACCATAAGTCAGACAAAGATATTCATATCCACATGTGTAGGATTTTAAATGTGAACCATTGTCAGTAAAGACAATATTGAGGAAATCTTATTGCCAGTAAATACCCCCACCTCCCGCTATCTCGCTCTGAAGCATAGGAACAGGAGATATCTATCTCATTTGCCAATGGGTCTAGTTCGATTATTGTCCTGGTATGTATATATATATATATATATATATATATATATATATATATATATATATATATATATATATATATATACGAGGGCAATTCAGAAACTAACCTCCGATTGGTCACAGTGCGGGTAGTGGGGGGAGTAGCGCGCCATCTGTGCATTCACACGCTCAGCAGGTCAGTCGGCATCAAGCCGTAGTCGAGTGAACATCGTACCTGCGCTAGTTTAGTTTTTGTGGCAGTTTGAAATGTGTGCTGCAATAGAAAATCCCGCCAAATGTGAAGTGCGTGCTGTTATAAGGTTTTTTACAGCCAAAGGATACTCTGCAGCAGCTATTCATCGTGAGCTTTGTGCCGTGTACGGACCAAAAGTTATGAGTGAAGGAGTTGTCCGTGAATGGGTACGTTTGTATTAAAAGTGGACGAGAAAACGTTCATGATAAAGAGAGGAGTGGTAGACCATCCTTGGTGACTGACGAACTCGTTCAGACAGTTGATGCAAAAGTTCGTGAAAATCGACGTTTCACAATGGCGGAGTTGTCTACTGATTTTCCACAGATTTCTAAGACTCTTTTGTACGAGATAGTGACAGCAAGATTGGGTTACCGTAAGTTCTGTGCACGATGGGTGCCCAAAATTCTTACCGACCACCACAAAAGTCAAAGAATGGCCTCTGCATTAGACTTTCTGTCACGTTATGAGGACGAAGGAGAACCATTGTTAAACAGAATCGTGACCGGTGACGAAACCTGGATTAAGTACGTGAACCCTGAGACAAAAGAACAATCAAAGATGTGGGCACATTCAGATTCGCCTACCAAACCAAAAAAAGCCCGGCAAGATTTTTCTGCCAGAAAACTGATGGCAACGGTGTTTTGGGATGCCAAAGGGGTGTTGTTGGTTGAATTCATGGAACGTGGGACGACCATTAATCAAGACGTGTACTGTGAAACACTAAAAACATTACGACGGGCTATACAGAACAAACGCCGTGGTATGCTGACTTCCGGTATCGTTTTTTTGCACGATAACGCCCGTCCTCACTCTGCTCGCAGAACAACAGCCCTTCTTGAGTCCTTTAAGTGGGACGTTTTCAACCATCCACCTTACAGCCCAGATCTGGCGCCAAGCGATTATCACCTCTTCATGCATATGAAGAAATGGCTCGGGTCCCAGCGGTTTGATGACGACGAAGAGCTCAAAGATGCGGTCACAGGCTGGCTCAAGGCACGAGCGGGTGATTTTTATGCAGAAGGAATTTCAAAGCTTGTGAAGAGATACGATAAGTGCCTCAATCGTTATGGAGACTATGTCGAAAAATAGTGCAACGATGTAGTTGTAAGATGTATATATTAAAATATTTTTACTTAACTTGGTGTATTTTTTTCAATCAACCGGAGGTTAGTTTCTGAATTGCCCTCGTATATTTGCATAGGTATTTTTGTTTTTTAATTTTAGTATGTTTTTAGCTTTTAATTTTTATATTTTAATTTTTGTTATTTTTTTACTTACAAGGGGACGGCACGGTCTCGGAAATTCAAATCGAGTCGGGCTTTTGCGTACAGTTAGTACTAAGGGAACAAAGTAAAACTACAAAATAGTAACGCGCACTAGTCATAAAGAACGGAGATATCTGGCCTTAAAGTTTTTTTGTCCACGTTATATAGAGGTAATGAGAACAATTAATCGAGCAACGGCGTAGTCAAGTGGTAGCGCGCCTGATTTACATCCATAGTGTACTGGGTTCAAATCTCGCTTTCTTTAAAAAAAAATTTTAAGTTTTTTTAGCGACCTTAAAATATTTTTATGAATAATACATCGACAAACAATTTTTAAAATTGAATATCAGTCAAAATTAGTAATAATAAACTGAAATGGACTTTCTATTTCTTTTGTATTTGGCAAATGGACGTGAACAGTTAAACCATATTTATTTTTACCTGATACAACAAAAGTCTGCACAGGGGTTGGTGTAGGCCTTTCTTTAATTTATTGTTAGTCTTTTTCAAAAATTGTTGACCGTTTTTAGAAAATTGAGTTAAGCAGAAAACAATGGAGAATAAGAATATACCCTCACTTGCAGGTAAAGGGTAGAGTCTTCGAATATTTCTTTATTGTCAGTAATAATTTTACCTGTACTGGTGAGTAATTGCTTCTACAATCAGTATATTTTTGGTACTAGCTTTGATCGGTTGTGTCTTGTGTTGTTGTATTTTGTGATAGTGTTATCAAAAACAGTCTGAAAAATGTCAAGTGAGGAAGTCGCTGGTCCTTCAGGAGTTGCTGACAATGTTCCTGATGAGTCGTTGTACAGTGAAAAGTCCAAGCCGAGGTTGAAAGATGCAGTTATGTATTACCAAACTCTTCTCGTGGAAAACAATTTGATTGCCCCGGTATCTTCAGAAACAATCTCGCATGAGGCTATGCTGATTGGGAGAGAATTGTATGAGATCACGTTAGAAATGCTGGGTGAAAAAATATTGGTTACTGACGAGGAATTAATTCACGCCAATGAAGAGTGTGAGGAAATATCATTCGAGACTGATTGTGAGGCTATTAAAGATGATTCTTCGGAAGAAGATTACGAGCCGGAACCAAAAAAAAGCAGAGAAGTACAACACATTCCTTTAGAGTACAAAATTAAAGTTATTAATATGGCCAAAGAACATCCTACTTGGAGTTTGCAAACACTACAAAAAAAAGGGTGTAGTCTGTTAAAAAAAAAGAATATTTGGCAATATGGGAAGAAGACGTCCGGAAAGGGGGCAATATTTTTGATAAGTTTTCAACCATCGACTCGTGGACATATGACCGTTTCGTAGAAGCCAGGCAGCACTATCAACAAGTGACTTCTCGAAATCTGCAACAGTGGGCTTTAGCTGCTGCAGCACAATTTGAGGACATTGAATTCAGGGCAAGTGTACGTTGGATAACTAAATTCAAACACAGACATAGGATTCGGCAGCGGAAAGTGACAAAATTTGTAACTGAAAAAGAAGTAGCGTCAGTAGACGAAATACTGGCGTCAGCTAATACCTTCCGTGCTCAAACTTTGCGACTTATCCCCAATTTCCATACTAATTTCGTCATCAATACAGACCAAACAGGTATATTGAAACATTAATAAATATTTTGTATTTATGAAATAAATTATTAACTGTTATAAATTCTTGTGTTGCAAAAGCATAAACTACAATTTAAATTTTTCATTTATTTTTAGGCTGTCAATATCAATCCACCTTCAACAGAACATTAACCCAAAAGGGAGCGAAAACTGTGTTCGTTAAAAGACATGACATGGTCAAGGTGACACATTCATATACAGCCCAGTATGGGATAACTTTATCAGGAAAGTTGCTGCCAAAAGTATTCGTTTGCCTGCAAGAGCACACAGGTACATTCGGGCCCAGAGCTCAGAAACAGATTGATGAGTATGCAAAAGTGTATCCAAACGTCGTCGTCACATCATCAAAGTCTGGAAAACTTTCAACGTCTCTATACACAAGTTTCCTTAAAAACTGTCTTAAAACGTATGTGGGAACGGAGCGATTTCTTCTAATCATCGATGCATGGGGAGGACAAACCAAACCGGAACTATACGATGAAATATTTCAAGATGATAATAAAATACCCACATGCACATTAAAAGTCATACCTCCAAAGTGTACCCCATTAGTGCAACCTTGCGATGTGTATTTTTACAGACAGGTGAAAAATTTGATAAAAAAATTACAAAATAACACAGAGTTGATTGAACAAAACAGAGAAATTAATTCTAGGGAAGACTGCGTGAAAATCCATGCTATTATCCATCATCAACTTTCATCCAATATTTTCTCCAACATGCTTATGTATGCTTGGTATGCGTCAAAATTAACGGATGAACGAAAGTTATTTATGAATGTAAACCAAGTATGTTTTTCTTCTGAAATTTTGAAAAAACCATGTTTGTGTAAAAAAGCTACATTTATTTGTTGCGCAAATTGTCGGGAAAATTTTTGTTTCTCCTGTTTTTATGATAATTATCATCCAGGTAGTTGTACTACGAGGATTGAATGTTAATCTGTTAATAAGTTACTTCAGACAAAAATTCTTACAAAAAAACTATTGTTTACACTTGATTCCAACCTAGACTTTCCTTTAATTTCAAACACTCCTAATAATTAAAAAAATTTTAAAAATGTCAATAAACACTCAGCCAGCATGGGAAAATATACAAAAATTGATGACAAATTTGTCATATTAATAACAATTTTTCGCAACTAAAAATTCAATTAAAAATTGTTTTTCGATAGGATTTTTAGCAAAAAAAGTCGCTAAAAAAACTCAAAAATTTTTTTTAAAGAAAGCGAGATTTGAACCCAGTACACTATGGATGTGAATCAGGCGGGCTACCACTTGACCACGCCGTTGCTCTAGATTAATTGTTTTCATTACCTCTATATAACGTGGACAAAAAACTTTAAAGCCCAATATCTCCGTTCTTTATGACTAGTGCGCGTTACTATTTTGTAGTTTTACTTTGTTCCCTTAGTACTAACTGTACGCAAAAGCCCGACTCGATTTGAATTTCCGAGACCGTGCCGTCCCCTTGTTAGGTATATATGTATATTTGCGTAGGTTTTTTATTTTTTAAATTTTTGCCATTTTTTAATTTTTTTATTTTTGTGTATATGTATAGGTATATATGCGCATAGGTCTTTTTTTTTTAATTTTAGTATGTTTTAATTTTTATAATTTTTACTTTTTCCTCCTATATTTACTTTTAATTTATTTTTTAAAGAAAAAGTTTTACGTGCAATTTTTGGCACTTTCTGTACAACTGCGTAAAACGTATAACTACGCGACCCGGTTTTTGGCTTTCGGTTCGATGCCCTGGTTTCAAGTATTAAGCATTTTCAAAGTTTATTACGATTTTTCAGCCAACCTTAGGAGAGCAAATGACACCTCATGAAATGTGGGAACCACAACACATGTTCAATGTATGTAAATTGAAAGAAATTTTTTTCTGCTCAATTGGGTTTCTAATTATATTTTCTTTGACAGGTTGACCTTCCAGAAGATAGCATAGATGATCCGATTATAGATCAACCACAACCACCGATGATTCCCTTATCGGAATTAATGCCCGTATTTATAAACCGATCTCAGACTCCAGCTCAAGTCTAACTTCCAAGCACGAGTTGTGGTTTATAAGTCTAGCTTCGGCAATTTTGAGAACTCGGCGAATTCTAGTTAC
Source organism: Mylabris sibirica (assembly GCA_039776855.1). Taxonomy (NCBI): domain Eukaryota; kingdom Metazoa; phylum Arthropoda; class Insecta; order Coleoptera; family Meloidae; genus Mylabris; species Mylabris sibirica. The sequence continues at coordinate 4,268,305 of CM077840.1, read as the reverse complement.
ATTTTACATTGTCAAGTTTTTCTTTTTGTGCGCACTTTCTACAAAATTCAAGCTCGTCTCAAGGCAGCTACAACCCAATCTTGGTTTGGTTACATATTCTGGCCTCAAGGCCAAGCTCAAGCTCCAAGACGGTTTCAAGATCGGTTTATAAATATGGGCATAAGTGAGGAATAGCTGGCTGAGCTTCGGAAAAGAACAATGCCAATGCCAATACCAACATCAATAAATCAACACAACAACAATGATCTGAATGTCATGAAAACTGTGCAATAAATTTGTTGAAGAACTTTAAACAAGAACTAAATGAAGTACTGCGGCGTGATGAACAAGAAGAATCAAGCTTGGAGCAAGAGCTCGATAAAATGGAGCGAAGAAGGTGTCAAATCTTTCAACGACTCCATACAATTTACGCAAACAAGCACAATGTGCTTAAGATATTGACTGAAATGAAAGTATTCAATGATTTTTAAATAAATCAAATTACATTCATTTACTTATAAGCATAAATAAAGTCACAATATTGTGTTTTATTGAATCCCTAATGCAGGCCATACACGCTACGGTCCACCTGTGCAGGTAGACCGAAATGTGTGTGAGGATAGACCTGTGCAGTTTTTTAAACCTGCGCAGGCGACCGGCGCAAGATCGAAAATCGATTCTTTCGAGTGACACCGTAAGGTGTACCTGTGCGTGTACTCCGGTCGCCTGCGCAGGTCGCGTCAGTTGTTTCCTAGACTTACTAGTGTTTCTTTCGGACGGTTGTCTCATCGCTCGCAGCATCGTATTGCCAGAAAATGGCGCCACCAGCTTCAACTAAAAAAATCCTTGAAGATTTTATCGAAGTTTATAGAAGTAATCCATGTCTTTGGCAAATTAAAAACTAAGATTACCATAATCGAGACAAAAAAGAAGCTGCTTATAAATTACTCATAGAAAAATTGAGAGAAATTGAGCCAGATACGAACAAAGATGTAGTTGTGAAAAAGATCAATAACTTAAGAAGCAATGTTAGAAAAGAAAAGAAGAAATATGAGCAATCTTTAAAGTCTGGAGCATCTGCTGATGATGTGTACCGTATTAAACTGTGGTACTACGATTTGTTCAATTTCATTCATGATCAATGCACTCCAAGGGAATCTTCATACACCTTAGATAGTGATGACGAAAATAGTTGTGAGGTGAGTAAAATATTTCATACTTTGTAGTATAATGTTTTATTAAGTTGAATACATGTAACACATAATTATTTTGTATTTACAGTCATTCTAAATTTCACCAAAGCTTATAATGTAACTATTAGTGATGTTCCGGATATTTGTATCATCGAAAAGAAAGATCCGTATCCGTATCCGCGTATTTACATTTTTAACGATCACTAATAACTATGTATTTAGAACTACCTACTCTGCCCGTTCAGCTTTAATTTACATGATCATTTTGCCATGTTACCCTTCCCACCTGATTGAAATAATTCATAAAATTGTTTCGGACTATCTTCGCGTTGTTCAAAGTATTTCCTGGGTTTCTTCTGTCCAAGTTTTCCATGGTACTATTTTGTGTATTGTATCCTTCAGAAATTATAGTCCCGTTTTCAGAGTTTTCGCGATAAAAACATTTTTGAGGTGCATAAGACTTTTTGAGTGTTCAATTAAAAAGTTATGTAATACACAAGATGCTTTCACTACTTTAACGATTTTTTCGGGTTCTAAATTTATATGAGTATAATGTATCCGAAATCGTGATGCCATCATCCCGAAAGCGTTTTCAACAGTTCGCCTCGCGCGAGATAATCTGTAATTCAGGATTTTTCTTTCTTGCGATGTTAAATCTGCCTGCCGAAAGGGTTTTATCATATCGGGGCGTAATGGGAACGCGTCATCTGCCACAAATACATATGGTAAATTTCGGTTACTTCCTGTTAACAATTCACTGCTTGGAATATGTAAATCAAAAAATTTAGTGTGTTGTAGAACCCCTCCATCGGATATTCTGCCATTCATGCTAATGTCTATATACATAAATTGGTATTTTGCATTAACAATTGCCATAAGAACCACGCTATGTCGCGAAAAACGTATTCTTACGCGTCCTAACAACAATGTCTTGATACTTTGTAATTTTTCTTTATAATTTAGTCAATTTTATAGTCCATTCATTGTCTGATTTAATTGTCGCTTTTGAATCGATTTTTTGATTCATAACAGAGTTCGATTTTAATCAATTCAACAAAATCATATCGATTCTCGATTTTCGATTTATGATTTTTATTTTAAATCGACGAATCGATTTTTTCCACATGCCTAGTAACGTTACACCGGTAGAGTAGAAATCCACCTAAATTTTTCGCCCAAAAAGTCATGGAGTCATGGTTGAAGAGTTCACCCATTGGGTACGTCAGAGAAAAGTCTATAACGAGACAAAGAGGAGACGAGCCTCCTAAACATATAAAACAATATAAGAGTTGAAAGTTAATAACAAATAATATTTTGTATTATTGATTGTGAATGTATGGATCATGGTCCTAAATGTCTGTTATCTTTAATTATTGTAAAAGTTTATAAAATATGAAATAGTTTCTAAATATTGAAATAGTCTTAGATGTTAAAATTGACTTAAAACATTGGAATAGTTTTTTAAAATATTGAAATAGTCCTTTGAGTAAGAAAATCACATCTATCAGGCAAAATTCGATCATGAATGGGTGAGAATCCGGGGTGGTAAGTTTTTTTTTCTAGTAAAAATTACTGAAAACTTTTTTTTTCTAGAATAATCTCCAAAAAATAGCCAAAGAATTCAATGTTGGGACTAGAAAACAAATAGGAAAGACATCGAATCTTTTACAATGACGGTAGAAGACGAGAAAGAAGTCGTAGAAGATTGAAAAGGCCAAAACTGGAAATGCTAAGACACCGCTTTATTGATATGGTTTTGCCAGGAAAGGGGTAAAGGAACTCCACTCTCTGGGTCTATTATTAAGGAAAAGGCACTAATTCTACATGGAAAATTGAAAGCTGAAGGTGAGTTTACAGCTAGTGAACTCGTTGGATCGGTGGAAATCCCGTCACGGTGTAAGATATTGGGCAATATCAGATGAAAAATTAACAGCTGATGTATTTTATTTAAAATTTAAAAACATTATTGAAGAAAATGAATATAGTCCTGACCAAATCTATAATATAGATGAGACTGGTCTTAACCATAAAATGTTACCAACAAAAAGCTTTTGCTACAGCAAATGAGACCGTGATGGGAACAAAAGCTGCCAAACAAAGTCTCACTGTTGCTCTTTGCAGCAATGCTAACGGGACACACAAGCATAAAAGTGGATTATCTCAAAAGGATATTTGTAAAACGTACGATATGAAAAAGTGTACAGTTTGTAGAATAGTGAAAAGTGGAAAAGTAGAGACAATGCATAAAGAGGGACGACCAAGAAAAACTACCAGAAGAGAAGATATAAATATTAAAATAAAAATAAAAAAGGATCCTGAAATTTCATCGAAGGAGTTGAATAATTAACTACATTTAAATGTTAGCTCCAGAACCATTAGGAGAAGAGCTGTTGAATTTGGGCTTAAGAGCTACAGACCAGCAAAGAAGCCATTGATATCAATGAAAAATTTGAAGGCCAGGCTAGAATTCGCCAGAACTCATATCGACTAGAGTTTACAAAAGTGGAAGACCGTATTTTTTTCAGGGAAAACTAAATTTAACTTAAGAGGTACTGATGGGTTACGTCATGTTAGAAGGCCTAAAGGTCAATGACTGAACCCTCGTTACACAAACAAGACTGTTAAGTTTGATGGTGAAAATTTAATGTTCTGGGAATGGTTTTCTGGCCATGGAGTGGGACCACTTCTCAAAATTGAAGGTACGATGGACGCTTCTAAATACAAAGAAATTTTAGAAAGTACGATGCTTCCGTATGCCGAAGAGCATATGCCTTTGTTATGGACGTTTCAACATGATAATGATCCGAAACATACCTCAGCATTAGTGAAGAGTTGGATTATGAGTAATAAAGTTCGCGTTTTGAAATGGCCTGCACAATCCCCAGATCTCAACCCTATCGAGAATCTTTGGGAAAGTGTGAAGTATAATCTTCGCAAGCAAAATTTCTCCACAAAATTAGACCTCTACGAAGCCGTTAAGAAAGAGTGGGATAGAATTCCAAAAAAGGTAATTGATAATTTAATTTCATCTATGCCCACAAAATGTGCACAAGTCATTAAAAACAAAGGAAATTCTATCGATTATTAAAAGTTGCAAATGTTTTGTCTAGCTAAAATTGTGGCTTAAGTGGAATTTTATTTTATCTTATCGTTTTCTGAGAATTGAAAATTGTTGTTTGTTTTAATTTTTGTATTAGCACATTATGTAGAAAAATTCTATATAAAAATGTATACACTCAAATCAAAATAAAAAAAGTATTGAATGAAAATGTTTTTTTCTAACTTCGGTTGCAAATGTTTTGTCCAGCACGGTACGTAAGACAAGATAGATGACCACAATGTCCGTTGACAATCCCATAGGCAGGGGGGGGGGGAGCTAGCCGGGGATTTGTCCTCGATTAAATAGACTATAAAAGAGCGCATCCCTGCACATCAATATTCATAAGATAATTAGTAATTATCCACAACGTAGTGTTCATTATTCGTTAAGTATTAATCATTGTACTAGACGATCAAAATGGCTTTCCGACTGACGGCAGTACCAGATCAGTTGTAGATTATCTTATAATTAATAAACCTATATTATTGTTATTCTGCATATTTCTATTCACTAATGTCCTATGCCAATGTTAAAGAACTAATCGTCCTAGTCTGGGTTGAGGAGTAGGTAAAAGCCTAAATTGCTCTACCGTTCTGGGGTAGTGACAATATCCCAATAAATGAAATAGATGAGTGGCTTACTAAACGTGATGAAGATTTCGGAATAAATGGAGAATTAAACGACGATGAGATTCCTGAAACTGTTTCGCAAATTCATGAATACTCCATAAGTAAGTCCTGATGATGTAGACGACGAACCGCCTGCCCGTGTATCACATATCCCAGCTATAGAAGCTTTCGATGTTGCTCTACAATACGTCGAACAGAACGAAAGCTCTACACCTCTGGATATCTTGTGAATCAAGAAATGGAGGAACATTGCATCTAAATATAGACTGTCGTCTCTCTAACAGAAGAACATTACAGAATTTTTTTCACAAAAAAAATTGTTTCTGTAATTTATACAGGGTGTTTGGTCTAAGTATATTCGAAAAATATTTTAAGGACTTGTAGGAGTGTCCTCAAAGAACATGTCAGCAAAATTAGAGCCTCCTAGCTCCTCTGAAAGTTGGTCAAAAAGCGCTCGTTTCTGACGATGTAATGATTTTTTAAAACGAACTAAACACGCAAAACGACTTAGAATGACTCTAGGATCCTCCCAGAAATGATTTTTTCCGTTTTTCTCCATTTTATTCTGGAGCAGGTGGAAATATTTCATATGTTCACTGACATACAATGAAAAGAATCAATGTTGGGAAGGTCTCCAAGTCATTCTTATTGTTAGTCGTTTTGCGTGACTTGTTCATTTTTGAAAATTGTGATATTGTCCCGACGATCATTTTTTGATCAACTTAGAAATGAGCTATGAGGTTCTAATTTTGCTAAAATGTACCCTAAGGATTCTCCTACAAATATTTCAAATATTTTTCGAATCGCTCGTCGACTAACAGGAGTTTCTTAGAATCAACCATATTTAGTTCAAACATCCGATATGCATAGATATAGAACAAGCAGGAGTTATTAAATGTGGTAACGCTGCAAGAAGAGTGGGGGATGCTACCTTCATTTTTGTGCTCTTGATAAATAATCATTAGCATACCATTATCGACAATTATCAGTAGCAAAACTGTTCAACAATTACAGTAAAACCAGTCGAAACCGACGAATTGCATTAATTTTTCAAATAATAACCAGCATCAAACAGCCCACTTTTAGTTTTTCCATTAAACAAGTCGACAAAGGTAGATCGGTATTGTATAGAGAAATTCACCAACTAAGAGATTGACTAAAGTAATAAAATTAGTATACAACAGTTTCGGTGACAATAGAGTTGATGGGTTGGTGAAATATTGACACTGCCATAAATATTCAAAATTTGCCAAAATTTGTTGAAGGGATCGTCCTTCTTGGAAAACACGTAGTTTTTAAATTAAAATATCTGCTTAAAACCATTGAAATAACATTATCGAGACTGATTAATCTATTGTGAATAATTATCTATCTTTTAATTTACTACATTTTTAATACAAAATTTCATATCCTGATTGAATAATTATTGTATTTTGACCACTTCTTCGAATGAACAAAGTGTGCTTCTGTGAATTACCTAGTTTCAGTTGAATTAAAGCATTAGAAAATTACTTATCATTTCTTTGAAGTTTAACCCTGAAACTAGCAATCGAAATTCTTACTGTTGTCAAAATTTAATCTCACACTAAGTATTAATTCAATAGTATTTTCAGAAGCTACCTGCTTTCAAAGCAAGTGAATCCCTTTAACAAATTTTACAAAACATCTGGTTTGTTCATAGTCATGGCAAATTTTGAATATTCATGGCAGTGTTAATATTTCACCAACCCATCAACTCTATTGTCACCGAAACTATTGTATACTAATTCTATTACTTTAGTCAATCTCTTAGTTGGTGAATCTTACTATACCATTAGTTTTTTTCTCTGTCTTCTGGTTACCGAGATTCACCAGGTACATTTTATGGCTTATCACTCATAAAGTAACTTAAAACCCCTACAATCCATTAATTATAAGAATGGTCGCACATTTTAATCAGATAAGTGAATTATTATTAATTTTTGTCACTCTCAATTTCGAAACATGACAATAAACGGCCTCAGGGGCACTCAGCCTAAAAATTTATACCTGAAAATGTCAAAATCCTAAAAGTACACCAAATGGCATTAGACATGCAACACTCTAGAGAGGAGATCCTTTTAAAATGCCTTTCATGTATTTTTGCTCTTCTTTTTAGAATAACAATATGGTAAATTAGGTCAAAATAGTCAATACACCCCTTTTTAATGTTCAACCACACAGGAGTATTGTAAAATAATACTTTCCCGACTTTCTTAGACAATACTGTAATTTTTCACTGGTAACAGTATTCTGGATATGGTCGGAGAGTACATGGAAAAATCAGGAGAACTGAAATAAAGTGTATGTTCCAAAGTATAACCTGATTCTTAGAATACTGACTTTAAAAAAGCAGTCGAGATATTTGACCACCAAGCATCGTAAAAACCATTTGTCCAGCACCTTTTCGCAAAAAAAGTATATCTCCACTGCAAACGAAGTATTGATATAACATCAATGATGCAAGTACATTGTTATCATCGAAAATATTCTCGTTGTCCACTAAACAAATACCGCTTGGCATAGAGTTCCAAATTTGATTCATCGATCATATTGGAGGTTTCATCTGTTCTTACTAGAGAAGGAACAAGAAAACCACCCTATAGAAGATTTTGACGTAGTTGATTTGTAACGATGAACCAGAGTTTGGTTCTATATTTTCTCGTTGATTCAACATAATGGATCACGCTCACATTATCCGTTATTTCATAAATGGTACAGGGGGACATACATAACATGAATAAAACCATTATGAATACCAATATATTAGGTATGTATCTCAATGAGATGTTTTGGTTATCTGTCATGTAATTATATTAATGGGAATAAAACAAACTGTCAATCAGTTAACCCCACAAACACAAAAACAGAGGATCTATTCGGTTGTTCGGACTTGATTACAAACACCATCTGCCATATTTACTAGGTACTACACCTTCAAATTTCCATTTCTTTCAATCCATGGAAATCCAGAACTTCAATTATTTCTCAAAGACATTAAAACTTCCATTGAATCTTTCTTCCACCAAAGATTCCACTTTTTACCAAAGAGTTGTGTAACCAACGATAGACAATTTGCATTCACCAAAAAATTTGCAGTCTTTTTCTAATTATAGTTCACCTCTATGAAGTCATTTGCAGATGCATGAAAATAATAAAAAAAAGGCGCTGTGTACAAACATTTTACAATGGCTCACGGGTTCGATAAGTATCCAAAAATAAAAACCATGTCACTTGTTCGACTAACGGAAAACATGCTCCGCGTTATAAGATATTTACCAACGCTGATTTTAACGTCCAGAACAACCAAAAAAAGTCTCAAGACCAGCGAAAATACCTTGCGGAAACATTAATTGTTCACCCAACACTTAATGTCCGATCGGTAATTGGTAAAGATTTAGAGAAAGGGAAAATGGGTGCCTTATCATTTGAACGAAAGATGGAGAGAACTAGAGTCATCACCATTGCAGTGTTGCTCCTTAATTTTCTGGGTCCATAGATCGCCTGTACATAGCCTTGACACCGTGCGACAGTGGGCAATCGTCGGTGGTTTTTTTTGCTGAAAATGTAAGCATTTCAATAAAAACGACATCACAACGAGTCTATATGCCATGAACGATCCATTGTACGTTACTGGTCACGGGGAAGAAAGATACTGTTATAATCATGTAACACAACTGGGTTCACATAAAAATTGAATCTTTTGGTTGAAATATTGGGAAATAACACCGTAAGTCTGTTCTTCATTGACAACATCTTGATTGCAAATAAATAACTTGCATCCTAGCAGGAAAACATTTTTGATCGCTTACATCAATCTGAATTGAATATGGTTTCCAATTTTTGTTATCGAATAGTTGAACAAAAATGATTGGCACAATAGTCGCATTGGGAAAAAATTTTTTTTGTTCATCCAAAAATTGAACCTGCCATCTTTACTGTAGAAAGCAAACTGATCAAGAAAGCAAATCTAAAACCAACACGGCTATCAGCCCGACTGGTAATGTGACTGTTATTTCAACAATTAGAAAACAAAACACCGTATGCAGAATAATTCAATCTTTGTCTGACGTACAGACGTCCGTATGTTTCCACTATCTATCTTTTTCCCACTTGAAAGAATTAAGAAAAAGATAGTCAATACCGTTCTTTGTCTATTCAATAAAGTCAAATGAGCTCGAAGACAGTATAGTGGTGGTATCAACAAGCAGACTTGGATCCACCGCCGCTCCTCCTTAATCACGCCTTAATTCGCTCGACCTCTTTCTAACATACGGAATGGAATGATCGTGGGAGGGAGACAGATAGATCCTGCTATGTGTCTAGTTATTTTCTCAACTCTGTATATTGTAATTTATTTAACTGTAATGACTTGCATTGTATTAGATTGTAATGTTTGATAAATAGGTAATACAATAAACAATTTTTCAGAAATTATCCTCTCTAAATGATTGCCATAGAGAGATTCCTACTCATTTTTATACATATGAGAAAAATTGAAGGGCAAGGGCATGTTGTATATGCCTCCAGGGTGTTTCAACCAAGGTCCTATCGAAAAATTTTTCTCATGTATAAGAGGCCACGGAGTCAGAAATACACGTCCTACGTGTACAAGTTTTTCTGCTTCGACCAAAGCCTTGTTGGTCAACCACATTGTGTCTGCGCATTCTCCGGGTGCCAAATGCGAAGAGGATGAGTCGGATGGCGTTCTCGACACGTTGAGGAGCTTTATTCAAGAACAATGAGATGTTGGCGCAGTGGCAGTGCCAGATGTTCCAGTGCCCGTCTTTCCTATCGAGCACACCCACGAAGTTGTTGGAGTCAATCTTCCAACAGCATACGTGGCCGGGGCGGTTGCAAAAAAGATCAAAAAATTTATCACTTGCGGGAATTGCACTGACAGGTTTAAGAGCTTCTGCTGACTTGCCAGAAAACTTGCTAATTCAAAATCGTGAAATTGAAGGGTGTAGCTTCACTCACCCTTCAAGCACCTTTTCGAACAAATTTGTGGAAATGTGCAACGTTGTACATGAATTACTACCTAAGTTAATTACTTCATTTGCTGTGAAGCAAAAACTGAAAAACCTGATTCCTCGCAGCGTTGTAGAGAATTTATTTTGCTGCGAGGAACATCAGGCAGATTATGCTCAAAAATTTTTTTTAAAATAGGAGTCAATTTTATCTTATTTAATTATTTAAAAAATGTAAATCTGTTACTGCAAGGTAATGATCTTAGAAATAAAGATTTTGATCAAATTACTAAAATGGCATTTGAAAAATATTGCAAAAAATGGAAGAAGTAGTGTAAATAGTATATAGGTGTAAATAGTGTAAGTAAAAATTTGTAAATATGTGTAAATATATGACAGGTATTTTATTTATGCATATAAGTATTCACATTTGGTCGTTGATTTACTTGATTGTTTTGTATGGATGTGATTGTTACAACAATACAATTCATACAATACATTACAAGTAAATCAAGGATTACCATTACCCAAATCATGAATAATACATTTAAATTCAAATTTCCCGCATTTTATCGAAGTCGCTAATTTAAGCAGTAAGCACACTATCGCGGAACGGAATGGAACGGAATGGAATTGAACGGAAAAATCAAACAGTATGGTTTTAAGTTAGAGTCCACACACTACCGCGGATCGGAACAGCGCGGAATGGAAAGGAACGGAACGGAATAGCTTGGATTGCTAGTTGAGCGATTTTTTCCGAGGTTCCGCAGTCCCCTCCAATACTCTACTACACATAAAATACTCTTAGAAGTAAATAATGAAAAATTAAATGTGGAAATAAGTATCTACTAGACTGATAATTGATAATCATTCAAATATGTTAGCTTATTGTCCAATATGAACGACGAATTATTAATTAATTTAGTTTTTCTTTTAATTTCTTCTTCTTCTACAAGCCTACAAATTCTTCGTCTGAACTGTTCATTGCAACAACTCAAAAAATACTACAATACCGTACTCGTATCCTCATATAATTAGACAATTTTTTCCGCGGAATTCCGCATTCCGTTCCGTTCCATCCCATTCCGTTCCGCGATAGTGTGCTTACTGCTTTAGTGTTGCTACCTGTTGCATTTGGTTTGTTTCCGTGCTAATTCTTTTTTGGGGACTGCCACGGATAGCTCTGAAAATAGCCGTCTCAATTCTTTACTGTAGGGTGGGCTATCTATCCGCGTTTGTCTATGTTTTGCACACAGGCGGCTGAGAATCCATAGGGGCGCCAATTGTTTTTTATTCGTAAAATTATGTTGTACCAATATTTTTTGCATGATTGATAACTTTTCTTATCAAATAAGGATTTTTCGTTTTAACCCTTAACAGGCGTTGTGGAGTCCCTGGGACTCTAAGACAGTATAATATTGTGATAACTTTTGTATTTGTTGATCAGGCGATGAGCCCTGCTTAATACCTTCCTATGGTGGGGAAACCCATCCCGTGCTCAATTGACTTCACTCTATCATCAACGCAAGTACGTGAAACAAAGATCTTAAGAGTCCGAGGGACTCTGCGGCGCATTTAGTGTAACATTTTCAATTTTGTGGCTATGTCTGGATATCCAAAAAAAGTTAAACCTACAGATTCTAACTTTGAGAAATGTGTGCTAAGATGGTTTGAAGAATGTGATACAGATGCTTCAGACCAAGATGGCGATCCTGAGAGTAACATTACTATCGAAAATGCTATTACAAGTGATCACGAAACAGATAGTGAGCTTTCTGGTGATGATTCTGATAATGAAGATGAAATGCAGGTTACCGAAAGTGAAAACGACAGTGACAGTGACGCAAGTAATTCAAGGAAAAAATATTTTTACGGAAAAAACAGATAGGGGAAAGTGGTATATACTGGGACACGGGTCCTTGATGCCATCTCTTTGAGAGTGGAGAAACTTTATATATGTCTGTATAAACTATTACGTAGTACAGATGTTTTAAACTACAGTGCTCTCTATTACCGACAGAAACAAACTGACACTAGTAACCTTCATGGCTGCCTGTGGTAAAAGTTACTTCTTGTCTGTTTAAATATCGAGTTTTAGTGCAGTTTTTTTGTGAGAATTTTTGTTTATTTTATGTAGAAGTTCTTGTGGAAACATTGTGAAAGCTGCGTATAGGTGAAAAAAATGAATTGTTTAACAATTGTTTAATTGGTGATATAAAATATATTCCAATGGCACCTGGTGTATAGTGGGACAGCGTTTGGTGGTGTATGTTGGGACAGTCCCAGTATATATACCATTTACTTGTCCCATTGTACACTATACTGATAGATTGATAGGTAAAATGCTTTTATTATTATAGATGCCGAAAATTAGTAGAAAAGATGAGAAAAAGAAGATAGAAATCAGTAAAAAGACCCATGAAAGTTATAAGGACAATATGAAAATTGCAGTGGAAAGAGTTCTAGCCGGAGAAATGAAGATGCGCACTGCTGCAGGAGTGCACGGTATAAGCAAGTCTGCTCTGCATAGAATGGTTTCAAAGTATAAAAATTATAATGAAGAAGATCGTCAGCACTTTTCTTTTGATCGGAATCATGGTTTTCGACAAATATTTGAAGATGCCGAAGAGAAAATGCTGGCCGACTACCTTGTAAAAGCGTGTAACATGTGCTATGGCTTAACACTAAAAGGCGCATGCGAATTTGATTATAAATTTGCAGTGGCTAATGAAAAAGTTGTGCCTCAGAGTTGGGACATAACTGCGGCGAAACTGCTGTCACCACAGTACACAAGCCTACAAAAATCATTGCTTCTGTGGGACAAAAGCAAGTGGGAAAGGTAACTAGCTCTGAAAGGGGTGTCCTAGTCACTATGTGTGTGGCTATTTGTGCAAACGGACAGTATAGTAGGAACGGTCAAATAAGAGATTAAAGTCAAATCATGAAATTTGTTCACAATAGATTCGGTATGAAAGAACTTGATGGGTTGCTAAAATATTGCCACCAATAAATTTCGTAAATTTGTTGGAGACAGGTAGGTATAAACCAGATGTTTTTGTAAAAATATGCAAACGGGTCTGGTCGTGAAATTTTTCAGCTGATTATGTCAGCAAAAAGATTTGCTGTTTTGCTAGCTTGCCTGAGGTTCGACACTCATGAAGAGAGAATTCTAAGAGTAAAAGCTGACCCGGCTGCAGCGATATCACATATTTTAGAAAAATTTAATCAAAACTCGCAATCAGCTTACGCCTTAGGAGCCAATGCAACTGTCGATGAAATGCTGGTCGGCTTTAGGGGTAGGTGTAAATTTAAAATGTATTTACCTAGCAAACCAGTAAAATATGGCCTAAAAGTTCAATGCCTTGTTGATGCTCGAACCCACTATAGTATATACAATACATATATTTATTGTGGCAAGGGCACCGACTCCTTGAAAGATATTATAGATGATCAAAAACGGTTTGCTATTCCAACGCAAGCTGTTCTTCGCCTTGCCAAACCACTATTTTGAAGCAACCGAAATATTACTGGTGATAACTGGTACTCTTCAATAGAACTTACAGATTATCTTTTGCAAAATAAGCTTACTTACGTTGGAACCATGAAAAAAACAACGAAAGATACCTCAGGAATTTTTACCCTCCAAATTAAGACCGGTCGGATCTACATTATATGGCTTTAGAAAAAATAAAACGTTAATTTCTAGAGTACCAAGAAAAAATAAAGCTGTTATACTTATTTCTTCGATGCATCACTGCAAACAGGATGATGGCGATTTGCCAGAAATTAATGCATTTTATAATAATACAAAATCTGGAGTAGATGCTGTAGACGAGAAAACCAGTAAATATTCTTGTAGCAGAAGGACGCAACGCTGGCCAATGGCTCTGTTTTACAGACTTGTGGATATGTCTTCAGTGAATACTTATATTATTCATGAATCTTGTTCCAACACAGATCAGCTGGAGAGACTTGATTTTTTGAAATTATTGGCCAAACAACTGTATGAACCACTTCTTCATGAAAGAAGACAAAATGCACATTTATCAAGAGAGCTGAAAGCCGGTATTGCAAGAATTTTGAAGATGACACTTGAACCACCAGTTGATGATCAAGATGTTTTGCCCAGAAATCAGAGGAAGTATTGTTCAATGTGATCCAAAATTGAAAAGAAAAACTGTTTTTTTATGTGTTTAATGCAGAAAACCAATTTGCTTGCAATGTTCAAGAAAACTCTGTGTTCAATGCATTGAAAAACGGGAGGATCCCTAAATTTTGTATTTTTTATATGCTTGTTTAGACCATTGTCAATATTTTACCGTTTACTAAGGAACTAAATATTTTTATGTTTTTTTGTGGTTTAGACTTTCCTAAATATGTTTTCCATACAAAAAAATTTTTAGTTCTCAATTTTTTCTTCCAAAATAAATATAAAATAAATACCACATTTATTTTGGTTAAAACATCTTTGTTTATTTTTAGATTTTTTGCTCTAGTTTGCTAATAAATTTGTTGTGAATAACCAGAGTTATTTCGTTACTTTCGTTACTGGTATCTGATTTGGTAATATGATTATGAACGGTACATTGTAGTATGTATTACTAACATTAATATCCAAACACTACCGACATGATCCGACGATTACTAGTTACCGAATAAAGCCGAACCCAAGAATGGCACGCGCGACTGCAATTTGAATTTGAAATTTTATCTGAATTTTTCTACATAATATTTTAATATTGTAAAAAAATCTCCAAAGGCAGCAAGTACCTTATATAGCGAATTTTTTTATGTATCTACATACTGAAATATTAATTGCAAAATATGTATCTACATACTGAAATATTAATTGCATTCTTATGATACTGACAATTAATATATTTTATTAACATTGAATCAACTAATAAATTCATTTCCCGATGTTATTTTAATATTTCTGATTTTTATTGAAAACTACTTTTAATCCACAAACAATAAGAAACACTTTCGTTTGAAGTTAACTGGTTGTCTAATACGTCCATCCAATCAAGGCCTGCTTGATTTTTTCAAGCGAAATTCTCTAGCAGGCCTTGCGTCTAATATTAACTGTCAAAATTAGTTACCACCCCGCGATATTCAATTTTTTTTCTAATATCAATTGTCAGAACACATATGTAGCCACCTGAGATAATCGATTTTACTGCTTATACTCAAAAAAGAGATTTTTGCATTTTTCTTGCGATCCAATGAACCGATTTTGATGATTTTTTTTCTGGGTCATAGAGAATGGTCGGCTCTACTGTTATTTCAATTTTCATCAAAATCTAAGCAAATGTAATATTGAAAATGATTTTTTTTAACATTTCTTCAGCTCTTATTCCAAAAGTGTTGGCCCTACCAGTCTGGCCAACGAATTCATCCAAGCTATCCCAAAGACCGATTTTTGTACCAAGTTTCATTCAGATTGGAGTATTTTTACGGCAGTTATCGTGGGTATATATATATATATATATATATATATATATATAAACGAACGATGGATATGGGTTCCTGAGGTCCCAAAACGAACTTCTGTGCAAAAATTTTTCGGAAATTCAAAAGTGAGGATCTCGTCATAAGCTAATTTTTTTTAAAAATTCGCTAACAAGAATACTATTATTTTCAGTCAACTTGTTTATTATGACAACTCCCCTTAAAATAATTTACAAAATTAATAATTTTTTAATATGAAAATGTCTGTCTGATAAGATTTCTTGAATATTTTAATAATTTGATACTTTTCACATAGTAAAACTACAAATAATTTAAAATATAAGAAATACATTTCGTCACGTAGGTACACATATTATATTGTTATTTTTAATAATATTGCTGTAATTAATAGGTAAACGATTTATTTGAACGAATGTTCAATTTTTTATAATTTATTCACTTAATGGTTCAAACCTATGAAAAATTCCAAGTAAATCGATATGTCAAGATAATTTATGGAATGTTCTAATTGTAACAATTAGAAAATCAATAAAACGTAGCTCATTTTGAGTGTGTTGGCCAATAAAGCTCGTTTAGGACAAGTTCGTGATTTTCAAAAACTAATTATGTAATTACTGTTGATTAAAATTTCTATTCGCTATCTTAAAATTTGTAATTTGTAATTTATCTTGGAGCTTTAATGTAGGAAGAATGATTGTCCTAGGTGCACAGTGAATCAAACTCATAATCATGAGTTATATTTTTCAATATAGGCAGCTAGTAATTAATATTCAAAATAAGCAAAAGACTGTTTGCAAATGGCATTAGGCACTATCCTTCCACATCCTTCTAATATGGCCGCTATAAGATATAAGTAAATAAGACGCTTTTTGCCCCCTACTTCTGTCCATATAATAAATCAAGAAGCATATATTATGCTAGAATTTTAAGAATACTAAATCAATATAACATATCAATTTCCGATCACAAAAATAATCCTTATTTATTGGCACGGTATGACCGTTCATATAGAGAGTTCCTTTATACAACACTTGCCCAGCGGAATCAACAAAATCGCCAATTTACTTATTTTAACAATCAGATAACTCTCCAATCTTTGCGAGAAAATTTAATGAATCTAAATGTTCCTCATGAACAAATATATGCTGGAGAAAGTAAGTCATAATTTATTCAAAATATATTTATTTTCTTTTTTATTTTCAGTGCTCTATCACAACCAAATTTCCTCAAAGCAATCAACATCTGAAACTTCAAATAGCCAAGCAGCAGCTTCGACTGAAATTTCAGAAGAACCCAAGCCTTCGACTTCGACTCAACCAGAAATTACTGAGTTTTATCAAACTACAAAAAGACCAGCTCCAGAAACATCTCCACTGAAACCAGCTACGAAAATCAGAGTCATTGAGCAAGGTGAACCATCTACCAGTACTGCATTAGAGCCTATGCAAATAGACTCCACATCTGAAGAAAACATCAATACTTCAGATCCAGTTCAAGGAGAAGCAGGGAATTTAAAAAAACAAAAGAAACAAGGTTTATATTTTGGATTACTTCAAGTAAGTAAAACTATACAATTTATTATGGAACGATCAAACAATTTTCGAATTTTCGAGCATACAAAATCATACATTTTTGTTTTCAATACTAAAGTACTTGCCAATAATTTGTTAGACGTTATTGATATAGTTTATCCTAGTGCAAAAACTACAGTACACAGTTAAATTAAATGAAATTTGCGAAATCTATAGAAATAAATCAATTGACGATGCATTTGTAGTGGTCGTAACATTCCCATTTAATATAAAATTTAGTACTTTATATGAAAAATTGGGTGCGTCTATCAAGAGCCCTGATTGTATATTTAAATTCCACCTGGCAATCGTCTCTAAATTGGATCATGTTGATCACATAGAAGACAGTGAAAAAGTCCAAGAGATATTGATTCATTTACTTAAAACAATGTTAGATTCAGAATTATATGGTTTCTCCTGGAAAACTGAAATGGAAAGAGAAGAAGCCAGGTTAAATTATAATAAACAATCAGAAGTTGGACCACCAAAAAAACGTGCCAGATTTTAGTTGTATAATAATATAATTTTTTAATATAGGAACATTTAAAAAAAATATGGATGAAATACCAGCATCAGGTACTGTTTCAATTAAAAAAAACTACCAAAAACGGAATTAATATTAATTTACTTAAATCTTATGATATTTACCCAAAAACAACTTATATTTTTGACAAAGGATTTTTACGTGAAGAAAATTACAACTTTGAAACTATGGTTAATTATGATTCTGTATCTGACAAAACTAACTGGATAGATTGCACTACTGAAGATAAACCAGATTATTTCAAAAAATTATCAAAGCAATATAATTGTTTCTTTGCGTATAGTTTTGTTATTGCTACAACTGTCTTATCATTAGATTTGGAAAAATTAGATAATGTTTACCAATTATTTTTATCTTATTTAAGATTTTTATTTCATTCTATTTTTTTAAATGATCCGATTATAAAAAATTCAATTGTTAAATTTCTTGGTGTAATTGAACGTTCAGAAATTAGGGGTTATCATTGTCATTTTGTGTTATTTTCACATGTAGAAATAGCTAAAACTAAATTGGAATCTTTATTACAATCTTTTAATGACTTTGTATTATTATTAACAGTTACTAATGGAAATCACGTTACTACACACGAAGTAAAAACAATTGCAACATATCAAAAAGTTAAGTCGGTTGCAAGTTATATCAATTATTTAAAAAAAGCTCCGTATTGTATTTTCGTGAATTCCTTAGAAACTGCACATATGTTCATAAACTTTGAACGTACTCATGTGTTTTCTGCCGATTCAATGCCTAAAAAAATGAAACGTGCATTAGATAATTCAGAAACTTTTCAAACTAGTAATGAAGTTACAATATTTTTTTTAAATTCGATGAAACGTGGTCTTACAGAATATTCAGAAATTCTTGCACAACCAGCTAGTCAAGCATTTTTACATATTACAAACTTGCAACAAATATATCAAAATTGTTATCAGCAATTTATAGCATCAACAACTCATCAAACAATTTTACTAAGAATAATCAATCATTTTCTAGATAACATTGAAATATTAGGTTGTTTTTGTCCATTATTAGAATGGCTACATTGGCAAAATATAAATTTTTATACATTTCAAAAAGCTATATATGAATGGTTGATATTTAAAAATAAAAAAAATTCTTTATTGTTTCTTGGAAAGGCAGATTCTGGCAAATCTCACATAAGTCGTTTAATTTGGAATTTATTTTTACTTAACCGTAGAATAGTTCAAGATGGTATCTTCACATTTTCTAACTTAATTAATGCTGGTTGCGGTTTATGGGATGAACCATTTATCGCACCAGATTTAGCTGACACTGCTAAATTAGTTCTAGAAGGTTGCGAAGATGTGCAAGTTGCCATTAAAAATAAATCAAGTGTTAGATTAGGTAAAAGGGTTCCTTTAATTATAACAAGCAACCATAATTTGTCTAGATATTGTTCATCTGATGATGAAGCATTTAATGCTAGATGTCATATTTTCAATACTATTAATACATTTGAAGACACGAGTGGATGAAAGTGTTATGTCGCATTTTTTCAAAAATTGTCTTTTTAGCATGAATGAAGGTGTTATGCACCCATCTTTCACATAGCGCCATCGAAAATTCCGGAAATTCAAGAACACTTAGGTTTTGTGAATATATGAAGGGGTTATGTTACACAACTTTTGAGTTCGAAGATGGAAGAAGGTGTCATGAGCTTTTACCACCTTCATCCATAATAATCTTCACATTTGTAAATTTGATTCGATGGATGAAAGTGTGATGTAGCGAACATAGCTCCTTCTTTCATGACAACTGCGAGTTAATTTCGTTAAAAGCAACGTAAAACAAGAGACGCTGTTATTGTTTTTGTAAGTGTGTTTTGAAAGTGTGTTTTAAAATGTGTTCGAGAGGAAAAAGAATGTTGGAATTAGTGCTCACGCAATCTCAACAATTAATAGATGCAGATGAAATTGGTGGATTGGACGATAATTACAATAATACTAATTCTAACCTCAAAATGTCTCGTGTGGATATTTCAGAAGATATAGGTAAGATGAATAATAATATAAGTAATATCTTCTTATACTTATATGTGACATTATGGACAACTTTACTTGTATATTTCTTCCAGATGTGCAACCATCAAACATTTCGTCAAACAGCTCATCAACGCTGCAAAATAATAATAATTATAAACCTGGTGATTCTGACGAAACACACAGTATACGCGATCTTGGCTACAGCAATGTGTCACAAAACATTGAGACTTTTGGGGCTAGCACTAGCAAGAACGACGAGCCACTGGTAAGTCAGAAAAGGAAGACCAGATCGAGATTTGAAACATCTTCATCTACGAGCTATAATAAAAGCTCCTGGGACATGGACATAGAACATGCGGCATCAGAACCGGAGCCCTTTCCAGGCAGCGACAGTGATGAGGAATACTTTCCGGACGAAAGCAGCTCTTCCGAAACAAGTGAAAGGGAACATCCGCTTTCTGATATAGTTGATATCGAACCAGAACAAAAAGAACTACAAGAAATAAAGAACAAAAGAAAGCAGAAGTATTTTGCTCCTAAAGAACATAAATCAAAAAAACTAAAACGCGACCCAAATTCGTGGAAAAAAAAATCGGCAGCTCTATCCAGAGAGAGAGGAGAAGCATATATGTCTTACTAAAATACACTTGTTCCAAAAAAGGAACCCAAAGAAGGTATTCTTTGTCGCGAAAAATGTAGACTCAAGTGTAGCTCGCGCTTTGGAAAAGAAGATAGAGTGGTGTTTCTTCGAGAGTTTTACAAACTTGATGTAAACGCGAAAAATGCTGTATTATTTAAAAACATTGTAAAGAAACCAGTGGCAAGAGAGCGAAAAGGTTCTACAAAACATAAGACTGCATCATATACAAACAGCGTAACACGAAATGGTGGCACTGAACAAGTGTGTAAACAAGCTTTGTGTGCCTTGTATCAAATTGGTCCAAAAAAAATCGATGTTATTAAAAAACGATTACAGAGTGGTGCGGCAGCACCACCCCCTGATTGCAGAGGCAAGCACTCTAACAGGCCACATAAGATGCACCAAGAAGTTAAGCAATGTATCATGGACCACATCAAACAATTTCCTGTAGAAGAGTCGCACTACTCTAGGAACAGAAATCCACATAAAAAATACCTTTCGCCATTGCTAAATCAAAGCAAAATGTATCGATTATATCTTGAGCAATGTGATCAACAGAAGCTTCCGGAAAATTTTAAAATAAAGTTGAGTACGTACTCAAAAATTTTTGCGACGGAATTCAATTTGTCATTTGGTTCCCCAAAAAGTGACACGTGCAGTACTTGTGATGCTGGTGAATCTAACGAAGAGCACCAAGAAAATTTCCATGCAGCAATTGAAGCAATGAAATCTGATAAAGAAAAATCGAAGGCGTCAGACCACATTGTGTTCATTACAATGGATCTTCAGCAGACAATGCCACTTCCGAAGCTAACAACCTCAAAAGCGTTTTACCTTAGGCAAATGTGGTTTTATAATTTCGGGGTACACATTATCACAAACAAAACAGAAAAAGCTTGCTTTTGTACGTGGACGGAAGATGTGGCCAACAGGGGAAGTTCAGAGACATGCAGCTCCCTACTACGCTATATTGAAGTTGACGAAAGCCTCAGGGACAAAGACCACTTGATCATCTGGTCTGACTCCTGCGCTGGCCAAAATAAGAATTTCCATATGATCTGTTTGTACCAATATCTTATTTTGAAAGGTTATTTCCGTCGTATTGACCACAAATTCCCTGAGGTTGGCCATACATTTCTTGACTCCGACCGAGATTTCGGAAGAATAGAAAAAGTACTGCGAAGGCATGATACCGTATATGTGCCAGATAAGTACCGGGAAATCATCTCGACAGCTAGCAGAAAAAATCAAGTGATCGATATGGCTCCGCATTTCAGAAAAATCGACGAACTACCAGAAAAACTTCGACTAGTTAATAGAAAAAAGGACGAACTGAATGAAACAGTGAGATTTAGAGATGGAATCAAATGGATTAGAGTCGAGGAATATCGGTCGTATTTCTACAAAGAGTCATATGACGAAACAATGCCGTTCAAGAAAGTTAATATACTTAAGAATAAGAAAATTAAGGAGGCACCTGGAGACGTTCAAATCGAGAGATTTCATGAGAAATATGGAACTATCTCAGAAGAAAAAAGAAAAAACCTTCAGGTGCAGCTTAAATTTGTAGAAGCGGAATATCGTTATTACTACGAATCAATTATTGGAAACTAATAATAGTACCTATTCTGATTTTCCAAAGAAATTGTTTTATTTTGTTTTGTTCTTAACACTGATTTTTGTTCAATAAACCCTTTTTCTATTTACCAATTCTCTCAATTTTGTAGTTTCCTCTAGTGGATGAAAGTGTTATGTACATATTTTTTTTAAATAAAAGGCATAATTCAAATTTTTGATAGATGAAACTTTAGTAAATGAAATTCTATGGTTCTTGGTAATTACAAGCCGCATCATGACTTTGATTGATCTAATCTGAGAAAAATTACATAAAAAAAACTTTAACCTTAATTTATGCGAATATTTGAGTTTGTAACATAACACCTTCATCTACTCGTGTCTTCATTTAATACTGAAAATCTTTGTCAGGCAGATAAACATTATTGTATATTTTTAGACACGGCCTATAGTACGTATAACTCAATTTCCGGCCGAACTTTGCGGTCGAATAAGCGGCAAAGGGCGTCTGCATCAGGGCCAGAAGACGGCACGTCGCATTTGTGTAATAAACAACACAGTGTAGACGAACGTCATATAATATCTTTTATAGTGTACGTATTGTATGATAATATTACAGCAATGAAATATGATACTGATGACAGTTTTGAAAGTGTATTACAATTGTTAAACAAAAACTTATCAAATTTAACAAAATGTTGGTGTCATTTTTCAGCTAATGCTGACTTTTTTGAACAAGAATTACAAAGTGTCTTACCTGATAATTAATTTTTTATTGTATTTTCATATTGTAGTGTTAATTTTTTTGGTATTTGGGATAATAAATATTTGAATGGAAAACGTGGTTTCATTTAGCAAAACTAGACTTATCTATTACCAAAACAACGCTAATACCCTTGAAAATACTTGTTCTTATTTACCTACCTGCTACAAGACACATCTAAATGTGTATATAAGCAGATGGTCAATTTGTCGATTCTCTCTATGATTTATAACACCCCCAACCGGCTGTTGTAAATTTTGCATCCATTGTGTTAACCACAAATTATTTTTACAACTTTAGTCAAAACGTAAGCAGAGTAAACGGACTATATCTATGCATTCAACACCAGCAGTGACCAGGCACATCAGATCACCAGTTACAGTCGGCTTTTATATTAAACTGAATTGTGGTTTTGTTAAACGAGATAAGTGATAACGTCACTCGTCACCTAGTTCGAGCTTTCGAAGGTAAGATTCTCTTGTTATATTTATATCGAGTTAGCTGTAAACAGCGGTGTCATAGGGCCGGAACGTCGGGTCGGGACGTCGTTCTCATACTTTTTTTGATGGCGGAACGCGTTCCTAAAGTAAAATTTAGGCATTAAATTAAAAAAAGCTAACAAAGTATATTTATGGTCTTTTTATCACTTCTAACAAAAGCAGCTCTTGTAATGTTGCTAACATGAAAGCAGCAATAAAATTGATAGGATGGGAGCATTTCTCATGTATTGCGCATACATTAAATTTAATCGTTCGTGCTGGTCTTGATGTTGTACAAAATCTAGTAAAAAAAAGTAAAATCAATTATAGAACATTTTAACAGAAGTCCCATAGCGACCAAAAAGTTACTTGAAATGCAAGTACAATTAAGACCGGGAGACAGCCCGATAAAATTAAAATTAGATGTGATTACGCGTTGGAACAGTACGTTAGACATGCTTGAGAGACTTGTGAATTTACAGGAACCTCTAGAAGCCTCACTTGGATTGTTACACAATCCAGTAGAAAATTTATCAGAAAATGAATGGTTGGTCCTTCCAGAATTAATAAAAATCCTTAAGCCGTTTAGACAATTAACACAAGAAATGTCTTCACAAAATGAAATCACAATTTCAAAAGTCTTGGCGGGTGTAGAAAGTGTTTCCCACGTTCTACACAATATAAGAAACAATCTAAAATTGGAACTATCTAAACAGTTTATCGATAAATTAATTAATGAATTCAATGCGAGGTTCAAAAACTGTTCCAGACACACAGTGTTATCAAAGGCTGCACTTCTCGATCCCCGATTTAAAAAACAGGCATTTTTAGACGATCATGCATACGAACATGCTAAAAATTCATTAAAAAATGAAGTAGAGGCAGTTTCGGCGACACGTACGATCGCAGAAGATCAAAGCGAATCGGTGAAGGCAGTGTTAGCTATTGATGAAGAGTCCATTTGGGCTCACTTTGATCAGCGAGCGACCGCCAATATGCCAACGTCAATTGTCGCTACAACATTGATAACCATGCGGCAATATTTTGAAGAAAAATTTATTCATCGGAAAGAGAATCCTCTTCAATGGTGGCATAAGAGAGGAATTTTATATCCACATTTGGCTGATTTAGCCCAAAAGTACTTGTCCGTAATGGCTACATCCGTTCCATGCGAAAGAATATTTTCCAAGTCTGGCCAAATTCTATCAGAAAAACGGGCGTCGTTGAAACCAAAGCGGATGGAAAAAATTTTGTTTTTAAATGTAAATCAAAGATTTTTGGAATAATATTTAATATAATGAAATAACAACATAATATTTATAAAATGTTTTGGTTTTTCAACTTGTTTAAATTTATATTTTTATTGTATCTACATATTTTTCAAACTCGATTGTATATTCGAATGATAAAATTTCCATAATAAAACGACTCAACATGAAAATGTATCAATTAAATATTGTTGACTGTATTTTATAACCATTTATTTTCAAGGGAGCTTGGGCGTAAAGATAAGAAGGACTCTTCAAGTCAAATTTTATTATACTTATTGTATTTATTACAATGAGAGTAATAAAACTAGAAAATATTGTTATCAGTCATCCGTTCATCAGCTAAAGATTGGAAAACGTTTAGTAATCTGACACCTGTACGATAAACAGAATTGTTAATGATGGTTCAATATCGATAAATTTATTCTAGTTATACCTATTAAGTTTTAACTCGAACAGAATTTAATAATTTCATAATTACTAATCTTAAAGTATTGTCATGTATTCATTTTAATTGATGAAATGCAGTCAGACGGACATAAAACGGATAGAAATATTCTCAACTATAGTTAGCATAGTCGTATAGTATCCAGATTGTGTACTTATAAAGTGACCATACGTCCCTCATTAGGAGGGACAGTCCCTCATTTTAAACCTCTGTCCCTCATCATCATTTGTCCCTCAAATGTCCCTCATTTTGTGGCGATATTTTTAAACCGTTGGCTATTTTCTGTCTACTTATAATTCCTGGATTTTATTCTAAAACGAATTGAAATTTTTCATCTTTTGAACACTTATGTTGGTGCTGTTGGTAGGATTGACACAGATATGTCATCCACATGTCATCTGTCATTTCTGTCATTTTCTGTCTGTTTGAGTAATAAAATATGTTTATATAATATATAATATATAAAGGTGTGTGAACTGAAAGTAAACACCAAACTATGTAATTTTAATTTTTATATTATACTTGTAGAATTAACGACATGACATCTTCGGGAAAACCCCGAAAACGTAAATGTACATTCAACGATGCCTTAGCGCAAGAGTTTCCGTACATAAAAATATTTAGAGAAAATTTGTTAAGCTGTCAAAAGTGCAATGGGCAATTTTCCATAGCATTTGGTGGAAGGACTGCTATAGTACGACATTTAGAATCCGATAAACATAAAAAAGCACAAGAAGCAATAGCTTCATCGTCGACAATAAACAAGTATTTCCGATCTTTTGCCTTTGGAGACAAAGAGAAGCAATTGGCGATTTCAGAAGCGACATTTGCATTTCATACGGTATATCATCATCAAAGTTTCAGATCTATGGATTGCACGTCAAAACTGATTCAGAATAGATTTGAGCAAAAATTTAACTGTGCTCGTACTAAAACCGAGGCAATTGTAAAAAAAGTTCTCGCACCGTACGCTTTAAATCAATTAAAAAACGAGCTGCAATTAATTTCTTTCT
This sequence comes from Mylabris sibirica, assembly GCA_039776855.1. Classification (NCBI taxonomy): domain Eukaryota; kingdom Metazoa; phylum Arthropoda; class Insecta; order Coleoptera; family Meloidae; genus Mylabris; species Mylabris sibirica. The sequence continues at coordinate 4,242,640 of CM077840.1, read as the reverse complement.
TAGCAGTTTATTCAGATGCCTCTAATCATAAAGCCCAAAAGTTATTTCCCACATTAATAAGATATTTTGATCCCTTAATAGGAATAAAAGTTAAGATATTAGATTTTGTTGCCTTGTCTGGAGAAACTGCTGATATTATATGCAGTTCTCTTGTTAAAATTTTTAAAGAAAATGACATCAAAAATAAAGTAGTGGCATTCTGTGCAGATAACGCCAACACCAACTTTGGTGGTGTAGCTCGAAAAGGCTCAAATAATGTATTTGCCAAAATGTGCACTAAACTTGATCGTAAAATAATCGGTGTTGGTTGTGCGGCCCACATATTGCACAATGCTATGCATACAGCAGCGGACCTCCTTCCTATTGACGTGGAATCTATAGTTGTCAAAATTTATTCACATTTTTATGTTTACACCGTCCGCGTGGAGACATTAAAACAATTTTGTGAAGAATCTGATGTTCAGTATAGTTGGAACGGTGGAATAAGAGATTAAAGTCAAATCATAAAATTTGTTCACAATAGATTCGGTATGAAAGAACTTGATGGGTTGCTAAAATATTGCCACCAATAAATTTCGTAAATTTGTTGGAGACAGGTACGTATAACCAGATGTTTTTGTAAAAATATGCAAACGGGTCGGTCTTTCACAAAACAGGTAGTTTTCCCACAAAAGCCCCTTAGGCTTTATTTAAAATAAAAATAATTTACGAAATTTATTGGTGGCAATATTTTAGCAACCCATCAAGTTCTTTCATACCGAATCTATTGTGAACAAATTTTATGATTTGACTTTAATCTCTTATTCCACCGTTCCAACTATACAAACAGTTATTAGGGTACAGTAAAACTAGATGGCTGGCATTGATGCCAGCTATTGAACGAATTTTGAAAATGTTTTCACCATTGCGTTCCTATTTTTTATCAGCTGAGAAATGTCCAAAAGTACTTGAAACTTTTTTTCAATTCTGAGAGTTCTGAGCTATGGCTAAAATTTATTCATTCTCAAGCTACTATATTTCATAACGCTGTGAAGCAAATCGAAGGAGAACACACCTCAGCGTTTGAAATATCAGAAGAAATTCTTAGTGTTAAACAAAAATTTGAGACAAGAGTTAAAGAAAATTATCTGCCATTGCTATTACGAAGCGATTTAACAAAATTAGTTGAACAAGGTTGTTTATCTAGAGAGTGGTTTCTGTCACATGTAAACAATTTTTATGCTAATTGTGTACAATACTTGGACAAATGGACCGTTCAATTTAGAGATATAGACAACTTTCAGTGGTTAAATTTAAGACAACCTGTAAGTTGGGATATGGTAGAAAAATGTCTTATATATGTAAACGATTGTTATCCACAACACGGAATTCTTGAGGATGACTTATTTGATGAAATTACAAATGTAAAATCATTTACTAATTCTGAAAAAATTAACCATTGGAATAATTCTAAAACTCCGGTGCAAGAAAGGTGGGTGGAAATGTTCCAACATTTTCATAAAAATGACATAGTATTTACTAATATTTCTAAAATGGTACAATTCGGACTGTGCTTACCAGGAACAAATGCTCCGACAGAACGTATTTTTACAATGGTGAATAAATTGTGGACCACTGAAAAGACGCAGTTATCTGTTGACACAGTGAAGGCAATGGTTATCGTAAAGTGCAATATATCAAGTACCTGTGGAGAATTTTCTCAATTAATATCTGATAATATAGAGATTTTAAAACAAGTACATTCAGCGGAAAAGTACTTGTAAATTTAGTTTTTCCATTACAGTTTGGAAAACTTTAATATTTAATTTTAATATTATTGCACAAACAGTTATTTCCTTTTTTTTGTACTCAATGAATGTGGTTCCTTTACAATCAAAGAATATTGTTTTATTTTATTTCTATATACTGTTTTTCAAAATATCGTTATGTTTTAATAGGTATACAGTATTATTATTATTATTATTATTATTATTATTATTATTATTATTATTATTGCTATATCTATATGTATATAAATAAGTAAATAAATTTGATTTGATTTTTTTTTAAATATTTAAGATACATACAGTGCTGTGCAAAACAAAAGCAACAAAATGCTCATACAATTTAGGTGGTCATATTAAAACAGAAAAAAAAAGTTAAAAAAAATTATAGATGTGTATGTACGCCACTAATTTAAAAGTAATTTAGTCATCGTTACATTGTCGCCAACGATATCCTATATCCATAAAAATAATAAAAATAAAATGTATTCAAGTTTTATGCGTGCAAAACAAAAGCAACAAATTTCTTGGAAGACGATTAGCAACTTGAGCTTTAGAAAATAATCGTATTTTATCAATGGCGGTATTGTCTTGAAGTGGTTTTTGCACGTTTTAGAGCAAATCAGGCGTTAGTTCGTTTCAAATGTTAAAAGTGTTTAGACGTTTTGAAATGGCGCGCGATAAATACTGCGATAGTCTAAAAATGCGTATAATAACCGATTTTCAGAACGGAGAGTCGCAAAGTTCAATCGCTAAAAAGTACAACATTAATAGATCTATCATCTGTAGACTTATTAAAAAGTACGACTCCACTAATAGTGGTGTTAGCACGGTACATTCAGGTGGGCGCCCGAGAAAGACTTCTAAGCAGATGGATAGAAGAATTTGCAGAATTTTCAAAAAAAATCCCTTTGCAACTTCTACCGAGGTTGTGAAGAGTCTTAACTTAAATGTCCATGACAGCACAGTTCGAAGGCGCTATATTGAAAATGATTTAAGGAGTTACAGGCCAGCGAAAAAAACACTGCTCACGAAGAAGCATTTAAAAAAAAGGTGATCTTCAGGATTTTCCATAGAACGGTTAAAACCTTAATAAAACCTTATTAAACATTATTTTTTAGACTGACTTTCGCTAGGACACATTCAAATTGGACCGTAGAGAAGGGAAAACCGTTTTGTTTAGCGACGAATCAAAATTTAATTTAATTAATTCCGATGGTATGTGTACAGTCCGGCGCGGTAAAGGTACACGTCTAGATCCAAAGAACAGTAAGATGAGTTTCAAGCATGAAGGAGGTGGCATCATGGTGTGGACCTGTTTTCATGGTGGTGGAGTTGGTCCCTTTCATAAAATAGATGGTATAATGGACAGATTTATGTTATAAAAACACATTAGAGTCAAAAATGCTGCCATATGCTGAGTGGAATATGCCGCTTCGTTGAGTGTTTCAGCATGATAACGACCCGAAACACACATCGAAGCTGGTTAGCGACTATCTCAAGGACAGTGGAATTCAAATTCTTGATTGGCCTGCCCAATCACCAGACTTGAATCCTATCGAGAATTTATTTGGCATACTAAAACGAAGCATATCCGGTCAACGTTTTCGCAACAAGGAAGATTTGTTCCAAACTCTAAATATGGAATGGAACAACATCTCTGAATCTACTCTTTATAATTTAACCCAGATATGCCCACCGTCCTTCTAAAAGGACACTTGCATATCAGTTTCTTAAGCACCCTGTAGCACTATATTTCAACATTGCTACAGCAGAGCTGCGGTATTTATTTTTCGAACTGTCATTTGTCAAATGAGTTAATTGTTTTAACGAATTTTGTGACAATTGGCTTGCAGTGATTTTTTAAAGTTTGGTGGTGAATTCAGAATGTCGTATCCTATCGACCTGCGACCTGTTGGGTAAGTTTTTTTTTGTTCAAAGCAAATATTTTTTTGAGGTATTATTAAAATTAATTTCTGAAACGTTCAGTGGCACTGTAGAAAGGTTAAAACATTGAATAGCTTACGACTGTTCCAAATATTACCTTATATTTTTATGGTGTCCTTTTAGGAGGACGATGGGCATTTGCATTATTTTTTACCTTTTTTTTCAGGGGACTCACGTTGGAGGAAATCATACGAGTTCTTGAAGATGATGATTCACCGAAACATAATGAAATTGAAATTACTCTTTTTCCCCCAGAAAACGCTTGCGGTAATTTAACAGACGAGGATTCCGGAGAGGAGGATGATTTCAACGTCAATAATTTCCCGGGTTCTCAGCTTTTGTCTACAGCTGAAATTTCCGTAAAAACAAAACATTCTGATAGCAACATAATAAATGAAAAATCGACAGAAACAGTTGTTGCAAACAATTACACAGAAGAACACGAAGATGAAGATAGTGACCCAGAATTCAACATCCCTTTATCTGTTTTGCAAAAAAAGTTAAGAAAATTCGAAAAGAAAAAATACACCTGGAAAAATGGAGATAGAAACATAGATAATTTTGAATGGCCAACCATGCAGAGTGTAATACAGCAACGCTCACCTTATGATTTGTTCAATGTTTTCTTGGATGACGAAGTACTAGCAATGTTCACAAATTACACAAATTTATACGCTACTCAACATAACCGACAAGGTAATGTGACTCGTGAGGAAATAGAAATTTTTATTGGTGTGTTGATTCTCGGCGGCTACAATTATCTGCCCCGCAGGCGTATGTTCTGGGAAAATAGTCCAGATTCTCATAATCCCTTAGTGTCAAAAGCAATTTCTCGAAACCGTTTTGAATATATAATGACAAATTTTCATTGCTGTAATAATGAAACACTTGATCAAATGGACAAGTTTGCAAAATTGAGACCGCTGTTCGACCTAATAAATGTCAAGTTTTTGGAGAATGCCCCTCATTCAGAATTTCACAGCATTGACGAAGCTAATGGTGCCTTATTTTGGAAGGCACCCATGCAAACAATTTATCAAGGGAAAACCTATTAGATATGGATTTAAATTTTGGGTTGGTGCTACAGATAAAGGATATGCTGTTTGGTTTGAGCCATATCAAGGTGCGGGCAGTAAAATAAACGAAGTATACAAAAGTCTTGGTTTAGGTCCCTCAGTTGTTTTGCAATATGCTAACGTTCTACTGTCAAAGGAAAATTTTCCTTATCACCTATGTTTCGACAATTTTTTTACTACAATAACTTTGTTAGATGAACTGACAAAAATCGGTATTCGCGGTACAGGAACAATTCGTGAAAATAGAATAGGGACATCTGGAATGACCGCCAAGAAATTGTTAAAGAAAAAACATCGTGGTTATTATGAATACCGATGTACTTCTGACAATAACATTGTCGTTGTAAAATGGAATGACAACAATATTGTAAGTATTGCTTCTAATGCGGAAAATGTGTTACCAATCAAACAAGCTGCGCGTTACTCTCAAAAGGAAAAAAAGAGAATTTTCATTGATCAGCCGGCCTTATTTTCTACATACAATGCACACATGGGTGGAGTAGATAGACAGGATCAAAGCATTGGTCTCTATCGTATTGGGATAAGAGGAAAGAAATGGTATTGGTGTCTGATTTGTCAAGTTATTGATATGTGCATTCAAAACAGTTGGCAGTTACACCGTAGAGAAAGAGGAGCAATGGATCAGCTTACATTCCGAAGAAATATTGCAATTACAATTTTACAAAAAAATGCCAAAGAAACTCCCAAACAAAGAAGCCGTCCCTCCCAATTAGAAAACCTGGGTGCAAGGTATGATCGCATGGGCCATTATGTTGCTTCACAGGGTAAACAGACTCGGTGTCGTCTTTGTCATAAGAAGGTTTCAACCAAGTGTATCAGGTGTGATGTAGCATTACATATAGATTGCTTCATCCCATATCATTCGCAATAATGACTATGTTTTTTTTAATAATATAATAAATACTTAACAATTTTTATTTCTATTTTAATTTTTTATATGTTGATTTATTATATCAAAAGTTTTTGCATTATAATGTCGTGTATAGTCCCATCGTCCTTTTAAAAGGACACATCCTACATGCTCTACAGGACATGTTGGAATTTTTTTCACAATTTTCTGGCAGCTTTTAGACCCTCAAAATGCGAACTACTAGCCGGGTGTTAAAATTTTGAAAAAAAAAATATTGGGCATATCTGGGTTAATAGCATCGATGCCTCGCAGATGTGCGGAGGTCATAAAAAATAAGGGTTCATATACCAAATACTGATTTGTTGCTTTTGTTTAGCACACTTGACAATAGAATATAGACTTGTTTTTGTTATTTTACTCGATGTTACTTGCTAAGAGCTAATAAGCGAAATAAATTTTACTTAGAATGCATACAAGTATTTAATATTTGTGAATTATATTTTTGTAAAATTAATCTTACGAAGAACATAACAACAATTTCGTTTTGACTAAATTTGTTGCTTTTGTTTTGCACAGCACTGTATATCGGACTGTCCCTCCTTAAGCAGTTTCAAATCTGGTCACTTTATGTACTTATGTACGATATAAACGATAGTAACGAAAGTAACGAGTAACGAATATTTAGTAACGAGTACCTAGATTAACAGTAACGAATACATACGGGTAGAAATTTTATCGTTACTTTTACAGCTCTATTATCAAATCCATAATTCAACAATTGAACAATCAAAACAAAATGGCCGCCGCCCAATCTGTATGATTAAGCGTTGATTTTTATTTGAAATATACGCAAAATTTTTGCAATTATTATTCAAATTAATTAAGATGAATCAGAATTTTTAAAATAAAAACAAATTTTAATAACACAACGAAAAAAAATTGACTTACCAACAAGATGACGCCTCTGCAAGCAACCATAAAGCACAAGCCACAAAAACACAAAGGACGCCAGATGCGCACTCGCTTGCTTTATATATCCAACGGAATGTTGCCACATTTAGCTATAATAAAACTGGAAAAAGTTATAGAATAATAAACAATTGTATATTATTCTGTGTCAGTAATAAATTATCATAAATTACAATAAATACAACTTTTTAAACATAACCATGGATGTAATTCAGAATTTACTGGTTTTCCATCAATTTTAAAATATGTATAGTAGTAATACTGACCAAATTGAAAATTTTGAATTGCGCGCGCTTCAAAAAAATGGGCTGGTAAGCCTGTATTACCAGATTTCGTACTATTGTTAGCAAAAATTTCTAACCTAAAATTTCAATTTTGATTATTGTTATTTTTATTCGTGTGCTTTTGCATTTTTTTCTTCAATATTTGGAATTTATAAATTGTTTGAACAGTATTTCTTTTTGTTTTGTGGTGATTTTAGATTAAAATAAGTGGTTTTATTCAAAGAAATAATTGACACTTCTGGCATACTTGATTTTTGTGGTAAAATATGTTCTTTTTAGTAACTTTTCTGTCATTTAGTATTTTCAATTTGGTCAATGGGACTACTATACATATATACCTATAGAAATCGTTGATAGTTGATGAAAGAAAACTTCTGAGTTATTGTAGGACGTAGGACGAAACAAAAAACTCTTGAATAATGAATTTTTTTCAACATTTTTACAGAAATTAGTTAGATACACTTAAAAATAAATATTACTGCGCTAATTTTTGCAAAATTATCAATAAATAGTAAAAAAATCTCCAAAGGCAGCAAGTACCTTATATAGCGAATTTTTTTATGTATCTACATACTGAAATATTAATTGCAAAACATTCTTATGATACTGACAATTAATATATTTTAATAACATTGAATCAACTAATAAATTCATTTCCCCGATGTTATTTTAATATTTATGATTTTTATTGAAAAATACTTTTAATCCACAAACAATAAGAAACACTAAAAAAAAAAATAATAATGAGGTTTGTTGTTTGTCTAATACGTCTAATCAAGGCCTGCTTGATTTTTTCAAGCGAAATTTTCTAGCAGGCCTTGCGTATAATATTAACTGTCAAAATTAGTTGCCCCCCCGCGATATTCAATTTTTTTTCTAATATCAATAGTCAGAACATATAGCCACCTGAGATAATCGATTTTACTGCTTATACTCAAAAAAGAGATTTTTGCATTTTTCTTGCGAACCAACGAACCGATTTTGATGATTTTTTTTCTGGGTCATAGAGAATGGTCGGCTCTACTGTTATTTTAATTTTCATCAAAATCTAAGCAAATGTAATATTGAAAATGATTTTTTTTAACATTTCTTCAGCTCTTATTCCAAAAGTGTTGGCCCTACCAGTCTGGCCAACGAACTCATCCAAGCTATCACAAAGACCGATTTTTGTACCAAGTTTCATTAAGATTGCTGTATTTTTACGGCAGTTATCGTGGATATACATATATATATATATATATATATATATATATATATATATATATATATATATATATATATATATATATATATATATATATATATATATATATATATACCCACGATAACTGCCGTAAAAATACTCCAATCTGAATGAAACTTGGTACAAAAATCGGTCTTTGGGATAGCTTGGATGAATTCGTTGGCCAGACTGGTAGGGCCAACACTTTTGGAATAAGAGCTGAAGAAATGTTAAAAAAAATCATTTTCAATATTACATTTGCTTAGATTTTGATGAAAATTGAAATAACAGTAGAGCCGACCATTCTCTATGACCCAGAAAAAAAATCATCAAAATTCCTGAGGTTCCAAAACGAACTTCTGTGCAAAAATTTTTCGGAAATTCAAAAGTGAGGATCTCGTCATTAGCTAATTTTTTTAAAAAAAATTCGCTAAAATAACAGTTTTTAATTTCTGTAAAATTCTAATTACGCATTAATCCCTTAAATTCAAATGATTTAAAAATAATAATAATTTTTATATATTTATATGATCCACAATAAGAATTATATTGAAATAATGTGTGTTTTCGTCATTTTTATGATAATTTTAGGACATTATAAAACGCAAAATTTTACGTCAACTTCTCGTTTATGGCGACCTCTATTGCCTATGGTAGCGACTTAAGCGATATGATGCATTGTCCTACGTTGCCGGATTGTCATTTAGATTTAGATTTTCTTCCAATAGATGGTTATTTCAAAATTTGTTTTCTACAGTCACTCAAGATTGTTGTGTGAAAGAATAATGTCCTGAGGATAGTCCCTTCTTTGTTTCAACAGATGTTCCATGAATAATAGAATGAGATGTCAAATTCCTTTGACCATTTGTTTATTCGTATCTGTTAAAATTAAAAGTTTTCAAGGCTCTTTCGTACGAAAGAAATTGTTTTGTTTGGTCAAAGCACTAAGGGAGGGCGGAAATTATACCACCATATTTTTGCATCTAAAACACCCATAGATCTCTGTCTCATTCTAACTAATATGTAAGTAGTTTAAATAGGCGTGGCCAAAGTTTCTCCTATGTTCGTATTGTTATGAAGTTTACTGTATACAGTACCGCAATTCCCGTCATTTTAGTTCTAAAATTTACGGGAACATTTGAATTTGAAACTGTAAGTTGAATTTAAAATCAAGATACCTGACTCCATGACAGATTTTTAAATACAACACATATATTCTATTCAGCGACATAAGAACGAATTGACGAGAACATAACGGCATCAAAGTCCCCAAATTTTACTAGTATTTTTACTTACACCTAGTTGGTATCGCTCTTTTATTATCACGTGATCACAACAAACTTGTTATTTTAAAGTCATAACCGTCATATTTTCTGGGTGTTTATTTGGTTTCTGTTTGATTTTATTATTTCTAAATAAATCCACTCAACCACTTTTTTTTCGATATTTATTATATATATATATATATAGAAAACTTTTAAAATTTCGCGCCATTATATAGAAACCTATTTTTGACAGTGACATTTCTGTCAAATAAAATCCTATTTTATGTGAGCGAATCGAGTTTAGTAGGACACTCAGGCTGTCGGCGCACACATAAATACCGCCATATTGGTGCAAAAATTTGCTCTCTCTCTCCAACACATTGGCCCATAGAATTGCGGTACTGTATATATTTAGTGACTGTATTGTTTTCAACTACTAGAGATATTTTTGAAATTCAACTAATGGCGTTGAATATAGTGCTCATTAAACGGTTTTGATCTTGCAGTCTTTTAAAAAAAAAAAACAATAGGTTCAGGTCTCGGTCTTGGTCTTGGCCATTATTTTTATTATTATTTTATTTCAAATTTAGGTCTCGGTCATTGTCAAAGTGAGGTCCCTCTAATGTTTTTATATTTGTTTTCAGATTCAACTCTCGCTGTAAGATCATCCAAGCAGCAGCTTCTGAGTTGCTAATATCGGGTGAACCGAAATTAGCGGAACAGCTCAGTAACACCTTGTTAACCGATGAAAAAAACTAATGAGAAAAATGTTAAAAAAATTTATCTCTTTTAGTTTTCAAGATATAAGACCTTAATGATTGAACCTTTCAGTTCTTTTATCTCAATAATTAAGAAGAGTTTGCCTATTAGATTTCTGTCGACCCATTATTAATAGTTACGATAAGTTTGGCGCTCATTTACTTTGCTCAATATGCCATTTTGGACTGATTTCATCTGAAAAAATATATGGCAACATAGTAAATGATTTGATCCAGTCAAATTGATTAATCAAAATTATTGATTGTGAAAACAAAAAGTCAAGCTTTCAGTTGCACTGATATCAAACTATTTTAATAGTTGTAATTGCTCTTGCGTTCTGAACTTTTTATTGTTGGTCTAATTGTTTATTCTTATACTGTTTTCGCTTAGCATTAACAAGCTTTGTTGTGTCGCGTTCTGGTTTTTTATTAATTTATAAAATGTTTTCAAATAATGAATATGCAGACATGCACCTGATTATAGAAGAGCGCAGAAATAATGCTGCCACTGCTGATACACTTTACCGCCAGATACACCCTCAACGAAGGCATCCTAGCAGTTATGTTTTTAGAAGATTAGACCAAAGAATGCGAAAAAGGGGAAGTATAGGGTTCTAGGGAGCTACGAGGTTCTAATTTTGCTAAAATGTTCCCTAGGGACTCTTCGACAAGTCCCCAAAATATTTTTCGAATCGCTTGTCGACTAACAGGAGTTTCTTAGAACTCACCATACTTAGACCATACACCCTGTATTGCAATTATCGCCCCACATTCCGATGATGCAGTTCAGCCTGGTATTGTCTATTACAATGGGAAAGGTTTCTACCAGGGCATCTAACCGGAACTGTACCGAAAACCGAAATTAACCGAAATTTTGGCCGGAGCGAAATCCAGAGCTGAACCTAAAGCAAAAACCGTTTTTTTTTTCGGTTCAAGCAAACCACTTTAACTCGAGATTTTTCTGTTTTTTTTTTTCCTTTAAATCTCTTTCCTTCCTGACAAGAAAATGAAGTAAACCACCCAAGATCGAAACTCCCGATTTTGATGATTTTCGGTATATAGGTAAATAATTTTTTTGTAAGAGATGCGTGTTGTGTAATTTGTGCTTACACTTAAGTTTAAAGGAGATATTGAGGGTTGAAGTTACCCCTGCAAAATCAGTTTTTTCCAAATATCTCTCGAACCGTTGAATATTTTTTGTAGTTCAAAAACTATATGATAGAGATTCACGAGGGTTATCAAAAAACGAAAACTGCGTTATCATTCCTTGCTAGGGGTTGAAGCTTTAGATGACTATATATGCCACTTTTCATCATTTTTCCCAATTTTCTTCTCTATGGTATGAAAATTTTTCTGCCGATTGAAAATTTATAAAATAAGAGTTACCTGTCCGAGGATGCATTTAAAACACTCACCCTATAAGCACCTTATATGGGTATATATGGTATTAAGGGGTGATTTTGACTACATATATTATTTTTCAAAATTAAAATGATATGGATCTTTAAGGCCTTTAAAAGATCTGGAAATGGTTTGTTGTTGTTACTGTTATTTTTATTCTAATTTACGGCAAAAATAAATTGTTTATATTTAAAAATTTGAAAATGAGACACTTGGAACTGAACCGAAAACCAGAACAAAACTGGTATTTTCACAGGAACGAAAACCGGAACTGAACCGAATTTTTTTTTTTTAAATTGAACCGGAACGAAAAAAATAACGATTCGATGCCCTGGTTTTTACAGCATAAATGTACAAATGTTAAGAATCAAATATGACTAAATAGAATTCACATTTCACATCTGACCAAGGAGAGATTTGCGATGCGAATATAAGAATTTTGAATTGCAATGCTCGTTTTCCGGGATCGACTCACGATTCGGCTATTTGGCGAAGGTCATCAGTGAATTCACATCTGCAAGAGCTGTATGAAATAAATGAGCTAAATTCTTCGTGGCTGATTGGTGAGTGACATGCCTAATAGTAATTTAAGTAAATACTTGTTAGATTCTTGAAATCTTAAAAATACTTAAAGAATATACCAAACAAATGTTTACTTAAATAAAAAATTATTACCACATAAGAGAAAATAATCAACAATGAATTATTGAAATTTATAAAAACATAGAAAATTAAGCAACCATAAGCAACAAGCAAAATTAATGATTGTTTTTTTTTTTTTTTTTGTTTCATTAGGTGACGCAGAAGATCCTCTACAACCATGGTTATTAACGTCTGTTGAAAATGCCAATGATGATAGAGCTGAAGAAAGATACATAAGACAACACATTTTAAGCAGAAATGTGATTGAAAGGTGTTTTGGGGTAGTTAAACAAAGATTTCGTTGTCTGTTGAAACAACGAACCTTGCACTATTCTCCACCGAGAGTGGCTAAAATGATGATGTTAAATTATAAGTGTGTAAAATTGCAAAAAACTGGAATATACCTTGTTCTTTTAAAGATAAAAGGCATAGTAAGGTTAAAAAACATTTTGATGAATTTGTAGAAGATTATCGATTCTCAAGTAGTGATGATTTTTTTGAAGTAAATGTTTTTTATAAAGTTATAGATATTGTAACATTACAACTTACGATACGTTTTGACTCGATGTTTACAATAGCCGATAATTTTGATTTTCTATGCCCTAGAAATTTATTTCAACTGCCAAAGGAAACAGTATTTCAAAAAGCAAAAAATTTGCAAACATCTTATAAAACTGATCTATCAAGTGCATCTGCTATTGAACTATGATCTTTTTTGAAAAATTCTTTCATCAAAGATAAAGTAAAGAATTTCAAAAACATTAAGGATTTTGCCAAATTTTTAATTAACGCTCCCTGTGACTGTAGCTTCTGCCGAGCGATCTTTTCCTAAATTAAAAATAATAATTAATTAATAATAATTCAATAGGACAAAAAACAATTTATCAGTTTTAGCAATAGAACAATAAATTATTTGATTCAATAAATTTGGAACAATTTATTGAGAGTTTGCCAACATGAAAACCCAGCGAAAAGATTTTGTTTAATTAAAACTGTTAAATGTAATATATAATAATAATAATATTTGTAAGTAATAATGTAAAGTAATTGAAATGTTTATTGTCTGGGAAATAAATAAGTTCAAAAATTACTTATGACTTATTTATTCTCAGAAAATATATGTATAATATTTACGCAAATTTTAAAATAATATTTTATACAAGATGGTGGGGCCAAACTAAAATTTTCCAGGGGAGGCCCAAAATTTCAAGTTACGCTACTGCAACGAACCTTGCACTATTCTCCATCGAGAGTGGCTGAGATTGTGTTGTCATGCGTACGTAATACTGAACAATATAGCACTTGGTGATGATACAGAGCGATTACAGGATTATGGTGCTGAAATACATGACGATGTAGCTGATTGGTTCATGGTAAACCCAATCAGTATCAATAACGCTTTTATTTTATATTGCTTATAATTTCCTACTTTTTAGATAATGGAAATAATTTACAACAAGGGAGAAGAATCCGGAACGAACTTATCCAGAGACATTTCATCGATTAACCTGTTTTGTGAAAGACCGATGTTCTTGAAATTCTCATAAGGGCGGATTGAAGGTCATTTGGCGAGATTTACAACGCTCAAAATGCACCCTTGGCGTAGTTATTTTTCATTTCTGGTTCATCCTGTATATTGGCCACTTTTATATAATTTGATCTTATCCCTACAGTTTTCGAGGCTAAATAAAGGCCGATTGGATCCTTTATTTACATATTTACACATACACACAGTGTAACAACCTGGATTTCCAGTACGGTATATGAACAGCCAGTACGGTATATTAGACCTCCTTGAATACTATATATTTATATAATTAATGGAAATATCCAAAATAATGCTAAAAACCCATTTGCAACAAACTTGCAGCTTCTAAAGATGAGTGTTGTATATTTGTTTAACAAATGGAAAATCGAAAATATTAAATAGAACACTCTAGATGAAATTGCAACTTTGTAACAATTTTTAATCGAAAGACTTCAATTAGCAACGCCCATATTCATGATGTCAGAATTAATGTAATTGGTCATTTGAATCAAAATCTGGTATGGGAGATCCCAAAATTTAGGGTGAGGGTAGTTACGGGAATTCGCCTATAAAAAGGGAAAACTTGGTATCAGAAGGAATTAATTAGTAGCAAATAGTAAAGAAATTAATGAATTAGTAGCAAGTAGTAAAAGAAATGAATTAATTCGTACTAAGAAGTAAAGTAAGAAATTAATTAATTAGCCCCAAGAAGTAAGAGAATAATTAATTAATCAGTATAAAAGTAAAAGAATTAATTCAAATCAAATCAAGCAGTTAAAAGTGAATAAGAAATAAAGTCATTGAGAATAAGTTGAAAATTCAATAAGTTAACTAAAAGAAGTTTTAACTAAGTTAGAAATAAAGTAAAAGTTAAAATTTAATGGTATTTTGGTGAAGCCTGAAATTCAGAAAATAAAGAGAGTCAAAGTTGAAGAATTAAAAAAAAAAAGAGAAAGAAAAGAAATTGCTGAGAGACCAAGCCCCGTTATTACCCCCTACCTGGTGAACAATCGTGGAGAAAAGTTAAGTACCAGTTTATCTGTATTCAAATATCCAACAAATTACTTGATGTTAAATATTGTTAGAATCACTTGTATTTGTAATTCAATATTATTAATATTATATTGTTAAATTTTAAATTTTGTTTAAATTTATAAAGGGTTGTCTGTTACCCTAACTTTAACCACTTTTTTTAACAGACTAGTGGCAGCGTTTTACCCCCCTTGAACCCCGTGTGGTTACAACACAATTAAATAATTAAAAAATTAAAAAATAAAAAACTACCTGTCTCAGCATTCTTCGAAATTTGCATTTTTTTCATAAATAAAAAAGTTATGAATACAATGCGTTACTTTTGACTCACTCTGTACATACAGGGTGCCCCGGGGGTACGAGAAGCTCCATAACTCCGTTGCTATAAGATATATTGACTTGCGGTTTTTCTTCAACAGCAGCTATGGAAATTCTGTACATTTTAAAATTGTAGCCCCTTATAGGGAGGTAGTGCACCCTACTCACTTATTTAAATTAGAACGGTATATTTTTTATTGCATTTTTGGATTCTTTGATGAAATCTAAGGGGATTTTCATAACATGACCCATGGTCTAACGCTGAAAGTTTTTCAAATATTTCAACTTTTAGTGCAATTTTAAAATTTGCAATGTATGGTTGAAATATTCATTTTTTTTGTGTGGATTGATCATCGACCGAGATAAGAAGTTCCTCTGTGCCTTTCCGAATGGATTGATCGGCGATGATGCAATACTAAAATTTAAGTGCCCTCACGCTGCTCGAAATATGACAACTCAAGAAGGATTACAGGAAAAAAATCACATACAGTACAACCTCGATTATCCGTGTGTGGTTAAACCGTGCGGCGGATAAACCGTGTCAGATTTTTTTTACAGATTTGCTTTCGATTTTCCGGGTTTCAATTATCCGTGCAAACGAGAGTCGGATGTTTTGACTGGACGCGTCGAGTTGTTGTATGTACATACTTCCCAGAAATCATTCGGTTCAGATTTCAATAGATTTCATCCTACTTGAGTATAATAGACGTTGCAATTTTATTCTTTAGTTGTGCAAGCTAAGAGTCAGACCTTAGACGTCTCATCGTTATTTCACTGCATACGTAGTAGGTACGTATTATATTCGTGTAATTAACATGACGTTCATGACGTTTCGTATCATCTTCAGAACTCAAGTTTGCTTAAAAAAATTTGAACATGGCGCCGGTAAAACGCAAAAGGAAAATTTTGACTATTCAAGAGAAACTAGATTTAATAAACAAATACGAAAACAGTTCAACCATCGCATCATTGGCGACCGAATATGGCATTGGACTACAAACAGTTCGCGACATTATTAAAAGCAAAGCTAAATTACGAACCTTTATTTCGACATCGGATTCTTTTCGTGTGTCTCAAAATCGAAAAACCACAAAAACAGCAAAATTTAAAAGACTTGATGACGCCATGATTAAATGGTTTTTCCAAAAACGTTCAGAAGGAATCCCTATTTCGGGACCAATGTGTACAGCTCAAGCACAAGTGTTCCATGACAAATTAAAAATTGAGCAAAATTTCAATGCGTCAAGCGGATGGCTGTATCGTTTCAAGCAACGGCATGGTATTCGCGAATTACAAATTCACGGGGAGAAGTTGGATTCTGATGAGGTTGCAATGGTAGAGTTTTGTGACAAACTTGAAAACATTATTTTAGAACATGATTTAAAGCCTGAGCAAATCTATAATGCAGATGAAACGGGTTTGTTTTGGAAAGCTATACCGCATAGAACTTTAGCCCACGAACAAGAAAAAGATGCTGCTGGGTTTAAAATGAAAAAAGATCGTCTAACTGTCCTGTGTTGTGCAAATGCCTCAGGAAATCATAAGCTACGACTGGCAGTAATTGAGAAATCGAAGAAACCACGAGCTATAAAAGACCTAAAAAACCTTCCCGTGGATTATTTCAGTCAGAAGTCCGCATGGATGAACTGCCAAATTTTCAACGAATGGTTCCATAAAAAGTTTGTCTCAGAAGTGCAGAAGTTTTTGTCCCAGAATAAACTAAATCAAAAAGCAGTGTTAATTTTAGACAATTCCGGGTCTCATCCTAACGCCGATGAACTAAGATCAAGAGACGGTAATATTTTTACTATCTTTTTGCCGCCTAATGTGACAGCCGTTGCCCAGCCAATGGACCAGGGCATCATAGAAAAAATGAAAAGATTATACAGAAAGACTTTTATGATGTCGTTACTACGAGAACAGCAAGATTTAAAAACGTTTTGGAAATCTTTTAATATTAAAAACGCTATATACATATTAGCACAAGCTTGGGCAGGTTTGACGGAGACAAATATTAAAAGATCATTTTATAAAATTATGACGTTGGAAAATAATGATGAACCAGAAGACGACCTCGCGGTTGAATTGTCTCTAGAAAATATTGTAGAAACAGTAAATAAGGTTCCAGAATTTGTGGGAGTAAACGAAAACCATGTAAACGAATGGCTACAAATTGATAACTCCGAAAAAGGCTATCAAATTTTGAATGAAGATGAAATGCTTGGTGGTACGGGAAATGAAGAAGAGATGCAAGATGAGGAAGAACCAGAAGAAGAAGAAGAAGGACATGAACCATCTGAATCTAAAATAGACCATCGGGAAGCGCTTAAATCAATAAACATTTTAATGGATTACTTTGGCGAACAAGAAACCGATGTGATCAATATACTGAATTTAAAAAATATGAAAAAAATTATCCAAGAACGCATTAGTGCAAGTGTAAAACAAATAAAACTGACAGATCTAAACTATTTTACGAAATAAAAACTTTGTACTTTTATATTAAAAAAATGTTTCAATTATCCGTGTGTTTCACTTATCCGTGACGGTTTACACCCCGTTCGACACGGATAATCGAGGTTGTACTGTATTGCGGTTTAAATAAAGAAGGGGAAATCAAGTTGAAGATGAATCATGCATATATGTTTCAAATTCAGGGCCAACGTCATATAACCTGAAGGAAGAAATGTTATTTCGTGGTCTACACAGCAAATGACATATCTTGTGAACTCATCGAAAGAAACGATACATTTTAGAATGAAAAGATGGAGAACATCTTGGTAAACTTCTATTTGAAATGTTTGCTTCCGAAGCTTGCTGATCCTCGAATTGAAAACAATAAGACACTAAAAAGAGTACTGGCTGGAGATCTACACTAGAAAGATTGTAATTTTTATCTTATCGTGCCTAGGATGGAAGATCACAACGGTAAATATCAAAATTATTATCATTTACATTATTACATGTAAATAATAAGTAATAACTGTTTACCTCTGCAAGGTAAACAAATAGTAAAAAATGTAAACTATGTAAAGAATGCTAAGCATTGTATAGAACAATAAAAGCTGTAGAGAAACATTAACAACGACAAGTGGGCGAATTGCAAGTTTAAAACATCCAAAACTGGCAATTCAATTATTAAGTATCCCGACATCGTCAGCCCAAATTGGAAGGATATTTTCTAGCTGGGACCTTGGTTCATCAAAAATACTGCAGTATACATACCATTGTTTCCCTGGTAACCGGTAACATTTTTACGTCTTTTTTTTACAAAAAAACTACCACGGTAAGATTTTCTACCGTAGTAAAAGAGATTTTACTGGCGTATTTTTTCAAGTGGAAAGAATGACGTTTTGTAAAAACAGCTTGGTGATTTTTACCGCAGTATTTAGTCAGTTTATTTTAGTAGGTGGGTAAAAAATCGTATAACAGTGAATTGTCGCAAAAATAGTATTTATATTGTGTGTTTGTGTTTGAGTACTATCCAATTAATTCATCGTTACTATTATTGTAATTATTTTTCGTTATTACTTTATTCATTAAATAGAAAATGTCAAGCGATTCGAGTGATGATAAGCAATACTTAATATGAATACAATTACAGATTCAGGCTTCGTGTTCATAAAATTTCGATTGGTGTTACAAAATTTGAGATTTATTTGAGACGAACGACCGAAAGAAATCATGCTTTAACACCGGAGCACCAACTGCAGATAGCCTTACATTGGCTGGGAACAGGGGCACACACAACATGCCGTTGGTGATATGCTCCAAACCATAACTCCATTATTTTTAAAGATATGACAAAAACTTCTTGGGACAAAGTTGCACAGTTTATTATCACCTATGTTTTGGGATAGATGCCAAATCAATGCGGTTTCCTGTTTCACCGGAAGTGGCACCAACTTCAATTTTTTAAATGGAACACCCTGCATATTTTATTATTTCTGGATACCTCGTTAAATTATCTTTCAAAAAGTTCAAAGGCATCATATGCCTAAAACCAATCGTTAGTGAGATGTTAATGGATTATTGAATTTATTAAAGTAGGCACTTTGCATATGCCTACAAGCAATAGTTATTGATAAATTCAGTAAAGTAGGTAATGGATAGAATAGAAATTTTTTATTCATTTTATCTAACAATAAGGGTATATTCACAATTCCCTCATATTGCTTCGTAATTTTATGAGTTCGTAAATATTCTAAGCCAAATATAACCCTTGTGTGAACGCACCATGCTATTAGTATATATTTGACAGTAAATAAAGAAGTGTCTAAACGTGAATAGGAAGTGTCTAGGGTATCGTATTTGTTTATTGGTCTTCAGGCATGCCTAAACAAAGTGAAAAACTCAAATTTGTAGATTTTTCAATGCAAAATACTTTCCTGGAGTTGAACGATCTTGAATCAAGTATGTGAATTAATAAAACATTAAATTTTTTTCTTTGTTAAAATGTCATATATCAGGTGAAGATAATAATGAGGAAATAATGGACAATTTACAGGACGATCTATCGGCTGTAGTGCTCCATAGAAGAAGCATTCATCCGAAATCTAATTATTGGAGCACACATGTTGTAACACATTTCGACAATTTGTTAGAGTTAACCGTGCAGAATTTGAATTAATTTCATCATTGATAAAATATGATCGTTTATCTAAAAACAGTAACCCTGTTTCACAATTTCCAATACACGTAAAATTGCAAATAGTACTGTTTCGTTTTGGTTCTTACGGAGAAGGATCATCTATCCGTAGAATAGCACGAAATTGGAAATGGAGGCACTGTTCAAATCGTAACACAATCAAGATGAAACCGGGTAAAAGATCAAAGAATTTCCTATTTGCTGCAAGGCTAGCAGCAATAAGAGCAGATATTACCATCCCTGAATCTTTTTACAGATAGAAGAATTTTGGTTGACTCACAAAATGGCATCAGCTAAAGCTGATGCATTGTGGAAAGATCTTGTGGTTTTCCTGAGCCAGGAGCCTGCTATCAAAGAATGACTGGACAAAGACAACGGGGCTGCACTCACAGCATCAATGGACAGAGGCCTTGAGTTCTATCAAGGTCTGGCTGCGGCAATGACCTACAAAGGGTTTGATGTGAAACAGATCATAAAGAAATTAGTGCTAAAACACAAGGCAGCAACCGGTCCAGCTACTCCATATACAGTTGAGTATTAAGAAAATGGGGTTAGAAAGAAGTTGGCTTACACCAACAGAGAACCTCTACACAACGATATCAAATTTCTTATCACCCTATTTTGTGTGAAAGGAAAGAATTTTGATAGGATCAAGACTAAGTCTTTAACTGGTCTCATCACAGAATTGATAGATAAATACGAAATTGACACTACTGTAAGGCGATCCTTAGAGTCAATAGAACCTGGGGTAATAACATTAGCAAGGATCTGTGCTTGTTTTCCAGCCCTAATAGTTGACCTTTATCACAATAACATTGGTAAGCTCTTATTTGTCCCATCAGAAATGAGATTTGAATCAGAAGTCAGCAATGCAGTGTGCACTCCCTTTTTCACAGCCTGCATTCCTAAAACATTTGTGAAGAAAGGAAGTAACAATGTGAACCTTTTGTTCTTCATTTCACATATATTAACAGACAATGTTATTCAAGGGAAGACCAGGAAATACACTGAACTGATAAATATGTTTGACTATTATGCAGCTGCCTTCAGGTCTGTTGCCACACAAAAAAGCACGAGAAAAGAGGAATGCTTCCGATGTGGGTTGACAACTCCAGCTAAAACACCCTTCATACCTGTTGTGGAAGTAGCACAAGTTGGGGCAGAGGATTGAATCAGAGATTTGAGACCAGATGAGAATTCTTTGGAGCTGGTCATTCAGAGTCTCAAGGACCTGATTTATTAAATGTCATCAGGGGGGGGGGGTTGATAATCCCAAATTGATTTTGGTGTATGGGGGAAAGGGGAGGGGGAGAAGAAGGCAGAATTGCCCGAAGAAAATACTGTGTAAGGCAATCAAGCAAAACGACTGGAATTTGCAAAAGAAATACGTGAATAAAGACAATTTTTGGCACCGTGTAATTTTCACGGATGAAGCAAAATTTAATATTTATGCAAGCAATAAACGTCATATGGCCTGGAGAAAGACAAATAGACTTAAGAAAATTTGATTGCTACATTTAAACACGGTGCTTGTATGGGGGGTGTATTAGTGCAGCTGGCGTAGGAGAAATTTATAGATGGAATTATGGATTACAAGATGTCCATCAACATTTTAAACGAAAATCTTGAACCTTCTGCAACTAAATTAGAACTTAACAACGATTAGCTTTTTATGCAGGATAATGATCAAGCATACCGCCTGAAACACGAAAGTGTGGATCTTGTGTATAATATACCAAAGTATCTTGTAACACCTCTCCAATCATCATAAATAAATTCTATGCCACGAAGGTTCCAACATGTAGTCATCACAAAATATTAGAATCACAACTATTTGTTTTGTAATTATTGAAAATATTCAGTGTAAGAATACTTTTTGTTTGCGTTTTTCGATACGAATCACCATTTTAATTTGTTTTTTATAAGTTTTTCCTCCTATTGTTTTCGTTATTTTCAAATAAATTAATTATTCAATGTTAGTCAACTGTTATTAAATATTGTTAAAAAATGACCATAGGTATTAAAAACTAAATTCTTTTTCTGATAAACTAATGAAAACCTACGTATACGAATACTTTTTGCACTAACTGTATGTCACCAATAATATCATCAATTTCATAGTAGAATAATTAATAGAAAATCACAAAGACATTATATTACATGGAAACAATACAAAAAAGATCCATATATTTTAGCTAAATATGATACAGAATATAGGAATTGGGTTTTTAAATCCTTTCCACCAACAACTAAAGTAAATTGGTATAATAATAATATAAATTTACATAAACTTGCTTAGT
Source organism: Mylabris sibirica (assembly GCA_039776855.1). Classification (NCBI taxonomy): domain Eukaryota; kingdom Metazoa; phylum Arthropoda; class Insecta; order Coleoptera; family Meloidae; genus Mylabris; species Mylabris sibirica. The sequence goes on along the minus strand of CM077840.1, from coordinate 4,220,616 downwards.
ACTATTATCTAATCATTACTTATTTTTTCAGCGCAAGCAAAAAAACATATAGATTCGCTAAGCAATTAAAAAAAACGCCTATATTGAGGAACTTGCAACTACCAACGAAGAAAAACTTGAAGCACCAAATAAAAAAAACACTTGCTGATCCTTCAACTAACGAGGGAAACTCAGAAAATCTACCATCAGCTAGGAGAGAGCAAGCAATCTATAGACAAACGAATTCGCAGTTACATCAAACAAGTAATATTCAAGAGAATAAACAACCAACAGACACTACAAGAGGGTCTGTAGGGAATGAAAAATCTCTAGTTGCAAAGAAGAATTACTGTTGCAAAGAAAGAAGCAGACGATGTACAGCTGTTCGATGTTATTTCACTTTGCTACTGAAATTCTGGAGCAAACAGTGCGTGAGTTAATTATATTTTGCGACTCGTGTGCTGGGCAAAATAAAAATTATACAGTAATACGTTTCTTACATCATCTCATATTTGAGGTCAAACGTTTTGATACAATCACAATGATTTTTCTAATCCGAGGACATTCATATCTTGAATGTGATAAGAACATAGGACTGATCAACCGAAAATCCCCTGCTGAGATCCCGAATGATTGGAGAACTGTTTTAAGAAACAGCCGAACAAAACCCAGTCCATTTATTGTAATTGAGTGTCACCAAGAAATATTCAAGCACTGGAGTAATTATCTGGATCATTTGTACCAGGCTGATTGAAAAGTTCCAGGCCCGAGGCAAAGGGGGCGCCACAAATGTCAAATTTTTATTATTTTTGAAAGCGCCTGTCCGTCCTTCAAATGGCTACATGTGAAATTTCATTAACATCTGTCAAGTAGTTTGGTTTTTACAGCTGTTCAAAGTGCATCACCTCTGTATTTTTTTCATCTATGGAACAAAGTGAGTTTCGTGTTTTGATTAAGCATTATTATTTGAGAGGCAAAACGGCAAAGGAGAAGCTTGATAAGTATTATGGCAACTCAGCCCCATCGAATACAACAGTAAAAAGGTGGATACAAGAATTTAAGTTTGGTCGTACGAGCACAAAGGACGAACCTCGTTCCGGACGGCCCTCAGACGTGACTACGCCCGAAATGATAGCCAAAATCGAAAAATTCGTGACCGGAGATCGGAAATTGAAATTGCGGGAGCCGGCTGACATGGTAAACATATCATCTGAACGGGTATACAACACTTTACATAATCATTTGAACATGCGAAATCTCTGCGCGCATTGGGTGCCGCGCGTGCTCACAAACGATCAAAAGCGCGAACGAATTGAATGTTCAGAGGCGAATTTGTCCATGATAAGGCGCAATCGATCTGAGTTTTTTTGCCGTTTGATAACCGTTGATGAAACATGGATTATTCATCTCTATACGCCTGAGACCGTTCAACAGTCGAAACAATGGGTTTCCAAGGGCCAAAGTCGAACCAGTACGGTGCCATTGCTATCTGTAGATTGTTTTTATTAGCTGGCTATCTCGAGAACTAGCGACAGCAATCTTAGTATATTTACAACAATGATACAATATAAACATAAGCAATTTCTACTTATAACACACTACTTTGATTTCGTTAGTGTTACTTTGACCGTGTTAGCACGAAAAATGTCTGAGAAATCGCGAGTGCGAACAACAAAAAAACAACTGGAAGCTTTAATTACTATTATTGAAATCAATCCCGAGCTGGCTGAAAACAATAAATTGGGACAAAATGAGATGCAAAAATGGGAGGAATTAAATAACCATTTAAATCTCTTAGATGGTCCTTCCAGATCTATAAAAGAATGGAAGCAGGTAAGTTGTAATATAAGTGAAAGTATTACTACTAATAAGCATAACAGAAGTTATTTTAATAATAATGACAATAATTTGATTTAAAGAAATATTTAATTTTTGTTTTTTGCTTTCTTGCAATGCTACAGGTATTTGGCGACTTAAAAACGAACGCCCGTAGGAGAGCACGTCAAAAAAAATATGATTTAAATAAAACTGGAGGGGGTCCGTCGGAAGAAAAAGGATTAACACCGTTGGACCAAAGGATCCTCCAACTTATTAATCCAATTACATTTGATGGTGTACCTTTTATACCGGAGGCCGGTGTTTCTACAATGGTTGAGATGGATGTGGTCGAAAATACACAAGTAACTTTAGAAAATTTAGTTGATAACGACGATACTGAGTTTATCGAAGATGCAGAGGATGGGACAATTAATATTGATAATGACAGACCAACATCATCGCGAAAAACTAATTATAAATCGAGAATACGAAGAAAAACAAAAAAGCCCTTATTCAATGAAATGAAACATTTAATTGAATCTCATCTCATCTCTTTAAATTAAAATTATGCCCAGTCTCAAAATGGTGTGCCGACAAAGCTGTTCTATTCTTATTTTCAGTACCATTATGACAATCCCTTTTGTGTTGTTTCAATTGTGACGTTTGTCCAATATATGTTTTTTCACAACCCCCACATTCCACCTTGTAAACTACGTTAGTTCTTTTCTCTTTTTCAATTTTATCTTTCAACTTGGTATATAGACCATTTTTCCCAATGTATTCATATTGTAATACGCCGGGACCACTCCCATATTCTTCAACAATGATGGTATTCTTGTGGAAATTTTCCACACCATTTTGAGACTGGGCATAATTTTAATTTAAACATTGAACAAGTAAAAATCGTAGACGTTGAGAATAATTTAAATAGAAGATTGATTAGTGAAGTATTACATATGAAATTGAATGATTGTGTAAACAAAAAAGAAGAAATGGATAATTTTTCAAAAATATATGATATATTGATAAAGAAGAAAATAAATGTTGGTTCTATAATTCCAACCATAGATGGCAGGGATACAAACTAATGGTGTTCTTGCGCGAAGAAAAGAGTGGATGTTGTTGATAATGGTTACCTCCATTTTGTTTTATGGTAGATTTTGTGAGATTCACACGTGTGGAAAAAAATTTTAAAAAGAGAATTTTTATATATAAAAAAAAAATTCTGATTGTTGTAAGATGTTAATTTGTTTCTGTTACACTTGTTGTAATTGTAGTTTTGAATTGATGATAATTGTTTGAGATTGTAAAAATTCAATTGGTGGGTGATTGTTTTTTGATATGTGATGCTTGAATTAGAAAATAAAAAAAAACACCAATAATTGCTTGTAGAGTCCTGAGGAAGGGTAGCGAATAAAGGCGCCCGAAACGTTGACAATAATTGAATAAATAGTATTGAAAAACCTGTCCAAAAGACTGATATTAGTTTTATTACTGAATTTATTTATATTATCCATTATGTTGTTGTGTATATTATTATTATTTTTATTGTTTTGCACTGGTAAAGCCTCATTCAAAAAAGGTACATTAAAATGCTGGCATATATTGTAAAGTACACCACAACTGTATATAATTTTTGCCGCTTTTAGGGGATTATAATGCAATGTTCTGTCTTTTATTAAGCACCGAAACCGTCCTTTAAGTATACCATTCAATTGCTCTACACACATTCGTGATTGAATTTTTTGATTGAATTGTCCTGCTGGTGTTTCAATATCGAGATGACCGTGATGTTAAATGAGTAAACAGGGATGTTACATTAAATGTTACATTATAACCAATTCTAATACAATGGCACTATTCCGCCAAATGATGACTGTGTGAACCAATTGGTGATATAAATAAAATATTTACACTCAAAACTAAACGGATACTGTACAGTAAATAAAATATAATTATTCTAAACATTTTCTCTCTAATATTTGTTCTTTTGAATGATCCTAATTTAATTACGGTCCAACTAACAACTAACAAGACTTATTTGTCGCTGAATAGTATTCTATTTAGGCTTCGTTTTTTTTTCCCCACTAAAAATCGGCACTAAATTAACTAGAACGATCTAAATAATATTTCCATTACAAGATATAATTAAAGAGTTCATAAAACAATGTAAATACTTCTTGTTATGTTTATTCGGTAGTCAAAATGGTAAAGTTAAAAGTTTATCAATGCATATTATTAAATTAACTGAAATAATATAACTCAGTCAATTTTCGTATGTAAAATATTTGACGATTAAATTATTAGTGATAACATATCACAATACAAGATAACTGTCCATTTTACATCAATAAGAGGCAAGTAGGATCACAAATAAAAGTTGAAAATTTCGTTTTAAACATCACATGATAGGCAATAATTGATGGATTTACCATTATCCCATTATTAACGTCCAAGTATTGATTAATTATCAGTTTGCTTATCGAGTTATTAAAGTGTTTAAATTAGGGTTAAACTTTCTAATCGTATGTGTGAAATTTCAATAAATCTAAAGACCGGACTCTACTGCTAGAATTTTAGTACACACTCACCACGATTTCTTTCATTCTAATATTAGTAACCTTATAGGCGTATTCATCATTTTACACTTTTCTTATTTGTTTCGCGGTGATACGGCTTAATTTGATAATCATTATTATTCTTACTTATATTTTTAGTCCAAATCAAGCTGATAACTAATTTATAATGAATTAACGTTTTTATTGAACTCTTAATTGAAGATAAAAACGCAACAACAAAATTAAATCCAAGACAGTAATATCAATCCGGCGCATCCACCATTTTTCTATTATTTATAGGAGAATATCTGTAGATCATTGTAGCAAAATTAAAACCGCATAGCTCATTTGGAAGTTGGTCAAAAAACGCTCGTTTCTAATGTCACGATTTTTAAAAATGAACTAAACACGCAAGACGACTTAAAATTAGAATGACTCGAGAGTCCTCCCAATATTGATTTTTTTCGTTTAACTTAAATTTATTTTGGAACTGGTGGAAATGTTTCGCATTTTTTCTTAAATTCAATGGAGAAGAGGAAAATAAATCAATGTTTTGAAAGTTTTCATGCTAATAATTCCTACTCGTTTTGCGTCTATAGCTCGATCTTGAAAATTGCTACCTTGTGCAAAACATACTCTTTTTGATCAACTTCCAAATGAGCTATGAAGTTTCTAATATTGCTAAAATATTCTTTATGGATCTCCTACAAATGGTTGAAGTATATTTGGAATCTCCCATCAACTAATGGGAATTTCTATAGAACTTAATCTTAGATGACTACGTGACTCACCCATCCAGTTAAAGGGTTACATTTATCGGCCCGCCTGAAAAGGATAAAATAAGCGACAGAATAGATACTAAAGCCGACCTAACCTGTATTTTATACTTTAAAATCGCGGGCAGAATCAGTTTACTGACCTATCCAGTGATCATTCTAATCTTGTTAATTAGTTAATTAGTGCATACGGCATACGAGGTAGGGTTGTCTTATTACAATCATATTGTGTACATACAGCTCTCGGTACAACCTTATTTTATTTAAATGTAGATCATCACAATGAACTCCGATCCAAGCTTCTTAGAGGATTTTGAAGATGAAGAAGAAACGCATAACAGCGACTGTGACAATTCAGTAAAAATTAAAACGAAACGATCTCCAAATCTTGTATGGACGAAGATTAGAGAATTCGACAATTTTGAAGATGCTGAAAAAGAAGTCTCTTCTGAAAATATCTGGAAAAGATTAATGACCATTAATCCCTTAGGGATTAATATAGGTCATTATATTGCAAAAACCACAAATACAGGGTGTCCCGAAAACCGCGCATTTCCTGCTAAGGGGCAGATAGGAGTTGAAATTCTAAGGTGAAAAGTCCTGTACTATTTTTCATTGTTATTGTTATTTTCTTTCCAAATAATGTTAATAAACATCATAAAGTAAGTATAGGTGTAGTTAGAACATAGATAGAAATGCATTTTATTTGTTTGTTCTCGTTAAGGGTGTAAGTTACAGAGACTTTTTTGAGCGACTGCAATTTGCACAAGCGTATTTCGATAATGCCTGCTTGGAATTTCCGAAGGAGGAGGTACCCAAGACGTCATCCTCTCAGGATTCGGCGATATCGCTATCGCACGGGTCCGTTTGTTCGTTATTGAGGGAGTGCTTTTATCAAGCGACGCCTCCGTTTTCAGCAGTACAAGTTGATAGGCACGAGATCGAATGTTGGTGCGAGGGTATACGCAAAAAGGCTCTTAAACCGCTCGATTGAGAACAGGAGTGAAATTTTGTTTAAATATTCAAGATTTCCACGATTTTAACGACAATGATGAAAAAAAAGAAAAAACAAAGAAGACGAGAAATGTTAATGATTATTTTTTGTAATGAAAAATCTAATGTCTTTAAATTTTTTTCAATAACTCGTTTTTCCCAAATTGGATTTTTTGTGACCCGTTTGTTCTCCGCCCATTAATAAGCTCTTTCAAATAAGCTGCTGTGTGGTTGATTATCTTTAAAATACATGTATAAATGGCGTGATTTGGAAAATTTGTGCATGCTTTCATAATTTCCTTTGCACTTTAGGATTTTTAATGAAAATTTTCCAAAAGGGAAAACTGTAGCATGCGTGAAACGCTCAATTCAATGCTGAATAAATATCTCAAAGAGACATAATAGGTCTGTTCCAAGTAAAAGTTCCGGATTGTTTTACAGAAACGAATCCCAAACTACAGTATGACCTCTTTAATCCGAACATGCTCTAATCCGAAACTCCAGTAATTCGAACAGCGACAACTTGGAACCATAATCCGAACAACGCCTCGTTCGAGCAGCACAATGATTCCTGCTACATAAATAGGGGAATCCCTTAATTTCATATTCTCTAAGGACATGCGCTGTTTACTGTTTATTGTTTATTAAACATTTGTCCGTTATTTAGTTCAGTTTTCACTGCAATTTAAAGCTAAGATGACTTCCAAAAGAAAACATATTACTTTATCAATTAAAGAAAAGATCGAGGTTATTAATAGTTTAGATGCGGGTACCACAGTGACCAGTTTATCTAAAAAATACAATGTCGGAAAATCAACGATTTGCGACATCAAAAAAAAACAAGACGAATATTCTATCCTATGGTACCACAGCCAGTTCTTTGACGAATAAACGAAAAATGCTGAAAATAAGCGCATATCCTGAAGTTGATAAAGCGGTCCATACCTGGTTTTTACAGCAAAGATCTAGAGGTAAAAAGATGATTGATTATATACCTACATATATGTATGATTCTTTAACACAAAAATGAATTCTTTTAGGTGTGCCCATATAAGGAGAAATTTTGCGTGAAAAAGCACGATTCTTTTATGATCAGACTCACAACGATGACAATTTCAAAGCTAGCTCCGGATGGCTCGATAAGTTCAAAAACAGATACGGAATTCGACAACTATCAATTACAGGAGAAAAATTATCAAGTGATGAGGCTGCTATTGAACCATTTGAAAATTCGCTTCGAAGCAAAATAGCAGAAATGCAGTTGTGTCCCGATCAAATTTACAATGCCGACGAAAGTGGACTTTTCTGGAAATTACTTCCTCAAAAAACACTTGCTCACGAAGGTGAAATATCAGCTCCAGGTAGAAAAATGAGCAAGGAACGAGTTACATTTATGCCTTGCTGTAATGCCTCCGGTACCCATAAAATGAGATTGTTTGTAGTGGGTAAATCTCAAAAGCCACGAGCTTTTGGAAATGAACCTCTTCCGGTGAGGTACCAAGGACAGAAAAAAGCCTGGGTTACCAGAGAAATTTTCAAGGACTGGTTTTACACAGATTTTGTCCCAGAAGTGCGAAAAAAATGCAGCAGCTGAATTTAGAAGTCAAGGCGCTTTTGATTTTAGACAATGCCCCTGGACACCCTGAAGACTTATTTTCTGAAGATAAAAAGATTATTGTAATGTTTTTGCCGCCAAATGTAACTCCCTTAGTGCAACCGATGGACCAAAATGTAATTCAAGCGATCAAGTTAAATTACCGCAAAAGGCTTTTAAAAAAAATTGTTGCTTCCGAAGGTGCAGATATCTCTGGAGAACTGAAAAAAGTTAATTTGAAAGATGTTGTTATTGGATTATCAAGAGGATGGGAAGATGTGAGGCCGGAACTTATCCAAAAATCCTGGACTAAACTTCTTACAGCACCTCTTGATAATGGTTGGACTGAAGATGATAATCTTCCACTATTACAATGGAGGGATAAAATGGAGTTGGAGGGTATAGAAAGACAAATAAACGAGGTTACTGCGCTAGTAAACTAAATTTCTGAAGATGTCACACGACAAGAAGCTCTTGAGTGGGCTATCGGACATGAAGAATTATGGGAGTCCACAAATGATATGGATATTTTTGAACATATTCAGAATGAATCAAGCTCCGACGAAGAAGTAGAAGTGATACCACGACACGTAAAGCACAAAGATGCAGTCGAAAGTTTTGAAACGTGTTTGAAGTGGGCTGAAGAAAACGATGAATCAGAACACCACATTCTAATTTTATCGGAAATGAAAAAACGGGCCAAAAAGGCAGAAGAAGCGAACATTAAACAGAGCAAAATCACCGAATTTTTCGCAGTTTCTTAGATTTACTCTTCACTTTAATATAGACTTATGCTATATTCCTATAAATATGTACTTTATTTTGTTTTTCATATGTAGTAAGTACCTACAGTTATTTTTTTATTTCATATTTGAAAATAAAGTATTTTTTATTGTGAGAATGTGGAAATTCTTAGAGAATTAAAAAATTGATATTTTCTGTCATTTGTTCCATAATCCGAACATTTCGATATTCCGGATCAACCTATGCAATTATTAATTCGGATTAAAGAGGTCACACTGTAGTTCCAGATTGTTTATGTTCGAACGCTTATATGTGTTTGTCTTAAGACTATGGAAAGTATAAAACAACAAAAAGGATTGAGGGTTGTGGCACTTTAGGGGCACCATTTAAGTTATAACCTATTTCGTTGGCATTTTTTTTGCGCATATCTCGGGCTAACAGTCCGCAGAAGAATCCGTGGACTATTTCGACAGTCCCAAACTAGTTCGGGATTTTTCCGATTGTTACTTGGAACAACAAATTGTTAGTACAAATCACGGACTGTCAGGGATTGTGTTCAGTTAGAACGCTGAAATATATATGCGCATGCGCCTGACAGTTTTGGATCCTTCCAACGGTTTGTGATTCTTACTGGGAACAGACCTAATATTTCCACTGTGATTTTTTTTTATAGTAAGATAAGAAACTGTGTCGCTTTTCTTTGCAGATTCTATATCACCTACGACTTTGTCTCTTCTAAAAATACTATTGATTGATCTTCATTACGTTTGTTTTCTTAATATGCAATTTGTTCACTTCAATAAATAATATTAAATGAACGTAAAAGTTGAGAGTCAGTTCCTTGGTTGGAAGGAAAGGGGAGATGAAAAGATCGTGTTAAGTTCACCAAAATTTCGGTTAATTCCGGTTTGATGCCCGGGTTTAAAGTATTAAGCATTTTCTAAGTTTATTACGCCATGCTGTGTTCGGGATTGCCCAAATAACGTTGGGTAAACACAAACACGAAAGAGTTTGTTTTTGTTTTAGATATTTATTTTTCTATAAAAATTAAATTAAGTTGATTTTGAAAATACTTATTGTTAGTAAGGATAATTAAACTGTGGCAAACAATAATAGAAAATAGCTTACCCCAACACTCTTTCGTTTTATTTGAATTTAATTTTAAGTGTTCTTAATTCCCACACTTTGCCCTATTGCTGTTTCATGTTTGATGAAATTTCACTATCATCGAAACTGACTTATAATAAAATTTCGGATAAAGTAATTGGCTATGTAGATTTGGAAAATCTCGGACGACAAAACATACGTGCAAATCAAGCATTAGTCTTCAAGGAATTAAGAAACAATGGAAACAACCAATTTGTTACTATTTCACACATAATAACCAAAACTTATTTAACGCCATCTAGTGAAGAGAAACTCAGTTAAAAATTTTAGTTGACGGTATCCGGTTTGTGTTTTAGAGATTTTCTAACTGTTTAAAATATAGGGAACATTCTGTATTTATAATAGTTTTTTAACACAATATACCCTCCAGTTATCAATATATCTACATATATATTACGAATTTATTAGGATATAGAAATTGGACATTTTTTTTTTCAAACTTGTAGTAGCAAATGAAGTTAATTTTCTGATAATTATATCCCTAGAGCGCTAACTATTATTTCAATATAAAAACACTGTTGTTCTTTTGTTGTTCATTAATAAATTAAGTAAAATATCAATGAGTGATGGCTGAAGGCGGTCATTCACGTTAGACTGAGCTCGATAGATGGACCATTTTTTTTTTGCTATCATCTAAATTTTAAGGCGATTTTAACACGCAAATTTGGCAGATTAATATTAAAAAAGTAGATAATTATAAGGATAATGTATAGGTAGTGAGGCAGGATTCAAGGTTGACGGCACGCTTTAACTGCCATCTAAACCCAAGGCATCTTGCAGGATTATAAATGTATGGACAGGAACGACTCAATCAATTCTAAGTTCACTTTTTTAGGAATTTCCGTTCTAAATCGTCAACATTTTAAGACAATTTTCTAGTGAATTGTCGCCTTTTGTAAAGGATCTTTGTAGGTATTTCAGCCTAGGAGCAGAGTGATTTAAATTTTACGCGCTTAAATGTTAGTTCCCCCTATATTGGTTATTTTACAGGCAAGTTTGCACAACTTAAAAATCCAGAATTTTGACATTGATGCAGTTAGTCCTCTAAACTAAAAAGAAGTTTTAATTGTAAATTAAATTGTAATTAAATAATTGACTAGTTTATGAGCTTTTATTAATTTTAATTAATTAATTAATTAATTGAATCTTATTACAGCAAGGACCAGTAGTAAAATTTGTACCTGTTCTCCGCAAAAAAAATACAAATATATAGGTCATTAATTGTTGTCAGAAAAACAGAAAAAAGTAAATCTGTATCAGGGATTTTTTCATGTGAACCAAATAAAGAAGGAGCAACTTACTCGAACTCTTTTTTGTTAATAAAAAAAAAAAATATGTAGAAGACATTAAGTTTTGTTAATTAATCAATTAATTAATTAATTACATGTTAATTAGAAAAACTTAGTTTTCATCAGAGAGCTAAGGATGGTCCATTTAAAATAATAACGAAACACAAATATTTATTTCTAGTGACTTTCTCTGTGTAAACTCGATAATACAGGGTGTTTGGTGTAAGTACGGTTGATTCTATGAAACTCCTATTAGTCGATGAGCGATTCAAAAAATATATTAAGGATTTGTAGCAGAGTCCCTAGGGAACATTTTAGCAAAATTAGAACCTCGTAGCTCATTTTAAAGTTGGTCAAAAAACGATCGTTTTGGACAATGTCGCAAAAATGACTCATACACTGAACCAAAAAAGTACGTAAATGCAAGAAAAAAACATTGTCTCAACGACCAGATTTTATTAATTTTCGTCCGATGTACGACTTCATTGATACAATGTATGATTGTTCAATAAGTAATGTTTAAAATTATTACCTAATAAACGTTCATTATTATAATGTAAATAATACATTAATACAACTAATGTACTTCGTTATATTAAAATAAAAATCTCCAAAGGCAGCAAGTACCTTATACAGCGAATTTTTTTATGTATCTACATGCTGAAATATTAAATGCAAAACATTCTTATGATACTGACAATTAATATATTTTAATAACATTGAATCAACTAATCTTAAATTCATTTCCCGATGTTATTTTAATATTTATGATTTTTATTGAAAAATACTTTTAATCCACAAACAATAAGAAACACTAATAAAATTTCACTCGTTTGAAGAAGTTTGTTGTTTGTCTAACACGTCTAATCAAGGCCTGCTTGATTTTTTCAAGCGAAATTATCTAACAAGCCTTGCGTCTAATATTAACTGTCAAAATTAGCTGGCCTCTGCGATTATCAATTTTTTTTCTAATATCAATTGTCAGAACATATAGCCACCTGAGATATCCGATTTTACTGTTAATACTCAAGAGATTTTTGCATTTTTCATGCGATCCAACGAACCGATGTTGATGATTTTTTTTCTGGGTCATAGAGAATGGTCGGCTCTACTGTTATTTTAATTTTCATCCAAATCTAAGCAAATTTAATATTGAAAATGATTTTTTTTAACATTTCTTCAGCTCTTATTCCAAAAGTGTTGGCCCTACCAGTCTGGCCAACGAACTCATCCAAGCTATCCCAAAGACCGATTTTTGTACCAAGTTTCATTAAGATTGGACTATTTTTACGGCAGTTATCGTGGATATACATATATACATATATATATATATATATATATATATATATATATATATATATATATATATAAAAATTTTAACGAACGGTGGATATGGGTTCCTTAGGTCCCAAAACGAACTTCTGTGCAAAAATTTTTCGGAAATTCAAAAGTGAGGATCTCGTCATTAGCTAATTTTTTTTAAAAAAATTCGCTAAAAGGCATTGATTGATTTAATTAACATTCTATGAAGTCATTGAAAAATATGACTTCAACCTAACCTTAGATTTTTGTTTATACACGTAGATTGAAAAATCGTATGAAATATTAAAGAAACGATTAATTAAGAATAAAATTGTAATAGAACTTCGTAAATTGCACTTTTTCAGAAAAGTTTTATTGTACCACCATTAAAAATTTTTAAATTTTAATTAAATCAATAGTTTTAATAGTTAGCTACATAATTGATGTGGCAAAACAGCACAGTATTATTTGGACGAAATAAGACTGTTTTGAAATTGAAATTCATCATTATATATTTACTAATAAGAATGATGGTTATGATAATAATATAGCAAAAAAAGTGACAAATGGTGGATGCGCTAGGAGCGAAATTGGATTTAAATTGATCTAACATTGAAAATATTCAACATAATTATGAAGTGGCTGAATTAATTGGTCTCACAAGTAAAGTGACACAACAAGTAACTATCACAAAAATTTATCCATAGCCTTCTCATCATTTTTTGACATAAATGTAGACAATATTGATGCTGTTGTTTTGGCTAGTTGTACTTTACACAATTATTTACGACGTAACTCTGCAAAATTATATTTAGCTCCATCGGCGGTCGATGTAGAAGATTTAACTAATGGAACTTTTCAACCAGCTCAATGGCGTAAAGAAGAAGACATTTTCATACGTTTGCAAAGAATACCTAGGGGAAGTACAGCAACAGCCAAAGAGGTCAGAGAAATGTATTCAAAATATTTTCAGAGTCTCGTTCCAAGACGTCATGGCATTTCGCACCACATTAGTTTTTATAAATTTCAATGATTTTTATACGTAATATGTTATTACTGTTATTATTAACATCATTATTATTCATTTATTCTTACTTTTCTGATTATTAATATCATTTCGTATTATTATTGTAAGTTATTATCATTTCATTAATATACCTATAATTATATGTATGTTTTTGTTGTTTAATAAAACAAAACCATGAGTAAGTTAAAAATTAAACAAAATGGATGAATTTGAAATTTGAAATTCATCAATCTTGGCAATCTTCCATATAGTTGTGTTAGAAGTGGCGCCAATATATAAATAATTTGCCCAATGGGCCAGATTGATGCCCGATCGACTCTGGAAATACATCATTTTCGTAAAATATATCGTGAAAACGCGCGTTGGACTGTACATGTGTTTATGTGTAAAAGAAAATTGGAAATCTTAAGGTTAAATCAAGAGATAAATCGAACCAGATTCAAGATAAAGTCATTTTATGACAATACATGAGGTTTATGCTTTGAAAATGTGATTTGTGTGAGGTTTAGTAGCAAATTGTTAAAAATATATGACTCAGAGCCTCATGCAATCGTAGCTATGTCGAGACACACTAACAAGTAAACATATCCAACCTAAAACTCCACGTTTTTGATAATTTTTGGTATATAGGTAGTTCATTCTATTCTAAAGGATGCGTGTTTTTTCGTTCGTGCCTATACTCAAGTTTAAGGGAGATATTGGGGGTTGAAGTTACCCCTGCAAAATCAAGTTTTTTTCTAAATATCTCTGGAACGACTGAATATTTTTTCGCGGGACGAAAACTAAACGATAGAGATCCACTAAGGCTATCGAAAAATGAAAACCGCGCTTTCATCCCTTGTCGAGGGTTGAAGTTATAGATGAATATGTGTCATTTTTTATGATTCGATTTTGATCCCTTTCTGATGTCTATAAAAGTTTGCCACAAATGTTACACTGATAAGGTTTCTCACCTGTATGTATTTTTAAATCATATTCTAATGCCGGATCCACATGTTTGGATAGACTTGGCAAGCGTCCGCAAATTTTAAACGCTTGTTTAGGTTTGAGGAATATCCACACGCTTGCTAGTGCGCTAGTATGTTTTGGACGTCGAGGCATAACCTTTGAAATTACCTATTTTAAAAGAAAAAATGAAAAAAATACGACAATGTAAAATATCTTCGTTGTAGTAGTTCATTTTTCCTGCGGCATTATTTTAAAAACAAATAAAAACGCACGTCTGTCTGCTGTTACTGCTCAACCAAAACTAAATCTGCACAATTGTGTGGACGCTTCGCAAACGCTTGCCACAAACTTCCTTTGATTTGTGTCAAAAAACCGACACTCGATCTAATCGGTCACAAGTGCTCCCAAGCTTACACAAGCCAAACCAAACACCCTTTTCACACGTTTGAATTTGCGGACGCTTGCCAAGTCTATACAAACGTGTGGATCCGGCATTACATTTTTTGAATTTATTTTATAAAAGTATCAAGCATCAAAGGTTTTGGAATTGACTTATCCAATAGGAATTAATGATTTTTTACAAGAAGAAGGCTATAGCTTCGAAATCACTGAATGGAAAGAAATAGGATTCGGCATAGAAGAGTTGGATGAAGACAAAAACTGGGATGATATCAAATATAGATTACAAGAGCGTTATATAATAATATTATTACAGAAGCCCATTACACTAACATGGGCCAGTGTTGCTTGGCTGTGAGATCGTATAGACCTACTGAAAGTGAAGATTCAGAGAACCTATAGAATTACTACCCGAACAACGAATTCCAAATGATCCAGATTAAATAATACTAGGTGGACCCGTGGGCTATGCTCCACGCTCTAACGTTTAAAAAAAAATATGCAAATTTTTCTTTTTATTAGCTTTTCACTGAAAAAAGTTTTTATTTGTCGTTTAGTGAAAAGAAAAGAATAAACAAATACTATCTATTACCATGTAGTTTGTTTATTTTACTGCGGCATATTAACAAAACGCGTTCGAAAAAGAATTATGTCATCTTGTAGTGTCGATATCTGCCCTCAGATCTTAAGTGTGGAACATATAGGCCTTACATTAACTTGAACATTCATTTGAATCGAGTAAACGTGCGAAGTTTCTTCAAATTTATTAATTTTTCGTTTTTCTGTAATGGAGCGTTTTTGCAGTTTTTGCGGAGCGAGAAGACAATTAAAATTTGATTGTCCATTGGGTATGTTTAATATATACTTAATAATGTGTTAAAGTGTGTTACAGCTGATAAGTACAGTGCTCTTAATTCGTGTAACCCCGGCTTTACACTCTGGCCCGAATAATGGTGTAAACATTGACTAATGTTGGAGGAGTAATTTTTTTTAAAACGTCCAGACAATGGAGACGGCACCAGACCGATTTCCACCGACCACACATTGGATAAACACTGTTAGTGTGGAGCCGGGTTTAGGTTACATTCCAATAGTAAGATTAATAGACCAGCGGCGTAGTTCACAAAATGTATTTTTCGTAACAACAACTCCGAAAGCTTAGTTTTCGAAAGGTGTTTTACGCCACAAAGTAGGTACACTAATCCCGTCCGGGTACTGATTACGTCACTTTTTACGCTCACATTTCGTTAAATAAATATTCCCTGTGTGTTTGCCTCTACTATCCCGCCCTACGACGAAAATACTTTCCGGCCCTGTTTTGAAACCTTCATTTCGATGACGACGACGACGACTTCAATTCTTATAAACATATTCAATGTTTACATTAAATTTGTTATATGTTATTCTTTATTCATCTATGTTTATGTTTACTTTTGAATTTGTTTCTATTTACGTGATCAATGATTAGTCGTTCAAATTAAATTTTAAAAATAAATGAGTTTGTAAAATTTACTTTTTATTCTATGTATATTATTATTATTAAACAGTTAAGATTGTTTTTCGTTAATTTCAAAAATTACAAAAATTGCAAGAAATTGTCCTCTCAAATCAAACTTTTCGGAGTTGGTTATTACGACACTCGGGCGTGAATTACCGATTCCTACAGACTTGAATTCACGGCACTCGTTTACGTAGTGAACCGCTTGGGCCAGACTCGTGCCGTACTTTACGCTCTTGTACTTATCGCCTGGAACACATTCTGAGTATAATTATGTATTTCAACATACCCAGTAATTATTATATTGTTTTCCACAGAGAGCTGTAACAAATGCCATAACCTACCTTTTATACTATCATTTGAATTGAAATCTGTATCGGTACTCCGATGTTCAGTTTGCACCGCATATATCTGTGAAATAAATAGGTATTGCGAAAATTGTGGGCATACGGTTGAAAACAGCAAAAAGATCAGAGCCGAAAGAGCTGTAAAGTTGCGAGTACGTTATTGTCAAAGAAAAAAGAAGCAATTGCAAAAAGAGCAAAACGGAAATTTGAAGCAGAAAATACTTATACATTCATAGCTTCATCATCCATAGCATCACAATCAACATCCTCACCTTCCACATCATTCGTAGCTTCACCGTCTACCTCTTTTTCATTTACATCCACCTTTGATGATGGGATGGACAATTTCTTGTCTGATTGTGAGATACCAAATCCTTCTGATAAGGATTCCAATGAAGAGGTAAATAAAGATGAAATTAAATAAATAAATATAGGTATAATAAGTATTATTATAAATCATTTAATAAAAATCTTTCTTATGTTTTTGCTTAACAATTAACATTATTGACTGTCCATTGGTTTCTAAATTACAATAAATTATATAATTTCCTTATAAACAATATTTTTGGTGTATGTACCAGTTTTTCCCTGAAATTGGCCTTGTTCATTGGTGTTCTCAATTTTAAATTTAACACTCGAAAACTTCCGAGCCCTAGATAGTGCCACATATAATTGTCCATGTGAAAATACAGGTTCTGGTAAGTAAATTCCTATTTTTTCAAAAGTTTGCCCTTGGGCTTTGTTAATTGTCATGGCGTACGCCAGCCTTATTGGAAACTGTTTTCTTTTAAGTTTGAACGGTAATCCTATGTCCGACGGTGATAAGACTATTCTTGGTAAAAAAACTGTCGTTCCAACCGTCTGACCGGTTAAAATTTCAGTTTCTATGAAGTTCCTGTTTAATTTTTTAACAATCAATTTAACACCGTTACATAAACCTTTTTTGATATTTAAATTCCTTAATAAAATTACGACAGCATTAACTTTTAATTTTAAATGATGGGGAGGCATACCGGACGGTGTTAGACTGTTTAAAAATTCGGTGGTATAATGTTCAGTTTCGGAGGGATCATCGCATTCAATTGAATCCACACTGTAATAATCGTAGCACTCACCATTCAATCTATCAATCACTTTTTCATTAATGACAGAACACGCATTGTTTGTAGGACACAATATTGCTGTTGATGTACATAATGTTGTGTTTGTAATATTCAAAATATCACCATAAATTTCTTCTACTAAACAATTATTTGTAACACATTCTTCAGGAATTCTTATTAAGTCTTCTGGTAAATCTGGCTCTGATGTGATCGTACCATTCCCAATTTGTAAAATAAAATTAGCAAATATTTGTTCATCTCCATGTGCTCGCATATTTTTGGTTAAGTAATATTGCTTGAATAATGGCCATAATGTTGAATTCTTTAAACAAACTTCTACACTTGCACATCTGCCACCATGAAGAACAATAGGTGTTACTTGTCTAAAATCGCCCCCCAGTAATACAACTTTTCCTCCAAATGGTGCATCAGTTTGAGTTATATCTCGCAAAAGTCTATCAACTAATTCTAACGCATATTTAGGAGCCATTGGGGCTTCATCCCAAATAAATATTTTAACTTTTCTTAAATATTCAGCATCTTTAGAAGTAGATTTAATGGAAGATGATGATGTTTCTAAGAACGGAACCGGTAACTTAAACCGAGAATGCACCGTTCTGCCACCTTTTAATAAACTTGCTGCGATTCCTGTCCATGCAACGGCTTCAGCTATATCTCCTTTTCCTCTAATGATATGAAGAAGAGTAGAATATAAATATGTTTTACCCGTCCCACCTAATAAAAATATTACTTGCTTAAATTAATTTTTAAAGTTAAGTATATATACATTTGAAGAATCAATTTCGATTACTTACCTGGTCCATCTAAAAATAATAATTTATTGGTTGAATTTCCATAAACAGCATCGAGAACATCTGTTAGAATATTAGCTTGTTCACTATTGAGGTTTTGTTTCATCTGTTCACCCAAGTTCGCTTCTTCATTGTATACAATGAAAGAATCGATGTTGATCATATCAATTGGAGCAGGTAAATTAAAATCTATGCATTTTAGTCCATGTAAAATTAAATGACTTTGAATGTCTAGTAAAGCTAAATTTATACTGTTTTCTTCATTATACGTTCTTGTGAAATCTTCAATCAAAGAATCCTTGAATGTTTCCCATAATTCCTTTACATTAGAAGGTCGACAAAATATGCATATGAGGGAAAAGAGGAATCTAAGTTGACTGGGCATATGAAATGCCACGGCTTCATTTAAACAATTTGACCATTCTTCGTCATTATCCAATAGGCCACGTGCTAACGCAGCTTCAGGAAATGTGTCATATATAACACCTTCATGAGTTTTAAGATCGTCATAGCAAGTAGCACCCCGAACACGTAGTAATAATAACCTCAAGTGAAATCTTTCTATGTCTGTAGGATTTGCAAAATACATTCTTCCAATCACTGACTGAAAACCACGTTCACGTTCTTTCCATTGCTTATCTTTTGTAAAAACAAAGTGTTTTGGTATTTCAGTATAAAGAAACTGCCGTGCATGTGCATTTGTCTGATTTAACTGAAACCATGCTGTTAATGTCGTATTAGTATTTTGTGCCCTTTCCACAGCAGCCTGCTCTGTACCTTCAGAAAAAAATACTTGTTGCTCATTTGGCAAATGTATTGCTAACCTATATATTGTGTGACTCATATCATACATTTTGTATTCAAATAATCGCCATGCAGCTGCAGGAGGTGAAACGTATCTCGAATTTAAAAAATTCACGACTTCATCATTAATATTTTTGGACTTCAAATTAATGCAGTCACGTCCTTTGTACACGTATTTAAATAGATACTTCACAGTCTTAATACTTGCACATGATTCTACATTTATATGAGAGTTATATTTTAGACTTAGATGAGGGTTGTACGGAACAATCCAACGGTTGTCAACTGTAAAATCTCTTACAATTATCGTTCTTCCATCATCCCTTCGTCTATATTGGACATAACCATTAACGTTTTCTATTGTTGCGAGAGAGAACAATTTTGGATATTTCTTCTTACATTCACCTTCTGCCATACATGGGCTTTTTGGATTTATTACACCACAGGGTCCATGAACCATATTAGTTTTAATTATATCGTAAAGACGCGAATTATTTTCTGGAATTTCTGCCGAAATAACTTTGTCAATTTGTATCCTGTCTCTTAATTTATATTCATTTTGCACTATCAACAAAATATGTGCATGGGCAAGGCCTCTTTTTTGAAATTCTATAACGTACACATAGGCTACGACAATTCCAAGTAAATGATGTTTTAGCAAATCTCTAAGTAATTCTTTGAGTTTAAGGCAAAATACCCGTGCCACTAAATCAGGCCTGTGTTCTACTTTTTCCCAAGGTTTTAAATTTTCTGAAATTTCCTTCCATTTTGGATTACATGTAAAAGTTATAAAATAATCGGGTTTTCCAAAGTGGCTAACAATTGCCAAAGCATCTAAATAATTTTGACGCATATTACGCGGACTTCCTATAAATGTAGACGGTAAAATAACCAATTTACCAGGTGAGAATTCTGAATCAACACCAGTGGAGATGAAATCACTTAATGCTTTATAATTTTCCGCGCGTAATGTTTTTTGGTTTTGTTTAATCCATGCTAATCTTGAAGATTCTACTCTTACATAGGCGTCCACAATGTATTGTTGAAACAATTTAGCGGAACTATGGATGGCAGAAAATCCTGGACGAATTGCTAAACGGAAGGCATAATATTGTAAAGGAGTGATATAATTTCTTTTATTAGTTGTATTTGTCAATGGAAGATGATTTTCCCATCCCTTTTCTCCGTATGGAAAAAGAAGTGGGTAAGTCATTGGATCGGCATTAGGACTTGTAAGGGCGTTTTCACACACAACGGTAAAACCGGTGCCGGAGCCGGACCCGGTGCCGAGTTCAATGTTTTTAAATGTATGCTTTCACACACAGTCCGGCCCGGTAATACTACCGGCCCGATTTTTGGTAGCCGAAGGTCTTTCACACACACACACCGGTAAAACCGTTGCCGGCCCCCGCCCCGGTGCCGACTTCAATGTTATTAAATGTATGCTTTCACACACACTCCGGCCCGGTTATATAGCCGGTTTGATCTCCGACAGCTTTTTTTGCTCGAGAAAGTGTCAACCCATCAAAGATATATAGATAGATAAATTGGTGATGGCAGAAATATTGACCTAGACTACCCTGGGGTAGGCCCGATAACAGGATAGTTGTTTGTAAAATTGAACAGAACGACGGCTCCGATAAAACCGGTGTGTGTAAAAGACTACAAAACCGCTGCCGGAGTTGTAGCCGGTCCCGGTCCGGCAGAAACCGTTGTGTGTGAAAACGCCCTAAGAGGTATTATCTGTAACGGCCCGTTTCGCGGATAAATAATAAAATCTACATTGTCAGGAACTTCTCCATTTTCACTAACAAATACAGCTGCAATTTCGCCATCCATAGTTGGTGAATTAAATCTTTTTGTGTTGGTACCCTTGGTAAAAACCATTGTTATATCAGGTATTGGTTTACCTTGCGATTTATATGTAGCAAAGGTGGCTTGTTCAATTTCTGCCATTGTTTTGAACGATTTTGCATATGGATTGTTCTTTATCACAAACGTCTGTAATTTTTCCATTACTTGAGGTAAACATAATTCATTTTCGGGTCTTGTAGTACGTTCTTCATGCGCTTGAGCGGAATCGAGTATATAGAGTATATAGGAAGGTTTTTCTAAAGGAGCGGGATATAAATTTCCCACAAAATGGTACATTTGTCCATGTATTTTGAAAGTATATGGTCCTGGACCCGATATTTGTGGTGCAATGTTAGCTTTTAAAGATGCAAATGCTAAAGCGGAATTGTAAGCTCGAATGTTATCTCGGAAATTAACAGACTCTTTTGTATTGTCGGTATAATAATAGAACAATAAAAAATCCGGCGGATTTTTTATTGTTCTATCTTGAGGTAACTTAACTTTGCCATTATGCCAACACTGCTTAAAATGTCCATCATTTCCGATTTTCTCACCTGGAAAATGTAGAGCATTACAATGCACACATTTATATGCAAGTTGTCCACAATAATGTTCAACAATAGATAGACTTGGTGGTACGGTTGTTGTTGTTTGGCTAGGTGGAATTTGTATGACTACTGCCGATGCCGTGTCATCCATCGACGATGTACTCGCTTTCAGTTTTCTTCGTTTATTTAATTCTGTTTTGTTTTTTAAATAATAGGCGCGTTGATACTCTTTTTTTTTCTTTTTTCTTCTATATCCTAGATAAATGCGAAAGAATAATATTGAAATAAATTGAAATTGAAATATTTACTGTCATCGTGACTATATGGATATATGTCCCATAACAACACAATAATTCAATAAATAAAATTAATGAACCGCTATGTGTATTAAGAGCTCAACTAAACTAAACATTCACGTCAGTTTGTGTATATGGGCTATCGAACTATCGATGAAATGTTTCAGATCAATTACGTCATCTCAATGATTATAAGTATAACGCAATGAAGATTTTTAACCAATAGAATATTAAAATATAATAATTAATAACTGATTCATAATAACCCTGTACATTTAAATGTACAATTATTAATTATTTGTTTGTTTTTGGAATGTTAATTTTGCTTTCTATAAGTATCAGCATCCACCCACCGCAAGAGCTAAGTCTTATATGAGTCAACAGCGAGACGTCGAGTCTTTTCCAACAATCAACACAAATGATGCTTTTCTAATTTGCTTATTTTCATTGAAAACTGAAGCGGTCCGATGGATTGTCTTATGTGTAGAGAGCATAAAGACTAAATTGTTCGTAATAGGCCACGCCCTCTCAAAAGTTTGAAAATAGTGGAAGGGATCGGGAATTAATATATAGATGGAATAGAGAAAAACAAACAAATATACCGTACCGGCAACTCGATGTTGAAACATAAATCTGTTCATCTCACTTTCTCCCATCATCACACATACAAGTCTACCATAGCTATCTCGCTCTTGCACATGTATAATAAACCGATGATGCACACATTTTCTAAGTATAATTATGTTACACTGTAACATGTGGACTTGTTTATATATTTATAGCACTCTCCTATTTCTGTCTTTGCTTGTTGATTTCAAGAGTGCTGAATGAAATTTTCAGTTGAAAACCAGCCACCTATTTTCAATAGTAGAGCCTTTATTCCCTCTAATAGCAGATAATGTAACAATCCTAGACAATCAAAAATAGATCCCACATACATATGTGCATAAAAAATTTAAGCAAAAAAAATTTAAGTTTGTATGGTGTGATTTACTTATTTCAGGATAATAACAACTGACTTTTGCTGATGCGATTTTACGCCGGGATCCACACGTTTGCCAAGGCTTGGCAAACTGCAAACGCTTATTTGGATTTGTGTAACTAACATCCACACGTTTGCGAGAACGCTAATTTGTTCTGAAGATGAAGATGACGAACGAGCGTGAACGATCACAAATGTAAACAACAATTCGTGTAGTGTGGACGGGCCGCCGCTCACGAACGAGCGTGAAAATACATCCCGAACAGTTACCCTAGTTACCCATGGCTTGTCGGTACTTCAAAGGAAACTGTATTTTTGCCTTCGTTCGCGCTCGCCTAGTGTGGACGGGAATTTTTCGATGCTTGTGTTGTTCGTTGAATTCAGTTCTTGCGCTTGCGCTGTTCATTATTTATTATAAGTTCAACAAATAACAAATTTCAATTTTCAATTTGTGGTTTGGTGTAGACGGTGGTAGACGCGCTTGTATATTTTTGTCATTATTATTATTATTATTATTACACCTACAGCTCTTATCGTTAATATTCATTATTATTGTTATTGTTACACGTATTATTTTCATAATTCAGGGTTCAATTTTTAATTTGTTGATGTTCGCGTTCATTATTTTTATTGTGTAATAATGGAGAGTGGCCGGACGATATTGTTCTGTTGTTCATACAAGAGGTGGAGACCCGAAGAATTTTATGGGATACAAAAAATGCTTTATAAACTAACTAGAAGAAAAAATGATGCCTGGGAAGAAGTAGGCCGAAAATTTGCTACCACGGGGGACGAAGTAAAAAAGAAATGGCAGTCCTTACAGGTAAGTAATTTGAACATTTATAATTAATTTCAATCATTGATTATTATAATTTTTAGCGAATTTTTTTAAAAAAAATTAGCTAGTAATTCGGAAGATTTTGATAAAGGTGATCAAATTTCTGATAAATTAGAGTTAGATAATTCAAGTCCAGAGGACAATCCTATTACTGATATACCTGGACGTTACCTTTATTGGGTCATCACACTATAAATGAGAACGTAGTCCCCTATCAACGAGAATAATTCTGATAAAACTCAGGAGCTACCAAAAGTAGCTGAAACAAGTAAAAATGCTGGGGAGCAAACCCCAAGACGATCGGTACGTATTAGGAGACCCCCTCAACGGTATTCTCCATAAATTTCAATTTTTTTTCCAACCCCGTGTGAGGCCGGGTCAGAATAGCCTCATGGTATTCTCTGTCTGTCGTAAGAGGCGACTAAAAGAGTAAAACCTTTATACCTATTTGCTCAAAAACTCTAGTCCACTTTTGATGGCTCTGTATTATACTGTCCATTGGGATCGGATACTGATGTGAATACGAGTCATCAAAGAGCTAAAATACCCTCTTTAAACTCACAAGGGGAAGGCACGGTCTCGGACATTCAAATCGAGTCGGGCTTTTGCGTACAGTTAGTACTAAGGGAACAAAGTAAAACTACAAAATAGTAACGCGCACTAGTCATAAAGAACGGAGATATTGGGCTTTAAAGTTTTTTGTCCACGTTATATAGAGGTAATGAACACAATTAATCGAGCAACGGCGTGGTCAAGTGGTAGCGCGTCTGATTTACATCCATTGTGTACTGATTTAAAAAAGGTTTTTGAAGTTGTTTTTTCCTTTTATTGAAACAATTGCATTTATATAACAACACAAATGACATAAGATAATCATAAAGAAAATAATTATCGCAACTATGCTATCAAATAACTTGTAAATTTAAATGTAGGCGCAAGCGGGAACATTTATGAATGTAAACATGTAATGAAAAATGTAATATAAATTGTACATATATGTAAATAGAAATAATTAATAAAGAATTCTGTAAGTAAGTAAGCATTATGTACTGGGTTCAAATCTCGCTTTCTTTAAAAAAAAAATTTGAGTTTTTTTTAGCGACTTTTTTTGCTAAAAATCCTAATGAAAAACAATTTTTAATTGAATTTTTAGTTGCGAAAAATTCTTATTAATATGACAAATTTGTCATCAATTTTTGTATATTTTCCCATGCTGGCTGAGTGTTTATTGACATTTTTAAAATTTTTTAATTATGAGGAGTATTTGAAATTAAAGGAACGTCTAGGTTGAAATCAAGTGTAAACAATAGTTTTTTGTAAGAATTTTTGTCTGAAGTAACTTATTAACAGATTAACATTCAATCCTCGTAGTACAACTACCTGGATGATAATTATCTTTTGTTGTATCAGGTAAAAATAAATATGGTTTAAGAAATAGAAAGTCCATTTCAGTTTATTATTACTAATTTCGACTGATATTCAATTTTAAAAATTGTTTGTTCATAAAAATATTTTAAAGTCGCTAAAAAATCTCAATTTTTTTTTTTAAAAAGTAGCGAGATTCGAACCCAGCGCACAATGGATGTAAATCAGGCAATTCAATTCAATCAATTTCAAAGGCCTTTATTTAGTTAATATTTACATATATACACTTTACAGTCTTAGTTCTTAATTTTTAGTTTGTACATTGTAACTCCTATAGTCCAATCACTTTAGGGTTTCACCTCGGAATCGGAGATGATCAATATTATTTTCAGATTTCGGAGCATTATATACTGCTAGCAAGATGCGTGCTCCATTTTCGTATAATTGCTGTACAGGGCAGTTTTCTTGTAGAAAAACTTGAGCCAGTTCGTCAAAATTAGCAAGGTTTTGCAGTAATTTTATAAAAGTTTTTTTCCCTTTATTAAACAGCGCAGAAGTTGTATCTATCAATCAATTTATTTCCATCTATTATCGAATAAAAGTAAATAAATAAATTTATTATATATATATATATATATATATATATATATATATATATATATAAAATATTGAATACAATGTATTAACTAATAAATAATACAAATGATTTATTATTAATAATATTTTAAGGACTTAGTAACTATATACAAGGTATTATTCACCGAGATTCACGGTTAACCTTGTATAACAGTATATATGCCTGAGCGCTGGGTGCTCTCCGCTCTCTATCTCGAAAAGGGTTGAGCGTACAAAAAAAAAGTTGGGACAAAAGTTGTGCCAAATTTTGTTATCTTCAATTTTCATGATAGGTCTTGAAGTGATTGGAGCCATAGAAATGGAGATAATGGCAAAAAAACGATTTTCGTGACCTTTGACCTCGAATAACTTACGACGCAGGCACGAGATTATATGAGACTTTTGAGACAACTTTTAGAACGCTAAAATGAAGCTGTATACGAGTTTCCAGCTTATTATCTCCGATTCCGAGATTTGCCCCTTTTTGTGTCTAAAGTGACTGGACTACTAGCTTGATGCTTTATTTACAATTCTAGAGTACTATGTGTATAGTAGCCTTCAAATTGTTGTGCGAAAGCCCCGAGGCAAAATATTAACTTTTGGGGAATTACTTGGATTTTACAAGGGGCTTTACCTGATGGCTGTAAATAAAAATCGTAAGTATACTACAACTAAGCCCAGGACCGTACTCAAATTTATTTGAATATTCGCATGTGCACATTGTTTGGCCACTTCTTTGAAAATTTACGTAAATGTATTGTCACTTGCACAAACTCTTTAAGAATTTTTAATTTAAAATGTTTGGCTGCATTTGTTAAACAGTATCGTTTTGTTTGATGTTTTCTCTATGTGCATTTGAACAATTTTTACCTTAATTTCTGGAATTGTCTTAATGACCCTTAGATTTATACAAAGCAGTAACTGGCAAAGCAGCCGAATATACTTGTGTACGTGATCGTGTTCTAACTCTTAATAAATTCAATCTGTGAAATAATTTTGTGGCGACTATTTAGTGATGAAGACAACACCCCTCAAGAAGAGATGGAAATGGATGTCGATGTTGTTGAAATAGATGTAGAAGAAGCTAATCTGAATGTTAGTGTATCCAAAAAGAAGCGTAAATGGTTAACCGATGACGCAAAAGAAATAATCATTAATGTTTATTAAACATTGTGCGAAGAAATAAAATTTGCGACGGAAACATCTACAAGGGGCGTCATTGCAAGGGTAGCTCACTCAACAAAAATTCCACATTCAACTATGAGAAAAGTTGTAGTCAATGGATTACAGGATAAAAAATGTAGAAGCGATTGTAACAAAATTTCTCGTTTTAAATGACGAAAATGACGCACATCTAATTCGCCGAGCAATATATGATATGTATAAGCATACTGTTATACTCACCCTAGTGATTTTACGTCAAAAACTGAAAACATTGTTACATTTTCTGAATCGAGTTTAAGACGGTTCTTAAAAAAATTGGATTTTCCTATAAAAGAGTTAACAAGAAGGTGTGTATTATGGAAACAGAAAGAATAAAAGAATGGAGATACAAATATCTCACTCAAATTGAAGAATATCGAAAATCAGAAAAGAATATTTATTATTTGGATGAAACGTGGTATGATACACACGATGTTGCAAAGAAAGGATGGACAGACGGAACATAAAAATGTGCCATAAATGTACCGCCGCCAAGAGGTAAAAGAGTCATAATTATGCATGCTGGATCTGAGAATGGTTGGGTTCATGAAGACACTCTTTTTCTGTCGGCAAAACATATAAAAGACTCAAAATTGGACCATCACGACAACATGTGTGCTGGTATCTTCACAAATTGGTTCGAAACAAAGCTGCTGCCCTACATTCAGCAAAATAGTGTCATTGTAATGAATAATGCTAGTTATCATTCTGAGTAGAGAAAAAAATTCCAAATTCCAACAGCATTAAAAAAGAAATTATGGAATTTTTGTATGAACACGACATTTTTTTGAGGAATCCTATAAAAAAATCTGAGTTATTAAAAGTGCTTAAAGGACAGTCTTTTAAAAAAGACTATATTATTGACAGTATTGCGACCGCACACGGTCACACTGTCTTACGTTTACCCCCGTATCACTGCATTTTAAATACTATTGAATTGATATGGGGGGAATTAAAAAGCCATATTCGCGGAAACAACGTTTTCCCAAAATTTAATAAAGAAGCCATTAATTTAATTGAAAAAGAAGTGAGTCAAATTTCTCCCGAGAGCTGGAAAAACTGTGTTAGCCATGTTATATCGATTGAAAATACATATCGGGAAAATTACGTACATCAACTTGTAATAAATTTAAAAGACGGCGATAATTGTAGCGAATTTGACGACACTTAAATTGTTTTACTTTCTAATTATCAATTAATAAACATTTAATTTGAAACTGTTTCATTCATTATTTTCTAACAATTCAATAGGCAACCATAAATAAAATTTTCTAATACGGACCTGGTAGTTTCAGCTTGGTAATTTTGAGTGACAGTTGTTTGTCACTACTTATAACACCTAAGGTAAATACCCAGTGACCGTCACGGGTCCAGTGATCGTCAATACTTTGATTCACATGCAAATATTAAGGTTTTAGGACAAGAAATTTGTTAAGCTATACTATATACTAGTTCTTTTAACATTTTAACATGGTAAGTTGGTACAATAGACATTCCCGCGCAACTTTACATTAGTGTAATAACAGCTAAATATCTGTGCTGCATTGAGTATCGTGTTGTTCTTCTGGCACTTAGCATTTTAGTTAAGGTAAGCACATTAAATATTCTTAATTGTATTAAAATAATTTTAACTGAATTATCTTAAATAATGTATTTACCACTATATAACAGGCTTAAGACACATAAAATGACGTATTAAAACTAAAGAATTACATTTGTAACCTAGAATTATCATTATTTACTAAGTGACGAATACTGATGCATCAAAATTAGTACTAAACCCAATATTCGTCATGGCTGACGAAAACTGGTACATTAAACCATTGCCATATTATTCGATTGTCATCTTTATTGTTTAACATTTTAAAGCTCTAAGATGCTGTATATAGTCCTTTTATATTATAAAACTGTAGGACCAATAATCGTCATAGGGTTTTGTTTCATTTTAAACTTTATCGTGCATTTGAAAACCATGACGATTATAGGTGTACAGGTATGACGATAACTGAATTTCTAATTTTTAAATTCTGGTGATACGTGGTTCGGAGACATTAAGGACACCAGTTTATTTTATTTTTGGAAAAATATTAAGTCACTAGAAAAGAACACTGAAGTTGACAGAAGTTTACAAAATGAGATAGTTATGGAGGTTAATGATAGTCTTCTAGATGGTATTTTGGGAAACAGAGAGTTTTTAGATTTCAAAATGGGTGATGACGGAGTTTTGGAAAATGTCGAAAATAATTCAGATTTGTTGATTTTCGATGATGCTAATGATATAATGGAGAACGATAATATTGTAGATGGATATTTGAACAGTGTATGTGGAGAAAAACCAGCCAAAGATCACAATAAGAACAATGATACTCCGAATAAATATCCAAACGATGTAACAGTAGAAAAGTCAGATGATGGACACGAAAACCATACTTCGAAAGAATATTCAGATCATTCACCAGAAGATCTTAAGTTACATGATCAAGAATGTCAAACTCCGAATAATGAATCTAAAAAACTACAATTAGAGAAAAAACACGAAAAAACCCATGATGAAAATTTAATAAATACTTTGGAACAAAACAGACACACAGATAGTTTGAATCAATTAAAATCGAAAACCAATATTTCTGATAATACAAATAAGGAAAATGTACAAGCAACACCCCCATCATCACCCAAACCAACTTCATCAAAACAACAGCAAAATATTCCAGAAGGAGTTGCATCCCCGTTTAAGCATCTCCTGTTCTGGCCAGAAAAATCGCCTAAAGTACAAAAAACAATAGAAAAAATACC
The DNA here is from genome assembly GCA_039776855.1 of Mylabris sibirica. NCBI lineage: Eukaryota > Metazoa > Arthropoda > Insecta > Coleoptera > Meloidae > Mylabris > Mylabris sibirica. The sequence continues at coordinate 4,190,961 of CM077840.1, read as the reverse complement.
CTCAGTGGCCACGTGTGAAAAATGGAAAGAATATTATAGAAAAAAAGAGGAGAAAAAGATCCAGAAACAAAATGAACAGGAAGAAAGAAAACGAAAAAGATTAGAGCAAAGAAATGAGATGACAGGCAAGAAGAGAAAAGAAAGCAGAAAAACACAAGAAGATGAAAATAACTGGCATTGCGTTATTTGTGAAGAAAATAAAGTCGAAAATATGATTTGTTGCATGAAATGTCACCAATGGGTGCATAATAGATGTGCAAATGCATCTGCTAAAACGAAAATTTTCTACTGTGCTTCATGTAAAGATCGAAAGAAAAAATAATTAATTTTTGTATTTGTATATTTTTTGTTACTCACTTGAGTTTTTTTGCTAAATAAATATTTTTTAGTTGGCTTTACTAGGTATTTATATTTTTTGTTCCGTTGACGAACTTTGGTGCCTTGTACTGACGATCACTCTCAATATAGTACTTTTGATATGACGAATACTGGGTGTACCTACGCCTAATTAATTAAAATACGAATACAAAAAACCTAGCTTATTAAGTTTAAAAGCAATGTGACTTCAAAATTCCTTAACATTTGAAGCATAGTAACACAAAAGATTAAAAAGTTACGCCAAATTGTACTGTTTGTACAAGAAATTTCAACAGCATTATATTTTAAAGTGACGAACACTGGTGCCAGTACCTTAGTAGTAATAAAACCTAATGAAGTATGAAAAGTTGATACTATGCCTTCGAGGCATTCGCACAACAATTTGAAGGCTATTATAACTTAAAATGGTTATAATATTCATCGTTTTGTTTTTAATTTATGTTTGATTGTAATGTTACATGATACAGGAAAAAGTTGGACAAAAAACCTGCTTAAATATCTAAAATTAATTTTTAAATACATATTTACATACTTTCAATTTGATAAGCTTAGAATTAATTTTTTTTTGAAATTGAAAGGAAGGGGGCGGAGATTACCCAGAATTTCGGCAGCAAGGTCGGGAAGACAGTTGCGGCGGATTTTGTTTGAAGATTTTTCGTTTAAATGAAACAAAAATTATAAAGTCCGTTCACTGGATTCCCAGCCTTGAGGTTGAAATAAATCAACAATAACAATAATAGTAACTACAGTAAAACGCCATCTATTTATTAATTTATTAATCATCATTAATACTACAGTAGATTTTGCTTATTTGAATACGACTATATTGTCTAATCTAAGATTTGCCGCCTATTTGAATCACTGTCATGAACTAAACAGCTCCATTTTGCAAAAAGTATAGAGACCTATCAGCATGTTTTAAACTGAAAGCTTCAAAACTACGAAATCCGAGGAAAAATGATAGAACCGAGTGTCAGCATTGAACTCAAAACTAGACACAAAACATGCTTTGCAATGCTTCTGGATGTTCGTAAGCATAGTGCGTTCCTAAGGTTCAATTTGTCTTTCCCTACTTAAGCTCGTTTGAGCAAAGCCTTGCCTTAAATCGACCCAACGGTAAGCTCCACACATAAGTGCAGTTGCACCAGGCGGGTGCAGCATATGTGATTATTGGTCTGATTAGAGCTGTGTATATTAGTTTTTTGTTTTTTCTGGTAGTGTATGGAGATTTGAGAATAGGATATAGGCTTTTGAACACTGAGTATGCCTTTTTTAATGTTTGTTTGATGTGGTGTTGGTATGATAGTCGGCTGTCGAGGTGTACTCCTAGGTATTTCACCGTTGATGTTGTTTCTATTGTTTGATTTTTGATCTTTAGTTTGTTGAAAATTTTACTGTCTTTAATCTTTTTGGTGAATATAATGTTTTCTGTTTTTGGGATGTTGATATTTATTTTTCAGTCGTCGAAATAGCGTTCTATTATATTGCAATGTATTTGTAATTGTTTGTTTGCGACTATCGCGGAAAATGAATGCGCATATAGTGCGGTGTCGTCCGCATACAACGCAGTATTTGTGCGTTCAAATTTCGGAATGTCATTTATGAATAGGTTAAACAGTTGCGGACCGAGGATACTACCTTGGGGGACTCCTGCTGCTGTAATCATTTTGTTTGAGTATGAGCCATTTACTTTTACGATATAAGATCTATTGGTCAAATATGAGTTTATAAGCTTTTGGATGTATCTGGGGAATTCGTATTTTTCTAATTTATATATTAGACCTGGTATCCATACACGGTCGAATGCCTTTTCCACGTCCAGTAATACCATGGCTGTTACTTTATCTTCATTATAGTTTTCACTGATCGAATTAACTATTCTAACTATTTGTTGTGTTGTACAATGGTGTTTTCTAAATCCATATTGTTCGTTGATAATTGTTCCGTTTTTTTGAAATGATTTGTTGTATACGTTTGTCTATTATTCTTTCTGCCACTTAAACCGTTTAGCAAACTGATGGGTCTATAGTTATTTGGATTTGTTTTGTCTTTATTAGGCTTAGGTAGTGGTACTATTAGAGCATTTTTCCAAGCTTGTGGGTAGTATTGTAATTTAATGATTGCATTGATTATGTACATAAGCTGGATTACTGCTTTTGCCGGTAAGTTCTTCAGTGTTTTATTGTCTATTGTGTCTTGGCCGGGTGCTTTGTTATTTGATAATGTTTTGAGTGTTTCCTTTAATTCTCTGGGGTTAGTGTATACTGTTTGCAATTTGCTGCGTGGTATTTGGTGTTCTTGATTGATAATAGCGTTTACAGTATCTATTTTTTCTTGTTGTTCTTGTGTGATGATTGTATTGTTCAACTGAAATGTATGACTTAATGTTTCTGCAATGAGTTGAGCTTTATGATTGTCTGTGTAGGCGGTTCTGTTGTTAATGCTGTCCTCTAGGGCAGGGATCTGTACATGTTTGTTTTTGAATTTCTTTACAGTTTTCCACAGTGTGTTGTCCTGCGGTTGTAAATTTTGTAACATGTTTTTCCATTTTTCATTTCTGTAATTATTTATTTGCATTTTAATTAGGCGTGTGTAATGGTTCATGCTATATTTGAATGCGTAATCCCGGGTTTGCTGCCATCGTTTTCTAAGTTGATTTTTAGATTTTATTAAGTTCACTATGTCGTTGGGTCAATTTCTATTACCTGAGATTGTCTGTTCCGGGCTGAGAGGATAATGTCAGTGAGTTTGTTTATCTCGTGTTCGATTTCTTTTGGGTTCAAATTAATAAATTAAATTCATTGAATAAAACACAAAGTCAAACCCATAAAATTATAATCATTAAATAAATAAAGAATTACAGCTGTTTCGAACTAATTCAGTTCATCTTCAGATTCTAAAACAGTTAAGGTTTAGAATAACAATCTCGTAATCGATAAATTGAAATTAAATAAATTTATAAAAGAAGAAGGACTCACCATTATAAGAAAATTAAAGAAATTCAATAACCACCACCAGTTAAGTTTGTGTTTAATTCTACATAATTGGAATTAATATTTTATTCTAATTTTACAATTAATAAGGATGTTTGGAAAACTCGGGTGGTGTTCTTTAGTCATGTTGAAGTTAAAATGGCGAAGAAGGAAAAGAAAGTGAAAATAGATAACGAATGATAGTGAGATATTTCGAATAAGGTGTTGACAATTTATCAAATTATTAGTGTAGAGAACACGGATGCGAGAGCTTGGCGCTAAATACAAATCACTAAATAGAAAACCGACTATGATTTATTTTATCAAAAATGTAGTAATTAAATTGTGTTATGTCATTTACTAGCGAATCTAAGTTTTTCATGAAATAAAGTGATGTAGAACTGTTCTATTAAATCTATATCAAAATTATTGTTACTAATGTATAAGATATTTAATTCCTTGAATTTATGTTTGGATGTTACGACATGTTTAGCAAAGTTGGATTTATCCACAGTTGAATTAGATATACATTTTAGATGTTCATTTTTCCTTTTTTCAAAATTACGGATGGTCTTGCCAACATAACGACAGCTACATTCACAACTTAACATGTAAACACCACTTTTTGTTAGTGGGGGTAAAGGGTCTTTGTTGGTTAATAAGGAACGAATGGATGGGATTGATTTAAAGGTGATGTTAAAGGTTTAAAGATTTTCTTTATAAATGATGAACAGGGGCCAATATAGGGGATAGAATGGAAAGTTATAGTTTTATTGGAGAGATGTTGGAGGGAAGAAATAGAACGGATTAGGGATGTGTATTTAAATTTGTTGAAGATGGAATTAACAATGTGTGGAGGGAAATTGTTCTGATTGGCTATGTATTTGATTGTGTTGTATTCCTGGGAAAAATTGTCAGGTGTTAGGGGTAAGGAAAAAAGTCTGTGGAAAAGGGAGTTAAAGGAGGCAATTTTGTGGTTAAAGGGGTGGAAGGAATCGAAAGGGATAACTGAAGAGGTGGTTGTGGGTTTTCGATATACAGAGTATTCCAAGATCGAATCGTGATTTTTCTTAATGAACACGTCTAGAAAGGCGATTTGGTCGCCACCAAACTCTACGGTAAATTTTATGTTGTTATGTAATGAGTTGATAAGTTCTAAGAATAGGTCTAATTCATCGTTGGTACCATTAAATATACAGAAAACATCGTCTACGTAACGTCTCCAGAAACGCACATGTTTTTTGAACAGACGGTTGGAGGAAAGGATAAATTCGAACCGTTCCACGAAGATATCCGCTAGGATTGGCGAAAGGGGTGAACCCATCGCCAAACCTGATGTCTGTTCAAAGAATCTATTATTAAATTGAAAGAAATTTTGTGAAATTATGTGTTTTAGTATTGAAATAATGTGAATCTGGATTAGTTTAGGTAAATTAGATCTGGTTAATTTTTCTGAGACTAGGTCTACACATTCATGGGGAGGGATTGAAGGAAAAAGGTTTTTGACATCAAAGGAAATTAAACTGTCATCAGGGGAAACATGGAAGTTTTTGAGTGCATTTATCAATTGTGTGGAGTTTTTTAGGGAATATGTAGGTGTAAAATTTAAACAGTTTTTTAATATTGAATTAAGTTGGTGGGCTAAGTGATAACAGGGAGTGTTGGAGAAACTGACAATAGGTCTAATGGGATGATTGGGCTTGTGGATTTTGGGCAAGGCATAAAGACGTGGAATGATGGGATTGGATGGAATTAACGATCTGGTGTTGAGTTTGAAAAATTCAAAAAGAATGTCGATTTCTTTAATCAATTTCTTGGTTTTGAGTAAGAAAGAGGGTAATGGTGAATGCGGTAATTCACAGAAGTCGGGGGAGTTGAGAAATTCGAAAACTTTATTTGTGTAAGAGGAACGATCCATGAGTACTATGCAATTACCTTTGTCAGCTTTGGAAATGATCAAATTGTTGGAAGAAAGGAATCTTTTTATTAGGTTGAAAGTCGATTGGGAGTGTGGTTTGGGGTTTGGTAAGGGAAGATTATTGTTTAGATTGCTTGCGATTCTGGAGGCGATCATATTTACATCGGATGGTGGCAACCACTTTTGGGTTGTTTATTTGGTTGTTGATATTTATCGTGTTGTTTATTTCAGTCCGGAATTTCCCCCAGTCCGTGTGTCCTTATAGGATCTTATGGTTATTTTATGCATCTGTGTTTTAGGATGAGCAGTTCTGATGATGATTGGATTATGGTCGGAGTTGAGGACTGGGATTGACAATGGTTTTGTTGTATTTGCCAAATTTTTTGTAATGGCTATATCTATTGTTGATGGGGTGTTTCCATTGCTTGGGAAATGTGTGTGATTATCGGAATGATGTAGGATGCGGTCATTATTCATTATGTACGTATTTAAGTTACTCCATTTGTGTTATTGGTTTCGCAGTTCCAGTTTTGATGTCTAGCATTTAGATCACCTATTACCATTACTTTATTGTGTTGGAAAAAGATGTCTAGGTTCGCGAGATTAAACTTATTTTGTGGTCGATTATCGTAAATCAGGCGCGCTACCACTTGACCACGCCGTTACTCGATTAATTGTGTTCATTACCTCTATATAACGTGGACAAAAAAACTTTAAGGCCAGATATCTCCGTTCTTTATGACTAGTGCGCGTTACTATTTTGTAGTTTTACTTTGTTCCCTTAGTACTAACTGTACGCAAAAGCCCGACTCGATTTGAATTTCCGAGACCGTGCCTTCCCCTTGTCAATATAGATCGTTGCTTGGAATTTGTGGTAACAGCTTAATTGCATCGGAATTCGATTTCAGTGGGCAGTACAATACCGACCCATCGAAAAGATGTTTCCGCTGATTAACGGGCTTTTCGGTGGTAGTGTATGCCTTACGCCCAATGTTATTTTCCCTTGACTTATTACCGTAGTGCTACTTGTAGTGTTACTGATACCGATTGTGGTTGGCTGTTAATACGCAGATTCCACAACTTTCCCCCCTAATTGAGAAAAATGAAATATGTACTCCCCGTTTTTGTAATCTTAATTCCCAGGGATAGAGTTTTGGTTGAGAATATAGGTGTATATGTGAAATAAATAGATTTACCCTAGATAGATATAATCAAAGGGAAAGAGAATGTATAATTAAGGAACGTGTATTATAAAGTTCGTAATATTAAGAAATTTTGTATCAATTATATTTTTATAAATTATAATTTTAGAAAAACCCAAGAAATGTGGGATTTGACGATTATAGTGATAATGTCACTAATGGCAAATCAACCAACCTGTGTCTACCCTGATTGCTTATGACTGGGAAGGATCGCAGCTCAATACGTCGGTAGTTTCATTAAGAGACGTAGTCCCATGTCCAGATGCCGAACAAGACTATGAGGTCAAAGCAAAACCTGTACAAGTATTACAACTGAATGAGTATAAAGGACAATTTGTACGAACTTGCCTCGTAACTGTCACCCATTTGATATATCATTATGCATAGCCACAAATCTGCCGTACAAAATGGATTTAATGAATATGTGGAGCCCCTTGGTAGAGATAAATGTGAGATGGCACATCAAAGAAAAACACTAGCAATATATAATAGTCACGTCAGTAAATTGCCTCAACTACCGCTTCCCTTACCCTATATGGGTCGTTCGATATAAACGGTAAATGTGCTGGGATGCCGTTTACAGAAGACGGAACAACTTGGACCGATGTAATCGTTCAAGCTATTGTTAAAGTCGAATTATCGGAATACTTAAGTACAACTAGATGTAAACGAAATACATTTAAAAAGTCAAATTACGTGCCCATATACTAGTGGTTATTGTATTGATGCAATTTATGGTGAAAGCGTGTGGACCCTTGCTGATAATAAAAATTGTGCTTTAAATGTGTCTGTGCTATATTTAGGTCGTGCAGAACAAATAACGTATCTCATAACTCAAGAAGTTTATTTAGTGGTTGAACAAGAAGGAAAGGTATTTGCCTTAACCTTACTGAAAAAAACACAGGTGTGTTATCGAGAAGCCTGGCAAACCGAACATCCCAAGATTTTGGTTATTGACACCGAAATGAATCCGGCTATGAATGTGGCACAACCTGAATTTGGTACATTGAATCCTTATAACGTTAATTTAATGGCATATGTTAACAGCAAATTTTTATATATAGAACAATCATTTAAAAGTATGGTAAAAAAAATGTATATTGAGATAATAGCGAGAAAATGTGAGATACATCGTGAAGTACTAAAGAATCGTCTAATGACAGCCCCGTTATCCCCTAACGTAGTCAGTTCATTAATTAAAGAACAGAGAGGTTACGTAGGTCGAGTGTTGGGTGAAGTTTTGTATTTAATCCAATGTACGCCACAGTTGGTAACAATCCGAAGAAGTACAAATAACTACCAATAAACTATAAAAATCAATCGAAATTTATGGCACCAATAACACATATTATACAAAATCACGCAGAAGAAATTGATTGTAATCCCCTAACACCTCCACTGTATTTTATTAATGAAGAATGGATTGGATTAATCCCGAATCCAGTATTAAGGAAAAGTCCTTCCATATTGGAAGCAAATATGGAAGACAACCTCAATTTTACACCAATACAAGCAATGGGAGCTGGTGGTATCTATATCCGAGAAGAAATAGAGAAGAGTCAAAGACAAATAATATTTGGTAGTGAACGCAGAACAGTTAATAACATAATTGCTCGAAAAATAGTTGGTGCAGAAACAGACAACCAACGTTAAATATGTTTAATCCAGAAGAAATGAAAGAACTAGCCAGAACCACCCTTCAGTATTTACTGATATTGGTATGGTTACCAGTGGTTTAATTGGAGTGTATGTTATTTTCAGAATTATTAAATATGTTTTAACGGTAATGTTAAATGGATGGCAGCTTTATAATGCTTTTGGATGTAGTGTTAAAGTTGTTGCTGGTTTATGGAGTACTTTAGTCTTATGGATCATGCATCAACCTCGTCCCCAATCAGAGACGGTAGCTACGACAGAAAATAATGAAGAAGTGGTGATCCCTATACCATCTCTTCCGGTAGAATCGAATACACCAGGGCAAGTTAGTGACAATAAAATGGTTAATGGTCATGAAATTGATCCAATGGTACCTCACTGGACTCAGCTGTAATTTGAATGATTGAAGGGTAATGGAATAACACATTGAAATTTGAAAAAAAAAATTTGATATAGAATATTGTAAGCTTAGGTAAGCTGAAGCATTGTGAGTAATGGTAAATAACGTTGTAACAATGAAAATTTAGTAAAATGTTGAGTATATATGCTTCAGGTTACTATTATTTTAACAAATTAGTTAGACTTAAGAGTAGGTATTGTTGGAAAAGGAATGAGTACTAATTGTAGTACTCCTTCTTTTTTTAAGGGGAGGATAATGTAACAACCTGGATTTCCAGCACGGTATATGAACAGTTTGGATTGCCAGTACGGTATATTAGACCTCCTTGGATACTGTATATTTATACAATTAATGGAAATATTGAAACTAATGATAAAAACCCATTTGCAACAAAGTTGCAGCTTCTAAAGATGAGTGTTGTATATTTGTTTAACAAATTCAAAATATCGAAAATGGTAAATAGAACACTCTAGATGAAATTGCAACTTTGTAACAGTTTATGATTGATGTACTTGAATTAGCAACGCCCATATTCATTATGTCAGAATTAATGTAATTGGTAATTTGAATCAGAATCTGGTATGGGGGATCCCAAAATTTACGGTGAGGGTAGTTATGGGGATTGGCCTATAAAAAGGGAAAACTTGGTATCAGCAGCAATTAATTAGAATCAAGCAGTTAAGAATGAACAAGAAAAAGTCAATTAATTAAAGAAATAAGAAGTGAAGTCAATTCTTTCATTAACACCAAGAAGTAAGAGAATTAATTCAGTTAGAACAAGTGGAGAAAGTAAATTAGTAAAGAATAAAGAAGTAAATCAAGCAATTAATTAAGAAATAAGAAGTAAAGTCGATTAAATAAGAATAAGAAGTAAAGTCAAATTAATCGAGAATAAGAAATCAATGTTAGCTAGAAGAAGTTAGTAAAGTCAAAATAAAGTTAAATTGTGTTATTTTGGTGATTATTGAAATTAAAGTGGATTCCGAATTAGAAGAATCATATAAACACATCATATAAAAATTAAGTTGAACAATTAAATTTAAGCTTGAAAGAAAAGTGACCGAGCCCAAGCCCCGTCATTACCCGCTACCTAGTGAACTTCGAGAATCATAGGGACCAGTTTAATCGCATTCGAATGGCCCATAACTTACTTGATCTAAAACTATTGAAATCACTTGTACACACTTGTAATGAATTAACTGTATACCGTGTCCGCCCCACAATTTATATTTATATCCCCCTTTTAGCGAATTTTTTTTTTTTTAAAATTAGCTTAAGACGAGATCCTTATTTGTCTAATAAATGGAAAAATCGAAAATAGTAAATAAAACACTCTAGATGAAATTGCAACTTTGTGACAATTTTTAAGCGAAATAATTCAATTAGCAACGCCCATATTCGTGATGTCAGAATTAATGTAATTGGTCATTTGAATCAGAATCTGGTATGGGGGATCCCAAAATTTAGGGTGAGGGTAGTTACGAGAATTGGCCTATAAAAATAGAAAACTTGGTCTCCACAGCAATTAATTAATCAGTATAAAAACTAAAAGAATTAATCGAGCAGTTAAAAGTGAATAAGAAATAAAGTCAATTGAGAATAAGTTAAAAAAATCAATAAGTTAACTAAAAGAAGTTAATTAAGTTATAAATAAAAGTTAAAGTTTAATTGTGGAATTTTGCTGAAGTTTGAAATTCAGAAAATAAAAAGAGTTAAGAGTTGAAGAATTAAAAAGAAAAGAGAATAAAAGAAATTGCTGAGAGACCAAGCCTCGTCATTACCCCCTACCTGGTGAACAATCGTGGAGAAAAGTTAAGTACCAGTTTATCTGTATTCAAATTTTCAACAAATTACTTGATGTTAAATTTGTTAGAATCACTTGTATACACTTGTGATGATTAATTGTATACCGTGTCCGCCCCGTAAATGAATAATTAATATAACTAGTATCAATTTCCCTTTTGTTTAATATTTGTAATTCATTATTATTGATATTATATTGTTAAATTTTAAATTTTGTTTAAATTTAAAAAGGGTTGTCTGTTACCCTACCTTTAACCCCTTATCTTAACAGACTGGTGGCAGCGTTTTACCCTCTTGAACCCCGTGTGGTTACATTACACATATTGATAACTACAGTAAAGCTCCACTAATCCGGACCTCCATTAATCCGGATGTTCCCGTAATCCGGACAAAATTAAAAATTGTAAGTTCAACATTATGTATCTTGTAATCCGGATTGACCGCAGACACAGATCCACTACTCCGGATCGTAGGTCGTGTGTTTTCGTTAAACACAATCAAGTTTCGGTTAAGTACGATACATAAACAGGGCAATCCCCGAATCAGTTTGAAACGAGGTTTCAATCAACATGGCCGCGAAAAGAGCCCACAAAACGCTAACAATCAACGAAAAACAAGAAATATTACAAAAGCTGAATAGTGGTGTCAGTGGAAAAGTGCTGGCAGAAAAATATGGCGTGGGAACATCCACAATTTCTGACATTAAAAAGATTAAGGAAAAAATTACCAGGTACGAAATTTTTTTCATTAGCTGCTAATTAATTTATTATTGATGTGTTTTTGTATTTCCGCAGTTATATTGCAAGTTGTGTCTCAGTACCAACACGTAGAAAAATTATCCGAAAACCAGAATATCCAGAAATGGAAAACGAATTATACAAATGGTTTCTGTTACAACGAGAAAGACATGCGACGATTTCAGCAAATATTTTATGCGAAAAGGCCGTCCAAATTTATTCCAAATATTATAATGACAACAAATTTACTGCTAGCAAAGGATGGCTACATATATATTTCTAAATTTATGTAGCCATCCTTTGCTAGCAGTAAATTTGTTATATATATATATATATATATATATATATATATATATATATATATATATATATATATATATATATATATATATATATATATATATATATATATATATATATATATATATATATATATATATATATATATATATATATATATATATATATATATATATATATTGAATACAATGTATTAATTAATAAATAATACAAATTATTTATTATTAATAATATTTTAAGGAATTAGTAACTATATACAAGGTATTATTCACCGAGATTCACGGTTGACCTTGTATAACAGTATACTTTTTTTAAATATTAAGTTAAAGATCACACATTTTCTTCTGGTTTGCTCTGAATTAATTTTAAAGACAACACGCTCTTTCGCTTGGCGCTTTAACATTTTCCATGCAATCTTAATATTTTTAATTTTTTTATTTCACCATAGATTTGAAATAGAAAGCCCAGTGTACCCTACTTTATTAATTAAATACCTACGTGTCCAAGATATCACTAACCAATTTTTTTCGCTCCAACTTTTCTGGTTTTCTCTGTTGAACTTGATGGTCGAAAAGGTAGATTAAAGATTGGAATAGCTTTTTCTATTATGTCAAGAACACTTTGACGGCTTGCGGAGACTAAGTTTTGAGCCAATATTGTAATATCCTGCATTAAAAATTTATGAGGATCATTATCAGGCATTTTATCACGGATCAGTAGCAAAGCATCACGCTGGGTTAATCTGACAGTTCCATCTGGTGCATTCCTCATAAGATTATGCCAGTCTCCTCTCATAGCTCTTAATTGGGCATCACTTAACACAGTAGGATTTTGATTTTGCCCTTGGGCTTGAGCAACTCCTTGTGGGTTAGGAGCTCCTGCTCCAGCAGCACCTCCTACAGCACCTGCCGCAGCTTGAGCATTGTTATTAATCGGGATGATGTAAAAAGAATCATCCAATACTACTACTTTGTCATTTGCATGTAAGGACTTCACCTTTGTGATTATGGACAATTCATTTTGCACTTCTGTACTTCCAGATTGATAAATGACATTAGCAATTTCAGATAGATTATTGCGCGTATGTCTGGCGCGACTGTCTGGTTGACCTTTGTATTGCCTATTTGCAATGCCAGATGTTGTGCTTTTCTCAAACATCACGCAGGCTCCTAAAAATGCCAGGTCAGGATATTCTGCCATAGTTATAGGTGGTGATTTTATGGTACAAAAACGGTCATAAGCAACATGACACACTAATGTAGCCCAAGCTATTAATTGGTCTTTCCCTATATAATCCATGATTGTTTCATAAGGAGCTGATGGATATTTCATTATCATTTCAGCTACTTGGATAGCTGTTGTTATATTTGCAGTGAAAAAAACCCGATTATCGAACTACAGGATATAATTTCGACGCTGCTATTATAAAATGATCGTAGATGATTTTCGTTTGTGAATTTCGACATAAATATAAATGTCGCCAAATACCCGTCATAATCCAAATTTTTCTTAAAACCAGAGCCGCAACAACACAACTCTGCCGGCTGGTGCGGTAAAAGATTTTGCCGCACCCTTTACCCTTTAAATTTTTAAAAAATTTTCTGAAGGATTATTTTAGAGCCCCTGTCAATTTGGGGCCTGATGCGAAAGCACCGCCCGCACGTAAAAATCGGTGGTCCGGATACGGTGGTTGTAATTGATGAGGCGAAAATCTAAACTAAAATCGCGTAATAGACGGTGTTTGGGTTTTCGACAAAGTCGAAAGTCGAATAAATCGTTATTTGTTCTTTGTTTTTTTGTCGCGGTTCCACATCGAACGGAAGAAAGATTAGTTTGGGTTTCTCATGAAAATATATTACCCAGAACCAAAATTTAAAATGATTGTCAGTAATCATAACGGAATTTAAGCAATGACGGATTTTGATAATTTCACCGTAAATCATTCAGAGAATTTTGTTTATCTAGTTATGTGCACATATGCAAAATATTGAGAGAATGGAGCGATTTAAAGGGCGTGGTACTACGTGCGGGCGGTGCTTTCGCATCAGGCCCCAAATTGACAGGGGCTCTAAAATAATCCTTCAGAAAATTTTTTAAAAATTTAAAGGGTAAAGGGTGCGGCAAAATCTTTTACCGCACCAGCCGGCAGAGTTGTGTTGTTGCGGCTCTGGTTTTAAGAAAAATTTGGATTATGACGGGTATTTGGCGACATTTATATTTATGTCGAAATTCACAAACGAAAATCATCTACGATCATTTTATAATAGCAGCGTCGAAATTATATCCTGTAGTTCGATAATCGGGTTTTTTTCACTGCAAATATAACAACAGCTATCCAAGTAGCTGAAATGATAATGAAATATCCATCAGCTCCTTATGAAGAAACAATCATGGATTATATAGGGAAAGACCAATTAATAGCTTGGGCTACATTAGTGTGTCATGTTGCTTATGACCGTTTTTGTACCATAAAATCACCACCTATAACTATGGCAGAATATCCTGACCTGGCATTTTTAGGAGCCTGCGTGATGTTTGAGAAAAGCACAACATCTGGCATTGCAAATAGGCAATACAAAGGTCAACCAGACAGTCGCGCCAGACATACGCGCAATAATCTATCTGAAATTGCTAATGTCATTTATCAATCTGGAAGTACAGAAGTGCAAAATGAATTGTCCATAATCACAAAGGTGAAGTCCTTACATGCAAATGACAAAGTAGTAGTATTGGATGATTCTTTTTACATCATCCCGATTAATAACAATGCTCAAGCTGCGGCAAGTGCTGTAGGAGGTGCTGCTGGAGCAGGAGCTCCTAACCCACAAGGAGTTGCTCAAGCCCAAGGGCAAAATCAAAATCCTACTGTGTTAAGTGATGCCCAATTAAGAGCTATGAGAGGAGACTGGCATAATCTTATGAGGAATGCACCAGATGGAACTGTCAGATTAACCCAGCGTGATGCTTTGCTACTGATCCGTGATAAAATGCCTGATAATGATCCTCATAAATTTTTAATGCAGGATATTACAATATTGGCTCAAAACTTAGTCTCCGCAAGCCGTCAAAGTGTTCTTGACATAATAGAAGAAGCTATTCCAATCTTTAATCTACCTTTTCGACCATCAAGTTCAACAGAGAAAACCAGAAAAGTTGGAGCGAAAAAAATTGGTTAGTGATATCTTGGACACGTAGGTATTTAATTAATAAAGTAGGGTACACTGGGCTTTCTATTTCAAATCTATGGTGAAATAAAAAAATTAAAAATATTAAGATTGCATGGAAAATGTTAAAGCGCCAAGCGAAAGAGCGTGTTGTCTTTAAAATTAATTCAGAGCAAACCAGAAGAAAATGTGTGATCTTTAACTTAATATTTAAAAAAAGTAGCCTGAGCGATTTGAAATGAAATGGGGTAGGTTATTATTTAATTGCATGTGTCTTAGGTGTTTGCAAGATAGCTCAATTGCTGGTGATGGTATTGCTTCGACTTCGAATCATGATTGGAATACTAATGATTTTGAAGTGCCTAGTAATAAAATTAATACAGGGTATCTATTTTTATCTATAACATATGCAATTTTTTGGTATATAAATATTTTATTTTAGAGTACAAACTGATGTTTCTGGAGACCTAGAAGAGCGTGTGTCGCAATTAGAAAGCCATGTGAAATTCCTTACTGAAAAGCTATCTGCCGCTGAGAAGCTTTTTTCTAAAGAACAGATTGATAAGTTATCAAAAAATAAAAGAATACGGTGGGGACTATAGCAGATGTTTCGAAAGCAATTGTGTTACATTCTGCAGGACCTAGAGCGTATAAACTAATGCTGAAGAAGGGGTACCCTTTTCCAGCTGTATCAACTTTGAGGTCGTGGCTGAAAAAAATTAAAATTAAACCAGGAATTTTAAGAAACGTTTTCAAAATTGTTGAATATTCCGAATTTAACGACATGGACAGGATTTGTACTATTTTATTCGACGAGATGAAAGTTAGAGAGGAATATATATATATATATATATATATATATATATATATATATATATATATATATATATATATATATATGATCGTGCAGAAGATGAAATTTAAAACCCTATTATTCATATGTGCAGGTTGTAATGATAACTGGTTTGTGCAAGTCTTGGAAGCAGCCCGTTTATTTTAATTATAACACACAAATAACGAAAGCTATTTTATTTGAAATTACAAAATTTGTGGAATGTGCAGGTACATTATAAAATAAGTATTTTAACAAATCTTTTAGATTGAAAAAATTTCAGGTTTCCACGTTGTTGCTGTTAATAGTGATCTTGGTGGTGGTAATAGTAGAGGACTGCATAAGGAGTTAGAAATAAGTTACGAAAGGCCTTACTTTACAAATCCAGTAAACGGAGAAAAAATTCATGTGTTTGCAGATGTTCCACATCTAATGAAGCTGATTCGCAACAATTTTGTTGATAATGAAAAGGAAATTAATAAAAATATCTTAGAAACAGTGATAGATGCCACAAGTGGTTCTGATTTGAGTATTTCCTATAAAGTGACAAAAGAAATGCTGAATGTTAGCGGTGCTCAAAGGCAGAGAGTAAAATATGCCACAAAGGTATTTGCACACACAACTTCCAAGGCCATTAGCAGATGTGGAAGTCTGGGGCATCTTCCTGCAAATGCGAACTGGGTTGAGTGCTCTGATTATTTTAAACTAGTAAGCATATTCTTATATTGAACGTCTTATGTTTTTATTTATATTTTTAATTGTAGGCCAATGATTGGTTTGATGTTTTTAATAGCAGTGTCCCATCTTGTGATATAAGAGCAAGAAATAAAGCCTACGGGTTATCTATTGAAGACCAAAATAAAATTTTGGATGAAATGTCAGAAGTTACTCTAAAAATGAGAGTAAAAGGAAAAAATTCCTGTTACCCTTTCAGAGGGGTGAGCATTCGCATTTTGGATTACTCATTAACTAAACACTAAATCTTTAAAATTCCGTGCATTCGGGTACTACTCAATGTCCTGTTTGTAATTTATTTATTATTGGCGCAGACATATAATCTTAAAATGCACTTATAAAGTAAACATGGAATGTAAATTTATAATTTTATTATTTTTATTTTTGATATTTACATTTAAAGATCGCGCGCACATTATGCCTGTATGGACCAGCACAGCCCGGACCAGTAGATGTGTAAACTAATGGTTATCATATTATTAAGTGCTGGTCACGGTTCGTGTAGTGAATTAACAATCCACGATAAGTCTCTTTATATAATAAATTAAGAGCTAGACGGGGGGGCTCCTCTCAAGCCGTAACAAAATCATCATTTTTTGTGGCGATCTTGTGTAAGCGAGATAAAAAACTGCGCTGTACTGGTAACTTAACTACCTACCACGAGAGAGCTTAACGGTGAAGTGATTTAGATTTGATGTTAAACGATTGTGCTAATTAAATTAAAAAATACTATAATTATAGCAATTAAGTGGTGAAGATACTAATCAAATTATTTCTGAATTAGTTACTACATATATCAGGATTAGTCATCCGTAAGTCAACTACACTCATATTGATAAGTTATAAAAATCTAAATATTAAACTGAATTCCATACTAAGAAATAGTGAAAAAGCAAAATTTTCAGAGAATAGAGCGGACCGATTTGGTAATCAGTTAAAATTGAACACTTAAGTTAATTATCGTGGCTGCTATAATTTCCACGGATCAGGGAGTATTTTAGACAAGGTTGATGAGGAAGCAAAAGAAATGATTAAGAAAGAATATCCTAACAGGTTTCATTCAGATAATACGGAAATTATGGTTGAAATCCATGTAGTAAAGGCGCGAAAAGGAGATACTTAAGAAACCAATAATGAAAGGTAAAGCGGTACCTTATGACAACAGGAAAATGGAATTGAGCTTAAGACATGACATGGTCTGTGTACTACTATGCAATTTGGAAAGTAACCCAATCGAATAAAACCTAAGAGCCATAGTAAAAAGTTACAAAAGGAAGCAAGATCCCGATATTGATGAAGTCGATAGATCAGTTCAATACAAGAAATTTGCTACAGATTTAGAAGGAAGACCAACATCAGAAAAAAGGCAAATTGAACCTACTCCTGGGCCAAGTACCGCCAAAGAATAAAGCAGTATCAACTCTGAGCCATTCTGAAGATCCTGAAAATATAGAGGACAAGTACAGATTCTGGCTATTAAAAGGTTTATCGACAATAAGTCAGCTTCAATCAAGAGCTGCTAGAGAGTGGGGGTGTAATGTGCCTGATTTCCAATGGGATATAATTGACCGTAAATGGTGCAAATTTATAGAGGTGAGAGGCAATAAACAGCTTCGAGGAAAGAAGAATTAATATACCGAATAACTTTTCACTCTTCCTTATAAATCCCAACAAGTAATGTGAACTATACATCCTGCTGATTTTATTAGAAAAACGTTTCCCACAGTCATCAAAAAATAGTAACTTGTGGGAACTGCAACCTAATCATTTTTGTAATTCTTGTTGTCTGTATTCTGTATGTAACAAACACACTCTATGACTAGAGTCGATACTTAGTTTTTTGCAAATAAAAATTTTTTAAAAACATAATTTCAATTTTTGAAATTAAAAGTTACACATACTGGAATTGTATTTCTACTATACTATATCGATCTCTGTCTAATATTTGTTCAACACAAACATTTTACGCAATGCAAGAAAGAGACAAAATAGTACCACTAATATCTCTATCTCTATTGTTGTATGTTTCAAGAGAAAAATATGATGGGGAAAATGGAATAGATCCATAATTTTCATCGCCTAATTTTTTTCATGCCCCCCCCCCTCTTGCCCCATGATTCAGTCGAGAGTCTACCGATAGATTTTTTACAAACCGAATGAATCTCACAACAATAACGATCGCGACACAAACATGCTTGATTAAAAAAATTACCTACAAAGTGCAATTTTAAGTTGATTCTGGTAAAAACTAAAAAAAAAGACGAATACGGTCCTTGTAAATGAAAGAAGAATTTGGTAATTGTTTATTTTGGCTTTTGGCAATTACAGGTAGCAACCTGTATGTGAGTAATAGAATCCATTTATTTCTCGCTGCGCATAATTAGAAATTTTAAGTATTTTGATTATAAAGCCCTTACAAGAGTCCTGACCAATCACGGCATTCTTAAAAAGCAAATTTAAATTGTGATTTTAATTTGTGCGATTTTTGTTCTTAAAACATCGCGCGTCAATATTTCGACGTAATAAGGGAAAACGATTTTCGGCGAACCGTTAAATTTTCTCGCGGCCCATAAAGCAATCGTTTGTCACGTTAATTGTCAGACTTGTAAATTCGATAATTAACATTTTTTTTCCGATGTGAAAAATCTTATCACGACCCCATACAAGCCGCCGCTGTCGTAGAAAATGTGCGTTTAATGTCATTTTTAACAAAGTTGCACCTGAAATTTTTCTAATTATTTTGTATTATCAAAGATTTTTCTTCCAGAAGGAAGTCAACGAGCGAATAAATGAAGAAGAAAACAATAAAAAAAATGGAGAAAAAGAAATAATAATGCAAGGTGACCCGAAGGTAGCGGTAGAAACAACCAAAAAAGTGGCAGTGGTGCTGCGCTCGTTGTAATTCCGCTATCACCGTGCATCAGCACATAAATATTACGAACAATTATGGCGGCGTAAGTTTCAGTAATTTCCTTATTTCTTATTATTTGTTTTTTTGTTTTATTTATCTTGAAAAAATTTTTATTTTATGATTAGTCGACCGCATATTTTTAAGTACCTTATTAATTATTTCAGGTGGAACAGATTATAATAAATCAAATCACAAAAACAAATAACAGGAACGGAAGGGGCAGGAGGGGAAGGGATCGTGGGAGAGGCCGCGGGCGAGGAGGGGTGTGAATGAATTTCAGTATTTTTTTGATAATCAAATATGTAATTAAAAATTAATAAATAAAATTATATACTATCCATATTGTCACTATTTTCAATTATTTTTTTTAATAACAAAGAGAAGAATAACTTATAAAAAGAAAAGTTTTTATTATTATTTTTACGTACCTTAAAAATTCTTTATCTCCTGGCGTTTTATTTAACACGCGTATTGAGTATAATTAACCGCGTATTGAATTTATAAAAGTTAAAGAGGCAACGATCGACGATTGATGTAATTTCAATCGGAAAATTATCGTGTGGACTACTGGCTACAAAACGGAGCGGGCTAAAATCGGTGGTCCGGATACGGTGGTTGTAATTGATGAGGCGAAAATCTAAACTAAAATCGCGTAATAGACGGTGTTTGGGTTTTCGACAAAGTCGAAAGTCGAATAAATCGTTATTTGTTCTTTGTTTTTTTGTCGCGGTTCCACATCGAACGGAAGAAAGATTAGTTTGGGTTTCTCATGAAAATATATTACCCAGAACCAAAATTTAAAATGATTGTCAGTGTAATCATAACGGAATTTAAGCAATGACGGATTTTGATAATTTCACCGTAAATCATTCAGAGAATTTTGTTTATCTAGTTATGTGCACATATGCAAAATATTGAGAGAATGGAGCGATTTAAAGGGCGTGGTACTACGTGCGGGCGGTGCTTTCGCATCAGGCCCCAAATTGACAGGGGCTCTAAAATAATCCTTCAGAAAATTTTTTAAAAATTTAAAGGGTAAAGGGTGCGGCAAAATCTTTTACCGCACCAGCCGGCAGAGTTGTGTTGTTGCGGCTCTGGTTTTAAGAAAAATTTGGATTATGACGGGTATTTGGCGACATTTTATATTTATGTCGAAATTCACAAACGAAAATCATCTACGATCATTTTATAATAGCAGCGTCGAAATTATATCCTGTAGTTCGATAATTAATATTTCAGAATCGGGTTTTTTTCAGTGTCAAAAATCATATTATAATTAAAAAAAAAACCGCCCTCGTAGAAAATGCGCGTTTAAGTTGGCATGATTTACGAATACGTTTTTTCGGATCCCATTCGTCGGTTAATAAAATTCTTGATCTCATTAGGTTTAAGACGGAGTCGCGTATTGAATATTTAGAAAAAGAATTGAAATTAGGTCGGCCAACAGTCGTCGATTGGTGCAATTTCATTCGGGAAGTATTTATTTCGTGAGCGTTAGAACAGAGCGGTAATATCGGTGGTCCGGGTACAGTGGTCGAAATTGATGAGGAGAAAATCGAGAAAAGAAAATATAATCACGGTCGCATAATAGACTGTGTTTGAGTTTGTCGGGGGGGGGGGGGGGGTCGAAAGGGGGAATAAATCGATTTTTTTTTGTCGCGGTTCCAGATCGAACGGAAGAAACGTTAGTTCGGGTTATTCGTGAAAATGGATTACCGGGAACCGAATTCATAGTGACTGTTGGCGGTCGTATGGGAATTTAAGCAATCACGGATTTGATCACTTCACGGTAAATCATTCGCAGAATTTTGTTGATCGGGTTACGGGCGCACATACGCAAAATATTGAAAGAAAATGGAGAGACTCAAGGGCCGCTGTACCACTTTTTCGGAGAAAATTAGATCATTATGATGGGTATTTGGCGGAATTTATGTTTATGTCGACATTCACAAACGAGAATGATCGATTTAATCATTTTTTATTTTAATAGTAGCATTAAAGTTATATGCAGGCCAGAGAAAAACGAAAAAAATCAATGTTAGGAAGGTCTCTGAGTCATTTTTAGTCGTTCTGCGTGTTTAGCTCATTTTTGAAAATTGCGACATTGTCCAAAACGATCGTTTTTTTGATCAACTTTGAAATGAGCTACGAGGTTCTAATTTTGCTAAAATGTTCCCTAGGGACTCTTCTACAAATCCTCAAAATATTTTTCGATTCGCTCGTCGACTAATAGGGAGTTTCTTAGAACTCTCCATACTGAGAGCAAACACCCTGTATATTTGATTTTTCATTTAAATTGAAGGGAAAACAGAAGTGAACTTGATCAAAGTCACGGCGAATTTTTAGAAAATATCTTCATTCTAATTAGTTAAAGAAAAATATTAAAATAAGTTCAAGGTTGCTAGAAAGAACCGTATCAGAAAAATCCAAGGAATTTTTTCTATCCGATTTGCAGCAGTAGAAGCAGGAATTGACATTCTTAACAGTTTATTTGAATCCTAAGATGGCTGCAAGTAAGTTCTCAAGTAAGTTTTCACTCGGGTCCCTGTATGGGAAAGTAAAAGTGAAACATGTCTAAAGAAATGAAAATATGCGTAATCCGTAAACAATAAAATCCAAGCCACGTCACTTGATTTTAATCTATTCAATGTCAAGTTTTTTTTATTAAAAAAACACCCACTTACGGTGATAAATAACACTTGTTTCCATTGCGATAAAAATAGTAAAAAGGTTTTTGACCTCACCATTCATAAGAATATCCGCAAAATTGATCTTCAATTTTCCGATAGAGCAGAATAGGCTGAGAAATGCCCTGCGGTTTGTCTATAAACGGCAATCCGCTAGTCACAAAATCCTACCTCTCACGTCCGCGTTGTGGCCCCTGGGCAATGCATATAATCGGGGGATGAAGGGCGATTGACGGCGCCCTAAAACGGTCAATTTTCGGCTAAGGGTGGCAAACCCTGACAGAAAAATGCCAAAAGAACAAACCGTAAACCGCCCGCGGGGTGCAACGACGCTAAGGTGGGCTGGGAAAAACCAGCTTGCCGAATGTAGTACTGGCGGGGGGCACGGGGATCGCCTGGATTAAGTGGATGAGGTACCACTCTAAAAACCTCCCCAATCTTGAGGTGAGATGCGCGCCGATGAGATGCATGGCCGGTGACTAGCGACCAACCTAGGGGCACGTGGCGCACCCCGTTGTATTAATTAATGCCTTCCGCATGTGGTGACCGTTATTTCCCCCATACTCGTTAGGATACCAGTAATGCAAAGAATAACACGCCAAGTGAAAAAACCACACTTCCACAACCCAAAAGGCTGTCTGGGGCTCCTAGCTTAAGAAGCAACGGGCAGCTCAAGCCGTAAAGGACAAGGAAGAGTGTAAAAAGTTGTTCAGTGATATTGCCAACAGTTTTCATACTAACTATCACAAATTTGGGTTTAAGATGAAGATTAATGAGACTTATTTTTCATCGGAATATATTGGATTCGGAAAACTTTACTTAAATTAATCAAGATTTTGTACTTAAACTTTGAAAAAGGTCCCAAAAACTCACGGTCTAATGGGGGATTACCCATTAGAATATATTAAAGGAGTAATGAGTGAGACACTTTCCACAATGTCATATAGTGTAAACCATCGTTACTTGTATTTAATTGGATTCATTCAAGTTCTAGAGTATCTATTGTTCAATGATGATTGTGTGAACATGTCTGATCGAGAACTCTTACTCCTTTTATTATGGCCAAGCAATTTTGGTGGGCTTCCTAACCTTCCATATATTCGATGTTTATACAAAGGCGACAGCGATGTTGAAACAATATGGCTATCGTTATTAATATTTTTCAATAAGGGTTATCCCGAAATAGAACCTTAAACGAATTTATGGTTTAATTATATTGTCAAGAACAAGGATTTCCAGGGGTTAGCCCTAAATCCTTATTCAATTCCGAAGGATTAACCTAAATTAAGAATTTCATAAGAAGAAAGCTACCTGTAATCTGCAAAAATGATTTATTTCTAAAAGTTTTAGAGCTGATCCAATGAAAGTTTACAAGTACATAAAGGCTCTTTTCGCCGGAACAGGGATGGGCTGAAAGGACCTGAAAGGAAAAACCTGTTTGGGCGAGGGGGAGTCCAGGCCCAAGCAAAAACACCAAAGGAGAAGGGGGGCAAAAGCGGACCCGCTCCGATGGCAGCACGCCACAAGAGGTGCGGCAAAAAACTCTTTAAAATTGTTAGTCAATACTAATAAATTTCTAGAAATCTTTAAAAACAAACAATTAACCGATGTGAACTTAGTTTGTGGTGGTGCAGATGATTTGAAAATCTGAGAAAGTTAATACGCGCTGAATATTTGGATACGATAAGCGTTGAAAATGATGCTTATCACTCTATTTTTCAGAATGATGTTAACGAAGGCACAATTATAAGGTTGCTGGCATGGCTTCAGCTGAAATGTGATTGACAAAACCTACATTCATTATCCTTGGCGTTACTGCTAAGGAATTTATAGACACTGTAACATGTAAAAATTACATGTTATCAATTTATGTTTCCAGCGCTATATTTAGCAATATTTCAGAGTCAATTGTCCCTTCCTGTTTTGTCTTGTCGTATCAAATTCCGGTTTTGACTATTCCGCGCTAATTAACCCTTGCGCAGGTCAAGACTGGGGTGGTGTGATTTTCGTGCAGGTAATTTCGTTCTTTCTTTTCGGTGTGTGATCTGAAACCGCAAGCACGGATTTGTTCGACACAGTTTTCTTCAGTTTTCTTCAAGTTTCAATTATCGTTAATTATCGTTCCGATTAATTTGCCATCCAGTGCTAATTTTTCTTCTTTTCGTAGTATTTTCTACAGAAATTCATTTCGAGAGAATATTTCCGCATTATTTCGATTTTCAGGCTTTTTTTTCAATCGTTGTTAAACAACCACGCCTCGTGCAGATTTTCTTCGTTCGTTTATCAACCGATTGAGGTGAAAACCCTTTATTTAATTAAAGGTGAGAACTAAGCATCGATTTAATTAGGAGGATTCTAATTATTTTCGTATGTTTAGGGTTTTTCTTTTCAGTAGTTTTTCTTTATGGTTTTTCGTATTGTTGCGATTTTTCGTTTGAGTATTAAGATTATCGCAAGAATTATCGTAATTGGATTCTCTGGTAATTACCGCCCTGTTTTACCGTCTACCGGAAGTCCATTATCACATTTGGTTAGAATTTTCGCATGGTTGATCATCACCAGATTCAAATCCACTTGAATCATTCTGGTTTATAGTCAACTTTATCGTTTAAGAGTACTAAAATAGTACACAATCTCGTGGTTTTATACTGGGTGCTTGTCCCGAATTTCCTGCCACTGAAGGATAGGGTGTATCCAGCATATTCCCGTTATCGCTGCTTATCTTCGACGCCATTTTGTTCCATGCTTCTGGAGTCAACTCAGCCGCCATCTTGAGAACATCTAAAGATAAGTCAAAGTTTTTTGATTTTTGTGTAATAATCGTGAACCACGTATCGATCTGTAGCACAATTAGTGTTCACGATTGTAACACAGCTTATTTTGTATTTTTCGCAATTAAATCAAGTATTCCTGCCATATTATACTTGATTTTGCAATTTTCGTTACTGTCTTGCTTGACTACGTCAGGTCAATTTTAAATTATTGTACAATAACAGATCGATCTAAATGATCGGTAATTTTTTTTTACATTTATCAACACCTGTTAGAATTGTATAACAGATAATTCGATTTATTATAATTTAACTGTTAATTAGACGCTAACACGTCATAACATCGACTCGTGGTGAATTATCACGATTATTCTACCACAGCCACCACGACTAATAACTTCGAACGATTCGTATTCAGATCTGAAACGCGTTCCAGTCCCCCTGTATAACGTTTTATTAATTAACTACAGATTAAGGACTATTTCACTTATTGTTAGTATTGTTATCTGTTACCAATCTGAATTACCGACCATCGGTTATTTGTATGTATTCAGAATTATTGTTATCTTATTATCAACAGAATAAATATTGAGTTTTCTTTTGAAAATTGTGAATGCTTTCCCCACTCACACGCAAATAGAGACAACATTCAGGACAGTTCCGTAACTCTGTCACAAAGTTACGTGGCGCCCATCAGGTCATTTCTTTTCAGTTTTGCTTGCAGTAATTGTTGGTAAGTCGCTCACGAGTCACTCGCACCAATCCGAACCCCGACTGCTCCGGAAAACCTAACTGAGTGCCGCGCCTATATGTGACCCAAAACCCGACCTCTCCGGATTTCCTATTTTTGGTTACATAAAAATGGCGCCCAACGTGGGGCCGGCTCGAGTGAGTGCAGACTTAGAATCATTTTGAGATTAAGAAATATTTTGCGTGTGTGTGGAAAGTATCAGAAAACTCCATTATTAACGACGTTTAGATAGATTAGTTTCGAATTAATTAGTAAATCATGGACTTATCGTTTCAAGTCATACATTTGCTAATTAAAGAATTAGAGTATGAGCTTCGCATTAGAGGCGTAGTAACTGACCGAAGTCAAGACGAAAAACGAAAAATTTTAAATCGTCTTTTACAAAAAGAACGGCAATCCGGTGCCGATGTACTCAAGTTGGTTGACCCTGATTATGATTTCGATTCAGAAAAAGCAGCTATCACTAGTACGTTCGAGTCAATTAAAACTTTGATCAGTGAATTTGAGGGACCGACTTCAGATTCTTTATTTAGACGTATCAGGTCGCGATTAGTTCATGTCACGAATAGGGTTATGAGAATTAAATTATCAGATCCAGTCAATGAAGAATGTCTCAAATATCGTAATGAGGCTTACGCCACTTGTATTGAGTTGGAGGCAGATCTCTATTCACGAGTTCGTGAGTTAGAGACCGTAATACCGAATCAGTCGTCTACCGAAATTCCTAGACGTGAAAGTCTACCAGTTCAAAACGCTCACAGTGTCTGTATGCAGTCACATCCTTTTCAATATACTCCTGTCTACAAGTTAGGTGTGTCGTTCGATGGAAACTCTTCCAATTTACTCTCTTTCTTAGAACGTGTTACCGAAATGGCACAAGCCCGTCACATCGACAAAACTGCTCTTTTCGAATCTGCCAGTGATTTATTCACAGGTAAAGCTGTTTATTGGTTTCGTCTCGTCAGATCTCAAGTCTCAGATTGGGATTCTTTAGTAAATAGACTTAAGAATGATTTCTTACGAGCCGATTTCGATGAAGGAATTTGGACACAAATTAAGTCTCGCAAACAGGCTAGGAATGAGACTGCCATTCTTTTCATTTCGTACATGGAAAATCTTTTCAGTCGATTGTCTCACCCTCCTGCCGAGGTAACAAAAATCAAATATATTAAGTCAGGTTTAAATTATGGCTATCAATGTCAATTAGCCCTCCAAAATATCGAGTCCGTATCAGAACTGCATCGTTTGTGTAAAAGAATTGAGGATGCTAATATCCTTAACAATATCAAATTACCTAGGACCACTTCCGTTTCTAGTATCCAGTCCAATGTCGTCAACGACAATGTTTCTGTCTCCAGTCGAGACTCATCTACTCCTACTTGTACCTGTTCTATTTCCAGTCCTTCCACAAAGGTGAGTAAGAAAAGTTCTAAGAAGTCTAGTAAAAAAGTCACGTCTCCTAATGTAGAACCGAGTCCCAGCTCGTGCAGCATCGGAGAATCTCGAGCTTCTACCGGCACACAGCTTACGCCACCAATTAAGAAAGTTACTATCCAGAGTAAAGATAAAGGGTTGAAATGTTGGAAATGTAACGGCTCCAATCATTTTTATAGGAACTGCAAATCCAATATCGAAAAGATGTTTTGCTTTAAGTGTGGTACCCCGGATGTTACCACAAGAACCTGCCCTAATTGTCAGGGAAACGAATAAGGGAGGTGTGAAACTCTGGCTCTCGTCACTCTCCCAGTCATACCGTTAATTCTCGTAGGCCAGAACCCCAATTCAATTTTAGTCAAGCTAGTAAAACCAATTCTCGGAATTGTAAGTACTTCCATAATTCGCGTGTCACTAATTATCCGATTTCGCCGTCTTTCGTGTACAAAAGTAAAGATAACCGTCCTTATATCGAGATAGATATCCTTGGTAGAAAATTCACGGTACTATTAGATAGTGGAGCTAGTTCTTCTATAATAGGAAGAGATGGACTCCCACTTCTTAAGAATTTAGGCATTGAGATAAATCCGTCTGACAACAAAGTTGTATCTACGGCCGATGGCGCGAAACAAAAGGTCGATGGTATAGTTTACTTGCCTATTAGAGTGCATAACTCTGTGCAATTATTACCCGCGTTAGTTGTACCATCCGTTGCCTATTCCATAATATTAGGTAGCGATTTTTGTCGAAAATACAAAATCAAAATCGATTTCGATAAACAAAATTGGCAAGTCCACAGTAATCTAACCGGTTACAATTTAAATATAATTGATAGCGTGAACTCATCCAAGACAGCGATACCGAGTGGTATCAATGAATTAACGCCTTCACAAAACCAACAAGTTTCAGAGTTAATTAATTCATTTGACGTAGTTAGTAGTGACGATCGTTTAGGTCGAACTTCAAAAATTAAACTCACCATTGACACCGGCGACGCCAAACCGATTAAACAACGCCAATATCCGTTGAGCCCATATATGTTAAAGATTTTGAATGATGAATTGGACGAGATGTTAAAGTTAGGCGTAGTAGAACCGTCTCATAGTCCCTGGAACAGTCCGGTCTTGTTAGTTAAGAAAAAATCCGGTGAATATCGCTTTTGTTTTGATGGTAGAAAACTCAATGAGTGCACGAAACATGATAGTTATCCTTTACCCAGAATTGATCGAATTTTGAACATGTTACGCGACGCGCGTTATATATCGAGCATTGATTTAAGGAAAGCTTTTTGGCAAATCCCTTTAGATGAATCTTCTAAAGAGAAGACCGCTTTCAGTGTACCCGGTCGAGGTCTATATCAGTTTAATGTTATGCCTTTCGGTTTATGTAACAGTGCGCAGACGCAACAACGTCTTTGCGATGCTTTATTTGGACCTAAGTACGAACCACACGTCTTCACTTATCTTGATGATATCATCATTACGTCTTCAACTTTCGAAGAACACGTTAGAATTCTTTCCGAAGTCCGCGATATCTTGTTAGAAGCCAACTTGACAATCAATTTAAAGAAATGCGAATTTTTCCGTTCGTCTCTTAAGTTTGTTGGTTTCATTGTTGATCGCGATGGAATTCGTACAGATCCGGATAAAATTTCTGTCATGATTAATTATCCTCGTCCGACTACGACAACCGAAATCAAACGTTTTATAGGCTTATGTTCGTGGTACCGTCGTTTTATCAATAACTTCTCTACTTTAGTTGCTCCTTTAAACGACTTGTTAAAAGGCAAGAAAAAGAGTCAGCAGATTGATTGGTCTATTAATGCAGAAGAAGCTTTTATTAAGATCAAAAATGCTTTAGTTTCCGCTCCGATATTAATGTCGCCAGATTTTTCAGAACCGTTTGTAATTCAATGCGACGCCATGATGTTGGTATCGGTGGAGTACTCACACAATTCATAGATGGTGATGAAAGAGTTATCGCTTATTGTTCTCGTACTTTGTCGCGAACCGAACGCAACTATACCGTAACTGAACGCGAGCTATTAGCTTTAATATTTTGCTTAGAGAAGTTTCGTCCTTATGTTGAAGGAACAAAATTTAAAGTAATTACCGACCATTATAGTTTATTGTGGTTAAATAATTTGAAGGATCCGGCCGGTAAGTTAGCTCGTTGGGCTGTGAAAATCCGCCAGTTCAGTTTTGAATTAATCCATCGCAAAGGTTCGGCCAATGTAGTCCCCGACACGTTATCGAGAATTCCAGCTAAATCATGTCCGAACATTGCGTTGATAGATATTACCGTCGACAGTAAAGATAAGTGGTATATTAGTTTACGTGAACGTGTTAGGAGGAATCCAAAATCGTTTCCCCAATGGAAAATCAAGGATAACCTCTTATACAAGTTTGTTTCTCGTACAGTACCGTTAGAGACCGTTGATCCTGAATGGAAGTTAGTTGTACCGAAGTCTCAACGTAATGAAATAATCAGTTCATGTCATAATCCCCCTACCGCTTCTCACTTCGGATTTTATAAGACATTCTCGCGAGTTCAAGAGAACTATTATTGGCCTAAGATGAGGGTCGATATCTTAAGATTTGTCAAGTCTTGTAAAATTTGTCAATCTCAAAAACCTTCAAACAAACCTCGTTTTGGTCTAATGGGTAATGAAAAGTCCGTACAGTATCCGTTTCAAATTTTAGCTGTTGATATTATAGGCCCATTTCCGCGTTCCACTAAAGGCAACCGCTATCTACTCGTAGTGACTGATTGGTTTTCGAAATACACGTTACTGCATCCAATGAAGGAGGCTAATTCTCCCCTTATTGTCCGTTATTTAGAGGAACAAGTCTTCCTTGTCTTTGGAGTTCTACAATTCATTATTTGCGATAATGGTACACAATTTACCAGTACCAATTTTCAGAAACTTATCGACACTTATGAAATTCAAAAGATTTGGTTCACACCCAAATATTCGCCTCAATGTAACTTCGTTGAACGTAACAATCGTACCATTGGTACAGCCATCCGTTCTTATGTCAAGGAACACAAAGCGTGGGATACTGATTTGGCTAAAATTCAACAAGCCATGAATACAGCTAAACATGAAGTGCACAATTTAGCGCCGACCACTATAGTTTTCGGGAGATATATTCCGTTATCCGGCAAATATTTTGGAAAAGTTCCGGACATGCATAATTTTGAATTACTTCCCGGTAATCGTTCAGATTATGTAGAGCACGTCTCCGACGGACTCCAAGAAATGTTTAAAAGCATACGTTCCAAACTTCACACTGCGTACTCTCGTAACGTTAACAGTTACAATTTAAGAAAACGAGACCATCGTTTTGAGGTTGGAGATAAAGTATGGAGGTGTAATAAAGTCCTTTCTGAGGCCTCGAGTCATTTCAGCGCCAAACTCGCCCCCAAGGGAGGACTTTCTGATGAAAGCCTTAGATTTACAAAATTGCATTTTAAAACTAGTACCGGAAAAATCAGAAACTTTGAAAATTCAACATCGGGAAAAGGTGCGCGAAGTGGTAGCTAAGTTGTATTCATTCAATTGTATGTGAATAAAACGGTGTACTCAAGCAAAGACAAGAACAAATAAATGAATTCAAATGTTCGTCAAGTGACCATGCTAGTTCCAACGGTTATGCTGAGGCAATCAAGTTTGGGAAACCAAGAGTTGACAAGCGAGCGACAAAACCTCAATCTTACAGTGTTTTGGTTGAGGCAAAGGATGGGTCTGGGAAATCAGAAGCTGAAAAATTTCTCAAGAGAGACACATTAAGCAATCTAAAATCAATGCTAATGGTGTCCGATCTTCAAAAAATGGAGTTATTGTGAGGTGTGAGGACAGCTGAAGATGCAAAACGACTTAAAAGAACTTTGATGGATTATTATATAGCGGAGCCGGTTGATTTACTCGATAGATGGAGCGATATCTTCAACCTGAAGCAATTCTCTCTGTCTAAAGGGTTCTGGGTGACGGCTCCTGCTCCGATGCTAGTATGTTGGAGAGGATTCGCCGCTTAGATGACCTTAACGAACGGTGTGAAAACTACCGTCTCACTGGTCATGAAGATCTTCTGTATGTGGGACTCAAACTCTTGGAACAGTGTCGCGTACACTCTGAAATTGGAGTAATAGTGAATTTTTTTTTTTATTTTATTTTATTTGATGCTTGTGTAAAATGTTTGTTACAAAAGATACTGATAGATTTCTTATCTGTATGTAGTTTTAAATGAACTTTTATGTACGATTTGTACGAAATGTGTCCATCCTGCCGACTCTTTATGTTATGTGTGTGGTTTATATATTGGTCCAAAGCAAGTTAAGCACAAAATTCAAGCGAATACAAAAGTTACTCTGGCGTACGAAGCTTATTTTGGTTTCAAAATTGGGAACCAAGATAAATGCTGGGCTCCTCACGTATTTTGTGGATCAGGCCGATCAACGTTTGAAGCGTGGTAGAGGTGCCTGTTCCTACGCCACCTTTTCTAGTAGTTGAGGAAAGAGACAAAACATGGAAGTTTTGTTTTTATTATAATTAATAATTAAAATCAGATAATTCAAACAGACCCAGTGATCCAAATAAAATGATATTAACTGTTAAGCAGGCTAGCTTATTAGCTATTATGGAATTGGAGATGATTCATGAAGTAAGTGTAATGCTTACACCACCAGTGTATTTACTAACACCTCTAGCTGGTGCTTGTTTTGCTAGAGAAGATATCACAGACCTAGCCAAGAGCCTTAAGAAAAGTGCACTAGAGATCATCAACATAATTAATGCAAGTGCACAATAATGGCAATAGCTCATGTAGCTGCATGTTGCACTATTTGTGCAACACGCAGAGTTACGGACATTAAGATGAGAGATGGTATAATAGGTAAAAATCTTAGACAATATCTAGCTGTAGGTAAAGTATTCAATACTTTAGAATTTGAACTTTTTGGTCGATACTGTCATGAAGGGGTTCCGGAGAATTTATCTCCAGATAATCTAATAAGATTATTTATCATATAAGGAAATCACTCCCAAAGCAGCTGTAACTGCTGCAAAGCAAACTAAGGTAAGACAAACTAAGGTAAGAACTAGAGAACAACTTCACAATCACGATTCAGGTGCTGAGAAGAAACCTAAACCACCTGAAACAAAACCAACTACTAGCAAAAAATAATTATTTTAGATTAGATAAAGTAGATAGAGTAGAGGTGAACGCAGAAGTATGCACTTTGCGATTATGGAGGAACCCAAAAAACCACACAACAGATTGATTCTTTTGTTCAGTCAGTCTCACTGGGTTTAAAAAATCTAAAAATCGACACGACATTATCCCAATCTTCAGTTAAGCAGTTCACCAATCCTCAACTGTGAAACTTTGCCTGTTCCTATGCCACTTTTTCTAGTAGTTGAGGAATCTGACGACCAATATTCACTCTGAGAAATCGGATGAAACCAAGAAACCTCACTTTCCTGATCAACAAGAAATGGACGATCTAATCAGAGATGGATACAATGAAGTAGATGGTTCGTCGATAAGCTAAGAAAAAGAACTTTTAATAATAGTTAGTGTAATGTAATATGGGGGCGACAAAATCCAAAAATTCGGCGAGAACAAAGAATCCTCGATTATGCAAATAGACTTTTAAGCTTTTAAAATGCAACTTTTTTAAATAGATGGACTTCTTCTTGAATGAGACTTTTTTTTTAAATACAATGACTTTTATAAATGCAAAACTTTTTACAATTGCAAGACTTGTTTAAAATGCAAGACTTATTAATTGGTCTGGGACATGATGCCCATTGGGAAAGAAGCAGGCCAAACAAAGCAATCCCCTGAGATAAAGTATGGACTAAATGGTAGTCACCACATATTGCTGGAAGGCTGCACATATCCTCCAGAAAAGCGAAGTGTCATGGCCCAAAGTGTCGGTCCAATGACAACTTTCAATTTGCCACATCTGCTCACCACAGCAGTACCGGCTGCTAGTAAAAGAGGGCATGTCGCACATTCCTGTTATCGATGAAATACTTGATGCTATAAACAAGCATCTGAAGTCAAGAGGACCATGTTGGCAGACATTCTAATGATAACGACCTCACGCCAATTTGATGGCTGTTCAAACAACATCTTTCTCTATCCCAGAGCCCATCATGTTGCAACTCAGAGCCATCGGCAACATCATCACTGTACCCCGAGTTCCCACCATTACCAACAGCGGTAATCCAAGATCAAGGTGGATACTATGGAACTTTGCTTCCACCAGCCGACGGAGTTGACAACTCGCGCCACAATCTCTACGAAGAGATCCCTTGCATGGGTGTTATGGCTTACGCAATTCGTATGGCTATATCAAACCAGCAACCAGGTGCCTATCAATCAACGATAGTGTACCAAAATCAACAACCAACACGAAACCTTCTCGGTTTTCGTCCTCTATGTCACAGACGTAGCGAAGCAAAGAATCTTGCTCTCGATACGGGAATCACTGAAAATGTATTTCCGTCCTATCCAGTGAACTCTGCTTTCAACTTGGATCTTCTAGCGGCGATTTCAAACACGCTCGCTACAACATCAACGTTCAAGATGAACGACGTGGCCTTCGGACCAATTTCTGAAATCGGGGCTCAGTCCCAGATTATCATTGAACATCCAATCGTTGCTGCTCCAGCAATACCAGGAGTGCGCGGAGAAATCCGACCCACATGCTTGATCAAAGAAAATGAAAGTATTTTCGGATCAGGTATCTTCTTTTCATCACAACTGATGAAAGCAGATGCAGACAACAATGCACCCTGGAAATTATTTGATAATATTCCAGACGAGTGGATAGCGAATGCGAACGAAAGACGCAACCTACCACCCGCTTACTTGGCTGAAACATTCCAGTCAGTAAGTCAACAAGCATCCGGCTCGAAGAACCAAAAGTGTTGATGAATTGAGGAGACAAATGATAGTCTCACCTATCATCAAGCCGTGCCAATCAAAATCTCTTGCTAATGCAATGGCTTATAGAGGAATTGATGTGAAGAACATCATTCGCAAATTGGCATAAGAATGACAAATTTCACCATTGATTATGAAGAAGCAGGAGTTCAAAAGACCCTAACATACAGCAATAAAGAGCCATTGGGCAAAGGATATAAAATTCTTGATCACCTTGTTCTGTGTTAGGGGGAACAACATCGATAGAATAAAATCAAAATCATTAGTTGGTCTAGAAGCAGTTATCGTCGCACTGCATCAGGCTGTAGATCCTGATGCAGTGACCTTGCCCAGGATTTGCGGATGCTTCCCAGCAATAACGGTACCATTCTTGTGTGGGCAAATCTTTGTTCCCTCCATCTGACATGGGATTTACAGATGATGTGGGTTTCCTAGGATCATTTATCTAACCAGTTTCGCACATATTTTACACAGAATTTGAGAATTCGTCCGCGATAAGTTCAAGAACGTCGATCAAAAAAAAATTAGAAGTTCCTAATACAATTTGCCATTACAAATAACATCACTCCAAATGGGGCAGTCACCTTTTATCAAGAAAACTTAAATTCCATAAAGTGTCGTATTTCTGGCTAAGACCAAAATCAAAATTTCTAAAAGTGCAAAGTAGCCAATTAAAAAATCCAGAATTATTTTAAAGATTTTACACAAGAAAATTTCGGTCATCTCCCACATCTTATTTCATTGTGAATCATTCATGTGGTAGTCTCGACAGGAAAGAAAAAGTCAAAACCTTCCAATTTTCCTTCTGAATTCGGTTCACGTCTTCGGTTAAAAAAATCGAGAAAGTATTATAAAAAAATCTTTTCGAATTTAATTTTTGCACTCGTAACAAGTTGTGACGTTAGAACCCCATCGACCTCTACTGCTAACGATTTGATGGAGACTGAAAATTCATTAATTGAAAATTTTGCGGAGGCAATTAGGAACCTTTAGAGGTCGAAAAAGTAAGACTTACCGGCTAACACGACCCTTGATATTTTACTTCGAAGGTAGCAGATTTGGATTCATCTCATAATAAACCTGATTTGCCACAAAATGAAGTAGATGGTTAGTTGATAAGCCAAGAAAAAGAACTTTTAATAATGTATGGGGGCGATAAAATCCAAAAATTCGAGAACAAAAATTCCTCGATTATGCAAATAGACCTTTATAGGCAAGAGTAGGGATTTTAAAATGCAAACCTTTTTAAATGAGACATTTTTTAAATGAGACATTTTTTAAATGAGACATTTTTTAAATGAGACATTTTTTAAATGAGACATTTTTTAAATGAGACATTTTTTAAATGAGACATTTTTTAAATGAGACATTTTTTAAATGAGACTTTTTTAAATGCAAAACTTTTTTTAAAAATGCATGACTTTTTTTAAATGCAACAACGGAAGAATAATTTCAGTACTGAAAATTATCTAGTTTTAACGCTGATAATTAACTGTTTTTGTAGTAAGATTCAACTGATTGTTGTAATATTTACTTTCTACTTAGTTTTACCGATACTTAAAGTATCCATTGTACATTTTAAGATTTTGTAGTCAATAAACGTTGAGTTTTCTCAACAATTGTAAAAGTACCTTCCCACTCACGCAATAATACAGTTCCGTAACTCTGACAAAAAATAGTTACGTGGCGCCCATTAAGTTTATCACTATCGGCATTATTGTTTATAGTCGATATGTTGTATGCTTTGCATATTAGTCACACACAACCCGAACCCCGACTGCTCCTAAGATCACCGCGTATATGTTTTGCACCAAGGTTAGCAACAGAACTAGGCATTAATATTCTCACTTCTTAATAATATTAATACTAGTGGCACAATCTGGACGCCATTATTTAGACAGTGGAGGGGCTCATGTAGCAGACTGATGTTTAATTTGTGCCACTAGAAGAGGCATAATTATCAAAAATTTAAAAGAATACCTTGCAATTGGAAAAAAATTCCCTGAAAAGAAATTTGAAACTTATGGACGTTATTGCCATGGTCGTGTACCTGAAAATTTATCACCAGAAACCTTTATCAAATTATTTTGCGATCTTGAGCGGTCATTCTCGCGACACAAAAAGATTTTGAGGTTTTCTTCCGTTAATTTAGAAAAATATCTTGTCATCAATACTAATATTTCTAACGCATGAGATTCCAATTCAAGATATCCCAGGGCCTCCAGGACCACCAATTTCAGAAAGATCCAAAAGGAAGATCCAAACTTTTCCTTTTTGCCATCAGACTCGCAGCATTAAGGGCAGGATGAATCGACATCCCTAGTAGTTTATTTGAGGATATGAAGACTTCTGGGTGGTCAACAGAATGGCAGCAGGCAAGGCTGATGCTTTGTGGAAAGACTTGGTGGCATTCCTCAGTCAAGACCCTAATATCAAGAAAAAGATAGCGGTGCAGCATTTGTGGAGAAGAGTGATGAAATTCTCAAAAGCCTAGCTGGTGCAATGGCTTTGATAGCAGATAATCAGGAAAATGGTTATTAAACACAAAGTTGTCACTGGTGCAGCACAATCATTTCATGTTGTGTATGAGGAAGGTGGATTAGTCAAGAAATTGACTTACAGTAGTAACAGGGAAAACTCTTCACAATGGTATAAAAGTTCCTTATCACCCTGTTTTGCGTCAGAGGTAACAACTTTGACAGAATAAAATCCAAATCTTTGACAGGGCTCGACAAGATAATTATAGAAGCTTGTAGAAAAATATGAGATCGACACCACAATCAATCAGTTTTTTGATGCTTTGTACTTAGCATATAGCCCATTAACTTTTACTTTCCTGGTGAAAGTATGTGAAAAAATGGGCATTGATTATTGTTCTTTTACTACAGGCAGTGTCTAGTATGAAAAACGTGTTCGTGGAAGACCAACAACCGAAGACGAAAACGAACATACAGGGTGTTTGCTCTCAGTATGGAGAGTTTTAAGAAACTCCTATTAGTCGACGAGCGATTCGAAAATAATTTTTAGGATTTGTAGAAGAGTCTCTAGGGAACATTTCAGCAAAATTAGAACCTCGTAGCTCATTTGGAAGTTCATCAAAAAACGCTCGTTTCTGACGACGTAGCGATTTTTAAAAACGAACAAAACACGCAGAACGACTAAAAATGACTCAGAGACATTGATTTTTTTTCGTTTATTTCCATTTTATTCTGTAACAGGTGTAAATATTTCGTATTTTCTCTGGAATACAATGGAGAAAAAGGAAAAAAATCAATGTTGCGATCTGCGTGTTCTGTTCGTTTTTGAAAATTGCTACATTATCCAAAACGATCGTTTTTTGGCCAACTTTGAAATGAGCTACCAGGTTCTAATTTTGCTAAAATGTTCCCTAGGGACTCTTCTACAAATCCTCAAAATTATTTTCGAATCGCTCTTCGACTAATAGGAGTTTCTTAGACTCTCCATACTGAGAGCAAACACCCTGTATAGTTTTGCAAGGTGTTGTTGAGAACCCACACACAAGTTCCCGGGTCTTGAATCAAACACTGCAGATTTCCCAATCCAGCGTCTCCAGAATAACACGTAAAAATAAATGTCATCCATACCATGGCCAGGTTTAAATGAGAATGACCTCATCGAGAAGCCCGGAATATACCCAAAATATAATAACTCATTTGCAACGAGGTTTTGCAGCTTCTAAAAGATGAGAGAAAACCGAAAATGGTAAATAGAACACTCTAGATGAAATTGCAACTTTGTAACAATTTATGATTGATGTACTTGAATTAGCAACGCCCATATTCATTATGTCAGAATTAATGTAATTGGTCATTTGAATCTGGATCCCAAAAATTAGAGTGAGGGGGATTGGCCTATAAAAACGAAAATCTTGGTAGCAGCAGCACCAAGAAATAAAAGAATTAATTCAGTTAGAACACGTAAAGAAAGTAAATTAGTAAAGAATGAAGAAGTAAACCAAGCAATTAATTAAGAATTAAGAAGTAAAGTCGATTAAATAAATTAAATTTCCTGATGCAAATGAATTTTATGACATCTGGAAAATCATCCTGATTTTTTCCTAAAATAGTTTATCCAGTTTGAGAATTTGGCTACTGATTAGATACGCCATTGGTATCTTCAACTTTGAAAAGTTTCCCTTGTGAATTAATCTTGAAGATCTAAATAAATCAAGATATAGACTAAACAACAAAATTAAGAATTACGGGTAAAAGAATTCTAGAAAATTTCCTTGATTTGACATACAGAAATGACTAATTTTTACGTCATTTTCATAAAATGATATTAAAAGTGGGTAAACACAGAATCTTTTTCAAGTCTTCCAGAGAGTTTTTGATGATTACATAGTAAGAAAGTCTTTCTTCTTCCGTGACACGTACTAAGAAAGTCAGTTTTTGTTCATCCATTAATGTAATAATCAAAGTTAGTTTGTTTTGTGTAAAAGAATATTTGGAAATTAATTGTCATTGGAAATTGGGGTGGAAATTCTAAAGTTGAATCAAGAGATAAATCGGATTAAGGTGGAAATTTGGAAATTTCATTTTTCTTTGAAACTTTCACTGTAAATGTATTTTGTTTTTTTATTGTTTTTTTATTGTTTTTTTATTATTTTTTTATTCAATATTTATTTTCGTCTAGTTAAAGTAAAAATCACTTTTAATAACAAGAAAGTTAAGGGTGACTGTGCACATAGAAATTCACAGTCTGGTGGCAGCGGAATTACCAATTGTTTAGCTACCTGCAAAGGTAATTTATTTATTTTTTTGGTAATGGACCAAAGACGAAAAAAATTTCCTATAAAATACAAATTAGCAAGATTTTCTGCAAAATATAAATTTCTTTATCACCGGACAATAGACACAGATGATATTTCAAAAATAGTGACCAAGATTCCTCCTCATCTTCTCTTAAAGACTTCAATAATCTTAATCTAGCAAAAATTAAATTTTGACACGATTGAATCTCGTTTTCCGATTTTGAAAGATACAGCTTCAGCACTCACTAGGTCCTGTCTGGAGGACCCTTTAGCCATAAAATTAAGAACGTTCGATTATCTAGAACTCTGTTGTACTAACCATCCACATGTCAATGTTCAAAGATATATGAAATGTTGGCCTGGGCCAACATGGTGGAATCGAGGGATTATTTCAGAAGTTTTGGACTTGGATATATAAACGTGTTGCTTCAAGGGTGGCAGAAATGACCAGTTATAATCACTTCATTATGGTTAGTGGAGATGACTTGCGGGAGGTGTTGTTAATTCCTTGATGAGAGATTCAAGATCAGAATGAATGCAAGAAATTGTTCAAACCTAGCACATTAGTTGAGAACGCTATTAGGAACCTCTAAGCATGCCTTAAGCTGAGCCTAAACATCCTTCAATTAATGAATTCTCCGCCATTAATCATTAAGCAGTTTCGAAATTGCGTTCATTATTTATAAAGCCGAGCCTCCTATGACAGCTTTAATTTGCCACATCCGCTCACCACAGCAGTACAGGCAGAAATGTACAGCTGCTAGTAAAAGAATATTTTGATGCGATGGGGGCGACAAAATTCGCAGAGAACAAAAAAACCTTATTATGCAAATAGACTTTTAGGGCTTTTAAAATGCAAGATTTTTTTAAATAGACCTTTTTTTAAATGCAAAACTTTTTTTAAATGCAAGACTTGTTTGAAATGC
Source organism: Mylabris sibirica (assembly GCA_039776855.1). Lineage (NCBI taxonomy): Eukaryota > Metazoa > Arthropoda > Insecta > Coleoptera > Meloidae > Mylabris > Mylabris sibirica. Next base: position 4,151,654 of record CM077840.1, on the reverse strand, counting down.
AAGACTTGTTTGAAATGCAAGACTTGTTTGAAATGCAAGACTTGTTTGAAATGCAAGACTTGTTTGAAATGCAAGACTTGTTTGAAATGCAAGACTTGTTTAAAATGCAAGACTTGTTTATAGGTCAAGAGACGTCTGGAACATGATCATATGCCGATTGAGCAGGCCAAACAAAGCAATTCCCTGTGATCAAGTACATGAAATTACTAAATGATTATGATCCCACCTGTTTGGAATATCTAGTCATCAAATTGACACAAAAGGAAAGGGAGCTCAAGAACGAAGGGCGGTTTTTTGGTCAGACGCCATATGAAGAAAGGGCAAGGCGGTGCATCTAAGAGTTCAACGACTCTAAACTAATGACTTTTTACAACAGTAGTCAGGGAATGACTTTGAACGAGCTTCAAAAATTCCAAAAGTCCAGAAGGAAAAGCCCGAATATTACACGATCTACATCAGTGTAGACGTAGAAGCATTTAACAATAACTTCCGATGAGAAGTGTGTGAACCAGTCGGGAATGAGTTTTTTAATAAGTTGTTTGGTTCACAAATATAATGGACACCTTTGAATATTCACTCTTCTCGTTCTTTTGGACTTTAAATGGCAGGGTGGAATAGAAGGTCTATTCCAGAAATTCTGGACGTGGATTTACGAGATTGTGGCATCTAGAGTAGCTGAAATGACCAGCAATGACCATACCATTTTATAAACGGTGACGATCTTAGGGTGGTTTTCTTGATACCACGATCAGAAATTAGACATGCAGTTGAATGCAAGAAACTCTAATGAGATTGCGAGTAGCTTTCACGTAAATTATCACAAATTCAGGTTCAAAATGAAAATTAACGAGCCGTATTTCTCGTCTGAATATCTTGGTTTTGGTAAGCGTTATTTATATCAATCACGGTTTTGTTCTACAACTAAGTCTAGTCGCTAAAACGCACAGGCTTGCCAATTTAATGGGAGATTATCCATTAGAATATCTTAAAGGTGTAATGAGCGAGACACTTTCAACAATGTCGTATAGTGTTAATCACAGATTCTTGTATCTGATCAGACTAATTTCAATTCCTGGAATATGTTTCAATTTCATCCGGATGCTTCTGAGATGAGTGATCGTGATCTACTATACTTACTCTGCTTTGGCCGAGTAATTTTGGAGGATTACCTTGTATTGCCCCATCTCCGATGCTTGTAGAAAAGAGATCGCGACGTTGAAACTGTATGGTTATCTTTACTTATTTTTCTGAAAAAGGAACATCCTGAGGTAGGGCATCCCGAACTCCACTCCACCAGAGGGGATTAACCCTGATCAAAAATTTCATACGAACCAAATTAAGTTCAATTTGCTCTAATGAGAATTTCTCAAGAGTCTTGCAAAGAGCAAATGCTTCTAATTGTTCATTTCAGATAACGCCGCGTATATGCCGGTCGAATTTCAAACACTAATTTTTTTAACATGTTCCATTTAACTTGTCTAGTCCACGCGTTGCACCGCATTTGTGAATTCGTTAGGGATGAATATAAAGAAGTAGATATAGGTGACGTAAAAAGATTTTTTTGAAGGCTCCTAGTCGCGTTCAGTTTTATAAAAGAAGCGTACCCCAACCAAGTACGTGTGGTACGTGGCAACTTTTTATTTCCTTAATTTTGATGAATTAAAAAAATGTAGTTTCACTTTTAGATAAAACCGCGACTAGTAATTGTTTCATGCAAATTGCTCTTCGAGAATCGCGATTTATCTGAAAATTTGAAATTAATTAATAATTTCGGACGCGATAACTTTTTTGAAAAACCAGGATTTGAAACATTGGAAAAATTCGATAGTGTAATACACAAATAATTTTAGTTCTTCATAAAGATTTTGGTTCGAAAATTTAGACCCGTAATCCTGGTTACCGACCGCTTAAAAAATAGTCTTCACTCGTTAAAAACGAATCCCCAATGTTTCGAGAATAATTTCCGTTATGCCCCGGTGGCCAACTACGATCTTGAGCAGTTTCTAACGTCACACAAGGGGGGGGGTCCAGTTCAACAGTTGAAAAAATATCCCCTTACATTTGTTGCACTGATAAGGCTTTTTAACTGTTATGCCCACAAATATGAAAAGACTTACAAGTGTGTAATTTTAAAATGCTTCAGTGTATCAAAATATAAACGTGCTCTGACAACTGAGAGCTACTGCCGCGATAGCAGGAGGTCGTGGGTTCAGATTCCAATGGAAGTTTTAATCTTTTCCTAGTTGTATAAGCGCGATAAGGCCATTTCGGTCGTTTCATCAATTTGGAACGATCGTTGTCTATATTCTCTAAATATTTTGCTTTGTATGAGTTTACTTATTATTGTACTAACATATTTAAATACGTAAAAATCTTGTGATGTATATTTCAGTATTTCGTGACTTCATTGCAAAAAGTGAAGCACATTTCAATTTTCAAAAGTCGCAAATTAATATTTGGATAACTGTAGAGAGTACTTATCAGATGAAATGAAAACTTTCTGTTCAGAAGAAGGCATTGTTACCAGTTAACAGTTTTGAGAACTCCACAATTAAATGGTGTAGCTGAACGTATGAATAGGACAACTGTTGAAAGAGGTGTAAAGTTGGATAAAAGTTTTAAGGGTGACGCAGTTTTAAGTCCAAACAAAAGTGCTTAAGCAAAACAAACACCATATGTGTTTTTCCTCAGACAAAGATTCACCTTCATCTAGAGTAGTATGGGATACTCATGCATTTCTACATGAGGATAAATTTGATACCTGGCTAGACTTAACAGGGCTGAGAGTATTCAGAGAAAAATGTGCAACAGCTCAAACATGGAGAAGAGAACATTTTAAGGACATTAATCACTTTATATCAGCAGATACTGTATCTGAATTATATCATTTACATATCACTCCCTATGATATCAGTAGAACTTATATCACATCCACGCTAGCTGCTCGAATAAACAATTATGCATTGAATAATGTTGTAACAAAATGTCATATATCAACTAAATCCCAGCGAAACTGCTTAAATTTAATTGGTCAAGCATCAAAATTAGCTTTCAAATTGCAGACTGACCATTTGTTAAGCAATGTTGATAACGAAATTAAAGATAAATACTACCTTGACTTAGACCAATGGAGTGATAAATTAAGAGTATGGCCTGCTGAAGTGTTATCTGCATTTTGTATTTCAGAAGATATGATGTTTGTACTCAGAAAACATAAGGAACTGTTTGAATATATTGAAGGGGATTCTGTGAACAAACGAACTAAACAGCGCCTAAACAAGCATAACTTAAGATTGTTTCTTCCAAGTATCAATGCAGATATAATCGTAACGCATGATGTTTTCATACTGGTATGGAGAGATAAACATTACTTACTAGACAAGGGGTTAATGTTAGAGATTATTAATAAAAGCTGTGAACTATATTGTACTCTATTGTATGCTCATTTCCAAAATGGTTCATCACTGCCTGATAATCATTATAGATTCACGTGTGATATTATTAAACATTATTGCACTAAAGTGTTTATCCATGAGAGAGATCATATAAACGAAAAAGCAGTTACAAAAGATAATAAAGGTTATGCATATTTGAAAGCTATTGAAGGATTAGGTGTTGCTGAACTGATTTATAGGAGTGACAAAGACACCTGGCACAACGACACTCTAATGCACACCTTATGGAGTGCTATATTTGAAGATGGCTTAGATCAAAAAGATGATATTCGGGATTCTGAATGGTACAGCTTAATCAACCAAGGTACTCAAGCGCAAATAGCAGAAGTATTAGGGCTAATTAAATTAGCAGGTCATCCTAGTATTGAGATTAAGGAGGGAATTGAGAAATTATACAATAGGCATAATATAAAAACATATTTAAAGGCTTCGGTGCAACTGTTTATGTACACACAAAATTTGATGAAAAATCTTAGAAAGAAATATGCGTGGGCTACGGAACCAAATTGGGTATCGTGTATGGGATGTAGAAAATGGAAAAATACGTTACTGTTAATAGTTGATAGACGTAACCTGTCGACATTAGTTTCCAAGAACAGCCATTTGATTAAGTATTTGAGGGGCGTGAATGACGAAACGCTTGAATTCTGCAAGTCGCAATTGCGGAACCAAGCTCTATGACGTAAGGGACGGCGGTACGAAATCAACAATAAGGCTATGGCCTTACCATTGTACAAACAGAGCAGGAAGGCTTATCGGTTCCTATCCCAAATTTTCGCGTTACCAACGCGGATCTTGGCAGTCACCTTTATATAAGGTGTCATTGTTGGATGGCGTCCACGATACCGTGTTCTCCAAAATCTTGAAGAAGCGGTGGCGGACCGGCGGCGCGCGCAGTTTAAGTACAGGAATTTTGCAGGAGATAATTTTTGCAAATGTGCATGTTTTTGAGGTTATCCAGTGAAGCAGAGTAAAGTAAGTAGATCTGCTTTAATCTGAATTTGTTTTTCGTATAACAATGCAATTTGGTGTTTATTCATCATGATTACACAGATAATGCAATAACCGTGTTTTTATTTGTTACAATTTTGTTGTGTACCACTCTGCTCGTTCTCATCAGAGACATATTTTTTACAGGTATTCAAAGATGGAAGAAATTTCTTTGAAGTTGGTCGATAAAAGGAATTTTGTGCGGAGCTGAATAATTTGGACGACGCAGAGGCAAATCTGGTTGAAGTTTTTGATTGTTCCCCAGTTCCCGCAAAAGCACTCATTGTCAGTATTATTAATAATTTAAGTGCAGCAGGTCAAATCGATGAAAAATTCACAACCTCAAAATTAATTGGAAGAGTTTTGACAAACAACTTCCGTAGCATTAATTCACTTAGATTATTGAAACAAACATAACACAGTTCGACTTAAGATTAAATTTTGCTATCAAGCTGTCTTGGAACAAATAAACCGAATCCATGTATAAATTTTATAGAAGTTAGTGTTTTGTTCGCACAAATAGCAACAAAACGTATGGGCTGAAAATCCTAAATGTATATATAGTGTTAGAGAAACCAGGCCAAAATATGTTTTGCATGGTGGGCCAGATGGTTTCCAGTCCGACACTGTTACGCTTTAAGCTCGTTCAAAAATCACCTCGGTCTCCCACTACATTCTGCTATCGATGAGAATTTGCTACGAATTCTGTGATAGTGAACCAATAATCACGATTTTATTTTACAGTGGATAGATGGAAGTGAACTGAAAGAGTTCGGTGACTGGTTATTATGGGAATTGAGATAAACCTAATGGAGCCACACACAAAAAGAATCAAGAGCTCCTCTCAAGCCGCACCAAAATATCATCGTTGCAGTGTCAAAGATATCAAGCGGCTCAATGTTTACGACAAATTCGTCAGCCTTCTAACGCATAGATGGTCTATTCATTACATTACCATTTCCATTTTCTTGCAACTCTTAGCCCGGCTCCACACATACACCGTTGGTGCCGGATCCATCCACCCATTTCGGCCGGCTGTTTATTTTAAAAAAAATTGGGCCAGTGTGGAGCCGTGGTCATACAAACGCAATTACAATCGCTTTGAATTGAGGGGGGGGGGGAATGAATGCCAAATTTAAAACCACCGGTGGAATTGCTGTTTCAATCTTGTCCTCTTTCGTAGTAACGATCTTGTGTTAAGCAAGGTAAAAAAAAATTGCGTTGTATTTACTACCAGCAGAAAGACCCTCTGTTCAGCTAACCAGTTTAACGGGGGGTAGGTTTTCAATTAATTCAATTAAATTTCATTATTTTGGAACTAATCAATGGTCTCATCAACCAGATTAAAGTTGGTATTTTCAAACAAGTCTCAAACACGTGATGCCACAATTAAAGAATCAGGAGCCTCCAATCAAATTGGGCTGTACCTGCGGTGAGTACTAATCACATTAGTAACGTGCCTCTTTGATGTCAATGTCCCAGACCGGGGACAAAAGGGTTGGTCACGAGACAAATGTGAAAAACGATCCTATAATACAAAGTAGTACTACGTCGTCAGGATTAGTTAAAAGCAATGCTGAATGGAGGCCATTCGCCGAACAAAAATTGAAGACTCCAGTTTTATAATTAATTCCAGTTTTGATCTTGGCTATTATTAAATAGAAATTTCAATAATTCATTTTCCCATACCAAAATACTACAATTCTAAAATACACCATTCTTGTTTACCAATTAAAGAAAATTAATCGACATCCATCCAATTTGCAAATGCAATTACAATCGTTATAGATGGGAGATAACGAGCTGCGAGCACCAATTCATAATCACAGTTGCAATAAATTGATGATTTTACTGTACCAATTTTGCAGAATCAATTCACATTTTGTCCACTTCTTTTTGTGGCAATTTTCTGTACAAGGTGCTTGTCGTACCAAATGCTAAGAAAAATAGCTTTTGTATGCAGTGTTCAGTTGTAAAATCACTACCAAAAATCATGAAAGCATTTGTTGGTATCCACAGGTAGTTTTTGAAAACAAATCAATGCTCTTAATCAGAATTATCCAAGTAAGTCTCGTGAGAATTAAATCAACAGCTTGAAATTGGGATCTCTGAGTCTTGTAGCCTTAGTAAAAACAAGTATTCAACGTAAAACAACCATTAAATGTACACAATGGGAGCACATTTTCGTCGGTAAGTTCATCGTTGCATTAATATCTCAGGCATGATCACAAACTGCCTCTGGTTCACTCAGACTAAAAATGAATATATACCAAATTGGCATTAGAAATGCAATCATTCTACAGGTGAGATCCTTTTTAAGTGGCGTTTTGCAAAGAATTAGATGCAACAATTACCATGGCCACATTATAATCTAAAAGTAACCACCGCAGACATCCTCTTTGACAACTAAGTAACAGATAGGGGGCATGGGGCAGTTGTTAAAACCCCGAAAACAAGCTGTGATAATTTACAGGTGACAGTCTGTTCTTGATAGATAGTGAAGTATATACAAAGGAACGAATTATATTGCCTCGTACCAATTTAATATTCTTTAGAGCATGCTTCTGCAGTTAGTAAGAGGGGTGTATAAACATAACATAAGTAAAAACCATTGTGAAATACCATTTTATATAGGCATGTATCTCAATGAGATGTTTTTGGTTAACTGTTATGTATTTAAATCTTAATCGGAACAAAAGCGAACTGCTGATCGAATCCCTTGACAACTACAAAAAAACAAGGATATTGTTCAGGACTGGATAACACCATCTGCCATACCAGGTACTGCCTCCTTCTGATTTTTACTTGTTACAAATCCAGCACTTTTATTTGTTTGAAGGATTTCACCTTTTTTTAGTTATGGCCAACGATGAATCGTTTGTTTTTACCAAAATCATTGTTTTGCCATTTTATAGTTACAAATATTTTGAAATGGCTATACCACCACTATAAACAAAGACACTCAACAAGGAATATCTGCTACCGCAGAGACCGTATTGCTGAAAACTACTCTGTAAGTAGAGAACCTCTCTACTTGTGACTCCTACATCCAGTACGCAAAAAGCTGAAGGAATCGTTGAGAAAGCGGAAGTAACAAAAGACGTAGAAAGATGCTAGCTTCAAACTAGAAGCAGAGGGGGGTTCACTCCAGTTGAAAAGTATGAGATTTCTCACCCCATATATTATTTAGAAGTCGTTTCTTGGCAAATATCCATTCGTATTAAATTAACATACGACCACAGTCCCTCAAATTTACCAATTTCCAGAAAATATTGTGGATTACATACAGCTTTGGGGCAATTTAATTAAATGCACCACTGTAACAAAACAAAAAAAAAACACAGCCTTTATATCCCGTCAAAGGTGAATAACGTTATCGAATTAGAACATACATACGTCCAGATCAATTGAACAAACGTGTTTTAACTCTTTCAGGCCTAGTGGTCAACCCGTTGTACCACTTCATATTTAATTTTTACTGCATTGCATAGCGGTGTTTCTATCGTACCATTTGCGGTTACGAGTTCTCGTTGGGAGTGCTTTTAATGTGGCACAGGTGGCGCTGCGCGCTCTTATAAAAATTACAGAATAGTGGAAAATTTCTTCGGCGCGTGCAACTTTGTGGTTAGGTTTGCGATTTTTATTTATATTTTGTGTAAAAATAGTATTCTTGTGGTTATTGTCGAATGATATTGAAGCTTGTCAATGGTAAGTAATGTTGTATGTACTAAATTAGAATTTTTTATGAATTTACTTTACAAAAATTACAAGAAATTTGGGGTACTTGCTTTGTACCACCAAGCAACTTGTACAAAATTTTTAAACATTTTAATAATTTTTTTATGGGCCATTTTTTATGATTTTCATATCATAAATACTCTATTTAGTTATAGATTATCACCATGAATAATAAACGCTCGAAATTATCATTGCCATTTAACCTTGTCGACATGACTGAGGAAGAATTGTATGAAGAGCTTGAAGAGGATATTTATGCAAATATTCCTAGTGATGAAGAATCGATTGTATCAGACTTCTGTAATGTTGGCAGCGACCGTGATGAAGAAGTAGATGAAACAATTACCGTTGAGGTAATAATATAAATTAAAGTAATTTGTAAAAATACAAAATTCTATTTGTAATAAATATAGGTTGTTGAAAGTGAATCTGAGGAATCTGAATCTGATGTACCACTAGCACAATTAGTGTCCAGGGCCAATAACATACCATCTACCTCCACATCCACTCCAGAATTGGAGAAGATTATGGAACAAGACCAACACCCCAAGCCAATGTTCTCCATTTGTTCATGACGGTGGCGTTGCTGATTTTATAAAAAAGATGAACAATCCAACCCCTGGCGAACTTTTTCAACTTTTTATGGATGACGGGCTATTGGAACATATTGTCTTTCAGACAAATTTTTACGCAAATCAAACAAATCTTCAAAAGCAAAAATCTAATGTTATCAAGCCAACTACAAAATCTGAAATTATGACATTTTTAGGAATAAATATATTAATGGGAATTAAAGTTATGCCAAGCTATCGAGACTACTGGTCTTCACACCCTGATCTTCATGACACTTATGAATGTAAACAGATTTAGTTGGATACTTGGCAATTTACATCTCAACAACAACGCAGTTATGCCAAAAAAAGGCGAGCCTGGTTTTGACAAATTATTCAAACTGCGGCCTTTTTTAGACGTTATGCAGCAAAAGTTTGAAGCGTGTTTCTCCCTAACTGAATGTGGCGCAATTGACGAATCAATGATCAAGTTTAAGGGACGAAGTTCCCTTAAACAGTACCTTCCTAAGAAGCCTATCAAAAGGGGCTTTAAAGTTTGGTGTTTGGCAGATAGTTCAGGTTATTTGAGCAGATTTCAAATTTACACTGGAAAACAAGAGAACAACGTAGAGAAGGCCTTAGGACCACGTGTAGTAAAAGATCTATGCTCTGACTTAGAGAATAAAGAACATAAAATCTACTTTGACAACTATTTTAGCACTGTGAATTTGTTACATGATCTAAAAGACAGAAAAATTAATGCATGTGCTACTATAAACCAAAATAGAAAACATTTGCCAACGTATAAGTCAGATAAACAGATGAAAAGAGGTGATTATGACTATTTTGTGAGTAACGGAGGAATTGCTACCGCAAAATGGAAAGATAAGAAGTCAGTTCTTTTAATATCAAATTTTCACGATCCAAAAAATACAACGACGGTCAAGCGCAAAGCCAAAGATGGATCTAGTGAGGACGTACCCTGTCCAACCATGTTGACAGACTATAACGCACACATGAACGCAGTTGATAAATTTGACCAGAAGAAATCTTGCTATGAAATTGACAGGAAAAGTCGCAAATGGTGGCATCGTATTTTTTTTTACTTTGTCGACGCCTGTGTTGTGAATAGTTATATAATATATGAACAGTTGGGCTTACCCCAAATAAGTCTGAAAAATTTCAGACGTAAAATAGTGGATCATCTTGTGTGTGACACACTTGCCACAATTAAAACAAAAAGTAACCCCATTATTGCAATAAAACAACATAAACCACATGTGCCAGATGATATTCGTATAAGGGCTGCCGCACACCTGCCTATTAGATGCAGTCGAAGAAGATGCGGGCACTGCAGTACAAAAGCTGCACAAGTTCGCTCCAAATGGATGTGTACACTCTGCAAGGTGCCATTATGTCTCAAAGACAATAAAAATTGTTTCATTTTATTTCATCAGAAATAATAATTTATTACCGTGTAACATGGTGGTACTAACCCTAGACCACCACTTTCTAATTGTTTTTGAAATAAAATTTTGACAATTATCATTTTTTTATAACTCCTCCTTTTGATCCCAGAAATGGATTTTTTACTTTAAAATCAAAACAATATTTTCACGTGCAACTCGGGTATTTTTTATATCGAAAGATCCGTGCAACAAAGAGTTAACACAATTTCCTATCGGCGAATGATAAAAATGGGTGCTTCAATTTGAACAATACATAAAACCGAATGTAACACAAACAACTGAATGACCAATTTTTATGAATATGCTATGCCTAAGCAGCTTTGCCTAATGTGGATCCAATGAGCAGCAGCAGCTCGGTTAAAATGGTAAACCACGTTGTTTAAATTATGTTGATTGGCTTAAATTGTGTTCCTGAATTGAAAAAATCTCTAAAGGCAGCAAGCGAATTTTTTTGACGAATCAATATGCTGAAATATTAAATGCAAAACATTCTTATGATATATTAATATATTTAACATTGAATCAACTAATAAATTCATTTCTCGATGTTATTTTAATATTTGTGATTTTTACGACAAACGTTCATTTTTCGTTTCTATGCTTATTATTCAGTAAGTACAGGAAGGCAAAATGAGATATACAGGCGGTATCATTGCCACCCGCGCTAATGAGCGGCTGAAAGTGAAAGTTGGTCAAGTCACTAGAATTGCAAAGACATAGCACTTCATGATGAGAGCTGTCTAATCTTGTACAAAGATGCAAGATTACCAGTTTTGAAAAGAGAGTTCAATCTACATTTGTTAATTTTTATCTCGTTTCTATGGAGAAGTCGGTCATTATGTAGGCCGATTATTAGTAGCAGCTGTGGGATTAGTTAGTAATTGTATGAATTTTCATCGTGCAAGTCTATGGCAACCTGTGAAATCTGCTTTAGCTGAAGAGTCTATAAACATCATATTTGAGGATATAAATGCGGCGAATTTAGCACAAATGATGAATAATGATAAGAGAGCTCAAGAATTTGTAGATTTATTTGGAGATGCTGCAGGATATGTCATGACGGATACCAACATTCCTTTTGCAATGGCATGTATCATCCTTCTCATGCTTACAAAATCATCATTCATGGCTACGCAATAGGATCCGAGGCTTTGCAGGCACACTGGGAGATAGGAATGACGGAATTACTTGACGAAACAAAGTTTCCAGAATGCAAAATTTTTTAACTAAATGTAGTTCTAGTTTCTCGACTACAAAGGCGTTTATTTCTTTTCATGTGTGTAATAGCAAATAATCAAAAAACTATTTGATTTTTGGTTGCTAAGGAAAAGTAGGCTGGAGAAAAAATGTTTAGAAAAGTGCGAACAAGTGAACATTTTAAAATAAATTAACAAAATGGTAAGTTGCACCTGAAATTTTTCTATTTTGTATTATCAAAGATTTTTCTTCCAGAAGTAAATCAACAATAAAAACAAAATTGAAGAAGAAATGGAAGAAGAGAACTAATATTAAAACTGAAGAAAAAGAGATAATAATGGAAGGTGACCCGAAGGTAGCGGCAGAGCCAGCTACAAAAGAACCAAGGGGTGGCAGTGGTGCTGCGCCTGTTGTAATTCCGCTATTAACGAGTTACCCTGTGACAGCGATAGTGCATCAGCACATCAATATTTCGAACAATTATAGCGGCGTAAGTTTCAGTAATTTCCTTGTTTATTAATATTGGTGTTTTTTATTATTATCTTGAAAGAAATTTTATTTTATTACTATTCGATCGCATATTTTTCAAGTACCTTGTTACAGGTCGAAAAACTAATCATTAATCAAATCACGCAGACTAATAGAAGAAGCGGAAGGGATTGGAGAAGAGGCGAGAAGAGATATCGTCGGTGAAGGGGTCGTGGAGGAGGGCGAGGAGGTGTAAGATGAGTCAATTTTTTTTGTTATTAAATATTAAAAAAAAATATCACGTTTTGTTCATAGTCCCTAGAAATAATGATAACGACATTTGAATGATGTAATAATATCGTCGCAACATTCCAAACATACATTATACATAAAACTAAGAACGATACAAATAAGAAATATAATCAATATAACCAGTTATGTATTCGTATAAAACTGTTTCAAATTGGGAACACGCTGCATCGCGTTGTTTCCGCTTATTTTTTATGTTGTTCTGCAAGGGGACTGGGATTTAACAGCTGCTTCATGTTCTCCATTTGGAAGCTGTATTCAATACCGCCGAAAAACGTGAAGAATTACGTGTAATAGATCTTTTAAAGATGTGTTTGTTGCCAGGTAGTTCTTCACGTCTCTCAGCTTCTAAATACTGAACAGGCATTAATTGTTTCGCGTTTAATGAAACTGTCTGATTAAAACTAGTTTGCTAGTTCTGCTATCCTTAGCCATATGTTAACTTTTTAGGTAAGGGGTGTTTTTCCAAATTTTTACTTGTAAATAGTAGAGATGAGATTTCCCGTTTGTGAAAAATTAAGTTATGAAAAAGTTAAAATTAACTGGTAAGTAACTGACATTCTTCTCAATTTTCCTTCACAGCTAAGGAAAAAATCTTGCATGCGCAAGGTTTTCACAATTAATCACCCTTTTCTTTTGATGTTTACAGAAAAAAAAAATGATAAAATATGCCTGTGGTTGAAGAGAATTATTATATTTCTATGTGATGAAAAAGTCAATCAGAAGATAACTGATTATAAATAATTGACATTTTTACCGATTATCGATCTAGTGAAGATGTTTTGTCTTTTTACATTTATACTTTTTGTCTGCATGAACAACCACCAGTGTCTGTTTAGAAGCCGACAAATAAAAATATACAAGCGTTTTTTTACTGTCCCGGTAATAAAATAATTATATTTACTCCCGTTTGATGAACATTCAAATAATTATGATTACATTATTTTTGTAATTTTCTGTTGCAGATGAATTTCCTGGCACTTGGAGATTCGTCCTGACTAATTGCTGCAATATTGCATATTGCTGGTTTTCTTAATTATGCGCCATTTTTGATGCGCAGGAATGAAAATTAAATTTCCATTATTACACAAATAATTTCATTATTATAATATCTAATACCTAATAATTAAAATGTTTTGTTTATTACAGATAAACTTCCTATGTCTGTCTGAACACCTGTCTGTTTTGACAGTTTTTTCTGCTGCCGCTCAAATATTTTTAAAATTTGTCAATAAACAATGAATTTGATAACTTTTGAAATTGCAGCACCAGCAGGTTGGAATTTCTTAAAAATACCAATCGACAATATGATATTTTCATTCAGTACACCCGTTGGCACTTGACACATGAGACTTTCTAGACAATAATCAACGTATAAAAGCCCGTTTTCGTTGAGAGCTGCCGGCAGTCACTGCCGGCGGTGGCTATTGATGGCCGCTGCCCGGCAGCGCGGCGTGAACGAAACCGTTAACACGTATTTCTCATAAGAGCAGTCGTTTTTCAGCCGCTCTGGCAGCTAGCGGCCGCTGCCGGCAGCTCTCAACGAAAACGGGCCCTTAAACAACCAAAAAAAAATTGAATAATCAATACCAACACAACAAGTCAATGGAAACCGCTTTAGAGAACAAGTAAACATAATAAAACCGAACAGTAAGAGATGCATATGTAGGGGCGACAAGCAAGATTAGTTTAAAACCTTGTCCAAAAATGTTCAAAATGTTTAATGGAACTTTTACTTTCACAAATAGTCGGAATTATGGGCTGATTTTTTAAATGACTGTAAGATATTGAAACATTATAAAAATCGAAGAGAACAAAAAAATCTTCGATTATGCTATAGGTAGTATGGGATGTGACTTTCAATTAAATTAAAAAAATATTTTTCGACTTTTTGGACTATTTAAATAAACTTTAATTTAAAAAAAAATTTTATCTGTAATCCTGAATTGAATTATCAAAATATATGACCTTGAAAGCTGCAAAGTTTTGAAATTATAAAAAAAGCTTACATTTTTAAATAAAAAATATCGAATGCTTTTTAAGAACGTTTTTGACTTTTAAGAACTGAGAACTTTGCCTTATAAACGTATCCGCTGACCGTTGGGTTGAAGTTGGGTTAAATTTTGCTAACTTATGAAATTGCAGCATCAGCAAGTTGGAATTTCATAAAAATGCTAATCGACAATATGTTTTCATTCAGTAAGCCTGTTGGCACTTGACACATCAGACTTTCTCGACATTAATAATATATTAATAATAAAAAAATTTGAACAATCAATACCAATACAACAAGTCAATGGAAACCGCTTTAGAGAACAAGTAAACATAATAAAACCGAACAGTAAAAGCCCGTTTACACGCTCAAGCCATTTGCACAAATAGGCTTGCGCAAGCCAAATTTGTGCAAATAATTGGTACGTGTAAACGCTGGCTTGAGGCTTGTGCAAGCCAAAAAGTTTGGCTTGAATAAAATCTGTCCGGACAGAAAATCGGCTTGAGGTTGGTGTGTTGGCATGAACGTGTGAACGATGTTCAAGCCACCGCTCCAACCTCGAGCATGCGCATCGGCGAAAATCTTCGACATCCTGTTTCGTCAATCGTGGTAGTGGATAGTTGAGGATAAATGTTCAACAATGCCGAACGCCAATCAAATTCTATGCGAATTTATTGAATTGTACAAATCATTTCCTTGCCTATGGAAGATTAAAAGCAGGGATTATAGCGACCGAAATGCGAAATCCCAAGCATACAATGTTCTAATTGAAAAATTACAAGTGTTGGACCCGGAGGCCAACAGAGAAACAGTTATAAAAAAAATTAATTCTTTACGTACGTCCTACAGAAAAGAATTGAAAAAGGTGGTCGAATCAGAAAAATCAGGCGCTGGGGAGGAAGAGATTTATGTGCCACATTTGTGGTATTTTGAGCAATTAAATTTTTTGAAAGATCAGGAAATACCAAGAAAAAGTACGTCGAATATTAACGAAGTACAGGTAAATGAAATTTATATTTAGGTATATTTAAGCAGGTAATCTACAGATACAGAATAATTATTGAGAAACCATTGCGTGCTGCCAGTACACTTTTCCAGAATTGTTGAAATATGTTTTAAATTGCTCTCGTATTTCTTTTGCCTCTGCAGTATGATTCCTATTGTAGCCCTTCTGAAGATTTAACAAATTATCTGAGTCTGTTCGTAAACCAGGAACAATTGTCCCAGTGTTAGAATCTTCAACATCAAACGTGTCACTTGATGTATATGTAGTAGAACAATTTTTTCGCAAGAAATTATGAAGTACACAACAAGCTAAAACAACCTTGTCAATATTATTTACTTGCAAATTTATAGCACTGTGAAAAATTCTAAAACGGTTAGCCAATATTCCAAAAGCATTTTCTATAATCCTTCTTGCTCTGGACAAACGATAATTAAAAATTCTTTTTTCATAATCAAGCTCTTTTTGATTGTACGGTTTTAAAAAATCTGGCCTCAAAGCAAATGCTTCATCTCCGACAAAGACGTAATTTAATGGTGTTTCACCTTGAATAACTGGCTCTGCAGTAGGCAAATTCAGTTTATTTGCAAGCAATTTTTTCATAAATATGGTGTTGTCAATCACGCCACCATCAGAGACTCGACCATTGGTTCCTATGTCACACATTATAAATTCATAGTTAGCATTTGTAATTGCCATCAGAACAATACTATGAGTTTTTTTATAGTTGAAAAAGTATGATCCACTTCCAGGAGGTGGCACAATCTTCACATGTTTTCCATCTATCGCTCCTAAGCAATGAGGAAATTGCCATTTTTCTTGAAAACCATTTGAAATTTTTTTCCATTCACTCACTGTAGTGGGAAACTGAAACCAAACACAATTATCTGTATATTATTTTGGAAAAACAGGAATCCATTCTCAAATATGGGATAAATATATTATATATTAATTAGTAAATTAAAATTCTCTTAATCAAATCCCATAAATTTATTTTGTATTATAATTATGTATCTGCAAATTACCTACTCTTGTTTATTTAATTATTTATTATTATTATTATTATTATTATTATTATTATTATTATTATTTAGGTTTCTGACAATGAAGCCGAACTCAGAATCTCCCTCATTGCCGCTCACACCATCTTCATGTTCATCGCAAGTATCAGAACGGCGATCCAAAGTATCGAGACAACGTAATAATAAATGCGACGAAGTGTTGGAAGTGATCGGGAAACGTTTGTCAGGAACTCCAAACGTTGATAAATTTGATCATATAGGAAAAGTATGGGCATCTAAGTTGAGAGACCTCGATGCCCAACAAGCCCTACACGCCGAAAAAATTATTAATGATGTTTTTTATGAAGCACAGTTCGGCAATTTGAATCGCAGTTGTTTTGTACAGATTCAGCCCTCATTCAACACGCAGCTTCCAGTTAATTCTCATCCACCACTCAACAATCAGCTCCCATTCAATACTCAACAACAGTTTCACACTCAACCCTCGTTTAACAATCCATCACTATTCCATAGTCATTCCTCATTCAACCCTCAACCCTCATTTCACACTACCACGCAGATAACAGAAATACCACCTACTGATAATTCATTTCACAAATCCAACATTAATTAATTAATTTCATTGATTTAATATGTTTAGTTGTTGTTTGTTAGAAAATATGTTTGTTTTATTATTAAGTTTTTGTATTATTTTTTATTTGAAATTATTATAATCATTCAATAAACCTACCTTTAGATATGAGTCCTTCAATGCAGTGTAAATTGCGTCACAAGTTTCCGGGATTATTGCCGATAAAGCTGATTTGGAAATACATGTCGAATATTTTAAATCTTCATAAGTTCTTCCTGTTGCTAAATATCTCAGCGTTGCTGATAGACGTTCATGGGGAGTAATTGACCGTCTCATAACGGTGTCTTCTTTCGAAATTGTGGGTGTAATTAAATTCAATAAATGTTGATATGTGGCCTCATCCATGCGTAAATAATTACGAAAATCATCGGGTTCGCTCCGTAATTCGTTAATTAAATTTGTATGAGAAAATAAATCCCTTTTTAGTAGCCAAGATCTACACCATTTCCTCTTGGCTTTCGATTTCTTTTTTTTTATTATGCACACTGCAGCTGTGGCAAGTAATAAGTCTTCATCCAAATTCGACATTTGATTATTTTTACCAATTTGAAATTTTTACTAATTTGAAATTTTTAATAAAGGTGCTTCTTCTCACACTACAACTGCACAAGCCAAACTGAACGTGTGAACGGCAACATATATTCAGTTAAATTTGCACAAATTTGGCTTGCGCAAGCCGTTTGTGCAAATGGCTTGAGCGTGTAAACGGGCTTTAAGAGACGCAAATGAGTTTGAAACTTAGTCAAAAATGTTCAGTGCAACTGTACTGAAAAAAAGTAGTACTAGAGAGGACACGTTTACAAATAGCCGGATTTGTGGGCTGATTTTTTAATTGGCCGTCAAATATTGAAACATTATAAAAATCGAAGAGAACAAAAAAAATCTTCGATTATGTTAGTGTTTTTTATTTGTACGGCGCGGCGTCAACCGGGAAAATCTTTCGTAAAATCACAAAAATATTTCCAGATTGATGTATAAATTGAAAAAGCATGAAGTATTTTACACAAATCCAAGCAGAAACAATGTTTATTGCAGCGTATTTAAAATGTTTGATTACGGACATCGGTGTCAGTTCAAAATATTGCTTGTACTTAGCTGATAAAGTAAGGTTGTAAAACAACAAATTCATCATTGAAGGCAACCTTTAACATACTGGAAAACAAATCAATAGCAGATTTGCTAGTTTAAGCAACCTACACATGTCAATTTTTAGGGAAACAGAATGGGTGCTGATGATATCCACACCTACCAATTTATTAGATTGACAGAAAAAAAAAAGATTGAGTGGTTACAGGAAGAAAAAAATTGATCACAAGAACGTTCTTGATCGGTTAGGGTCCGAGGATGTGTGCAACTTGATTAAATAAAGCAAATAG
The DNA here is from genome assembly GCA_039776855.1 of Mylabris sibirica. Taxonomy (NCBI): domain Eukaryota; kingdom Metazoa; phylum Arthropoda; class Insecta; order Coleoptera; family Meloidae; genus Mylabris; species Mylabris sibirica. The sequence goes on along the minus strand of CM077840.1, from coordinate 4,133,452 downwards.
ATCGAATATACAAATACTCATATATAATACCATAAGTAGTCAAAGTTATGTCGAATATTTTTGCCGTGGTATCACGAATGTCCTTTACGCTTTATATGAATAGCACGAGTGCGTATTAACAAAATGTCATATTAGCCAGGCGGAATCGCCCCTTACCATGTCATACATCGTTCCAATAGACAGGGTGTTTGGGAGTAAAAGTAGGTAAGAGGGTAGGTAATTTTTAAGTCGGTTCGAGCTAACTTTCCTAAATCGGGAGAGAAGATATTAATTTATCGTCCCTGACATGCCTATTCATGTGGTAATCTGCAAGACACCCCCTTTTTTCTCCTAAAAAATTTAAAAAAAATTAACAGGACTAGATAGAGACTAAATAGAGTTGGAAATCGTTGGTTTGTTGACATAACGTCAAATCTTCCTAGAGAATCGCCGGAAACAGAAATACGTGTTAAGAACACAATTTTTATTTCCTGTACAACAATGTAAAAATGGATGAGTGAATGGTATCACAGAAAAAAATAATTTAAAATTGAATAAAAATTAAATACTTAATTTTAATAGTAATCAAAATAATAAATCCAACGAATTTATACTGAAGATTAGAAAATCATGCCTATGAAAATTTGATAATTTGAAAACTTTTTGAAAATGAAAAGGTGCAAGACTTTTTGGCAATGCAAATAATGAGACTTTTTGAAAATGAAAGCTTTTTAAAATATGAAACTGAATTACAGAGGACACGTAATTTTCTGACTTGTCAATCGTTACGTTTATCGCCCTTTGAATCCTCATTTAAAGGATCAACACTAACATAATAAATAGCAAATAAATTAGTGGACATGTTTTGTGCATGTTAATTAATTATTCAAATGAATTGAAAAGTAATACTAGATTTTCTGGTTACATATTATTTGAATATTAAATTATGCGTGCATAAAAATACTTGGAAGTTAGTTTAGTTTCTTTGTTTAATGTACACAAAAAATTTCTTCAAAAACCGATAACACGGCTCTACAAAAAAATTTTCATTCCTTGTCCTAAAGTTTATTTTATGATTTTCTGGTTAAATTAACCACAAAAACGATGAAAAAATACTTTCTTTCTATGTAAAGTTTGCTTTTGTGATAACTATCGTAATTATAGATATTTTCGAGTTTTGATAGAAATTTTAATCAATTTTGATACTTTCAAAAATACCGCGACATTAACATGGGGTTTTTACATTCACACAGTGCCTCCAGATGGCACTTGAGTGATAAATAACAATCAGATGTTTTGTACAAGTCTAGAAAATGTTAAAATGTCGTCGAGAAAGTGTAAATATGATGCTGATGCGTTTCAATTTATTAAAGTGCATGATATAAAATATGAATTAAAGGCATGCAAGGTTCTCTGTAAAGCCTACGAAGCATATTTTAACTTCCCTGTTGGGAACCAAGACAAGCCATGGGCTCAGCATGTCGCATGTAGTACTTGTAAAAAGTCTTTGGAAGGTGAGTAATTTTCAAGCGATGATAAAATACTATAAACACATTAATTTTTATTTCTATTTATTTTAGGTTGGTATCGAGGTGAGAATCGGTCTATGAAATTTGCAGTACCAAGAATTTGGCGAGAACCAAAAGACCACATTAATGACTGCTACTTTTGCATTGTCAATCCACGTAAAAGACGTAGTGGCAAAAATGCAAAATCTATTGAATATCCTGACCTTGACTCTTCATCTGCTCCAGTTATACATAGCGCGACACTTCCAGTACCTGAATCTCCGATGAAATTGTCTCAAAAAAAGCTCATCTTTCAGCTCCAATAGAAGTGGATCAAATAAAGAATTTTTACCTACACCTGAACAACCATAACAACATCTTATTTCTTCAGAAGATTTTAACGATTTGATACGAGATTTAAATCTGCCAAAAAGTAAAGCAGAGCTTTTGGGTTCTCGTTTAAAACAGTGGAATTTACTTATTGATGTCAACATCACCGACCAACGAACTCGGCATGAAATATTTTCATCATTTTTTACAAAAGAAGATGGGCTTTGTTTTTGTAATGACATAAAAGGTATGTTTGAAGAAATTGGAATTCCTTGTGTTCCTAGTGAATGGCGCTTATTTATTGACAGCTCTACAAAAAGCCTAAAAGCTGTTTTGTTGCACAACGGGAATAAATTTCCATCTCTTCCAATCGCTCACTCTGTACATTTAAAAGAAAATTATGAAAATGTTAAAATCTTACTAAAATCTGTGAAGTATCATGAATATAACTGGCAGCTGATTGGAGACTTCAAAATGGTAGGATTTTTAATGGGGCTACAGGGTGGATATACAAAATGTCCGTGTTATTTGTGTTTGTGGGACAGCAGAGCGGGATTCTCAGCATTATACCAAACGATCATGGCCTGTAAGAACACAATGTTGTGTCGGAAAAGAGAACGTAAAATTTGAGTCGATTATTGAAACGGAAAAAGTGTTAAATGCCGCCTTTGCATATTAAGCTAGGATTAATGAAACAATTTGTGAAGAAATTGGATGAAAAATCGAACGCTTTTTAATATTTAAAAAAATTTTTCCCGAAACTGTCAGAGGCGAAGGTTAAAGCTGGAGTTTTCGTTGGTCCACAAATTCGGCAAATCTTTGCTGATGCAAAATTTCCGAGCTTACTTAATAAAGTTTAACAAGCAAGTTGGAATAGTTTCAAAGCAGTAGTCTCTGGGTTTTTGGGAAATAAGCTGAAAACTATGAAGAACTAGTTAAAAATATGTTGAAAAATTTTAAAGCCATGGGTTGCAGGATGTCTTTAAAAGTACATATGCTGCATGCTCATTTAGATAAAAATTTAAAAACAATATGGGAGCGTACTCCGAAGAGCAAGGAGAACTTTTCCACCAAGATATCATGAACTTCGAACAACGTTATCAAGGCCAATATAATGAAAATATGATGGGAGACTATATTTGGGCTTTATTGCGAGAAAGTACTTACGAACATAAAAGAAAAAGTAATACTGTGCATTTTTAAATTATTTTCCACTGTTTTGTGAGCTAATTTGATAGTTAAAATTAATAAATATAATGTACATTTATATTTGTATCATTTTTCTATAAAATAAAAATAAAAATCACAAATTTTTGAAAATATCGTTTAAACGTTCTACTGGGTACAAAAGCAAACTTTTACAAGCCATATAATTTTTTTTCGTTTAACTATCATCTAAATCATCGAAATTTCATACTCTGATGTTAAGGTCAAATTTCGTATTGACCCGTGTAATTCATTAAAATCCTTGGAATCACTCTGCAAATAATGGAGAGTAGTTTGCATAAAAACTGTTTCTCTCAAGTGAATCACCCGGTATATGTCTATGCTTGCAATTAATTGAGAAACAAAACAACAGTTAACTAATGATTCATTAGTAATGAACCAAAACTAAATATATAGAGAAACGTCTATTCAACAATTAAAGAGACAATAATGGGAATTCTCCCGGATGTCTATGTAACAACCTGGATTTCCAGTATAGTATATGGAATAGCCTGGATTTGCCAGTACGGTATATTATACCTCCTGGAATACTGTATATTTATATAATTAATGGAAATATCCAAAATAATGCTAAAAACCAATTTGCAACAAAGTTGCAGCTTCTAAAGATGAGTGTTGTATAATTTGTCTAACAAATGGAAAAATCGAAAATAGTAAATAGAACACTCTAGATGAAATTGCAACTTTGTAACAATTTTTAAGCGAAGTACTTTAACGTAGAAGTCTGGCCATGTCTGGCTAGAAAGTTACCGGAATCGCACTCGTTAGATGGCGCTTGCTCCACCACGTCTTTTATATCTATATTTTTATCGACATTTACAGATTGCTTTATTTTCTTTGAGAGCAATATGGCGGAATTTATAAATTAAAATTTTAATAGTAATAAAATGTGTGAATTAGCAAAAAAAAATGATTTTGATGGCAAATAATTGGGTGTTACTTCTCATGGCTGATTCTATACAATACAAACTTGGTTTCCAGCATATATGATCGTTGACGCTTATTTCGATTTTTCAGCTCTTTTATTTTGTGGTGTAAAAGTTTATCGGTCTCATTCATCCACAAAAATTCAGAAGCTACATAAAACCAACTTGGATATGATAAAAAAGTTTAAACAAAATCTGTCGACTTATTTTCGAAATAAAAAATAAAATAGTGCAAAAAACATGGTTTTTTTCGCTTGTTTTCAAAAACTTAACGACAGATTTCCTTAAAATTTGGTACAAGTAATGCTTAGACTAATACTAAGCTTTGGTAATTTTTTCAAAATTTTAGACCGATAAATGTAGTTTTGCCCTACCAGACTTCAACCTTAATCAATAATTAGCAACGCCCATATTCATCATGTCAGAATTGATGTAATTAGTTATTTGAATCAGAATCTGGTATGGGGGATCCCAAAATTTAGGTTGAGGGTAGTTACGGGGATTGGCCTATAAAAAGGGAAAACTTGGGCTCCGCAACAATTAATTAGCATCAAAAGTAAGAGCATTAATTCAATTAGAATCATGCAGTTAAAAATCAAGAAATAAGATGTGTAAAGTCAATTAATTAATTGAGAAAGTTGAAAAATTAATTAGTTAATTAATAGAAGTTAATTAAGTTAAAAATAAAAGTAAAAGTTAAAGTTTAATTGTGGTATTACGGTGAAGCCTGAAATTCAGAAAATAAAGAGAGTCAAAGTTGAAGAATTAAAAGAAAAGAAACTGCTGAGAGACCAAGCCCCGTCATTACCCGCTACCTGGTGAACAATCGTGAAGAAAAGTTAAGTACCCAGTTTATCTGTATTCAAATTTCCAACAAATTACTTGATGTTACACTTGTAAACACTTGTAATGATTAATTGTATACCGTGTCCGCCCCGTAAATGAATCATTAATATAGATAGTATCAATTTCCCTTTTGTTTAATATCTGAGTTTTACCCCCTTGAACCCCGTGTGGTTACATCTACTTTTCCAGATTGAACAAATTGAAATAAAAATCTTATTGAAATGTTTATGAAAAAATTGAATTTCACATTTAAATTTATTTAAAATTTAAGAAAGGGACAAACCGTTTAAAAGAAAACCCTAATAGAAACAAAACGGATGTTGTAACAGGAAAACATTGAATTCAAAAAATAATAAACAAGTGTAAAGCCTGCATTAGCCATATACAAAGTGTAATATGACTACGAAATTTTAAATTTAATGGGTACATAAAAACATGGTAACCAAGATGCAATTGTCAAAAATGTAAAGCGTAACTTGCATTTTGTTGGTAGGTTGGTATTCTTTGTTGCGTTGGTATCCCTTGACAGTTTGCAGAGTTTTTAACCTCACCTTTCTTAGACGTTTTATGTGCGTTTTTGTTCTAGACAGCGCATCTTTTTTTCTAAAATCGGTAAGTTTTTTTTGTTCAAAACCAGTAGAGCAGTAGGTACTTTAATTGTGGATTAAAAATCCATTTGTTAATTCGAAACATTCAACAATGTCTGCAGAAGACTACGAAACTTTTACTGAAATAACATCTGATTTAAATCAATCTCGTTAATGGAATTCTGGTGCAGTTTAAAAGATGAGTCTCCTGATTTGTTACAAAAGGCCGTGTTGGCACTTTTGCCGTTTCCACTACATATATGTGCGAAACGGGGTTCTCAGCTTATGTGTCGACAAAAAATAAATATCGCAACAGAATGAACGCCGAACCTGACATGAGAATTTAACTTTCATCCATAAAACCTAACATGAAGCATATTTGTGATAGTGAAAAGCAGTACGATCCATCTTATTAAAATTTAAATTCTGTAATGCATTATTTTTCAATTATTTTAAGAAATTTTGGAATAATTTTTGATATTATTTGAATGAAATAAAAATTATTCAAAATAATTGGCACTTTAATTACAAATAATCCATATTAAAACTAATATTAATGAAACAAACCAGGGGTTCCACGAAAAAAGTGAACATTGGAAAGGATTCCATTTATTAAAAAATTTAAGTAACACTGCCTTAGAGAGTCTGCGGCCCCCGGATGCAGGCGCGCGCGGGTGCCTAGTTACGCTACTGGTCCCCCTTGACAGTTTGTAGTTTGTATAGTCTGTCGATTTTTTCAAGAGAATGACTAAAGTAATAAAATAAAGTCAACTATATTCAACAATGAATGCTCAATTTTAAGTATAAACACTTGTCTTTACCTGCTTTGCTCGAAAACTAACCAGATGGTGAAATTGTCGGTCCTTTTTTTGATTTATTATTTTATGAGGTGCTATTTGCAATTGAACATTCATTGTTGAATATACTTGACTTTATTTTTTTACTTTAGTCATTCTGTTAGAAAAATCGACAGACTATATAAATTTGGATAGCTCATAGCCAAACAAATTCTAAATAAAATTCAGAAAATGAATTACTGTTAACTATTCACGCAATCTGTGCGCTACCATGTCATTAATACAAATTTTACTGACAAATAGAATATTTTTAGACAGTTTAAGAATTATCGTTACGTTATTAGGTGGTAATCTTAAAGGGTAAAAATTCCGAATCTGTGTCTTATACAGTGTATTGTCCACAAAAATTTCTTTAAACGACTATGATAGCAATGAAGAAAAAATGAAGGTTTATTGCAATCAAAATTGTTGAATAAATAATCATATTCCTATTTAAATAAGGCTGTTTTTATTTTTTTACGGCTACTTTGAACAATTAACTAACTAATTAACTAATTAATTAATTCAAATGTACAGTAAATCACAATAAATTTAATTAAAAAACATTACGTCGGAAAATTTCTTTGGCAAAAACACAGATACTAATACTGAAATGAATTTATTGAGAATGTCCCGTAAGGGAAACAAAACTGCCACTTTTAATTTATATGTTGCGTTAAAATAAACGCAATTATTTACGCTATTATGGGTAAAAAAGAAAAATCTTGCTTACCTACTAATTTTTGTCTTGTGTTTAAAGCAACAAATAAAAACCATTAGCGCTTTTCAAATATCCCAGGAACAGCTACATTTTAAGAGAAAAATATGATGGGAAATTGGGATAAATCCATAAATTTTATCGTCTAATTTTTTTTATGTATTATAAGATTTATAAGATAAGCAAATGTACCGTGGTTGTTGCCGCGTATTGAATTGAAAGGAATTTAAAAGAAGCCTGACATTTATTTCGTTCATAGTGGATTAAGGAATGGTTAGCGAGACGGCGCCACTGAGAAAACACGACGTTTTATGCCACACACATCGTGATTAACCGCCTGGATGGCAAGAAACCGGACAAAAATCAAAATCATTTGATATTTCGGAACGGCATATTAATCACGATGGTTTTCACACATACACATCAGTTTTGTTATTCGTCCGTTCCAACCGACTCACCCGTCGGTTAGAACTGTCGAGAAAGAAGGATGTCTATGGTGGCCTTTAGAACGGAGCGGGGTAAAATCGGTGCTCTGGCTAAAGTGGTCGAAATTGATAAGGCGAAAATTGGGAAAAGGAAATATATAATTGCGGTCGCATAATAGACGGTGGGGTCGAAAGGGGGAATAAATCGAATTTCTTTTCTGTCGCGGTTCCAGATCGAACGGAAGAAACGTTAGTTCGGGTTATTCGTGAAAATGTATTACCGGGAACCGAAATTCATAGTGATTGTTGGCGGTCGTATGGGAATTTAAGCGCAATCACGGATTTGATCACTTCACGGTAAATCATTAGGAAAATTTTGTCGATCCGGTTACGGGCGCATATACGCGATATATTGAAAGAAAATGGAGGGAATTTAACGGCCGCGCTACCACGTTTTGGGAGAAAATTAGATTATGGCGGGTATTTAGCGGAATTTATGTCGACATTCACAAACGAGAATAATCGATCCCATCATATTTTTTTTTAATGGTAGCATTAAAATTATATGCAGGCCAGAAGTCGTGCATGCAGTTTAAATTCGTTTTTATGCGTCTTTTACTAAGATTTATAAAAGCACAATTAACATTAACTGTGCTAGCCCCTCTACGTGGTTCAACCTCGTAGACTATCCACTTTTATTTTACTCAATAACCTTCAAAAACAGAACATTACCATAAAATGCATTCAAAATTTCATGCGAGGTAAAATTAAGCCAATATGTCGTTTAATTATTTAATATTATTTAAAATATTTTGTAGGCAATCCAACAAATATGTTGGATTGCCTACACCAGCGATTTCCAAACTGGGAGGCGCACCTCCTAGGGGAGCCGCGGGTATAGCAAAGGGAGGCGTGAAAATTTGACTACATTGAAGAATTTGAATAGCAAAGCATTGTTGTACATAATTCTGTCAATTAAATTTTTTTCTTTTATGGTATAATAGTTTTTTCAGTCTAAGAATTTGTCTATATTATTTTACTAAATATAAGGGGAGGCGCCAAGATTCAAATTTTCTTGGGGGGGGGGGGGGTAGAGGTAAAATGTTTGGAAAACACTGGCCTACACTAAATCAATGGCAACATAATTTCATAACGATCGAGTATTGGCAAAAGCCCCTAATATGATATGAACAATTAACCATTTTAACCCTTTGCACTCTGAAGTCACCTCTGACGTGACAATACAGTTACTTAATACCTGACATGTGATATCCCGATATCAAAGCCAGAAATAATAAATCAGAGTTTGGTGATAACAAACTAGAAAAACAATTAGAGTGCAAAGGGTTAATTTAATATCTATTGGTTACATTTAAAAAAAAATACCTACACATAATTGAATCAAAACAAACTTTTTCTGTGAATAGTTGTTAGTAGACAGCAATGAACTAATGGTATTTCGAATTTAGTTGGCTATATATAAAAATAATATATAGTGAGTTGGGGTTGTTAAGATAACATTGTGAAAAATATATAATTTGTATAAACACTGTTTTTTCACTGAGTCTTCCAAATATTAAAATATTAATAAATAATTAATAAAAACTACTACTGATATGAATTTATTTTACTAACAATAGTTTTGTCGCTTATCTGCGAAAACAAAAATTTAGCAGATTTCGAAATATAATTTAAATAAAGAGAACCAAATTAAGATTCAAATTGAAACTACAGCAAATAAAACTGAAATCGGCCCTATACAAATTTTAATGAAGAAACTGAATTGAAATTACAACATAATAAACCTACTATCAACAGTAAGTGAAATTTCAAGTTGATTCTTGTAAAATCGAAAAAGACCTAATACGGTCCTGCAGGGCCGTTCCTAGCGGGCGTGCAGTGCGTGCCCCGCACACAGGCGGCCGCCCGAAAGGGTGGCCGATTAGTAATACAGGATGTCCCGTAAGTCGCGCATTTCCTGCTAAGGAGCAGATAAGGGATGAAATTCTAAGGTGAAAATTCCTGTACCATTTTTTTATCTGACGCACACATAATTAGTTATTAATTAAATCATATAACCAAATCAGCTGCTCGATATAGCGATAAAAAGAGAGAAGGAAACAGTCTTGACGGAAGGACGTAGGAAGCGGACCAGTTAGCAGGCTGGCGCGAGAGCCGTTCAAAGTAAGAGAGCACCTGATTGGCTACTTGATTTAATTAATTAAAATGCTACAGGACTTCTCACCTTAGAATTTCACCCACTATCAGCCCCGAAGGAGCAAGGGTGCGACTTACGGTACGCCCTGTATAGTATAATACAGGGTGTTTGGTCTATGTATGGTGACTTCTATTCTAAGAAACTCCTATTAGTCGAAGAGCGGTTCGAAAAATATTATAAGGATTTGTAGGAAGGTCCGTAAGCCTCGTAGCTCATTTGGAAGTTGGTCAAAAATCGCTCTTTTCTAACGAATTGTAGCGATTTTCGAAAACGAACTAAACACGCAAAACGACTTAGAATGACTTTAGGATCCTCCCAAAATTGATGTTTTTCGTTTTTCGCCATTTTATTCTGGAACAGGTGGAAATATTTCGTATTTTCTCTAAAATACAGTGGAGAAAAATGAAAAAAATCAATGTTGGGAAGGCCCCTGAGACATTTCTAGTCGTTCTGAGTGTTTCGTTCGTTTTTTAAAATTGCGACATTGTCCAAAACGATCATTTTTGACCAACTTTGAAATGAGCTACGAGGTTCTAATTTTGCTAAAATGTTCCTTGGGGACTCTACTACAAATCTTCAAAATATTTTTCGAATCGCTCGCCGACTAATAGGAGTTTCTTAGAATAGAAGTCACCATACATAGACCAAACACCCTGTATACTAATAAATATAGGGGCAGCAGTTGAGACCTTTGCACGCAGGCGGCAATACCCCTAAGAACGGCCCTGCGGTCCTGGTTAATGAAAATTTCAATGAAACAAAATTTGGGAATAAAAAAATACGTGACTTTCTCAACAAAAAAAACTTATAATTTAAATTTGTTACCCATAAAGTTTGCTTTAATTTCCAATTGACGATCGAAATTATTGTACCAAAGATCCTTCCCTAATTAATCTTGCTAACGTTACTAATTTAAAAAAGCATTTTTTCAATATTGATTTTACCTACATCAACATAATTGAAAAAACTTCTGTTAAAACGAAATTTCGAAATATAATTGAAGGGAAACAAAATGTAAGATTTTATTAAGAATTATTCATTAATAATGAAACCCATATAGTACTTACTAAATTTAATTCATAGAGGGTCGATTTCAACAACTTTAGTCAAGCCTATAGAACAAATCGTTACCATAATTATAATAATCATTCTAATGGCTTATTTGTTCGTAAAAACAACCCATACTGTATTACATAAACAAAACAGGAAAAAAAAGGGTCCTATTCAAATCATAATAAACTGTTAGTTTAAAGGAAAAAAAATTGAATTGAAATTACTTCATCAAAAAAAAAACCTGCTAAATGTGGAATTTCTAATGATTTTAGTAAAATAAAAAAAAATACAGTCCTTGTAAATAAAAACAAATTTCACAATTGATTTAGATCTTAAACTTGCCATCTTTAAATTCATCTACATTGAAAGTCAAACGAGAATATCCACAAGTAAATCAAACTGCGCAGCAAAAAAAATTACAATTATCCATTCCAAATCATTAGATTGTAATGAAAAATTGATAACAAAAATCGATAAAAATATAAAAAATCAAGCAAAACATGCAAGCAAAATTGAAATAAGACTTACTACTTTCGCCGACTACCCCTTGGTGCTGCTACTGTCACCACACCATGACTACCAACACTTATCGCTGCTACCGCCACCGCCGCCATAGCTAGCAAACAATGAACCCTAAAGCAGAATTAAACCAAATAAAATTACAATAAATTCAAAAAAAAATATATTAAGGGTAACTTACCACAGGGTAAAATAACCGAACCACTGCTGAAGATCACTGATTTACCATGAGCACTTGATAACTGAAAACATCCATAAAACACTAGAATTAAAAATAAACCCAAATATTAGATTACAATAAATTCGCCATTTTATTGAAACTTACCGAAGCATAAAAATAAAAATTGCACAAAGTTACACACACTTCTCTTCTTTACTTACTTCGACATCAGAACAACTAAGCACTGAGCTGCTAACAGTCAGTTTGCAACTTATATACTGTTGCCCCTACTTTCATTTTGAACCAATCAGAAACGAGTAATTTTAGGAGGAGTGGCTTGGAAAAGTGAAAAACGCTAACGTCAACGTTAACGCAAATATTTGTCTGGAAAATTCCATTCTTTTCTTTATTAAATTACCAAAAAAAATAGGAAAAATTGGAAATTTATCGATTTTTTTCGATAAAACTGACACCAATCAATTGTTTTTAGGTTTGGAAAAATCCATTTTTTTTCTTTATTACAATAAAAATTCGGAAAAATTGAAAATTATTCGATTTTTTCCATAAAACTGACACCAATCAATTGTTTTTAAGATATTATCTTCCATTAACCCTTATTTTAAAAAATTTAATTTAAAAATTTCCACTTCCAAAATTCCACTCTTTTAGAAAATCTACCCTACTTGTTGATTTTCTAAATAATTCAAATAGAGATGTAATCAGTTGAATTAATAAAGTATCACCCCCTAATTTAGGCGCACCCTTGATTGTTTTTCATAAAGATTACCTTGAAGAAACGATCCATTTTGTGATTCTTCCCACACTAGAACCACCCTGTATGAGGGATGAAACTTTTACAAATATATCAAATAAAAATCAACCCTTAACGTTTTAATTTATTGTAAAAGAAATGTATGGTATAGTAACGATGCGTTTCTTAATCTTTCGATATTTAGAAAAACCACCTGTATAAAGGGATGAAACTTTAATTCTTTACGTTTTATCATGTATATTTATCAATTGTTGCATTATTTATGAAGAAAACTCCGTTGAATTTCACCCTAAATTTTGATTTATCTGTTTTTCTAGAATTTCCATTTACTAGAACTACCCTGTATGAAAGGGTGGAATATTGTTTTAATTATCTACATTAAATTACGAATATATACGGGTAGGTATTTATTAAATAGACCTCTTAACAAATTTAAAATTACCCTTAATTTCCTGTTTATATAAAAAGACTGTACCACCCTGTACCAAGGGATGATATTTTTTCGTCAATTATTTAGTTTATTTATGAATAATTTAACATGCTTTTTATCGAGTAGATTCCCTTAAAATTCACCCGTCAACAGTAAAAAAACGACCTTATAGAAACAATCTTTTTCTTAACTTTGCCGACATTAAAACCATCCTGTATGAAGGGGTGAAATTCCGGTTTCAAGTATTTATGGCTATAAAATAGAATTCTTAACGATTTTACAATTGTAGACCCAATTGAATTACACCCTCAATTCGCAATTAAATTATAAAGAAACCGTATAAAACTGGACTCGACCACCCTAAACAAAGGGATGAAAATTTTCCGTCAATATTCAATATTTTATTGTGAATAATTTTACAGATTTTATCAAGTAGATTCCCTCAAATTTCACCCTTAAAGTGTAAAAAACTTGTAGAAACAATATTTTTTTAATCATTCCAAACATTAGACTCATCCTGTATGAAGGGGTGAAATTCCGTTTTGAAATATTTATAAAATAGACTTCTTAACGAATTTAGAATTGTAGATCCAATTAGATTTCACCCTCAATACGCAATTAAATTATAAAGAAACCATATAGAAACGGACTGGACCACCCTGTACGAAGGGATGAAATTTAACAGTGAAAAAACTTATAGAAACAATATTTTTTAAAATTTTCCAAACATTAGAACCACCCCTTAGTTTACAATTTAATTGTAAAGAAACCGTATAGAAACGGACTGGACCACCCTGTACGAAGGGATGAAATCTTCCGTCAATATTTAGTATTTTATTGTAAATGATTTTACAGGTTTTTATCAAGTTGATTCCCTCAAATTTCACCCTTTAACATTGTAAAAAACTTAAACAATCTTTTTTAAACTTTCCAAACATTAAAACCACCCCTGTATGATAAGGTGGAATATCGCCTTCAATTATCTACATTTTCTTGGGAATAATTACAGGTAATTGTCATAAAGACTCTTTAGAAAATCTAGTAATGATAACAGTGATAACACCATTGTTGAAGGGGATGATTATAAACAATAAATACAATGTAGAATTTTCTAGAAAAATAAAATGGTAATATATCAGAAGACGGTTGGATTTCTAGACAATTTTTCCTTCATGTTTATTGATAAGAAAAATTCAATTGAATTTAATCTATTGTCGATAACGCTTATTTCTTTTATGCTGATTATTTTGATATTTAGACAAAACAACATCGGAATTTTTCTTTGAAAACACTAGAAAATTAATTAAGAACCCCCATTATTTTCAATTTTCCCTAATTTTTAAGAGTTTGATATCAACGTATTAACAATTTTAATAAGGGATGAAATATTAATTATTTATAAAATTGAATATTTCACCCTGTTTTTAAAAGATTTTTAATTTATTGAATTTACTCAAACATCGAAGAATTGCGTCGCAGACTTTTGTATGTTATTATTATTATTATTATACAGGGTGAGATTAAATTGCCTTTAAATGAACAAACATCAATATTCTTAAGCCGCGTTCACATCATACAAACGAACGTAATGTAAACATCAAAATGTCTAGTGTGGATTGTCAGTCGAACGGGAACGAACACGTTATCCGTTTCATATTAGTACACTTCAAAGAAAACTACCCGTTTGCTTTCGTTCATGTTCGTATAGTGCGAATTCTCGATTGCATGAATATATGTATGGTCATAGCATTTGTTTCGGTTCGTGCATGTTCGTGAGGATTTGTCGTTGTTCATTAGAGTTCGTCCGCGTTCGTTCGTATGCTATTCAAGCCGCTTTACGAACGAACATCAATTTAGGCGAATAAATAAACATGAACAACAAATTCAACATTCATGAAGAGGAATAAAACAACGCAAACAGATACATACTTGATGCACTTATGTTCAGCTAAATGTAATAGAAAACTTCCACACTATTCGAACACGAACGAAGACAAATGGGTAGTTTCCTATGAAATATACCGACGTGATGTTTGTTCGCGTTCGTTTTACTGTCCACACTTGACATTTTAATGTTTACATTTTCGTTCAATCGAATTCGTTCGTAGATGTGGCCGCTTTATTGAATGTTGTACAAACACGAGATGGGTAACTGTTTGTCATGTTCGTTAACGTTCGTTATACTGTCCACACCTAACATTTTGTTGTTTTCGTTTGCGTTCGTTTGTTAGATGTGGACGTAACTTTACTCAATATTGAATGTTGGTGCGAATTCGTTGTATTTTGTTGTTCATAATAAGCATTCGTTCGTGTTCGTTTGTTAGATGTGGACGCCGCTCTATTGAATGTTGTACCGATATGAGATGGGTTATTGCTCGACATTTTTGTTCGCATTCGTTCTACTGTTTGATGTTAACAATTCTGTTCAATCGAACTTGTTTGTGTTCGTTTGTTAGATGTGGGCGCGGCTTTATTCAATACTGAATGTTGGTGCGATTTTTTTTTTGTTTTTCGTAAGCATTCGTTCGTGTTCGTTCGTTAGATGTGCACGACTTTACTGACCAACCTACTGAATACAAACACAACATTTTTTGTTATAAACTAATTGTCCGTTTTCAGTGGTTCTAAAAATGTTGGCGAAATTTTCAACCCCTTTTATATGGAAAATGGGTCTATACCAACCCTCTAATATATTTATTATTTGTACATATAAATCGGTACAGTTTTTCGGGTTCTATACGTGGTTTAAACGATGTAAGGGAAGTCAACTTCACCCTGTATAACATAAACAAAACTCGTCAAACTAGATAAAGAAATCGATAAATTCCCAGAAAAATAGAATGTAGAGTGTTGAAAAATTCGCTTGAAAACGTCTGTAATTCAATATTTTTGTTTATTTTATGTCTTGAATACAGGCAGAAATAATTCTTGAAACTATAAATCTAGTCAAGTGGCAATGATAAGATTTTATAAACATCCGTTTATATATTTTTTCAATAGTTTTACAAAAACACATTATTATTATTTGTGAAAAATTAGAAAATAAATTTTCAATTTCCCTCATTTATTTTACTATAAAAGGGTTGTCTCTGTTGGAAATTTATTGAAATAAATCGAATTTTTACGAAAAAAAAACAGAGTAAATCAACCGAAAAAATTGTTTTTTTAAAGCAAATACTCACCCTTAATTTGTAACAAAAACATATCAAATCTATGTGGATATAAATAAAATTAATAATTGAGAATTCCGCCCTTATTACGTAGTGATATTAGGGTGCTCGTTTCTATACGGTTTCTTTACATGTAATTTAATTGCGAATTGAGGATGTAATTTAATTTGGTCTATTTTATAATCATAAATACCTGAAACCGAAATTTCACCCCTTCATACAGGGTGATTCTAATGTCTGGACAGTTTAGTAAAATATTGTTTCTATAAGATCGTTTTTTTACTGTTGAAGGGTGAATTTTAAGGGAATCTACTTGATAAAAAACATGTAAAATTATTCATAAATAAACTAAATAATTGACGAAAAAATATCATCCCTTGGTACAGGGTGGTACAGTCTTTTTCCATAAATAGGAAATTAATGGTAATTTTAAATTCGTTAAGAAGTCTATTTAATAAATACCTACATACCCGTATATATTCGTAATTCAATTTACATAGATAATTAAAAAATATTCCACCCTTTCATATAGGGTAGTTCTAGTAAATGGAAATTCTAGAAAAACATGAATCAAAATTTAGGGTGAAATTCAATGGAGTTTTCTTCATAAATAATGCAACAATTGATAATTATCCATGATAAAACGTAAAGAATTAAAGTTTCATCCCTTTATACAGGGTAGTTTTTCTAGATATCGAAAGATTAAGAAATGCACCGTTTCTATGTATACCATACATTTCTTTTACAATAAATTAAAACATTAAGGGTTGATTTTTATTTGATATATTTGTTAAAGTTTCATCCCTCATACAGGGTGGTTGTAGTGTGGGAAGAATCACGAAACGTATCGTTTCTTCAAGGTAATCTTTATGATAATCAATCAAGGGTGCGCCTAAATTAGGGAGTGATACTTTATTAATTCAACTGATTACATCTTTATTTGGATTATTTAGAAAATCAACAAGTGGGGTAGATTTTTAAAAACAGTGGAATTTTGGGGTGGAAATTTTTAAATTAAATTTTTTAAAATAGGGGTTAATGGAAGATAATATCTTAAAAACAATTGATTGGTGTCAGTTTTATTGAAGAAAATCCATAAATTTCCAATTTTTCCGATTTTTTTTTAATAATTAATAAAGAAAAAGAATGGATTTTTCCAAACTTAAAAATAATTGATTGGTGTCAGTTTTATTGAAAAAAAATCGATAAACTTCCAATTTTTCCTATTTTTTTTTGTAATTTAATAAAGAAAAGAATGGAATTTTCCAGGCATCTTTGCGTTAACGTTAACGTTAGCGTTAGCGTTTTTAACTTTTCCAAGCCACTCCTACTGAATATATCATTTAAAAAACAGTTAAAATCATCTTTAATTTAATAACAAAAACATGACGAATATACAAATGTGGATAAAAATTAAAATTAATAATTGAAAAATTAAAAAAAACCCTGTTTCTGTAAGATTTTTAAAGAGTGAAATTTGAGGGAATCAACTTGATAAAAACCTGTAAAATTATTTACAATAAAATACTAAATATTGACGGAAGATTTCATCCCTTCGTACAGGGTGGTCCAGTCCGTTTCTATACGGTTTCTTTATAATTAAATTGTAAACTAAGGGGTGGTTCTAATGTTTGGAAAGTTTAAAAAAATATTGTTTCTATAAGTTTTTTTCACTGTTAAATTTTATCCCTCCGCACAGGGTGGTCCAGTCTGTTTCTATACGGTTTCTTTAGAATTTAATTGCGAATTGGGGGTGACATTCAATTGAATCTAAAATTCTAAATTCGTTGAGAAGTCTATTTTATAAATATCTAAAAACGGAATTTCACCCCTTCATACAGGGCGAGTCTACTGTTTGGAAAGATTAAAAAAATATTGTTTCTATAAGTTTTTTACACTTTAAGGGTGAAATTTGAGGGAATCTACTTGATAAAATCTGTAAAATTATTCACAATAAAATATTGAATATTGACGGAAAATTTTCATCCCTTTGTTTAGAGTGGTCGAGTCCGTTTCTATACGGTTTCTTTATAATTTAATTGCGAATTGAGGGTGTAATTCAATTGGGTCTACAATTGTAAAATCGTTAAGAATTCTATTTTATAGCCATAAATACTTGAAACCGGAATTTCACCCCTTCATACAGGGTGATTCTAATGTCTGCAAAGTTTAGAAAAAGATTGTTTCTATAAGGTCGTTTTTTTACTGTTGACGGGTGAATTTTAAGGAAATCTACTCGATAAAAAGCATGTTAAATTATTCATAAATAAACTAAATAATTGACGAAAAAATATCATCCCTTGGTACAGGGTGGTACAGTCTTTTTCTATAAACAGGAAATTAAGGGTAATTTTAAATTTGTTAAGGGGTCTATGTAATAAATACCTACCCGTATATATTCGTAATTTAATGTAGATAATTAAAACAATATTCCACCCTTTCATACAGGGTAGTTCTAGTAAATGGAAATTCTAGAAAAACAAATAAATCAAAATTTAGGGTGAAATTCAACGGAGTTTTCTTCATAAATAATGCAACAATTGATAAATATACATGATAAAACGTAAAGAATTAAAGTTTCATCCCTTTATACAGGTGGTTTTTCTAAATATCGAAAGATTAAGAAACGCATCGTTACTATACCATACATTTCTTTTACAATAAATTAAAACGTTAAGGGTTGATTTTTATTTGATATATTTGTAAAAGTTTCATCCCACATACAGGGTGGTTCTAGTGTGGGAAGAATCACAAAATGGATTGTTTCTTCAAGGTAATCTTTATGAAAAACAATCAAGGGTGCGCCTAAATTAGGGGGTGATACTTTATTAATTCAACTGATTACATCTCTATTTGGATTATTTAGAAAATCAACAAGTAGGGTAGATTTTCTAAAAGAGTGGAATTTTGGAAGTGGAAATTTTTAAATTAAATTTTTTAAAATAAGGGTTAATGGAAGATAATATCTTAAAAACAATTGATTGGTGTCAGTTTTATCGAAAAAAATCAATAAACTTCCAATTTTTCCTATTTTTTTTTGTAATTTAATAAGGAAAAGAATGGAATTTTCCAGGCATCTTTGCGTTAACGTTAACGTTAGCGTTAGCGTTTTTAACTTTTCCAAGCCACTCCTACTGAATATATCATTTAAAAAACAATTAAAATCATCTTTAATTTAATAACAAAAACATGACGAATATACAAATGTGGATAAAAATTAAAATTAATAATTGAAAATTCCACCCTTGTAACTCATTAGCGGGTGATATAGGGGTGTGTTAGTTATATGTATTTACATCATTTAAAAAAAGATTTAAAATCATCTTGAGGAAGTGATAGTTTTGAGTAGCTAGAGCAATAATACATCCCTATAATTTGTAAACCCTTAAATGAATTAATTAAAGTACAGAAAAACCCCTTGAATTATAACTTTTATTTTATAGTTTTTTACAATTGAAGATTTTGTTTAGCATCGAAATAGGGTAGAAATCTCAATAAAGAAAAACACGGAAAAATTAGTAAACTTTCACCAGTGGCGTAACTTCATACGTATAATTCTACACCCCCTGCAGTATTACGTCACTGTTCTAAATGATTCGTATAAAATTTCCATAATTTGGCAAGCAATTCGAAAAATATTTCAAGAATTTATAGGAGGGTGTCTAGAGAACATTTTAGCAAAATTAGAACTTTGTAGCTTATTTGGAAGTTGGTCAAAAAAACACTCGTTTCTGACGATGATGTTGCGATTTGTAAAACCGGGTTATGCACGTTAAGCAACTTTCTTCATTTATTCTGGAATAGGTGGGAATAGAGTAGAAAATCCCTCTATAACGAGGTCGGCTATAACGAATTATTTTTGTGATCCGTGCAAATATGTATGCATACAGGTTGTTTTTTTCTTACGAGAGTTTGCTTGTAACGAGCAATTTTCCTTGTCCGTTGACATCTCGTTATAGCGGAATTCAACTGTATTTCGATTTTTTTCTAGAATGCAATGAAGAAAAACGATAAAAATCAATGTTGGGAGGATCTCTGAGACATTCTTAGTTGTTTTGCATGTTTAGATCGTTTCTCAAAATCGCGACCCTATCCAAAAAGAGCGTTTTTGACCAACTTCCAAATAAGCTACTAGGTTCTACTTTTGGTAAACTGATATCCAGGTCTTCCTTTAAAAATCGCTGAAATATTTTCCGAATCGTCCGTCAACTAATAGGAGTTTCATACAAATTGGGTTCATTTAGAGCAGCAACACGAAATATAAACAAAAGTACAGTGTCGGACTGAGCCGCCGGGTAAATGCCCAATGGGCCAACAGATCCGTTTTTGGGGGCCAACAGTGCCAGATTATACAGGGTTATTCACGTACGGCAAAAAGTTCTTATGGTTACTCGCATTATTTAGCGAGTAATTCGAAAAATATTACAACGATTTATAGGAGGGTGCCAAAAGATCATTTTAACAAAATCAGAACCTCGTATCGTAGCTCATCGGGAAGATTTTCCAAAATTAGTCAAACACATAAAATTATTAAAAATGAGTCGAAAATTCTCAACATTGTTTTTTTTTAATTTTCTTTCATTATATTCTGGAACAACTGAATATGTTTCGTATTTTTTCTAGAATGCTATAGAGGAAAAAAACGGGAAATAGCAAAAATTGGAAGGTTTTCAAGTCATTTTTAGTCGTTTTTCATGTTTAGTTTGTTTTTGAAAATCGCAACATCGTCAGAAATGAGTGTTTTTTATAAACTTCAATATGAGCTACGAGCTTCCAATTATGCTAAAATGATCTTCAAGAACTCCTTTATACATTCTTGAAAGATTTTTCGAATCGCTCGCCAAATAATGGGAGTTGCCATAAGAACTTGTGAGTCCGGAGTAGTCAAAAATTCGATTTGCTTGTTTTCTGAGAAAGTCAAGCGCTGTATCTAGCATTGAATTGACTAGTTTACGGTGCATCCGACTAAGGTTTCCATTTTAGAACATGTTTCTAATCACATACTGTCTACAATTTTAGAGATAAAACTCGTTCAACAGTTTGTTTGGAAGCTCATCCATAGGAAATCCGACATGTTCGAATTGTTTTTGGAAAAAATGTGCAAATTTACCAACATCCAACATATTTTTATTCTATTTCCACATATTAAAAGTAATTATGCTACAATTAAATTTTATTCAGTTTGTAGAGAATTTTTTGCACTTTCGGGACTAAAACATCATTTTACTCCCTCGAAACAGGGACTAAGGCAACACTTTTAATCCCAAGGGACCTAAAAAAATACACAATATGTTTCTATAGCAACATTAGATAATTGTCAAATTAATAGATCCCTTGTCAAATTAATAAATCTGTAATTTTTTAGTTTTCTCATTAAATATATACGAAAGTGCAAAAAATAGTGTATACAACTCAGGACTAAAGTGTTTTCTTTCGTCCCTCGAGTGGTTTATTAATAAACTTCCACTCTCGGGACGAAATGTCGCACTTAGTCCCTTGTTATATAATATACTATTATTTACCAGGTGCTAATACCATTGTATTTGGGAAATTTTTAGAAAATTCTCGGAAAATCCGTCTTGAAATGTTCTCCGATTTTTCCAAAATAAATTCGAGCTTGTCGTCAAATTTCCACACAGATAAGCATAATACAGGGTTATTTATGTACGTCGGACGAGAAGTTCTTATGGCAACTCCCTTTATCTGGCGAGTGATTCGAAAAAAAAATTAAAGGACTTGGCAAGTTTAGAACCGTGTAGCTCATTTGGAAATTGGTCAAAAAAATGCTCGTTTTAGACAAGGTCGTGATTCTTAAAAACGAATTCAAGACGCAAAACGACACCCTCCCAAGATTGATTTTTTTCGTTTTTCTCCATTGCATTCTAAAACAAATGCGAAACAATTCGACCTGTTCTAGAATAAAATTGAGAAAAACTGAAAAAAACACGAATTTTGGGAGGATCCTAGAGTCATTCTAACAATAAGTCGCTTGTATGTTGTTCGTTTTTAAAAATCGCGATATTGTCAACAACAAGCGTTTTTCGACTAACTTCCATGAGCTACGAGGTTCTACTTTTGCTAAAATGTTCCCTAAGGACCCTCTAACAAATTCTTGAAGTATTTTTCGAATTGCTCGTCGACTAATAGGAGTTTCATAGAATCAACCATATTTGTAATCAGAAAAGAATTTTCTATTCAATGAACTCAAAATTTACATATGGTTCTACAGGGTGTTTGGTCTAAGTATGGTGAGTTCTAAGAAACACCTATGAGTCGCCGAGCGATTCGCAAAATATTTTGAGGATATGTAGAAGAGTTCCTAGGGAACATTTTAGCAATATTAGGACCTAGTAGCTCATTTCAAAGTTGGTCAAAAAACTATCCTTTTGGACAATGCTGCAATTTTAAATAACCAACAAAACACGTAGAACGACTAAAAATGACTCACAATCAGACCTCATCAACATTGATTTTTTTCGTTTCCACCTGTTCCTTCCAGAATAAAATGGAGAAAAAGGAAAAAAAATCAATTTTGGGAGGATCCTAAAGTCATTCTAAGTCGTTTTGTGTGTTTAGTTCGTTTTTGAAAATGGCTACATCGTCAGAAACGAGCGGTTTTTGACCAACTTCCAAACGAGCTACGAGGTTCTAATTTTGCTGAAATGTTCCATAAGGACCCTCCTACAAATCCTTAAAATATTTTTCGAATTGCTCGGCGACTAATAGAAGTTTCTTAGAACTCGCCATACTTAGATCAAACACCTTGTATTTAAAAAAAAAAAAAACAGATTTGTGTTATATCTCAAGGATGCTAAAACTTTTCAAAATTTAATAAAATAGATAAAATCTGCATCAAAAACTGTGTTAAGCGACCAAAAAACGTTTAATTTTCTTAAAAAATTACGAGATATAGAGCGTCTTCAAAATAGTGAAAAAATGAAAATATGTACATAGTTGAATAACTCGAAAACAAAAGAATATAGTAAAACTCTAATTACACGATTTGATTAGCCATGAAAAAGATAGTACGAGATTGTGTTATCAGTAAAGGGCGGATTGAAGGTCATTTGGCGAGATTTCCAACGCTCGAAATGCACCATTGGCGTAGTTATTTTCCATTGCTGCACCTAACCGTTAGAAATGAACGTTATTCACGTATACAGTAGAACCTGGATTATCCATTAAGCATTCGATTTTCCGTTCCCTTTTATTATTTATATTTATATACTTTTTTTACATTTTATATAACAAGAAAACAGTCAATTAGTCTAACAAATAATTTATATTAGATATAAAATTCTAAGTTTGCTCTAATTCTCTTGGTTTTTAATTAATTTTAATTTTAATGCATGTATTGACATAAATTGATATGAACAGATAGGTAGAACAAAAACAAAAAATGTGTTCATAATTTTAACGTTTTTTTTTCTTCTAATTTTATTTTTGTCAAGAATTGTTTTCTTTTTAAATTTTTCCCGTCCCTGACGAGCCGCTTTTTAAAGAATGAGAGAGAGAGAGCGACCAAAATTTCTTAGAAAGTCGGTACAACTAGACACCTGTTTTCTGGTCGTAACGTCACGACGTCTTGTTGGCAGTTGAATTGCTCGACTGCTTATCTACGTTCGGACACTATTGGTAGAGAAAAACGTTTTACACCGACAGACAGACCATGCGGGTACAACGGTTGCGGCTAATACGCTCTATACGAATTTGTCAGGAGACTAGATTTGCCTTGCACCTTCTATGGAGCAGATATCCGCCCTTTAGTTATCAGTTAATTTGTTCCATCACTGCTTATATGAGATATCCTCAAATACTATCGAAAATGGTACTAGAACGTTACGCACGAACAAGGCATTTGGTTAGGACCGAATCGACAATAAAATAATCAAAAACGTGTCAATTGCTATACATCATTCATCAATGCCATCATAAAAGTACACTATTTCTCAATTTCTTGAAAGAAATGTAATAAATAGTGCCGGTACTTAAGTCTAATATAACCCCCAATCTACGTTAAATTTATAGGCCCATCTGTTTATTGAATGGGCTTAGTAAAGTTGCCGAAAGAGTAGATAAATAACAAATTACAGAAAAATTTCTAAATAAAAATAAGAACAGCTTTAGTTCAAGCCGAAATAAATAATATAGTACAACAAATAATAAGAATTATTGATGACATTAGCAAAAATTTTAATAAGAACCAAGACGGAAAAAAAGACCGCAAATTTTTCCAATAAAATTTGTGCGGAGTTAAATAATTTAGGTACTTTTTATTTCTATTTTCTTTATTATTATACTTATTATTATTTCACTTTTCTACTTACAAATTAAGATTAAATTAAAAAAATACTCCGCTTATTTTTTAGGATATTGTAAATAATAAACGTGCGTTGGATAGAGTATTTCAACGTGCATATTTTGCAGCCTTCTATTTAAGAAAAAATCTCCAAAGGCAGCAAGTACCTTACATAGCGAATTTTTTTATGTATCTACATACTGAAATATTAATTGCAAAACATTCTTATGATACTGACAATTAATATATTTTAATAACATTGAATCAACTAATAAATTCATTTCCCGATGTTATTTTAATATTTATGATTTTTATTGAAAAATACTTTTAATCCACAAACAATAAGAAACACTAAAAAAAAAATAATAATGAAGTTTGTTGTTTGTCTAATACGTCTAATCAAGGCCTGCTTGATTTTTTCAAGCGAAATTCTCTAGCAGGCCTTGCGTCTAATATTAACTGTCAAAATTAGTTGCCCCCCCGCGATATTCAATTTTTTTTCTAATGTCAATAGTCAGAACATATAGCCACCTGAGATAATCGATTTTACTGCTTATACTCAAAAAAGAGATTTTTGCATTTTTCTTGCGAACCAACGAACCGATTTTGATGATTTTTTTTCTGGGTCATAGAGAATGGTCGGCTCTACTGTTATTTTAATTTTCATCCAAATCTAAGCAAATGTAATATTGAAAATGATTTTTTTTAACATTTCTTCAGCTCTTATTCCAAAAGTGTTGGCCCTACCAGTCTGGTCAACGAACTCATCCAAGCTATCCCAAAGACCGATTTTTGTACCAAGTTTCATTAAGATTGGTGTATTTTTACGGCAGTTATCGTGGATATACATATATAAATATATATATATATATATATATATATAAAAATTTTAACGAACGGTGGATATGGGTTCCTGAGGTCCCAAAACGAACTTCTGTGCAAAAATTTTTCGGAAATTCAAAAGTGAGGATCTCGTCATTAGCTAATTTTTTTTAAAAAAATTCGCTAAAACACCACAAAAATTAATTACAACTTGCTAAATTAGTACAAAAAAGTACTAAAAAGGCCACTGAGAATCTTTAGAGTTGATGGAATTAGAGAAAAATTCTACAAAGGGCCTACTGATTTGATAATTTACATACCTACATATAAAGAGTAACTTGGCACGCTTGAGATGTCAAAATCTATCAAAATAGCCAAAACTACTTCTCAAAATTAGCACCTCAACTTAAATTTAGTACCAGTTGTTGCATGAAATACAAATTAGCACTTTTGCATTGTTTAGCACCACAACACTACACCTTTTCCAACTGTAATTCAAAGAGTAACAGATTAATTTTGCTAAAAATTGCTTTTCTTATTGTTTTTTTTTTTTGGAAAGATCTACAAAAATTAATTACAAGTTGCTAGGATGGTATAAAAAAAGCTATTAAAAAGCCCGTTAAATTATATAATTCGAAGTTCATTTTTCTCTTATTTTGGATGTTTTTAAATTTTTATATATATTTATTAGTCTCAAAGTCTTTATTCCAAAAAATTTTTGTAAATGATCTTTTATTTTTAAATTGTAACAGCTGTTTCGAAATTACTTATTTCATCTTCAGACATGTACTTAATTATTTTTTATATAAAATTGATAAGTGCATACTTAGATAAATTGTAATGTGTATACAATATGCATACTATGATATATATATATATGTAAGTAAATAAATTTTTCAAATTGATTAAAGAATATTATAAGAAATAAAATAAAATAAAATAAAGTAAAAAACTACCATAATAATATGTGGATAATTAAATTGTAATTGAAAAATTGAAAAATATTTGTGTATGTATGGTAGTTTTCTTTACAATTATTAAATTATATAATTGTTGAAAGAAAGAAAGGTAACTAAAAATCTGATTTTAAATTTAAAGGATTAATTCTTAATTTATGAAAAAATTGAAATTGAAAATTTTTCATTTCATTTAGTATTGAATTAGGTTTTTTATTATTATATAAATGAATATAGAATTTTTCAATATAATCTATATCAACAAAATTATATGATTTATAAAGAATAAAAATATCTTTATAATTATGATTTTTATTAATAATATGATCTGCAAAATTAGATTTGTCTAATATAATTTTCCTAACATGATTTAAATGTTCAGATTTTCTTTTTATAAATTGTCTAGTAGTTTTTCCAATGTAAAATGAACCACAATTACAAATTAATGAATAAATACCACTTTGATTCATTAAAGGGATAATATCTTTATTATTTGTTAAATTGTTTAAATTATTAATTGGAGAATTAAAAACAATTTTAACTTCAAATTGCTTTAAAATTTTTTAATTTTAAGTGATATAGGACCTAAATAAGGGATTGAGAAAGTATTTTTAAATTGAAATGGTACTTTTATTAAAGAAGTAACAGTATTTAAATTATAAAATCAAAGACAAACGAAACAATTTAAGAATCTGGTTCATTAACCAATGTATTAAATATAATTTAAAACCTAAATTTATCAATTTTAAAATAAATATTAATACACCTGCTGCTATGAAAACAAGTAAATCCATTACAAAAATTTGGTTAAAAGAAGAATCAAAAGAAGCTTATAAAAAACGAGATTTCCTACGTACAAGAATTTGGGTACTACATAAAGACCTATGTTCTATATTACATCCCATTATTTGGGATACAATCGATTATACAGTACGTGATAAAGTTGAAAGAGAAGGTATACTAAAATTTAATAATTTGTTGAAAAAATTGAATAATTTAAAAACAAAAAAACAATATATATATGATAAAAAAATACCATTAATTCATAATGAATTTAATTTTCATCCTAATTTACTTAACTTATCATCTACAATATTACCTAATAATATTAACAAATTATTGAATAAAGGTTTAAAATTTGCACAACCACCAAACAATTTAATTAATAACAAATTAAAACTATTTTCTTCAATAGAAAATATTTTTGATCATATGAATTTTGAAGATTCTGATTATATATCAACAAAAATAGCAGAAATTATTAATAAAAACATTCTTAAAAAAGAACCTAACACATTTAAATGTAATTCAAAAACAACCTCAATTATTTCTATTAAAAAATTTTTAACTTCAAATAATCTTATATTAACTAAAGCTGATAAAGGAGATTGTGTTGTTTTATTAGATAAAACTATATACATTAAAAAAGTTACAGATTTTATAAATTCACCTGATTTCCTACAATTATCTTATTCACCTTTTAATTCTTTTATAGAAAAAACTAAAAAATTAATTAAAAAACAAAAATCATTTAATACATTTTTTAAAATTAACCCTACATATATGATTCCTTCCAATCCTTCTCCACCTAGACTTTATGCCTTACCAAAAATTCATAAACCTTTAATTCCAATCAGACCAATAGTAAGTTATATCAACACCCCTTGTTCAAAATTAGCACACTTACTTAATAATATTCTTAAAAATCATTTAAACTTCATTCCTAAGTTTTCTATAAAAAATTCTTTATATTTAATAAAATCTTTAGAAAATATAATTATTCCTAAGAATTCTAAACTAATTTCTTTTGATGTTACTAATCTTTTTCCATCTATTCCATGTAATGATTGCATAAAAATTTTAATAGAAAAATTAAAAAATTCTAATTTATCAAATATTATACAAAATCAATTTATAATTATATTAAAACAAGTCTTATCACAAAATTTCTTTCAATTTAATAATAAATTTTATTTACAAAAAACTGGTCTAGCCATGGGTTCCCCTCTTTCTCCAATATTATCAGAAATATTTATGGACAATTTAGAAACAAATTTTATATCTGACAGTATTTTATTTAAAAATCATATTATATTTTGGA
This sequence comes from Mylabris sibirica, assembly GCA_039776855.1. Classification (NCBI taxonomy): domain Eukaryota; kingdom Metazoa; phylum Arthropoda; class Insecta; order Coleoptera; family Meloidae; genus Mylabris; species Mylabris sibirica. The sequence continues at coordinate 4,105,570 of CM077840.1, read as the reverse complement.
AAAGATATGTTGATGACATTTTTTGTATTTTTATTGGTAATGAAGATGATTTGTCTAATTTTCTTAATTTCATTAATTCACTACATAAAAATATTAAATTTACATTGGAGATAGGTGGAAATACAATCTCATTTTTAGACCTACTAATCAAAATTGATACAAATAATAAACTTGAATTCTCAATTTTTCGTAAATCAACTACTACTTCAACTATCATACCTTTCGATTCTTTTCATCCATTTAACCACAAAATTTCATCTTTTAACAGTTTATTACATAGACTTTTTTCAATACCAATGTCAAAAAACAATTTTACAATAGAATATAATAACATTAAATTTATAGCATTAAAAAATAACTTTCCTATTCACATATTAAATAAATTATTTCTTAAATTTCAAAATAAACACAATATAAAATCTGTTACTTCTTTAATAAAAGTACCATTTCAATTTAAAAATACTTTCTCAATCCCTTATTTAGGTCCTATATCACTTAAAATTAAAAAAATTTTAAAGCAATTTGAAGTTAAAATTGTTTTTAATTCTCCAATTAATAATTTAAACAATTTAACAAATAATAAAGATATTATCCCTTTAATGAATCAAAGTGGTATTTATTCATTAATTTGTAATTGTGGTTCATTTTACATTGGAAAAACTACTAGACAATTTATAAAAAGAAAATCTGAACATTTAAATCATGTTAGGAAAATTATATTAGACAAATCTAATTTTGCAGATCATATTATTAATAAAAATCATAATTATAAAGATATTTTTATTCTTTATAAATCATATAATTTTGTTGATATAGATTATATTGAAAAATTCTATATTCATTTATATAATAATAAAAAACCTAATTCAATACTAAATGAAATGAAAAATTTTCAATTTCAATTTTTTCATAAATTAAGAATTAATCCTTTAAATTTAAAATCAGATTTTTAGTTACCTTTCTTTCTTTCAACAATTATATAATTTAATAATTGTAAAGAAAACTACCATACATACACAAATATTTTTCAATTTTTCAATTACAATTTAATTATCCACATATTATTATGGTAGTTTTTTACTTTATTTTATTTTATTTTATTTCTTATAATATTCTTTAATCAATTTGAAAAATTTATTTACTTACATATATATATATATATATATCATAGTATGCATATTGTATACACATTACAATTTATCTAAGTATGCACTTATCAATTTTATATAAAAAATAATTAAGTACATGTCTGAAGATGAAATAAGTAATTTCGAAACAGCTGTTACAATTTAAAAATAAAAGATCATTTACAAAAATTTTTTGGAATAAAGACTTTGAGACTAATAAATATATATAAAAATTTAAAAACATCCAAAATAAGAGAAAAATGAACTTCGAATTATATAATTTAACGGGCTTTTTAATAGCTTTTTTTATACCATCCTAGCAACTTGTAATTAATTTTTGTAGATCTTTCCAAAAAAAAAAAACAATAAGAAAAGCAATTTTTAGCAAAATTAATCTGTTACTCTTTGAATTACAGTTGGAAAAGGTGTAGTGTTGTGGTGCTAAACAATGCAAAAGTGCTAATTTGTATTTCATGCAACAACTGGTACTAAATTTAAGTTGAGGTGCTAATTTTGAGAAGTAGTTTTGGCTATTTTGATAGATTTTGACATCTCAAGCGTGCCAAGTTACTCTTTATATGTAGGTATGTAAATTATCAAATCAGTAGGCCCTTTGTAGAATTTTTCTCTAATTCCATCAACTCTAAAGATTCTCAGTGGCCTTTTTAGTACTTTTTTGTACTAATTTAGCAAGTTGTAATTAATTTTTGTGGTGTTTTAGCGAATTTTTTTAAAAAAAATTAGCTAATGACGAGATCCTCACTTTTGAATTTCCGAAAAATTTTTGCACAGAAGTTCGTTTTGGGACCTCAGGAACCCATATCCACCGTTCGTTAAAATTTTTATATATATATATATATATATATATATATATATATATATTTATATATATATATATATATATATTTATATATATATATATATGTATACCCACGATAACTGCCGTAAAAATAGTCCAATCTGAATGAAACTTGGTACAAAAATCGGTCTTTGTGATAGCTTGGATGAGTTCGTTGGCCAGACTGGTAGGGCCAACACTTTTGGAATAAGAGCTGAAGAAATGTTAAAAAAAATCATTTTCAATATTACATTTGCTTAGATTTTGATGAAAATTAAAATAACAGTAGAGCCGACCATTCTCTATGACCCAGAAAAAAAATCATCAAAATCGGTTCGTTGGTTCGCAAGAAAAATGCAAAAATCTCTTTTTTGAGTATAAGCAGTAAAATCGATTATCTCAGGTGGCTATATGTTCTCTGACTATTGATATTAGAAAAAAAATTGAATATCGCGGGGGGGCAACTAATTTTGACAGTTAATATTAGACGCAAGGCCTGCTAGAGAATTTCGCTTGAAAAAATCAAGCAGGCCTTGATTAGACGTATTAGACAAACAACAAACTTCATTATTATTTTTTTTTTTTAGTGTTTCTTATTGTTTGTGGATTAAAAGTATTTTTCAATAAAAATCATAAATATTAAAATAACATCGGGAAATGAATTTATTAGTTGATTCAATGTTATTAAAATATATTAATTGTCAGTATCATAAGAATGTTTTGCAATTAATATTTCAGTATGTAGATACATAAAAAAATTCGCTATATAAGGTACTTGCTGCCTTTGGAGATTTTTTTTTTTTGAAGAAAAGCAATTTTTAGGTAAATTCTTCTGGTTTTGTTTCGATTAATATTTACTTTTTCATTTTTACAGAAAGCAAATTTTGCTTTTTCATTGCTTATTGGAAGAAAAAAACAAGCTTCTAATAGATATAACAACCACTGATTTTTTTTTGGTTAGAAAAACAGGGACATTGAATCAGTATACCTAATTTGTAGAATTTTTGTCTACTTCCATCAACTCTGAACATTATCAACGGGCTTTTTGCGAGTGTTTTTATACCATTCTAGCAACTTGTAATTAATTTTTGTAGATCTTTCCAAAAAAAAAAAACAATAAGAAAAGCAATTTTTAGCAAAATTAATCTGTTACTCTTTGAATTACAGTTGGAAAAGGTGTAGTGTTGTGGTGCTAAACAATGCAAAAGTGCTAATTTGTATTTCATGCAACAACTGGTACTAAATTTAAATTGAGGTGCTAATTTTGAGAAGTAGTTTTAGCTATTTTGATAGATTTTGACATCTCAAGCGTGCCAAGTTACTCTTTATAGATATGTAAATTATCAAATCAGTAGGCCCTTTGTAGAATTTTTCTCTAATTCCATCAATTCTAAAGATTCTCAATGGCCTTTTTAGTATTTTTTTGTCCTACTCTAGCAAGTTGTAATTAATTATTGTGGATTTTTCGAAAAAGGCAATTTTTAGGTAAATTCTTCTGGTTTTGTTTCGATTAATATTTACTTTACATTTTTACAGAAAGCAAATTTTGCTTTTTCATTGCTTATTGGAAGAAAAAAACAAGCTTCTAGTAGAAATAGCAACCACTGATATTAGCGAATTTTTTTAAAAAAAATTAGCTAATGACGAGATCCTCACTTTTGAATTTCCGAAAAATTTTTGCACAGAAGTTCGTTTTGGGACCTCAGGAACCCATATCCACCGTTCGTTAAAATTTTATATATATATATATATATATATATATATATATATATATATATATATATATATATATATATATATATGTATACCCACGATAACTGCCGTAAAAATACACCAATCTTAATGAAACTTGGTACAAAAATCGGTCTTTGGGATAGCTTGGATGAGTTCGTTGGCCAGACTGGTAGGGCCAACACTTTTGGAATAAGAGCTGAAGAAATGTTAAAAAAAATCATTTTCAATATTACATTTGCTTAGATTTTGATGAAAATTAAAATAACAGTAGAGCCGACCATTCTCTATGACCCAGAAAAAAAATCATCAAAATCGGTTCGTTGGTTCGCAAGAAAAATGCTAAAATCTCTTTTTTGGGTATAAGCAGTAAAATCGATTATCTCAGGTGGCTATGTTCTGACGATTGATATTAGAAAAAAAATTGAATATCGCACAGGGCAACTAATTTTGACAGTTAATATTAGACAAACATAGGTAGATCTAGTATGTTAATATTAACATACTAGATCTATGTAGACAAACAATGTTTCTTATTGTTTGTGAATTAATAATATTTTAACATGTAGATACATAAAAAAATTCGCTATATAAGGTACTTGCTGCCTTTAGAGATTTTTTTTTTTTTGGTTAGAAAAACAGGGGCAATTAGGGCTAAATTTTGTTTTATTCTACTTAAGAGCATCATGGATATTTTGGATCGATGTATCACGCTCTAGACTCGGCTCGTGGCCCGTAACCTTGGTGGAAATAAATACTAGAAATCCCAATTTGTTTCAATTTTCTGACCTTTTCCGAGTTTTTCAGAAATAATAAAATAAGAAATTTTCAGAGATCTTCAGGGAAATTCTCCATACAACAAAATTAAACAAAGAATTTTGCAAAACTATTTTAGTTCGGTAGGAACTTTTGTTTTGTTGTTTTCGCCCCCATTAAATGTGTTTTTTTTTTGAAGAAAAACAAAATAAAGCAAATTTTGTTTATGTGCATATAAAAACAAGTGGTTTCCGTTTTCTATACAACAAAATGACATCATTTCCGGCTTTATTTTCGCTATTTTAATTGTATAAATAACCGTCTATATATTTTTTTATCAATTTTTATCCGAATGATAAAATACTTGTGACAAAATATAACAATATTTTTTTTTAAATGCAAAAAATCATAGTTGGCCATGAAAATTTTAATATTGATAACACTATTTGATTTCCGCTTAATTTTTTTAACTACAGTAGCGTCTCTAAAAAAATACGATATCATCTAGTTCAATTAAACAGTTACGCTACTGTCTTTCTACTACAATTTTTGATGAATCGAATTTAATTTTTGTTTAATTAATGTCATTCAACTTTCTGTTTCTTTATTATAAGGCAGTGCAGTGGCGCAACCAGGGGGAGGGCTGCGGGGCTGCAGCCCCCCCCCAAGACTTACAACATTAAATTTAGAAAAATAATACGTTATTAGTTATTACATAAGGTTCAAATTTCAGTGATCTTTTTCCGTTCTTTTTAATTTTTTTTACTTTATAATACAATAATGAATTTAATTATTTTTAATTTTTACCATTAACGGATAACATCAATTATTTTGGGATATCGATTTATTTGAAAGTTTTGATACGTTTGGACCATTATGTGAATAAGTTATAAAGATTTCAACATTCATTCAAATAAATTGTTTATTAATTACAGAAGTATTATTGAAAACAACAATAATATACATGAAAAAATGGATTTGTTTACATTCTAAAATATTTGTAGGTTCTTCATTTAAATCAAATTGGTATAAAAGGCATTTTTATGTGAAAATTAGAAAAGTGAAAAATTATTAAAAAATTTAATAATTCCTATGATACAAACATTTCCGTTTTTAAAAATTGTTCATTTTTCGAACAACAATAAACAGATTTTACAACATAAGTATAAACAACAAATTCGCCCTTATTACACCGATCAATTGTTAGGTATTTTTACTACTTTGTCCTTCGTCTACAGACTCATAAAGCTGGAATTTTTGTGTAATAAACAGATGTAGATTTTCAAAAATTTGAAATTTGAACCTTATGTACATTTAAAACTATTCCAATATCTCTCCATCGTTTTCCCTCCCTTTCTCTGTCTGATACATTTGGTCGTCATGTACCATATGATGTTGGAGAAAATTTCTACACAAAATTCTTAAAATACGTTTCTTATGCCTTTTAAAAGAGGGGTTAAGAGTGGGTGGTCACAATGACTATAACATTTCTCGCTACTTACCAACCCAGTATATATCTATCTCATTCAAATGTCTCTTCATTTCACTTAACTTGGGTGGAAACTATTAGGGGTGGGAATCTCCTATGTGCCTAGATCAAAATTTCACCCTGTATGTATAATAATACAAATTCCAACTTCATTTTTTTAATTCAACCAGTCTGTTATACAGTAATTGTGATTTATCTTTTGTATTGTAATGGTATTGCGAAGTTATAGTTTTCGATGTGATATAAACAAAATAAACAATGAATAAACGTAAGCAAGAGAGTATCTTTAATTATCTTATAAAACAACCACGAAAAGAAGAGAATTTGACATCGTTATCAAACAAATCTGAGACAGTAGAAACATTTTCCAGTTCTCAAGAATTTGAAAAAATAGGCGATATCCCTGTGACAGGTGATCAGTACGATGTATCTAATTTTGCAAAAAGTGTATTTCTGACGATGAAAAACTTCAAATAATAGACAATTTTTGGAAGCCCCCTGAAAATTTTAGTTTTCCAAGTACAAAATTTGGTAATGAAACATTTAGAAGAAAATTTAATTGTAAGTGGTTAAATGATTTTCCGTGGCTAGTATATTCTAAGATAGAAGATGGTGTATATTGCAAATATTGTATTTTGTTTGCTTCTCTATTTGCGGGTCAGTCAAGCAGTCAAATTTTAGGACATTTTGTAAATGAACCTTTTCGAAAATGGAAACATGCAGTGCAACGATTTAAAGATCATCAGGGTTGTAATTATCATCAGTTTAGTGTATTACGTGCAAATAATTTAAGAGACATTTGCAAAAACCAAAAAAAGTCAGTTATAGATTTAATTGATAGTGCTCGTTATAACCAAATACAAGAAAATAGAGGAAAATTAATTCCTATCATTAAAACTGTTATATTTTGTGGGCGTAACGGCTTACCACTGAGGGGACATCGAGATTCAGGGCCCATAAGTTCAAATTTAGAACATAGTGAAGGAAATTTTAGACAATTGTTACGATTCAGAATTGATGCCGGTGATAAAGCTTTGCAAGCTCATTTAGATAACGCATCCTCAAACGCAACGTATATTTCGTGGAAAATTCAGAACGAAATCATAAATTGTTGTAATGAAATTATTTTAAAAAAGATCGTGGAAAAAATAAACAACAGTAAATGTTTTGCTGTACTTGCAGACGAAACAACTGATGTATCCATGAAGGAACAATTTTCAGTATGTGTTCGGTTTGTAGATGATTATAGTAAAAAGTTAGTAGAATATTTTTTGAATTTTCTTGCCGTAACGTCGACCACTGGTGAAGATTTAGCGAACACTCTTGTGGATTTTCTTAATAAAATAGGTGTTAATCTTAATTACATAAGAGGACAGTGTTATGACGGTGCGGCTGCAATGTCGGGTAAGTTTAAGGGCTTACAAGCCAAAATCAAGGAAAAATTTCCAAACGCTTTATATGTTCACTGTGCTTCACACTGCCTGAATTTGGCTATATCAGACGCTTGCCAAGTTAAGGAAGTTAGAAATTGTATGGGAATTGTTGAAAAATGTTATTCCTTCATGAACACACCAAAAAGAAATGCGGTATTACAAAACTGTGTAATTGAAATGTGTCCATCATCAAAAAAAGAACGCCTTAAAAAAATGTGCCCCACACGTTGGATTCAACGCCACGAATCTATAATGATCATGAAGGATTTATTTTTACCTTTAGTGGCTGCACTTGAAATAATTGAAATGTGGGACGACAAGGATTCCTCTTCAGGTGCATGCATGTTATTAAACTCAATAAAAACTCCGACATTTATAATTTCATTATTAATAGTTGAAAAATGTTTTTCATATACGTTGCCATTAAGTAGAATATTACAATCCGAGTCGTTTGATTTAACTGATGCCGTAGAACAGTGTGAACATGCTATGGAAGAATTACAAAACATTCGAAATAATGCAACAGAATTTTTTTCACAGATTTTTGACGATTGTTCAATAATTCTTAGAAAAATTGTTCATGAGAATTTTCAAATATCATTACCACGTATAATCAGTCGGCAAATGCATCGGTCTAATTACAAAAGTGAATCACCAGAAATATTTTTTAAAGTTTCTATTTTTATTCCCTTTTTAGATTCAGTAATTAATCATTTACAAGAGAGATTTATTAATCATAAAGAAATACTGCAGTCGTTTAATGTTTTAATTCCTGACAAAAAAGATAACAATTATAAAGAAAAATTGCAACTTTTACTTCATAGATATTCTGTCGATCTAGAAGACACTAATGAAGAAATATTGATTGCCGAATATGATTTGTGGCAGAGGAAATTTTATACGTTAACACCTGAATTAATACCAAAGACTGCAATGGATAGTTTGTCAGTTTGTAATTATGAAATTTTCCCACACATATATGCACTTCTAAAAATCTTCGCAACTATACCAGTGACAACTTGTAGTGCTGAAAGATCATTTTCTACCTTAAAATACCTTAAAAATTATTTAAGAAATTCGACTACACAGGAAAGATTAAATGGTCTAACGTTACTATATATATACAAAGATTTAAATGTAAATGAAGACGAGATATTAGATATTTTGTCTAAGAATAAGAGAAAATTAGACTTCGTTTTGTAATACATGTGTATTTAAAAAATAAAAAAGTATTTTGTCATTTTGTTTTGTTATTTTGGTAGACTCAATAGATTAAAACTTTTCACTATAAGGTTCGTTAAATGGAATTTCTAATGTTCAGACATATGTATGGATGTATATAACCTTGATCAATGTTCTTAGTGAAACACCCTGTATGTATAGATAAAGATACCTATTACATATCGTTATGATCAGCCCCCCCCCCCCAAGAAACATTTCTGGTTGCGCCACTGTGTAGTAATGTTTGTATACTATATAAAACAGACACAACATTGAAATAAACAACTATTAATCAAATAATAGTATATTATACAACGAGTCTATAATGAATGCTTTTATAACCGAGAATGAAGTTTACAACACAAGCGAGCAAAGCGAGCGAGTGTTGTAATCATTCGAGGTTATAATTAGCATTCATTATAAGCGAGTTGTATACTATACTTTATCTACGACTTATTTCTACATGTACAGGTACTTGTGGTGTACAAGAATATTTACCTTCTTAATCATTTTCGATTCTAAAATCGTACAAAAAATTGACACTTATTTACAACTGTTTGTTGAAACTGTTATTTATTTTTTGTCGTTACCATGGTTTTCTACATTTAACAGAAACTATTATCTACTACCAAAATCGTATTCTTTAACACTTTCCATTGTAAATACAACGAATTTTCTCACAACTAAGTATTTGTTCGAAATTTCAGAAAAGTTAAATGTCATTTTATTCAAAATTGCATGAAAACGCCCACTTTAGGCCTACTTGTTGAAACTATTGTTAATTATTTTTGTCGTTACCATGGTTTGTTTACATTTGACGGAAATTATAATTAAAATACTATTTTCTGATTGGCTGATGAGAGGGATATTCATTTACTTTATCTCCCTAGGGATATAAAGTAGGTCATTACATTACAAAAACCACAAGTATAATGATCACTTTATATATAAGTCGTAGATAAACAATTGTAATAATCTGTCATGGAGTCAGATATCTTGATTTTAAATTCTACTTCTCAATGTCACCAACTTATAGTTTAAAATTCAAATGTCCCCATAAATTTTGATCCAAAATGGCGGTCATTTGCGGTACTGTATATATTTAGTGACTGTAGAAACAAAATTTTGAAATTGCCATCTATCGAGAAGAAAACTAAATATAAATGACAATCTGGCAACATTGCGCAATGCACTATATGGCTACAAATATGGAATTGACATAAAATTTATGCATTTTATATTTTCCAAGAATTATCATAAAAATTGATCAAAATTACGAAAATACACATCATTTCAAACATAATTCGCAATATGTATCATATAAATACACAAAAATTATTATTATTGTAAATCATTTAAGAAATTACTGTGTTATTAGAAGGTAGTTAAAATCGTTACTTTTCTATTATTTATTAATAATTTTGGAAAAATCCTCACTTTAACGGTTATTTTTAAGTGTATTCTACCTATTTCTGTAAAAAGAGTTGAAAAATAATTATTATTTACGGGTCCGTTATATCTTCCTAGAGCCTGCGAAATATATCTACATATGTATACATAGGTATGTTTAAAAAAAAATCTATATTGTTTTTAAACTAGGAGGAGTGATTTGAATTTTGCGCGCCTAAATGTTAGCTTCCTATTGGTTAGTTTACAGGCAAGTTTACACAATACAAAATTTCAAAATTTTGACATTGACATTGTTATTTTTGTAAAACGAAATTTTAATTGTACAATATACTGCACAGTTCAATAATGCACAATTTTATGAGTTTTTATTAGTTTTAATTAATTAATTGTGTATCAATCTATGTGCTATCACTTTTATTCTATACATTTTCATCGAATTTTTCGAGAAAAATTGGTAAAAAAGGGAAAATTCAACATAACCTCTAATAATAAAATCAATCCAAATATGTAAATTATTAAATGCACTTAAGAATGTTATATGTGCATATTATTAAAGAAGAAGATTAAATAAGCAAATTAGGTGGAATAATGGATGATTTAACAGAAAATTTGGTAACCATTTGCACTAATTCTTGCAGTAGCGATAGTGATAGTGATAATGTATCAGATTATGTTGTGATTGTGAATTAAGCATTACCTGTTATTTTCAGTTTGAGTCTTTATTGAATACACTCAATCTTTTACTGTTTTCGAGCAACAAAATAATTATATTTCGAAGTTTGAGTACGCATTTCAATTAATTATTATTTTTTGCTAAATTAAGTCAAGAATCATTTGTTTCTTCATGTGACAGCAATAAAGAAGGATCAACATAATCCTATGCATTATTTTTAATGAAGAAAAAATAACTGTATCAGACATTGGCATCTGTTATCTGTTGATTTGAAGGCACTCTATTGTTCCTTGTTAATTATAACAACTTAGTTGTCATCAGACGGCTAAATATGTTACATTTAAAATTATGAGACATAAATTTTTAAATTTACCGCCAAAACGATCTAGTGTTTTTTTTTCTAGTGACTTTTTGTATGTAAACGGGGCTTCAATCACAACTCCTCCTAGTTTAAAAACAAGGTATAATAATTTGTGATAGATAATTATCTCTAATTTTATTATAGGTCAATCTGGCAACATTGTGTTGGGTATTTAAAGCAAGCGGATGATCATCCAGCCCATGGTACAAATAAACAAGGTATGCTCGCAACACATCCAAAACGCGTCTTTTCGCGCAGTCCGACTCCGCGTCACGATTCGCGCATGGCTGGTGTCGGTTCCATCCACATCCTTGTATACACTGTTACCATTTCAATAAAGTAGTCAGGCAGCAGGCAGAGATTATAGTACTTCCAATTCAATAAAGCTGTCCGTCCGTATCTATATGTATATAATTTTTGTTTTTTATTAATTCTCAAAGTTTTAAATTTAAATTGAATTCAAAATATTTATACATCCCTGAAGATGAAATTTATTTTCGAAACAGCTGTAACAATAAAATAAACATCTTTTAATTTTGGAATTGACTTTGAGAATAAAAAACAAATATTAAAAAATTCCAAATAAGAGAAATTATGAACTTTGAATTATTTAATTTAATAAGTGTATAAGTTGCATTAATTTTGTAAAAGACTAGAAAATAAATACACCGTTCTTATACACTTATTGTAAGGCTGTAAACAGAAATACGGACGGACAGCTTTATTGAATTGGAAGTACTATAATCTCTGCCTGACTACTTTATTGAAATGGTAACACTGCCATGTCCGACTGTGCGTCATACTTAACTTGCGCATAAGCATACCTTATTTATTTGTACCATGATCCAGCCCAGCCGCCATTGTGTTTGTGACTTTGTGTGCTTCTGTTAGTGTTGTTTCCAGGAGCGTCATTTTGTTGGTAAGTCCGTTTTTTATTATAATTTCCGTAATTTTTTTGTATTTATTTGAAAGAAAATCATATATGTTTTATAATTTGAAAAATAATTGCAAAAATTTGCATATAATTCGTAGAAAATTCAACAACGCTGAATGCATACAGATTGGGCGGCGGCCATTTTGTTTTGCACGTTGAATTGTGAGTCATGGATATCTTGGTAATTAAACCAAAGTATTCTTCCATATTTCTTAGCAAGATGTATCAATCGTACAAAATAAGTTTGGATACTTGTTTAGATAATTGGTCTTTTCCAAAACTTACTTTGAGAAGGTCTTTTTATCCTGACCAATCAGCGCTTAGAATTGCCGTCAGGGTTGCCAGATATCTAATAGAGTCCCTATAATAAGAGTCTGGCCAAAGCAGCCATTTTCTGTCACAACGCGTGGCGCGAAATTTGAAAATGTCAGAAATAGTTTGCACGTAGGAACCTAGAGCATGAACAATGGAAAAAAATACGTAGTAGTAACTTATCAGTAAAATGTGTTATTGAGGAATAAAACTAAAAAGTCACAAATTAATTATATTTTATTATTTTACAACACTATGCACGGCCATGCTCTTACTATCCTTGCAAATTCGGGGTTTTGCCTTTCTTTTACATGCAATTTTCAATAAAAGTAATAAATCTAGTAATTATTTCAGTTTTTAAATTATGACAGTTCAAAATATGATGAGCATCAACTACCATGTAATTACCGTTACTTACCACTTTAAGAAATTTTAAACTATACAGTAACTCACTTTATTCCAGAAAACAGTAAAATATTAGTAATTCTAACCGAAAATAATTTTAAAATATACAAAATCTTGTAGTTCCCGCTTTCACATGTCAAATTGTGAAATAAAATGGCCGCACCAATGAAAACTTGACACTACATTGGCCAGACTCTTATTATAGGGACTCTAATATCTAACCACTACGAGCGCCATCTCGTTGAAAAAAAAGCGCCAAAACGTAAAACTAAAGGAAAACGAGACATTCAAAGTAAAACGTTTATTAATTTATTACAATATGTATTTATAGAATTTTAAAAATAAACTTAAACAAAAATTCAACTTCAATAACATAAAAACAAACTTCTAATAGGACAATAATAAACTACTATGATAACTATGAATATAAAATTATGGCAATTATAACAGTATAAACCTCAGGAGCATTTATATACAGGGTGATTCAAGAGGATGGACCATTAAAAGTATAAGAAGTTCTAGTTATTGGAACTTGATGAAATTTGGTATATAGCCGTTAAGTCCCCTGAATTTTCTCTAGAAATTATTTTCGTTGTTCTAGCTACCCTCCTTATATGGGGTAGGGCACCCTACTCTCTTATTTTAAATGGAATGGCATATTTTTTATCACATTTTTGAATTCTTTGATGAAATCGAAGGGGACATTAATAATATGACCTATTGTCTAGGACTGAAAGTTTTTCAGATATTTCAGCTTTTAGTTCAGCTTTAAAATTTGCAGTGTTTAATTGAAAAATTCATATTTTTGAAGCTATAGAATTTGAAATGTTGAAACTTGAAAATTATGTTGTTAAGATGATGTACTTTCACCCAACTTAAACAGAATTTGATTTTCTTTCAGCGTTTAGCTGAAATAAATTTTTTTTCAGGCAATTTTCAAAGTACAATATCTTGCTTATTTTAAATAGAACACCATATTTTTCTTTTTATGATTAGATAGAGAAAATTATTTTGCATCGAACTGTATTAGCATTTCCTATATCTATCTTTGATAGTTTTTCAGTTATTCAACATTTTCAATTTCATTTAATTTTCTCTCTTGAAAAAGAATATAAAACATAGAAGGCTTAGCAAAACAACTTTCAATTCAATTGTCACAATTAAGATGAAATTAATTGATTAATTTTAAAATATCTCAAGGAAGGAAAGTGGAAGAAATTCATAATTATTTAAATCAATATTAATTGGATTTGTTTTTTATGCATGTGGAATATCTTAAAAGTTATAAAAAAACATGTAAAATATTTAATATTAACGTCATTTGTGATGTTCTGATTTTTTTTCTAAGCCTTCTATGCATTTCGTTATAGTTGAATTCGTTTCAAGGGAGGTGATTGGACGAAACTGAAAATTTTGAATAACTGAAAAATTATCAAAGATAGGTATAGGGAAAGTTAATACAGGTCGATATAGAATTTTTTTTTCTATCTAACCATATAATAAAAAATACGGTGTTCCATTTAAAATAAGCAAGTTATTATAGTTTGAAAATCGCCTGAAAGGAAAACTTATTTCAGCTAAACGCTGAAAGGTAATTGAATTCTGTTTAAATTGGCAAAAAGAACATTAATTTTTCTACTTAGGTTCCAAGTTTCAACATTTCAAATGCTATAGCTTCAAAAATATGAATTTTTCAATTAAACACTGCAAATTTTAAAAGTGAACTAAAAGCTGAAATATCTGAAAAACTTTCAGCGCTAGACCATGGGTCATGTTATTAAAGTCCCCTTCGTTTTAACTGAAGAATTCAAAAATGTAATAAAAAATATACCATTCCATTTAAATTAAGAGAGTAGGGTACACTACCCCATATAAGGAGGGTAGCTAGAACAACGAAAATAATTTCTAGAGAAAATTCAGGGAATATAATGGCTACATACCAAACTACATCAACTTCCAATAACTAGAACTTCTTATACTTTCAATGGCCCATCCTCTTGAATCACCCTGTATTTTAAAGTCTAATATCAAACTGAATGCACTTCGTCGATCACTTGAACGGCAAATTCAAGGTCTAAACTTTCATCAGAATTATTTTGTTTCATTGTATAGATGTCTGAATTGAATCTCCAATACATATCTTTGGTAACTATAAAATTCTCGCAACACGCACCTTTCACTCTTATTCTTAAAAGTGCATCAATCATATCTAATTGTAATCTATTACGAGCTTTGGTTTTTATTGCATTCATGTAAGAAAATACTCGTTCTACATAAGCATTGCTTGTTGGTAATGAAAAAAGAGTTAAAACAAATTCTGAAAGCTCTTTAAAAGCGTAATTTCCTCCTGCATTTATCAACTTATTGCCAATTGACTTTATTTCTTATTCACTTTTAACTGCTTGATTTTATTTGAATTAATTCTTTTACTTTTTATACTGATTAATTGCTCTCTTACTTCTTGGGGCTAATCAATTACTTGCTGAACTTTACTAGTTAGTGCGAATTAATTAATTTCTTTTACTACTTGCTACTAATTAATTCCTGCTGATACCAAGTTTTCCCTTTTTATAGGCGAATCCCCGTAACTACCCTCACCCTAAATTTCGGGATCCCCCATACCAGATTTTGATTCAAATGACCAATTACATTAATTCTGACATCATGAATATGGGCGTTGCTAATTGAAGTCTTTCGATTAAAAATTGTTACGAAATTGCAATTTCATCTAGAGTGTTCTATTTACTATTTTCGATATTCTATTTGTTAAACAAATATACAACACTCATCTTTAGAAGCTGCAACTTGGTTGCAAATGCGTTTTTATCATTGTATTCTATATTTCCATTAATTATATAAATATACAGTATTCAAGTGGGTCTAATATACCGTACTGGCAATCCAGGCTGTTCATATACCGTACTGGAAATAAAGGTTGTTACATTTTTCTAAAACAGCAATAACATTTGCTCAAACAAAAAATATGAGTTAAATAAAAAACCCTTTTCTGTAAAACGAAATAAAACGAAAAACTAAAAATAATTCTTAAAAAAACTCAAATAATAAAACCCTAAATGTCTTATTGCATCCCATCATAGTCTATATTACTTCGCGAATTTCGGTTTTAGCGTTTGGATCGAGATATCCTGTTGAGCGATTTTCGATCTGTCACGCTTTAATGGTTTAATGTTTTTGACAGGCTCATTTTTATATTTGACTACAGCCGAAATGCTCACCCCTAGAAGGTGCCAAGTGTAAGCCATCGTTTTAAAAAAACTATACGCATTGGAAATAATTTTTTGAGCCACAAGGTTGTCGGCACAAACCAAGTGAGTTCGTCCATCAGTTGAACTGCCCTGTTTCTATTGAAAGTAATTCATTATTATTCATTTCTCAAATATTAAAAATAATGTATACATATTTTTTACCGAATAATTATGAATTTTTTTTTTCAATTTTATTATTAAAACTCTTTATTTTACAAACAAGGAATACCAAATCAACAAATCAAATAATGAATGAAAATTTAAAATGATTGATAAAAAATCAAAATACTCGATAAAAATCGATACAATCAACAACGACAATACGAAATTATCGATGAAAGATCAAAATAATCAATAAAAATCGAAAAAAATCAATGAAGATTTACACAATGATTGAAACAGTTAACAAAAGTACAGCATACAGCATGTAACTTACCAATTGCAAATAATAATTGAGATTATAATAAACTTAACGTGACGCAATCTGGTGAAAAAACAATTGACTAAAAACTTATTGTAATATCTTAAAATCTTTATTCAAACAATAAATAAGCTTCCTTCAGATTACACAATATTAATCACCATATAATTTGAATTTGAGTTAAATTCATGCATTATTTTTCTAATGCTCCATTTCTCTGGGAGACACGACAGTATCATTAACATCTTTGAGAGAGATGGAAGTGCATTTTACTCAGTTTTAAATGACATAACTTCCATCTCTCTAGACTAGCTCAATTAGGAGAAACGCTATGATGATTTTAAAATTTAAATTTACGTAGCCTTAATTTTGAAACCGTTTTGAGATATTTTTTAAAAAAATATGCATTTTTCTTGATCTATGAGGACAATTTTCATACTGAATTTCATCAAATTCTGAGGTGGTCAGGCTTATACCATGTGTTGATTTGATATGGAACAACCCTGTGGTCAATGTTGACCATTTTGATTAACTATTATTAAAATTAAATTCGATTTATTTTCCCTTTCGACTCCGCCGAAAACCTAAACACCGTCTATTATGCGACCGCGATTATATTTTATTTTCCCGATTTTCGCCTCATCAATTTCGACCACCGTATCCGGACTACCGATTTTATCGCTCCGTTCTAAAGCCCACGAAATAAATACTTCCCGAATTAAATTGCACCAATCGACGACGGTTGGCCGACCTAATTTCAATTCTTTCTCTAAATATTCAATACGCGATTGACTCCGTCTTCAATATAACGACACGAGATCAAGAATTTTATTAACCGACAAATGGGATCCCGAATTCGTGAAACATGACAATTTGAACACGTATTTTCTACGACGGCGGCTGGTTCGATCGTAATATGTTTTTTGACACCGAAAAAGAATTGATTCTGAAATGTTAGTTCAAATTCTCTTCTTTAATTAAGCATGGCAAGAAATTAGGGAATAAACTGGCAGAGCCAGGTATGCCAATTTCAGTCTCAGAAACTGGCAAAGATGGTAAATCTTTTAATAAGCCACAAAATACATTTTGTGAGGCACCAGCAAACACCATAGATAACCTTGGTAAGGTTATATCTGTAGGTTTAGGCCTATTTGCTTTTAAGTTATATTCATTAATTAAAGCATTTATCTTAGTTACAGAAGGTTGTCAACCTTTTGTATTGTCTGCAGTAATTTTAGCTACATTGGGCCCTCTAACATGAAATAAACCAAGCATATGAGTCAAATCTTCAGAAGCTTGAGCATATGTTTTAGTTTTTGCTACAACCCTCTTAATAAATTCATCAAATATTATTTTAGGGCTGAATCCCTCATACGAGTAAGAAAGAATAGTGGCTGTTAGCTCAGGTATTTTATCTTTCAAGATACCAGACACTGTTGTCACAAATGCTTCATAAGTAACATCTTTTAGAACAGGTTGATTTGGAGCTGCCATTATGCTTTAATGGAAATTAATAAAAGATTACATAACTTTGATAGTTAATATTATCTTAAGAACCAAAGGATCAAAAGATGTGAATAAAGGAAAATGAGAATCTCCTATAAAAGCAAAGTTTGACAAATTCAAATCGGTTATTTTTGTTTTTCCTGACTTTGTGGTGCTAGAATGACCAAATTGGTCCTTATATACCCGCTAGTTGTCATTAATATTTAATAATTTTTTACTCGAAAATTTTCTGATGTAACACCCTACTATTTTTACATGTCTGAACGCAGAAAAATATGCCCTACCCGAAAATGTTACAAAAAAATAGGGGTTGTTGATGATGGCAGTTCTTCGCAATGGTAACCCATAGAGCCGCTTTGACTCAGTCCCACTTAATTAATTAAAAAATAAAGTTACCTGTCTTGGCGTTTTTCAAAGTTTTTATAAATAAAAAAGTTATGGCGATTATGCGTTACATTTGACTCATCCTGTATACATTTGACTCATCCTGTTTAAAAATTATCAATAGAATAATTGAAAAACACAATGATTTATTAAGAGTACTTAAAATCACGTGCATTTATAATCGCCTGGAGTCTACGTGGCATGGAATTAACTAATTTTAAAGTGTAAGTAGGTGGAATTTTCGCCTATTCCTTACTGAAAGCTATTTTCAAATCAATTTTATTGGAAATTTGTCGATTATGATTTTTTTTTCGAGATAGTCTGAAAGATGTTCTATTGGACTGATGTCAGGTGACTGAGGAGTAGTTTGGAGATATTTTGGTGTATTGTACAGTACCCACATTCGTTTCACGCGGTATGCTTACGATCATTATCCTGCATAAATATCCAATTATTATTTAACCCCATTGCAGTAGCACTAGCATGCAAATTTTCTTTTAGAATATTTTTGTAAGCCTTATGGTCCATAATACTGTCAATAAATGCAAGTTTTCCTGCACCAAACGCACTCGTACAACCCCATACGAGCACTGATCCGCCACCGTAGGTAATAAATTTTCTTTATTGAATTTTGTATTGTTTTTTTGCCATAATATCTCTACCTGAAAATGCCATGAAAAAATAGGGGTTGCCATTTAAAAAAAATGTTGATTGTGGCAGTTCTTCGCAATAGTAATCCATAGGACCGTTTTGACTCATTGTCAGTCAGAAATAAGTAATTAAAAAATAAAAAGTCACCTGTCTCGGAGTTTTTCAAAATCCTCATAAATAAAAAAGTTATGACGATTATGGGTTACTTTAAACTCACTCTGTATACATTGGAAATTTGTTGGATTTTGCGATTTTTATAATTGTGTTGTATTCTTTTTGAAAGGATTCAAAGGAAAGGGGGATGGAGAGGAGTCGATAGAAAAAATAATAAAAGGTAGAAAATTTATTCAACACGACACTGCCTTTGAGGTTTTAGTTTTCTGCCGCCTTGATTTTTTTTTATACTAATTTATGTTTCTTGGCATCTTTTGATAACTTTCCTGGACGATCATTACTATTAGATTTAACGGATGTGACTGGAGCAGGATTCATCTGTATTTTCAGGAGTACCTTCAAAAATCATTTTTTGCAATATCATTTGAAAATGCACTTATTTTTTGATTGCGGATTTAATGTTTTAAAAATTCTAAAACGATTAAATAGCACACAATTAATAACAGTGCATCTACCTGATAAAAATGCGCGGCCATCCTCATATTAGATTGGTTATAGTGGTTTCAAGTTACTTTATGAGTAATGAATAGTAATATTGTAATAATTGGCTTAATTAAAATACAATGAATTTTATAAATTTTTTATTAATTTTTCAAAATTATTAAATATAATACAACACAACATCATCAGGCGGAAGCTAGTTAATAATTGATAGTATTATCAATTACAATTAAATATTAAGTTCGGTTTTTAAAATAAAATGCTGACCAGTTGTATTGGCCAATTAGTAATGATGTAGAAATTCCTAGGTGATTAACTAATACTTGCAACAAAGCAGTTTTGAAATAAGGTATTTCTTTATCATATCGTCAACCCTTAACAAGTAAATTACACACTCTTTAAAGCGTCACTTAAACTTTTAAACTCACAAAATAAATTTAATTTCAAAGAGTCTTAGCTCTGACTGTTAAAAGTCTTGCACGACGTTCTGGTTCTGACGTTGTCTCCAATCTTGGGAACGACCATGGCGGTTGTCCTGCTTAGAACCTTTCGCTTGTTGCTGCTGGTCGCTCCTCATCGAAAGCTGACAGATGCTGCTGTCTGCCATCATGAACTGCTTGGCGACCTCCTCAGTCACTATGTCATCCTCGTCCTGACGTTTGGTAAGAATTATCGTATAACTGAATTATACGTTGATAAAGTATAGGATACTATCATAAAAATTGGTCATTCTCCAAGTCTGATTTGTGGACTCCGAAAATTTAACAATCGCATGTGAATGATGATGACTTCCAGTTTTATTTGTTTTATTCAAATCATGGATGCACCCATTTTTAAGTTCTTACCATTCGCCGATTGGAAATTGTGTTGAAACATGTTAAATGTTTGGTTGGTGTTTCAACTTTGTTAGTTGATCTGGACGACCCTTGTATTTTACATTGAAATCATTGCTTTTAAGCCCCTCAAACTGCTGTTCGTAAATATCTTATGTGCGGGGCATGTTCTCCGTAAATCAAACAGTTGAGGTGGCTTTATCTGAGTACTTATTGAATCCTAGCACCACTGTGGTCTTTAAATTCAGCGTTTTTTTTCTATAATTTTCATCGAATCATCTGTATTTGACATCATGGAGATCAATTAAACTAAAATTGGAATGGAATGATTATTTTGGTATATACAAACCGTTCATTGTTGCCTACAACTTTTGATAAAAAGTGGAACCCTTGTCTGCAAAAGAATTGAAGTGCTGGATCTGTACATATTGAAGCAAATGAAAATCTAAAGGGCAGTATCTGGTAAATATAGCAGTATCTGGTAAATATGGCAGATGGTCTTAAGAGTCACGCCTGAACAATTGAATTGATCCTTGTTTTTTCGTACTTGTGGTGGAAACTGATCAACATTTCATTCTATTCCCATTAAAATAATAACATGATAGTTAACCAAAACATCTCAATGAGATACATACCTATATATCTATAGTCGTCGCCAAATAATTTTAATCTCCGGTTGCTATAATGAAACGTATTGGCATCTTTGTCTAACTGCTTGAATTTATAATGTGGCATTTCTTTTTAAGTGACAATTATTAGTTCACTCGTCAGTATTCGAAGACCAAAGTTATTTGGCAACGATTATATTGGTATTTCATAATGGTTTTTACTAATGTCATGTTTACCCTTCTTTGATTGAAATAATATTGGCACGAGACAATATAAAACCCAAGTCTGACTCCTTGTTACGAATTAACTATGTGTCAAAATCCTTAAGAGGATGATTTCCTTCTCTTGTAAGAGCAGACGATGTCACCAATATTTTCACAGCCTGGAATTGATCAACTAGTTTTGGGGGTGTGAACAACTTGTTCCATGCCTTATTTGTTATTTAGTGGACAAAGAGGATATCTGCAGTGGATACTTTTAGATTACAATTTGGTCATGCGAGGATAAAGCTGTACTTGCATCATTGATTAATAAATAGTCCTGTGCAAGTTGTATTTACAATGTTTTGTGGTTAAATATTTGGATTCCTTTGTCGTACTTTTCCCATCTGCTCTCTGTCTATACTAAAATATACAAAATTGTAGTGTTCTCTAAGAGAAGCTAAGAGAATACTGTATAATTGCACATTGACAAGGAGTGTAGAAACTCGTTTAAAAAGGAACACTGAGAAATAGGTGATAAAGTCACTTTAAAAGGATCTCACCTGTAGAATGTTGCATTTCTAATGCCATTTGGTGTACTTTTAAGATGTAATATTTTTGGATATTCATTTTTAGGCTGAATGAGCCTGAGGCCGTCTCTTGCTGTCATGCCTCGAAGTTGAGAGAGATAAAAAAGCAAAATTAATAAAAATGCACGTATTAGACGAAAATGTGCGCCCATTGTTACAATAAATGGATTGTTGTGGTTTTAGGTTACGTTAATGAGTAACAAGTTAATAAGAAGTAATATGTATATCCGTATTATCTGATATACATATGTTGATAGTTTTCTTGCTAATACAATTTAAATAATGCATTTTTAAAACAATAAAAGCACCACGAAAAATCATCTCCAATATAATTTGGTGTTGATCATTCTACACGCCGATGGAAATCTTTGTTGTTTTGTTGAAGTGGCCTTACAGGAAATGATAATATTCATGATAAATTCTAACAACTTGCTTTCCATCATATGTTGCTTGGCGGTTTCTTATTTAGTGCAACTGCTGTCTCTACATCAGTTGTACCACATTTAACAATTGTGCTACATATCTTCATTAAATTGTCTTTTGGATGGCGTGTCCCTGTATCGGAAGTTATTTTATATCCAACATAACCGATACCACCAACTCTTCCTGACCGTAAAACGAGTGTAAATACAGACAAATACAAGATCTGGATAATCAACCAATGCTATTGGTGAGGTTCATAAATTACAGAACCTGTAGTACAATACATGGCATACAAGATACCACTTGGTCTATGTCTAAGTAAATATTTTAAGAATATTTCATATGGTGCAGAAGCATATTTTATAATAATTTTAGCAGCGTGTATTTACAACAGTTGTTATATTTGATGCAACAGATCGCTCCAGGATCTATGTTAATGACTGAATATTAATTGATTTGAACAAAGTGCTATTTAATAGATTTTTTCAAAATTGGCGGAAAATGCGAACATCACAAAATAAAGTATGGGAGCATAAGCTGTGTGAATTTCAGCAAAAAAAAAAGTTTTTCCACAGGATGCTCGCAAAGTGGTCACTCGAAAATTTTGCCCAACTTTGCCATTTTCTTGTGGCCGACCTAACAATATCCAGATTTGGTCAAAATTCATAGGAAATGTACCTCCATATTTTACGAATTCAATGGTAAAAATCTCTTCCTTCTCATTTGCCTATGAGCCGAGATATTTCGAACCGGAAAATGACGGAAATGATTTTTTCCCATGATAAATAATTTGCTATACAAAATCGTTCGTTCCTTCTATGCAATTGTATTAAGAAACCAATTTCGCTCTCGCTCATCGACAATAGAAAACTCGCTGGATGTAAATTTAACCCCCTTCCCCTCCCCCATCGATTGCGGTAAGAAGAACCATGGCCAATTCGGTACAACGAATTGTCGTTTAACCATAATAATATCATCCGCATCAATAGATTCAATTTCGCTATTAAATCCAACGTTGGATACTATTCTCAAATTATCACTCGTTAACCTTATTTGCTTAAATGAAAACCTCCCTAAAATAATAGCCACATAATAATATCTTCTTTTAGTAAGCTTGATTGAAAACCCACGTGAAATCTTCATCATAAGAGTACTTTTAAAACTTATTAAAACACTTTGAACGTCTACAACATTTTTCGCTTGAAATAATAGCCACCTGATGTTTAGGAATTATACATCCACGTAAACAATGTGACTGTCCATATCGAAAACCAAAAAATGCTTTTGATGGATTCACGACATGACCACTCTCAGTAATGTTGCGAAACATTTTGTCCTTCAAGATTGATAACTCATCATTTTTTAAGAGGTGTATATCCTTAACATCTCCAATTTTAAGCATATCGTCGCCCACCACCCGCCTAATTCGAACATCAATAGCTCTTGATAATAACTCATCACGTAAACAAATATCACTAACTGATAGGTTCTCAACTGAACTTCATAATAATTTTGTTCTCCCATTGTCACATCTCTTCCGTCTCTACCTCTCCACATTGATCCTCCTTCTATTACTCTTTTCATTATTTGCAAATGTGTTATGATCGTTGTCAATGTTGATGTCCTAGATGAGTAGTATGTAGAATAAATACATTTGAATTCGCCAGATGATATTGGTTGGTTATTGTCGTGTTCTTTTGCAGTTAGGGTAACTTGTTTTAGTAGTTGTGTTGGTATATATATTACATATTTGTCAAAATCGGTGTCTTGTATTTGTGGTAGTATCTCGAAAATACTAACGAATTCTCGTGGTCGGTATACCTGGCAAGTGGGTCCAAGTGCCGCTAGGACACTGGATAGTTCCCCGTTGCTCAGGGCGAACACTTCGAATTCTTCGTGTGCATACATATCATACAATAGGCATGCAATTCTTGACCATACAGCCAAACGCAGCGTAATAGCAACTGTTTGCCCCCAGTTGCTTCGTGACTCCGCTCAAGTCACTAGTTTGGGGTTTGGGAACCCGGGCTAGCCCCTTTCCGAGTGAGAGGTTACCGGATCTGACCCAGTCTAGCCCCTCAAGTCAGTTGAGGGTGAAAATGGGCGACTACCTCCATTTTCACCATGTGATGACAGTACAACTGGCTTTTCTACCATCATAAAGAGCCTTTGTGTTTTTTTCGAATGCTGCAATTTTAAAAAATTGTAAAAAAAAAACCTTACCAATACTTTTAAGCGCCTTAGCCAAATCGCTCTATTGATGATTCATCACTGTTTGATTATAATTTCTCAAAGCAAATGTATAATGATCAGGATATTTTTATCAAACATATCCTGATCACTCATCTCTTTGACTATCATCATTACGATAAGTTAATTTATTAACGGTATGGTCAGAACTGTCAGTTTAATATTATCGTCACTCAATGAGATCGCTGGCGGAAAATAGAATGAATTTAAATACTTTCGTAAAGCCTTGCAGAGGGAAGCTTTTTTGGAGGATGAAATGTAACTTATTCTTGAAAATCTTCACTCCGGAATCATGCATCCAGCATGCCGAGCATTCGGTTTTTCACCTGGTTTCGATGAAGTATAACAAAAATTTCAAGGATTGCTGCTATTGGATCTAATATAAAGTTTTCGTCAACGTAAAATCGCATCAGAAGAAATATCGCCCATCTTTATGTCAATTCGTACAAATATTTATTGATTTGAGAACAAATGTGCAAATTAATATAACTTGAGTAATCAATTCGAATTGAGTTTATAAGGAATTGAATTAAAACTATTTATATTTTCTTATACATGCGGCAGTGGAACATGCTGGATATTTTCAAGTATCTATAAAATAAAGAAGAGAAATAAATATATACAAAATAAACGAATAAAAGTCTCAAAGTCAACTCCAAAAAACATTTAAGAAAATAATAAACCATATGGTTACAGCTGTTTCGGGCATAGGCCCATCATCAGACCAAGAACAACTAGAATTACAGAAAGAAAAACAATCACAATCTATCCTAAGGGGCGGTAACAAAGAGTGGACATCTTACCTTAAGATTACATAACACAAATTCACTAAATATATAACATAAAATGGATGTTACAAACATTTAATATAGGTCACATAATTAAAATCGTAATTAACGTAATAAGAACACTGAAATGATACATGTCAAATATAACAAGGTGTGTTCGGTATGGTGGTTGAAACAAGAATGAATACTATCAAAACCGATAAAGGTACAAATCAAAATCGAACAGAGAGAGAAATTAAAATTGACATTGGAGATGTTCTATCTTATCGAACAGGTGAAATTTAAAATTCTTCATATCGTTAAGTAAATTAAAACGGGGAGATCTGCTGTACAAATGAATGTAAAATTGTTCAATATTATCAACGTCAACACTATTATGAGAACAATACAAAATCTGAAAATCTGAAAAATCATGACAACATTCGATAACATGATTAGCAAAGGTGGATCTGTCGGGCGCTAAATTCGAAATGCATCTAATATGCTCCTTCTTTCTGACCCTAAAACTCCTCAATGTTTTACCAACGTAAGCCGCACCACAGGTACATCTCATACTGTAAACACCGCTCCCGTCCATACGACTTAACCCTTTCGCTGCGCAATTCGTTTTGAGATTTTGTGCCTGCTGTGCGCATTTATTTTAGTAGTTTCATCTTTATTCGTGTTGAGCAGTTTGACCATTTAAACGCTGCGAATTAATTCGTGTTGAGCTGTTTAAAGAAATTAAGTATTGCGAGTTTATTCGTGTAGAGCAGTTTATTTTTTTTTGTAATTATTAAATCCTATATGGTGATTTTTATTTAGAATATACGTAAAGCGGTTAATTGAAAATAATAACTAAAATTTAAAAAATTTATTGCAAAAATTTACCATTTCACAAAGAATAATTTTTTTTAGTATGATATATTTCAAAACATGGTACCACACATAAAGAAACATTGCAAGGCTCACATACATATCGAGTTTCCTTTCGTTTTTTATTTTTTACACATACAATGCAACGTTTAGTTGGGTTTGCTTTTGATTCTGTTGCAGAAAGAAATGTTGGAAAATGTCTAGCTGATAAGCGTAATAGAGAATCGGCATCTTCTGGACGTCTACCTGCTCGATTGCGTTGTTCAGGTGTGTGATATGTACGGAGTAATTGTTTTATCAAATTTATTTGAAATTCTTTTACAGGATAATCCTTTTTAGTCAGCTCTCTATAGAGTATAGAAGCATTCAAAACTGCTAAATCAAATAGATGGAAAAATGTTTTTTTATACCACTTGACCGATTTTCTCACTGTTTCTGTCATACTTAGCATCATATCACTTCTATCTACGGAACCCATGTTTTTATTGTAATCTAGAATGGCAACTGGTTTGAGAACATTTTCGCCGGTATTTTGATCAATTTTATTAGAAGGGGCTAATTCGTTGGTGTGTATTGTAGACAATAGCTTAACATCTCTTTTATCATGCCATTTTATTGCTAATATATTTTGACTTGCTTTGCATTCAATATCACCCATTTTCAATTTCTTGTTCATAACGGGCATACCCTTGCGATTTGCTTTTACTGTACCACATGCGTTGGTTTTATTTGCAAATAAATAGGAAAATAAGGCTGGACTTGTATACCAATTGTCGACGTATACTGTATGGCCTTTATTCAAATAGTCTTTCATTAGAGTTAACACTATACTTCCAGATTTACCAATATTTTCTATATCAAAATTAGCAATTTCTGTAGTTCCTCCTGTATAAATAATAAAGTCTAGAATGTAACCTGTTTTGCAATCACACATAACAAAAAATTTGATCCCAAAACGATGGCGCTTTGATGGTATATATTGTTTGAAAAACAATCGTCCTTTGAACAACATTAGACTTTCATCAATACAAATATTTTGATATGGAATAAAAGTTTCTCTAAATGTTTTTTTCAAATGTTCAACAATAATTTTAATTTTGCGTAAAGAATCACCCTCAATAGGCGGTGAAGTATTATCGCTAAAATGCAACATCCGCAAAAGCAGCAAATATCTATCTCTTGACATTATTTGTGCAAAAGCTGGTGTTGATCGAAGCCATTCTTGAGACCAATAATCATTCAGACAGGGTTTTTTTACTTGCGGCATTAAAAGATTTACAGCGAAGAAACAATATATTTCTTTGAAGTCGGTATTCTTCCACCGTTTTAGACGTGAATTTTCACTTGGATCTTTTGCTGTGAGAAATTGGAAATATAAGTTGGTTTGCTCAGCTATTTTTGTTACTATTTCCTCTGTGAAAAATATTTTGAAACACTCTAATTCCGTGTAGTCAGTGTTACCTTTCGAAGGACCTGAACAACCATTATCAAAATTGTAAATTTTTGGTGTAAAGGATGTTGCATCCTTCCATTGATATTCGCAATTGACCGCCCGTTTCTTATGTTGTGGCTCTTCAGTGTAATCATCACTGTCATCAGTTGTCTCATTATCATTGTTGTCTATATCATCGAGAAATTCTTCTCCACTATCTGACAGTAATAGTATTTCTTCCAACTCTGCATCGGTAAGATATTTTTTTGCCATCTAATAAAAATTGCGTAATACATTAATTATATTTATTTATAATATTATAAATAATATAATTTTATTATAAAATACTTACAGTAGATAATTATATAATTAAAATAACTATAAATGTATTGAATTTTAGTATGTATTCTTCAGAATGCTGGTAAGAACTGCCTGTATGCGCTAGAAATTGATAAATATATTGTGCAGGTTTAGACAAGTTCGTAATTGTTATTATAATTTTTATAGCGAGAATACTCGTCTGAAGCAGCGTACGAAAATAAAATCAGAGCGAGAATATCCGTGTAGAGCAGTTAACGCAGTAACATTGGTAGCCTTAAATACGTATTAAACAGCAAAAATAATCGTATAGAGCAGAAAACATGAATAATACATAGTAAAAATAGTCGTATTGAGCAGCTAACTAATTTAAAACTAAGCGCGAAAATATTCGTCGGGAGCGTATGATACACAAGTTTTTTTTGCAAATATATACGTGTGGAGCAGCGAAAGGGTTAATAGATCTTTGTTTAGCATCAGTCTCCTTACGCAATTGTTGGAGGATCTGAAGATTATATTAATATTAAAGGGTTTCAGCAACTTCCTCAACCTAACAGATAGATTTCCAAGGTATGGGATGGTAAAAATTTTGGAATAATCCGGTTTAATTTTAGTTAAAGATGTGACTGAATTGAGATGATGTGAAGATTGAATTCTATAATAGAGTCTGTTAAAAGCAGAAAGAGGAAGACCGTTATTAACAGCTAAAAATCGTAAAATATTCAATTCTTTCTGAAATTCATCAGTTGACATAGGAACAGAAATATATACAAATTCATAATTTAAACTACCAATATTAAATTTAGAAATTAGGTAAAACTAAAGTTAAGAATAAGATATAATAAATAAATTTAAAATCCCATGGTGTTATTGCTGGTAAGGATTAGTTAGTGTGCTAGAAGTAGCAATATTATTGACCATATACGAGGGTTGCTATTTATATTTTGAGCCTAATAACGAAAAGACAGTAATTTTTTATTGAAAATGGCTTTATTGTTTTTCGAAGTATTCTCCCTGATGATCAATACACTTTTGCATACGCTCGAACCAATTTTCATAACTCTTTTTCCACTCCAATTGAGGTACCTCCAAAAGATGGTTTTTAAATGCATCAACGGCTTCTTCAGGCGCCGAAAAACGTTGGCCACGTAATTTATTTTTGATCCGCGGGAATAAAAAGAAGTCATTTGGTGACAAATCAGGGCTGTACGGAGGATGACCCATCAATTCGACGTTTTGGCTAGTCAAATAAGTGGTTGTTGTAGCCGATGTGACAGCTTGCGTTGTCATGATGAAGAATGATCCTTCGTTGCCGGTTGTTTTTTCGTATTTCACGAAACACTTCTGACAAACAAATGGTTGTATACCATTCAGAATTCACCGTTCTACGTTGCTCTAACGGCCCGATTGCTACATGTCCTGTTATTCCGAAGAAGCAGGCGATCATTTGCTTCGAGGTGCTTCGCGCACGAACCACTTATGTCGGATTGGGCTCGTCTTGGAAGACCCATACGGTAGATTGTTGTTTTGTTTCGGGCTCATACGCATAGATCCAAGATTCGTCACCTGTGTAGATGTTATACACAGCTTTTGATGCACCGTGATTGTATTTCTTGAGCATTTCTTTGCACCAATTGACACGAGCATCTTTTTGAGCATTTGTCAAATTATGCGGGATCCAACGCGAACAAATTTTTTTAACAGCTAAATGTTCATGCAATATCTTATTGATGCTCGTCATACTAATGCCCAAGGATGCCTCAATCTCACGATAAGTCACATGACGATCTTGCAATATCAGTTCCCGTACAGCATCGATGTTTTCTGGCACAACAACTGATTTTGGACGACCTTCACGACTTTCGTCACCAAGCGAACTGCGTCCGCGATTAAATTCGTTATACCATCGTTTCACCGTGGCTAAGGATGGGGCTTCATCGGCAAAAGTCGAAGTAAGTTGATCGACGCACTCTTGTCTTGATCAGCCACGTCGAAAGTCGTAATAAATCATCGCACGAAAATTTTCACGAGTTAATTCCATTTTTTCGCTGAAACTAAATTTTCAAGTCGCTGTCATTCAAGTTATACTTGAATGACAAAATGTTCTGAAGAAGGTTATGGTTAAAAAGGTCAAACTTTCAATTGGAAACGTCAGATGGCGCCTGTAAACACTTGATACGTCAAGGCTCAAAATATAAATAGCAGCCCTCGTACCTACATAATTATTATTATTGCTTCAGAAGTTGTATTATCATCCTCTATTTTTGCCAAACTCAACCCAGTAATTAATTAATTAACAACTGCCAGGTTGTTTTAGCCATTGTATGCATGTTAGTTGGACGTATCTTGTCAAATATGAAATTTATTGGTTGTCTTTCTATACTCAATATTGGAACATCAGATTCTTCAAACTCCCATAGTATATACAGGGTGTTTACAAATTGCCGCAAAAGCTACACGTAGCGATATTCTTCTCCCGATTCTGAATCAAAAATCTTAATGCTAAAATGTTGTATCATGCTTCGTTTGTCTTCAGGAACCACTTAATAGAAACATACATTTGGCAACACTGTAATTGCATACTACTGTAATAGTAAGTACATGGTCGTTACCGTTACCATTTATGAATTTCGTTCTTTAAAGACATTTTACGCATCATTAATAGTATCAGATTTGATTTGCTCTTTAAATTATTTGTTACGAAATAAAGCACATTAGAAATATTAAATTAAGATTTATTTTATAAAAGAATTGATTGGTTTTTTGAACATTTATCAACACTATTACTTACGCAGTTGTTCGAATTGAAACCCGTCTGTTTGTAAGCATAGTTGTAATCTTAGAGGTATAGTCTGTATTACACGTTCCAGCCTTTCCGGTGTAATTTCTAATACAGCCACGTTAATTCTATTTCGAACTTTGTCAGGGTCCTGTGGAGGTGTAGCGTAAACTTTTTCCTTAATAAAACCCCAAACAAAAAAGTTTAAAGGATTGAGATCGGGAGATCTCGCAGGCCATAAAATAGGCCACCACGACCAATCCACCTGTTAGGAAAGTGTTGATCCAACCAATTCCTTACATGATGAGAAAAATGTGCAGGAGCCCCATCATGCATGTAAATCATGTTACGGCGTATGTCTAACGGCATCTCATCAATCACTTGTTCCAAAACGTTTAGGTATCCATTAGCGTCTAGACGAATTGGTAAATAAATTGGCCCAACAACCCGGTTATTTATTATGCCCAGCCAAACGTTAACAGAAAATTTTCGTTGGTGACCATATTCCCGAAACACATGTGGATTTTCATCTGCCCAATGGTGAAAATTATGGGTATTAAATACGCCATCTCTCGTAAACATAGATTCATCGCTCCAAAGAATACGTCTTAAAAAGTTGCCATCTTCTTGAATCCTATTTAAGATTCCGTTACAAAAATTTAAACGATGTCTATTATCGTTTTCATAGAGAGGTTGAACTTTGTTTACACGGTATGGATGAAGAAGGTTTTCTCGCAGAACCGAATGAACTGTCCTATTACTGGGGATATTAAAAGTGGAAGCTAACTGTCGGGTGCTAACGGAGGGATCTTGTTGTACTACGCCTAGAATTTGCTCTTCCACTTGCACAGTACGCCTTTGTCTAGGTCGACCAGCGTTAGGTCTCGTTACATTAAATGAACCAGTTTCACGAAGACGTTGGTCCAGTCTTCGAAATACATTTCCACTAGGATGTCTCCGGTTTGGAAAACGTATGCGGTATTCTTCTTCTGCCAAGTTTGCATTTCCATTGCAGAAACCATATACCATGTACATATCGGCATACTCATTAAATGTAAAATTATTCATTAGAAGTATACAATTTAATAAAACAAGAACGATAAAGCAAGAACGATAAAACACAGGAACAGAAAAACTAATGAAAATAATACAAAAATTACGAATCTAAGGTTACACAAAATTATACGATACGAATTACATAAGCATTACTGTCATATTTTGACATTTAAAGGAGCTGTGAGGTCGTTGGGACACTTTTTATAAAAATATTCTACGAAAAATGGTGATTCACGCAGTTTATTCCATTTTTTATTGGCTCAAGTTGCAAGTGAGATATCAGCGTCTGAATGCGACGTTCCGGCAGACTGTGACGTCATACGTGCCTACTGCAGCAGAGTGGTAGCTCGGCTCTTACGGCGATTCTTACAGTTTTACGTTAAACTCTCGCAAAAATGCCGCGGTGTTGTATATTTGGCTGCGATAACAACGAACAATCAAAGCATATTAATTTCTTTTCGTTTCCTAATAAAAATAAATACCCAAAAATATATAGGCAGTGGTTAAATAAAACTAAAAGGGCCAATTTTATCGCGTCAAAACACAGTCGAGTCTGCTCTGTCCATTTCAAAGAAAGTGATTATGAATACAGTTCTTTATTGAAAAAGCAATTATTATCAAGCGATGAAAAGACCAAATTATTTCTCAAGAAAGATGCTGTCCCATCATTACGATTACCTGGTAATAGTGAAACAGAATCAAGTAGACATTCTCGTTACCAGGAAAAAAAGAACAGGAAAGAATTTGTAGATAATGTGATCGCCTCCACAAGCCAGCAACAGGTACAATATTTTTTCTTTGGGAAAATTCTTTTTTGACTTTGGTACCTACATTTTAAATTATAAAATGTATCGTTTATTATCTAGGTTACTTTCGAAGAAATCGAAGTTCATGATACCACATTGGACAAGGATTTGGAGGAAAATTCAATAGATGTAGAAACAGGAATAGGTTTGCAGTGCGAATTGGGTCAGGAAGTATTACGAAATATCTGGAAAATTCCAAAAATTGAAGAGCTGGAAATTAGTGACGAAGAAAATACTGATGATGAGTTTGATGCGATTGGCGACGTTGAATCTGATATAAATTCGGATGCAGATTATGTAGATTCTGCCGATCCACCCCCTGATTGTGAAACCTCGCGTGCAAAAAATAAGTCTGAAATTTTTCTGGTTTATTTTGATAAACTTGTAGAGTTATTTGGTTTGATGCGATGTCTTGATTGCGGATGTGATTTTAAATTACAAAAGACTAGTTTGAGAGGATCTATGTTGCTAGCTATTTTTTTATGTGAAAATAATCATTCCTTTACCTGGAAATCCCAGTTTACGGAAAATTATTATTCCAGTGGAAATGTCCAATTGTCTGCTGCAATGTATGTATGTGGCGTGAATTACAGCAAATTCGAAACAATATTCAAAACAGCTGGTATTCAAATGTTCTCAAATAATACATACTATAGAATTGTAAAAAACCTTGTTGTGCCTTGCATAAAGCACACATGGGACATTCAAAAAAGTAAACTACTAGAAAAAATAAACTCCAGTGGGACTTGTGCTGTTGCTGGTGATGGGCAATTTGATTCGCCTGGTTTTTCCGCTAAGTATGTAACGTACTCACTTATGGATTTAGAGACAGACAAAATCGTAGATTTTATAGTGTTGCAAAGAGGGCAGGTTGTTGGAGAACTGGAGAAACAAGCATGCGACCGACTACTATCAAAATTGGAAGCAAAAGGTATAAAATTTAAACTTTTCCTTTCCGATAGACATTCTGGCATAAGGTGTATGATGAAACAAAAATATGCACACATCGAACACCAGTTTGATGTATGGCATCTTGCCAAGAGTTTGATAAAAAAAAATCAAAAGTGTCGAAAAAAAAGCACCACTTTTGGAGCCGTGGAGGGCCAGTATTGTCAATCATTTGTGGTGGTCTGCTGCAACTTGCAATGAAGACGCGGAAGTATTAATAGAAAAATTCAAATCTGTTCTAAATCACATATCAAATGTTCATTCTTGGGAAGGGAATAAACATTTTCACAAGTGTGACCATCCCCCTATCACGGACAAAGAAAGCAGGGAAAAGATTTGGATATCTCCGAGATCTGCTGATTATGGATACCTGAAGGCTATTGTGGAGGATAAAAGACTGTTGAAGGACTTAGCACATGTCAATAAATACTGCCACACTGGTCTACTAGAATGTTATCATAGTGTGCGGCTAAAGTATTTACCTAAAAGAACCCATTTTAGTTTTGATGGAATGGTGGCGCGTGGAATACTTGCTATATTAGATCATAACGCTAATGTAAAGAGACCAAAAATTAAAGAAAAACTACAATGGTCCAAAGCACAGAAGAAATGGATTTACAGACAACTTCCTTCAGATAAATCCAACGAGTGGCGTCAAAATTTAGTTACAGAAATTCGTAGCTTTGTAAAGGAACACTGTGTTGCCTTGTCTACATATACAGACGATGAGTACTATGCGGAAGTTCCTACGAATATTGCTCCAACTGAGCGCCCTTCTATGGCAGAAGCCCGCCAACAACACTTTTCACGATTTAATTTGTAAAATAAATAAATTTGTGTTTAATTTTTGATAATAATTGGCTTCAACCATTGCGAGTTTATTCACAATTTATTCTGATTTTTTTACATTTTCTCTTTATGTTTACAATAAAAAAAAGACAATACAATATATAAATACCTAAACGAATTGTTTTTAAAAGTTAATCAAAATAATCTGGATCTTCGCCTTCTACAGATTGAAATCCAACATAAGAATCGTCTTCGTCCTCATATTCTTCCCTGATTTTGGAAATAACACAAGCTGGTATGACTTTCCTTTTCTTTTTCCCCAAAGGAACCCACCCATTTACCCAGTATATGAACTGTTTATATGCGATGTGTCGCCATAATCTATTGCTTATTTTCTTCAAAGCCTCTCTTTTAGCACCATTATCGGCGTGAAGCATCATTTGATAACGTGAGGCTTGCAAAGTATCTTTATTTAAAATAACACTTGCAAAGGAGTCATGGTGCGTAATACAGACTAAACCACCTTTTAATTCGTTGATGTTCTCTGATTCTGAACAACAGTAGGATTCATACCCCGTGTTCATTTGTGCACAATGTCTACATTTACACCAATCAGTATTTCCAAGCCTGCTGTTGTCTGAAATTGTGTCGGTATTTTCTTCATTTTGGGCTACATATCTTCCATATTCTGAATAGTTAGGTTCAAACGCATATGGCGTTATTTTGTTGTTTTTATTCATTATTCACTTTGATTATCACCACACTCAATAAGTCACTAAAATAAGAGTAAATAATACACACGTTATAATGGAGTTCAACGAACATAAGCTGCTACGCGCACGTATGGCGTCATAGCGTGCTCGAAACTCGACACCGCATCCACCTCACAGCTTCTTTAAATGGCATTGCCGTACTACGTTGCCAAATGTGTTTTTCGTGGGAGGATGTTAATAAACAAATGTTAAAAATGAGATTATAACTTGAAAAGAGAACATTTTCGAAAAAATATGATCAAAATTCGTCTCTATTCTAAATTGCAGATATCTCTATTGAGAGATATCAAGTAGAAACGCTTGTTTACGTACTAAAAATCTAAACTTCAGTAACCTCGTGAAGACGTATGAAGCACGATACAACATTTTAGCATTAAGATTTTTGATTCAGAATCGGGAGAAGAATATCGCTACTTGTAGCTTTTGCGGCAATTTGTAAACACCCTGTATAATTCCCCTATTATTGAGTTTTTAACAGCAGTATTGAATATAGATATTTGAAGATATAACATATCTTTATCTTCTGTAGCAGTGGTATGGCTCATTCCAGCTATAAAGCCCCACATTTGAGCTATTGAATTACTTGCTTCGAATTCAACTTGCTTATCTGCATCTTTATAAGCATCATTTTTAAGACTAATGGGTAATTGACCTTCATATTTTTCAAAAATACCAAAGATTACAAATGAACATCGTAAGATTGTAAAATATTTCTTTTTAAATGATAGACTTGTGAAATCCATCATATAGTCCGAACAGCTAGTCAATCGATGCACGTCATCAAATAAGTGTGACGTCAGCCTAAAGGCTAATTTATCGCACAGAGAAACGATTTGGCGCCAATTTCAAAGTTTTATCGAACAAAATATTTAAAATGTCTATTTTTCTTACGAGGCGATAGCCGAGTCCGGAATAGCAGATGAGTCTGCAAAAACTAAATTTAGGTACGTGTAACAAAGAAAATCTTTTGGTTTAGCTGAATTTCGAAAATTTTGATAAAATCGAAATTAGTCCGCAAAAGGTTGTTAGGACACAACAGTACATAAATACAAATTATTATGTTTCCAAATTATCTTCTGAATCATATTCTTCAAAATCTGAGTCTGAATCTTCATCTAATTGTATTATTAATGGGGCCACCTCATTTCTGTCAAACAAGAGTTCTCTCTCATACCATTCTCGCACTACTGTTTCTGTATGCCTAACTGTATTAGCCCACGTAGTTGGAGTAATCCTGTTTAGTGCCTCCTCCCACATAGCCAAAACATTCTGTCTACTATTTCCATCTCTCCCAACATGTTTATTAAAATATGTTTTACTTATTCGCCAAATATTTTCTATGGGGTCAAACAGACAATGATAAGGAGGAAGCCGCAGTATCTTATGGCCATATTGAAGCGCTAATTCATCAGCTTTGTATTTTTTGGGGGGTTCGTTCCTAAAAGATTTACATTTAGTAACTGATAGTACTATATAAATGCCTTGACACTATGTCCAGCAACTGTACTTTCAGAAATTCATTCTCAAAAGCAATGTTGCGTTCCTGTAGCCAACTTTTAATTTGGTCTTTACGCCAACTAGTATTTGGTGTCTTTACAACCAACGTGGAATAACTGGCATTATCCATAACAATAATTGAAGGCTCTTCCAATCATTTCAGCAATTGCTCCTCAAATCATGTTAAGAAATTTTCTTCGTTCATTTCTCCATGATAGTCGGAATTTTTAGTTTTTGAAGAAAATATTAAGGCAGCTCTTGGAATAAATCCCTCTTTGCTGCCTGCATGAAGCACAATGTGCCTATGAGAAATAACGTTAATAACTTTATACTGCCACAAACAGGATTTTTACCTTTTCCCATCAACCTTGGTGCGGCTGACACTTTTAGCACTTGTATCCTGCCATGATCTACCAGTAGTCCCATTCTGAAAGATCCACGTTTCGTCTAAAAACACAAATTGAGCTGGAAGTGTTGCATTTAAATTTTTGATGTATTCTTGCAAGAATTTTGAGCGTAATGGAGCAATTCTTGAAAGCTCCATTAAACCGCGCTTAGGATCATCTTTCTTAAAGCGGAACCTTAGGCCTTTTAATACTGTTCCCAAAGAAGAAGCGCCTCCTTCAAATAAATGTTTACTTTTGAGGACTCGTAGAAGGGACAACTTTGTGATGTGTTGCTCTATGGATGAAATTCATTATAATTACTGGTATAAATTACTTTGTAAAGTACTTACTGTTTTTAACCATAAATGAATAAAATTATATAATTCGAAGTTCATTTTTCTCTTATTTTGGATGTTTTTAAATTTTTATATATATTTATTAGTCTCAAAGTCTTTATTCCAAAAAATTTTTGTAAATGATCTTTTATTTTTATTTTTAAATTGTAACAGCTGTTTCGAAATTACTTATTTCATCTTCAGACATGTACTTAATTATTTTTTATATAAAATTGATAAGTGCATACTTAGATAAATTGTAATGTGTATACAATATGCATACTATGATATATATATATATGTAAGTAAATAAATTTTTCAAATTGATTAAAGAATATTATAAGAAATAAAATAAAATAAAATAAAGTAAAAAACTACCATAATAATATGTGGATAATTAAATTGTAATTGAAAAATTGAAAAATATTTGTGTATGTATGGTAGTTTTCTTTACAATTATTAAATTATATAATTGTTGAAAGAAAGAAAGGTAACTAAAAATCTGATTTTAAATTTAAAGGATTAATTCTTAATTTATGAAAAAATTGAAATTGAAAATTTTTCATTTCATTTAGTATTGAATTAGGTTTTTTATTATTATATAAATGAATATAGAATTTTTCAATATAATCTATATCAACAAAATTATATGATTTATAAAGAATAAAAATATCTTTATAATTATGATTTTTATTAATAATATGATCTGCAAAATTAGATTTGTCTAATATAATTTTCCTAACATGATTTAAATGTTCAGATTTTCTTTTTATAAATTGTCTAGTAGTTTTTCCAATGTAAAATGAACCACAATTACAAATTAATGAATAAATACCACTTTGATTCATTAAAGGGATAATATCTTTATTATTTGTTAAATTGTTTAAATTATTAATTGGAGAATTAAAAACAATTTTAACTTCAAATTGCTTTAAAATTTTTTAATTTTAAGTGATATAGGACCTAAATAAGGGATTGAGAAAGTATTTTTAAATTGAAATGGTACTTTTATTAAAGAAGTAACAGTATTTAAATTATAAAATCAAAGACAAACGAAACAATTTAAGAATCTGGTTCATTAACCAATGTATTAAATATAATTTAAAACCTAAATTTATCAATTTTAAAATAAATATTAATACACCTGCTGCTATGAAAACAAGTAAATCCATTACAAAAATTTGGTTAAAAGAAGAATCAAAAGAAGCTTATAAAAAACGAGATTTCCTACGTACAAGAATTTGGGTACTACATAAAGACCTATGTTCTATATTACATCCCATTATTTGGGATACAATCGATTATACAGTACGTGATAAAGTTGAAAGAGAAGGTATACTAAAATTTAATAATTTGTTGAAAAAATTGAATAATTTAAAAACAAAAAAACAATATATATATGATAAAAAAATACCATTAATTCATAATGAATTTAATTTTCATCCTAATTTACTTAACTTATCATCTACAATATTACCTAATAATATTAACAAATTATTGAATAAAGGTTTAAAATTTGCACAACCACCAAACAATTTAATTAATAACAAATTAAAACTATTTTCTTCAATAGAAAATATTTTTGATCATATGAATTTTGAAGATTCTGATTATATATCAACAAAAATAGCAGAAATTATTAATAAAAACATTCTTAAAAAAGAACCTAACACATTTAAATGTAATTCAAAAACAACCTCAATTATTTCTATTAAAAAATTTTTAACTTCAAATAATCTTATATTAACTAAAGCTGATAAAGGAGATTGTGTTGTTTTATTAGATAAAACTATATACATTAAAAAAGTTACAGATTTTATAAATTCACCTGATTTCCTACAATTATCTTATTCACCTTTTAATTCTTTTATAGAAAAAACTAAAAAATTAATTAAAAAACAAAAATCATTTAATACATTTTTTAAAATTAACCCTACATATATGATTCCTTCCAATCCTTCTCCACCTAGACTTTATGCCTTACCAAAAATTCATAAACCTTTAATTCCAATCAGACCAATAGTAAGTTATATCAACACCCCTTGTTCAAAATTAGCACACTTACTTAATAATATTCTTAAAAATCATTTAAACTTCATTCCTAAGTTTTCTATAAAAAATTCTTTATATTTAATAAAATCTTTAGAAAATATAATTATTCCTAAGAATTCTAAACTAATTTCTTTTGATGTTACTAATCTTTTTCCATCTATTCCATGTAATGATTGCATAAAAATTTTAATAGAAAAATTAAAAAATTCTAATTTATCAAATATTATACAAAATCAATTTATAATTATATTAAAACAAGTCTTATCACAAAATTTCTTTCAATTTAATAATAAATTTTATTTACAAAAAACTGGTCTAGCCATGGGTTCCCCTCTTTCTCCAATATTATCAGAAATATTTATGGACAATTTAGAAACAAATTTTATATCTGACAGTATTTTATTTAAAAATCATATTATATTTTG
Source organism: Mylabris sibirica (assembly GCA_039776855.1). Classification (NCBI taxonomy): domain Eukaryota; kingdom Metazoa; phylum Arthropoda; class Insecta; order Coleoptera; family Meloidae; genus Mylabris; species Mylabris sibirica. The sequence goes on along the minus strand of CM077840.1, from coordinate 4,065,893 downwards.
GAAAAGATATGTTGATGACATTTTTTGTATTTTTATTGGTAATGAAGATGATTTGTCTAATTTTCTTAATTTCATTAATTCACTACATAAAAATATTAAATTTACATTGGAGATAGGTGGAAATACAATCTCATTTTTAGACCTACTAATCAAAATTGATACAAATAATAAACTTGAATTCTCAATTTTTCGTAAATCAACTACTACTTCAACTATCATATCTTTCGATTCTTTTCATCCATTTAACCACAAAATTTCATCTTTTAACAGTTTATTACATAGACTTTTTTCAATACCAATGTCAAAAAACAATTTTACAATAGAATATAATAACATTAAATTTATAGCATTAAAAAATAACTTTCCTATTCACATATTAAATAAATTATTTCTTAAATTTCAAAATAAACACAATATAAAATCTGTTACTTCTTTAATAAAAGTACCATTTCAATTTAAAAATACTTTCTCAATCCCTTATTTAGGTCCTATATCACTTAAAATTAAAAAAATTTTAAAGCAATTTGAAGTTAAAATTGTTTTTAATTCTCCAATTAATAATTTAAACAATTTAACAAATAATAAAGATATTATCCCTTTAATGAATCAAAGTGGTATTTATTCATTAATTTGTAATTGTGGTTCATTTTACATTGGAAAAACTACTAGACAATTTATAAAAAGAAAATCTGAACATTTAAATCATGTTAGGAAAATTATATTAGACAAATCTAATTTTGCAGATCATATTATTAATAAAAATCATAATTATAAAGATATTTTTATTCTTTATAAATCATATAATTTTGTTGATATAGATTATATTGAAAAATTCTATATTCATTTATATAATAATAAAAAACCTAATTCAATACTAAATGAAATGAAAAATTTTCAATTTCAATTTTTTCATAAATTAAGAATTAATCCTTTAAATTTAAAATCAGATTTTTAGTTACCTTTCTTTCTTTCAACAATTATATAATTTAATAATTGTAAAGAAAACTACCATACATACACAAATATTTTTCAATTTTTCAATTACAATTTAATTATCCACATATTATTATGGTAGTTTTTTACTTTATTTTATTTTATTTTATTTCTTATAATATTCTTTAATCAATTTGAAAAATTTATTTACTTACATATATATATATATCATAGTATGCATATTGTATACACATTACAATTTATCTAAGTATGCACTTATCAATTTTATATAAAAAATAATTAAGTACATGTCTGAAGATGAAATAAGTAATTTTCGAAACAGCTGTTACAATTTAAAAATAAAAGATCATTTACAAAAATTTTTTGGAATAAAGACTTTGAGACTAATAAATATATATAAAAAAATAAATGAATAACATTTCGAATCTCCATTCCATGGTTTTCACTCATGTCACAGATGGGTTTTCTTCGTGGGCGTGTTTTCTTTGGACTTTTGGGTAACACGTTGGATGCTCTTTTTTTAGAAACTGCGCTAACACTTGCAATGCTAATTTTAAGAGCATTTGCAACTCTCTAAAACACAATCGTCTAGAGTAGAAAATATTGCAAAGCCAGCAACAAACAAATCTCTCTAACAGCACTTAGCGGTAACATGGGACCAGCGTTATCACGTTCTCGTTCAAAGTAATTTATTAAGTTAGCAATCATCTCCTGACATTGTTTACGAAAGTGTTTTGGCATTGTTACAAATGCAAGGACAAAATTCTAACCAATTAACTTTAAAAACACAAAAACTCAATGGGCTGCTCGAGCTTTGTTCTGAAAAGAACAGATTTGGAAGAAAGACGTTTAAACTTCGTTTGAAAAAACCGAAAACACGAAAAAGCAAAAATTAACAACAAAGCAATAATGACAGATGATAAGTGTGAATGGATCCTTAGTTAGCACCAACCTAAGATGTCAATATCACCAACTGGCAAAAATGTTTAGAGTATTTTGCAGTAAATAGCCGCCGCAATAAACTAATTTATAGAATGAGGTGTACGATTTCGTTATATAAACAAGACTATTATCGTATTACACATATTTTTGCAAGAAAAACAAAGAAAATATATTTTTCTTGGCTTGGTATTAATTACGTCATCCTTTCGCGTTGATGACGTGCATCGATTGACTCGCTGTTCGGACTTTATATTGTTGTGTTGTATCAGCAGTTAATGACAATATCTGACTTTGAGCATTAATGCTAAATTTATCACCTCTAATCGAATGTAAAGACATATCTTTAAAATCTAGTAGAGTTCATTAGGTCTTCTTTAGTCTGTGTGACGTCTGGGCTATTAGATTGCCTAATATAAGAATCAGGTTTACTTTTTCCAAACTTTGGCATCTTGAATCATCCACACTATTAATGGAACCCTTTTCAATACATTTATAAAGTGCTTTATGATACTTAGTTGGTTCTTCAATTATTGTTTTTGGTAAAATTCTAAAGAATCTTTTAATAGCATTAGTAACATGTTCTGTTTTAAATGTTTTAACCAATTCTATTAATTGTGTTGAATAATTGTTAATTTGGCCCTCTGTGCTAAGAGATCCTTTCATACCTAGTAGAGATAAATGAGTGCTCTTATCCATAAATTCAGGTGCTGCCAATTTAGTTGAGGCCTTGGGATCTTGAGTCTTGGCTGACAATAAGCATTGGTATATATTATGAATGAAAAATGCCATAGCCAAACAATCATTTGTTTCCAAGTCTTCTATCTTGATTAAACAAGGTAGAAAATTAGGAAATAGACTAGCTGATCCTAGTATGCCAATTTCTGTTTCTGTAATAGACATTGAGGGAAGATCTTTTAGTAAGTTACAGAAAATATTGTGAGAAGCACTGGCAAAGACCATTGACAATCTAGACAAAGCGATGTCAGTTGATTTTACCCATTGGACTTCAAGTTGTAATCCGTTATTAAAGAATTGATTTTAGCAACTGATGCCTCTGACCCTTTAGTATTATCAGTTGTTATTTTACCAACATTTGGGCCTCTGACGTGAAATAAGCCAAGTAGATTGGACAGATCATCTGATGCATCATTATATGTCCTCTTTTTTGCCACCAACCTTTTCATAAATTCTTCAAATATAACTTTAGGACTAAAACCTTCATAAAAATAAGATAAAACTGCATTCTTTATATTCGGGAATCTGTGCTTTAAAACTTCTGATACATTTGTTACAAAAGTATCATAAGTCACATCTTTTGGTACTATTTCAGTTGGGTTAGCCATAGTCCAAAGATAATTGTTTGATTCACCGATAGCACCACCGCTCAGGGCTATACAGTCGCTGCACTGTTAAGTGAGGCTCCTTACATTCCGGACAAATCCTGTACATGTATTTAATTTGGAGGATCAGACGCTTCTCAATATTTATATACCGTACTATTTTTCAGTTGGGTTAAAAATACAATGTTATGGAGGCAACCGAATTAGATTACTAAGTCTTCCACGTTTTGTTGGCTCCAGCGTGTATTTAAATATTGTTTCAAACAAATAGCTGCAAATACAGCAAATCCAACTTTATATGATTGATAAATATTACCATGTACCTACCGGAATTTTGTTAGATCCATAGAGAAGCGAAAATATGTAATGTTCCAATACATATTGCTCTTAGTTGTTTTATTCCTTTGCTACGAATTGTCCTGTAGTTTACTTGGTGGCAAATACTTCCAGGTTTGGATTAGAGTTTTGAAAAATCGCTTGGAAATAACAATATTCGATTGAACAGCAATTATAATCAGTAATTCCAGCTTGAATCATCCACAGCTGTTATAGATCCTTTCTCAATACACACATTGAGTGCCTTATGATATGTTGTTGGCTCTTCCAATATAGTTTTTGGAAGAGTTCTAAAAAATCTCTTAATTGCTAGGACCACCTGATCGTTCTTCAATGATCCCATTAATGTGATTAATTGACCTGAATAGTCATCTATTTGTTTTTCCGTGCTTAAGGATCCTTTCATTGCAAGCATGAAAAAATGCGCACTCTTGTCCATAAAATCTGGTGCTAATCATCTAGTACTGGCTTTTGGATTCTGTGTTTTGGCAGAGAGTAAACATTGATAGATGTTATGGATAAAGTAGGCCATAGCAATTTTAGAATTTGTTTTCAAGTTTTCTTCCTTTCAAACAAGGCAGGAAGTTTGGAAACAAAGCACAGGACTCTAAAATTCCAATCTCGGTCTCTGACACGGGCATAGAAGGAAGGTCCTTCATGATGGAGCAAAAAAAGTTTTGCGAGGCGCTCGCAAAAACCATTGATAATCTCGGGAGCGTGAGGTCTGTAGACTTAGGTCGATTGGCCTTTAAGCCATAACTAGCAACGAGAGAATTAATCTTAGTCGCAGAACCCGCGGCACCCTTAGTATTGTTAATTACAATTTTGCTCACGTTGGGGCCCCTAACATGGAAAAGACCCAACATATGAGTCAGGTCTTCCGATGCTTGGTCATAGGTCATTTTCTGATTAACAACCTTTTTTATAAACTCATCGAATACTACTCTAGGGCTGAAGCCCTCGTATGAGTAGGCCAATACGGCTGTTTTTAACTTTGGCATTTTATCCTTTAAGATGATGGATACATTAACTACGAAGGTCTCGTAGGCAACATCATCGGGGACAATATCATTATTATAAGACATTTTTAATGTTCTTGTTATATGTATAGAACTATTATCAAACAAAAATATATGTTTAAGTCTTAAAATGACTAACAAAAATTTTTTGTCAAGAGTTAATCGAACAAAGAAAGAATTGCAAATACAAGCGGAATTTTCCTTAATATAATCAGTTATTTTTGTTTTTCCTGACATTGTGATTTCGGTGGAAACCCCTCTCTCCTTAAACAAATTTTTGGGGAACATTACCACAATACAAAATGTTTCAAAATATTAATTAAACATGTCACATAAACTTGTAGCAGATCTCTGAGCAGAGCAATTAGAAAATCCCAGAAAGTTCTCCTAATTTTCGAGATTGCCGTTCAAATATCTAACACACAAAGATTATTGCTCCTGCTTAAAACTTCTTGCCTCGTGAACACTAATGCTAAACATTACAAAATCTTTAACACTTATGTGTAATATCAATTGTTCATTCTTTAAGCAAGTCGGAGATGATATTTATTTCATTTTGAATATTTGCACTACTAAGATTAAAATACTTATAATACGAATCTGAAAATCCCACGTTCTGCTTGGAAAACATCTCGCAAATTTCTTTTGAATTTTCTCTAGTGTTTGAAGTTTTTGTTTCGTCATGGCCTCGCAATGGAATGCCTTGACAAGTTAATGTTCTTATTGTAACGGGTTGTTAACGTTTGCAATTGGCGATCCTTCCTGTAATAAAACAGCTCCCAGTCCATCTTTTGAACTATCTACCGAAAGTGTTAAATCTTTTTTTGTATAAAAAAATGGCAATACCGGTGCTGTTGATAACAATTCTTTAAGATTTTGAAAATCTATTTCGTGAGTGGTTGTTGCCTCCAACTACTTTTAGCAATTGGGTTGCGAAGAAGATGCCGGAGCCAAAGATGCTTTCGCCTTCTTTGATTAGGCATGTGGGTCGTATTTCGCCTCGGATGGTTGGACCGGCTTCGTCAGCTACGATCGGACGCTCAATCACAGTCTGAGACTGTGCTCCAACTTCAGCTAACGTTCCAAAGACGACATTGTGCAGTTTGAACGTCTTGGTGCTGACTAGTATATTTGATACTGCCATGATGTATCCAAGATTGAACGCAGTGTCATTTGGATAGGAAGGGAATTCCGCATCGGTAACTCCAACTTCGATGGCAAGGTTTTTAGGTTCGTTGTGTCTAAAACCAAGGGGACGGAAACCAAGAAGGTTTCTCGTTGGTTACTGACCATTATAAATCACTGTGGAGTTATAATTGCCAGGTATGTGATTGGACAGAGCCATTCTGACGGCATAGGCCATGACGCCTAGACAGGGAATCTCTTCATAGAGATTGTGTCGAGTGTTGCCGACATTGGGGCCTGGTGGCTGAAAAACACCAAAGTATCCGCCTTGTCCCTGGATACAAATGTTGTTTTGTTGAGGTAACAGTGGGACCTAGTGCTCGCAATCTATTTCGTGAAATTTGGAATGAATTTACAAAAAATAAGTTATCATACCTAAAAATCTGGTCAATTCTTTTATATTTTTTGGAGATTGTCGTTGTTTTATTGCCTCGATTTTGTCTGGGTCTACTTTACTACCATCTCTTGATAATACATGACCAATATAAAGTATAATCTTTCAAAAAAATTTAATAAATTCATTCACAAAGATGTTCGATTGAATTTAAGTCAGGACTTTGGGGCGACCAATTTATAACATCTAATGGTGTTACTCTCTAACAAGGGGAGGGCACGACCTTGGGATTTTATTTTTCAATGAAACTTTGCCTAGTTATTGTACTCCTTTGGTGTATTCATTCCTTAAAATAATAAGACGCAACGCTCAATCAATTCGGAGAAAAAGGCCTTTAAAGTTTTTATGTCAACTTATATATTAGTAAGCATTCTCATCTGCTGGCGGCCAGCTAGCCTAGTGGACAACGTGTCTGTCTACCGCGCGGGAGCTCGGGGTTCGAGTCCTGCCCGCGACTTTTTTTTTTAATTGTCTTTACAATTAAATAAATTTAATCTTACGATTAATAATAGCGATAATTTAAATAAATATAATTTTATTTTGCTGTCAGCGAAATAAAGTTATCAAGAAATCTTTTTCATCAAAGCCTTCTTAAATTTTAAATCAGAATTCAAATATATTTATTGTGTTATTTAAAATATAATACTATATATCTAATGGTTACATTATTTACAAGCAGTAACTACAATTATTTCTATCAATAAAACCTAAATTATTTCAAATGAAATGTCATAAAATTGTATCATCATACTTATTAAAAACATGAGCCTGAATGGTAATCATCATAAAAACATTTAAAACAAAACAATTTTCGGCATCTAGCACAATTAATAAAGGCGGAATTTTTGCAATAACAATGGTTTTTCAAGAGATCATTTGGGAAACAAACATCATTAACATTAACAAAGACTTCTCTTTCTTCAGAAAGTTTGGCAGCATACCAAGCAAACCGAATCATTTTATCAAAAATTGGTGATGACAATTGATGATGAACAATAGATTGAATTTTGATGCAATCTGCTCTTGAATTTATTTCTCTATTTTGTTCGATTAAATACGCCGAATTTTGTAATTGTTTAATTAGATTTTTTACTTGCCTGTAAAAGTAAACGTCGCAAGGCTGAACAATTGGCGTACACTTTGGCGGAATAACTTTTACCGTACAAGTCGGCAAGCTATTATCATCTAGAAAAATTTCATCATATATTTCTAGTTTTGTTTGACCTTCCCAAGAGTCGATAATTAAAAGAAAATTTTCTTTCCCGACATAAGGTTTTAAGCATCGTTGAAGAAAATCAACATATAATTTTGTTGTCAGTTTTCCTGATTTTGAACATGTTATTGTTACATTACTATATTTTTCTACGTATTCATCGACTATTTTTTCAACTCTTGGCCCAAATTTTCCGGTTGGTTCTTGAAGACAAACAAAAACTTGAGGTAGTAGTTTTCCACCTAACGTAAGACTATACTGTGCTGTGTATGAATGGGTGACTTTATTCATATCTTGTCGCTTAACAAATACTGTTTTGCTTCCCTTTTCTGCAAGCGTTCTATTGAAAGTAGATTGGTACTGGCACCCTGGGAAAAAAATAACATATGAATAGAAAAAATTAGCAGTTCAAATAAAATAGAATCTGAAGACTTGTTTTATCAACCTACCTGTCTGATCAGTATTAATGACAAACTTTCTATCAAATTTTGGTATTAATTGTAATGTCTGTATCCGAAAAATTTCTGCAGACTTTAAAATTTCGTCCATTGTTGCTGTTTCCCTTTGCGACACGTATTTCGTTATTTTTCGTTGACGAATTCCATGTTGTTTTTTAAATTTCTTGACCTACCTTTCAGAAGCTTTAAATTGCAAGTCTTTGAACTGTGCAGCAGCAGATAACGCCCACTGTTGTAAATTCTTGGTAGTCACTTGCTGATAAGTTTGTCTTGCTTCAACAAAACGATCATATGTCCAAGAGTCAATAATTGTATACTTATCAAATGTATTTCCTCCGTTTTTGATGTCCTCTTCCCATTTGGATAAGTATTCTTTTTTTTTAAACGACTACATCCATTTTTCTGCAATGTCTCTAATAAAGTCCATTTAGGGTGTTTCTTTGCGATGTTGACAACTTTTATTTTGTAGTCCAAGGGGATATAATCTGACTCTCGCTGTTTTTTCTCTTCAGGCTCATACTCATCAGATGAGTCATCGGCTTCAACTGGTTCCCAAACTACTTCTTCACATACTTCATTAGTATGTATGAGCTCCTCATCGATTATTAAACTTTTTTCAGCCAACATGTCGACAGTATCCTTAAAAATTTCCTCACCCATTAACATAGCCTCATGGGAAATAGAACTCGAGCATTCGGGAAGTATCAAATTATTTTCTTTAAGCAAGGTTTGATAATGCTCAACTGCGCCTGTTAACCTCAACTTCAATTCTTCAGTAAATTCATCATCAACTGCTTGTGCACTAACATCTTTATTCGCAGACATTTTTACTACAAAATATTCAAATAATTTATTTTCTATATAATAGATTTTCAGAACAATATATCACGGAACACTACTAACTTTGTGAAGTCCAGAATAAACTGACCCTTTTTCCAAAAGACTGTCCTTTTATAACAGTGGTAAAATTGCCGAAATGTTGCATACACTAGTAAAGTAACCGAAATCTATTATCTATTGGAACCACCAACCGTCAGGCAATTTGTAATGTAATTTCTTTCCACGAAAGGCTTAAAACTTTCTAAACTTTCCCAAATATAAATTTCAACCCTAAAATTTGTATGTCTCACAAATGAAGATTATACATATTTATTGTTAGATGTGTCTTGTAGCAGGTATATAGGGACAAGTATTTTAAAGGGTTTGTTTATTTGTAATGAGTCATTACAAATAACTACTACTAATGACTGTGCCGTTATACACCCGTTTGTTTACAAATTTGAAAAGTTTAGAAAGTTTTAATCCTTTCGTGGAAAGAAATCGCGGTTGGTGGTTAAAATAGACAATATTCACCTTACCTTATTTAAAATGTTATTTGATGACATTTTATTTGAAATAATTTAAAGTTTAATTAGGTTTTATTGATAGAAGTAATTGTAGTTACTACTTGTAAATCCAAATGCTAGTGATAGCAAAATAAAATTATATTTATTTAAATTATCGCTATTATTAATCGTAAGATTAAATTTATTTAATTGTAAAGACAATTAAAAAAAAAAGTCGCGGGCAGGACTCGAACCCCGAGCTCCCGCGCGGTAGACAGACAAATTTCAAATTCAAATTCAAGTAAGTTTTATTTGTTCAATTAAAAATTACAAATACATGTGTCCATAAATACATTACAAATTTTGTCTCCTAGCCTGACAGCTTTATACAAAAATTCCATGTTTATTTGATTATTTCTTACGACAATTAAAGATGTGATACTTCTACTTAAAGTTGTTAATAATCTAGTTACACTAATCTTGGTCTTACAGGAAAAATATGGAAAAACCTGCTTCATATCTATAAAAATGATGATTCAAATTGTATAAAATACTTAATTTATTCTATCTATGTACATTTTTCCCTATATGTACATTGTTCCAATTGTTTTTTGTTTTTTGAATTTACTTAATCATTAAAAAATTCCATATTTTGGTATGGTATGTTGTGCTTTATGTTAAAACCAACATTAGATCTCCTGATTTGTTTAATTGGCAACAAAAGTTCGCTATGATCAAGTTGAGTATAATAAAATTTATTAGACAGCTCATCAATGTGATTTCTGACGTAGCTGATGCCTGATTGTTCATGCAGTTCACTGATTCTTGTGTACCGATTCTTGTTTAGTATTAGTCGTAAACATTTGTTTTGGAAAATTTGTAATGGTCTTATTGCCCATGTGGAGCTTGTGCACCAGATAGGGACGGCATACATGAAGATAGGTCTTAGGATGGTTGTGTACAACAATGTCTTATTCTTGATTGACGTATGGTTTGATTTTAATAATGGATACAGTTTAATAAAAACTGAGAAAGCTTTTTGTAGGACATGATCAATATGTTTTTTAAATGAAATTCTTTTATCAAGCATCATCCCTAAATATTTAACTGACTGCTTTTCCTCGATTATTTGATCATTCACTTTTAGTGGTGTAAAGATACGACTATCTTTAACCTTCCTACTAAAAATTATGTTTTCACACTTGTTGGTATTCAGAGATATTTTCCACATCTCCAGATACTTTTCAATTATGCTTAAATGTATTTGCAGTTGTTTATTGGCAACAACTGCTGCAAATGAGTGGGCGTATATGGCAGAATCGTCTGCATATAGAGCTATTTTGGTTCTCTCGAATTTCGGACACGTTGTCCACTAGGCTAGCTGGCCGCCAGCAGTTGAGAATGCTTACTAATATATAAGTTGACATAAAAACTTTAAAGGCCTTTTTCTCCGAATTGATTGAGCGTTGCGTCTTATTATTTTAAGGGATGAATACACCAAAGGAGTACAATAACTAGGCAAAGTTTCATTGAAAAATAAAATCCCAAGGTCGTGCCCTCCCCTTGTGAATATAATTCTGCCTTTTTTCTTTTCTATTGAAGAAACACGATCTCTGTTGATTTTCTCAATCAAAATATACAAGTAACATATTGGAACCACTTTTAATCCACGATAATAAGGGGAAGGAATAGTATTTTTCAATAAGCACACACACATAAACACAATACACATATGATTACTTTTATGTAAAAAAATTGCTTATTACAAAAAAATTAAGAAAATTCCGTTGTTTTAGAATTTTCGTTACTCTAACATACTGTCATACCCCGAATCGGTAGAACCTTTTTGGTATTTATTCTTAGTGCATGGTAGTATGGTAGTAGGACGAGGATTGGTGAATTGGGGGGGGGGGGGGGATGAAGAATAAAACAGTGGTTGTACTTACTCGGTAACATTTATTGGGTTGAAAGCCATCGTACACACTGATAAAATATTATACTTAAGAATGATACTAAGAGTGATGAATACTAACTAACTAATTAATTCTGGAGGTGCATCTTCCAGGCTTATATAGTAGCGGGACCTGGACGTCACAGGACGTCGTCCAAGCTTGTCCGCCCCTTACCCATATATATCATCGCGAAGAGAAAAATAGTTAATGACGAAAGGTTCTGACTAATCACCCCAGTCAGTTGGTTAGTATTCCCGGGATGATCTAATTTTTTAGTAGATTTCTTCGTTTATGTTAATATTAGTTTTTCTAAGAATAAAAGAGTAATTAGCATTATAGGTTTCACACATTTTATCTAGTGTATCGACGCCTCCTTTTGTTTTATTATAATCGATAATTATTTCTGGCTTTTCAGTTTCTTCATCTATGTTGTCGTTGAAATGCATCGAGGATAAAAGCAAAACATTTTTATTTTTTCGTGGTATATATGACACCATTGTGCATGTTTCTTGAAATGCAAACATTGATGTTTTCTCCGGTCTTCGTACACAAAGCTCTTTTGGGATCTGTGGTTTGTTTTTTCGCAGTGTACCAATTACTGTTAGTTGGTACTCATTTTTTTAACTTATCTATAGCTTGAACACTGGTAAAATAATTATCCATAGTGACATTTCTATGAGAACCACGTAGTGGTTCACACAATCGGCATACTAAAGATAGCGTTGAATTATCAACAGCGAAAGGTCCTGTTGTCTGTTTGCCAATGTACACCTCCAGTTTTATCGTATAAAACAATTTTGCATCCACAATCGCGTATATTTTAATGCCGTATTTATTAGGTTTGCTCGGCATATAGACTCTGAAACTACAGTTTCCACGGAATGCCGCTAAAATTTCGTCGATGGTCGTATACGCCCAAGGATGAAAATGTTTTGGCAAATTTTCAACAAACATTTCAAAGATCTCTCTACATGACGCCAATTTATCTTCGGTTTGCCTTTGGATTCTAGTTCGTTTGTCATCAAAACGTAAATGAGCTATTAAAAATTTAAACCTTTTTTGCGGCATTGTTAATCGAAATATTTCTATAGACATACCATCTGTACGAAAAAGATCTTCAGAATTTTGTCTACTACTTTTTTGTGCAGCGGATATACAGGGTGAAATTTTGATCTAGGCACATAGGAGATTCCCACCCCTAATAGTTTCCACCCAAGTTAAGTGAAATGAAGAGACATTTGAATGAGATAGAAATATACTGGGTTGGTAAGTAGCGAGAAATGTTATAGTAATTGTGACCACCCACTCTTAACCCCCCTTTTAAAAGGCATAAAAAACGTATTTTAAGAATTTTGTGTAGAAATTTCCTCCAACATCATATGGTACATGACGACCAAATGTATCAGACAGAGAAGGGGAGGGAAAACGATGGAGAGATATTGGAATAGTTTTAAATGTACATAAGGTTCAAATTTCAAATTTTTGAAAATCTACATCTGTTTATTACACAAAAATTCCAGCTTTATGAGTCTGTAGACGAAGGACGAAGTAGTAAAAATACCTAACAATTGATCGGTGTAATAAGGGCGAATTTGTTGTTTATACTTATGTTGTAAAATCTGTTTATTGTTGTTCGAAAAATGAACAATTTTTAAAAACGGAAATGTTTGTATCACAGGAATTATTAAATTTTTTAATAATTTTTCACTTTTCTAATTTTCACATAAAAATGCCTTTTATACCAATTTGATTTAAATGAAGAACCTACAAATATTTTAGAATGTAAACAAATCTATTTTTTTATGTATATTATTGTTGTTTTCAATTATACTTTTGTAATTAATAAACAATTTATTTGAATGAATGTTAAAATCTTTATAACTTATTTACATAATGGTCCAAACGTATCAAAACTTTCAAATAAATCTATATCCCAAAATAATTGATGTTATCCGTTAATGGTAAAAATTAAAAATAAGTAAATTCTTTATTGTATTATAAATTAAAAAGAACGGAAAGAGATCACTGAAATTTGAACCTTATGTACATTTAAAACTATTCCAATATCTCTCCATCGTTTTCCCTCCCCTTCTCTGTCTGATACATTTGGTCGTCATGTACCATATGATGTTGGAGAAAATTTCTACACAAAATTCTTAAAATACGTTTCTTATGCCTTTTAAAAGAGGGGTTAAGAGTGGGTGGTCACAATTACTATAACATTTCTCGCTACTCACCAACCCAGTATATTTCTATCTCATTCAAATGTCTCTTCATTTCACTTAACTTGGGTGGAAACTATTAGGGGTGGGAATCTCCTATGTGCCTAGATCAAAATTTCACCCTGTATACAACAAACCAAAGAGTGCCTTTAGTTCAATGACGTCTGTAGTGTTGTAGATACAATATTGTTTGGTATCATAAGATTTACTTCGAATGAATTCATTAGTGTAATTTACGATCTTTTCTAACATTACATCAGTAAAAATGTATTGCCACACGTCCAAACATTTCCGTGCAAATCTTATTTCTCCTTTTGGACCAGGCAAATGAGGTACAATATTGATCGAACGTGTTTTAACATGATCTCTTTTGATGACATGTTTATACCATTTAGTACCGTCTCTTCCTTGAAATATAGGCTTGCGATGAGTCCGTTGTTCTTGTATGTCAACCTCTGCTATCTCATTCAGTTCGTTATCAGAAAATTCTTGCTCACTGTCTGTATTTTCTTCAATAGTTTCAACGTTGTCTTCGGTAAAACTGTCATTATCATCTTCGACGTCTGGTTCATATTCAGAATCTGTTGGTTCATCCATTAGACGCTGTAACCTTTCTTGCTCTTTTTCCCAATCCATTATCTATAATTTGTTGCAAAATAATAATTTAATAGACAAAAAATTTACCTTTTATTAAACCTCACCGAAAAAATTAAATGTCACGAAAGGGAACCTCGGTCTGTGGGACCGTTTAAATTATTGTTTTATGAAGCACTGTATGCAAAACAACGTTAGCATCGGTACTGAAGTAGCATAGTGTTCTGAAAGGAATACATGACAGCTCAACCCCCTCTGGCGGAAAAGTTTTGAAATATGGCAAAAAATGTATTGGCTCGGTCTCCGAGACCGTACCTTACCCATCGAAGGTTAAAGATCTTAGCTCTGAGGCAACAAAATCTCCAAATATTTGAAATTCATCAGATGGCTTATTCAATTCATCTATTGCTTTTTTCATAATAGTTTCATCATCATATTTCAATTTTTTTTGTTTCTTGCTTTGTTCTATTGGCAGTACTTCAGCTTGATTGGTATCGGAATGCTAACGTAATTAAAAAAAGTAATTAACATTCTCATTCTAAGTGCCTACAACGGAAGAAGAATGGCTAGCACATGCAAAAGAGTTTGAAGAAAAGTGGAATTTTCCTCATTGCGTAGGGGCGTTAGACGGTAAACATATTGTTATGCAAGCTCCTCCTGGTAGTGGAAGTTATTACTATAATTAGAAAGGTACTCATAGTGTTGTTCTAATGGCGCTTGCGGATGCACAATATAAAATTACCTATGCCCATATTGGCTGCAATGGCAGAGTGTCTGATGGTGGCGTGTTCAATGCTTGTGCCCTATCATCAGCCTTGCAAGAAAATTCATTACATTTGCCGTTGCCACAACCATTACCTGGCCGTACTAAAGACGTACCATATGTAATCGTTGCCGATGATGCTTTTGCCTTAAAAACCTATTTAATGAAACCGTATCCATTTAAGAATCAGCCAGGCGTTAATCGTGTATATAACTACCGTCTTTCAAGAGCGAGGCGAATAGTGGAAAATGTTTTTGGGATTATGGCTGTCAGATTTAGAGTTTTGAGAAAACCAATTGGGCTTTTACTGGTCAAAGTAAGAATCATCGTAAAAACAATATGTGTGCTTCATAATTTTTTAATATCTCGAAAAGCTTCTTCACATATCTACGCACCAGTAGGGACATTCGACAGCGGAAACGATAACATATTTGTTCCTGGTAGTTGGCGTACTGAGGGCGTACCACTAGTCAATATGTTATCGCTTGTTACGTTTTCGTGACCACAAAGGGGTTGGCAGCCAACTATCAGTGGTGGGGAGTGGGTAATTACGGATTTTAGGGCGCCACCAATTTTTTTTTTTATATTGGGAAAATTGGAAACCCGTTCCCAGTCGATGATAGGTGTATTCAACACTCAACACAAAAGATCTAAATTTCAATTTCAATATGTATATATATTTGTAATTGAAGTAATTAAGGATAATCCCTGAATTAAAATAAAAAAAAAAGGTAATAACAATTCGATCAAATTTAGATCGAAAATTCTTACTAATCAGGTTTAAACAATATTTTGGGCCTAACGCTCGGTGCACCCAACGATAGTTTTACACGATTAATTATAATCAATTATACGATTGTAACAATAATCTACTATTCAAGGATATTTAAAAATACAGAGCGATGATCGGTGTGAGCTGTTGTTCTACTTATACGTAGAAATTGTCCAGCTCGACAAATATATATATATATATATATATATATATATATATATATATATATTTGAATCAGAATGGGGCTATAATGCCACCAAGTGTGGTTTCTATTATGATTAACGCGATATATGTACACTTATCTGTGACTGATGTTTCGACGAGCAGGAATTGTTGGGACAGGAGGTCCAGTTCTTGGATGATGACGTCACCCGTGGCGTTCGGTGTCAATTCGATGATGTTGCAAAAAAAATATCGATGATAACAGTCACAATCAAAGTTCCTGATTCTAATCAGAGAACTGTGGAACCAATCCAAGAAAATTAAATAGACGAAGACACCAAATAACCCACGGAAGTGAAGATACCGATGAAATGGAAATACCAAGAAAATGATGATACCAAGGAAATTGTCGATACCAAGGACCCCTGAAATAATATTATTTTCCCCAAAGATTGTAAATCCGCCAAAATAATAAATAGTCGATAATTTACCTCGATGTGAGGGGCTGTAAAACCAATAAGGGACGTTTTCACCTTTGACCGTGATTCACGTGGTGGTATATCTTGATCCGAATAAATCGTTAATTATCAAAAATACGAACAATTGTAAACACTACGGTTTTACCCACAATCAATAAAAACTGATAATACTTATATAAAGCCGAATTAATTCTCAAGATGAGCTTGGATAACTATTTCTAAATCCAAATTTTCTAGCTTTACTTGAACGAAGTACCACTTACTCACAGATCTGACGAAAAATTGTCGAAGACGACGTCCGGTCGGTATTTAACTAGTCCCGATAAGAATCAGATGTCCGCGACTCTCATTTAAAGGTATATATTGAAAAACTTTGAAAATTTTAAATGTCTGTGACATATTTCCTGTCGCTAAAGATCATACCAACACAACTTTTGGAACTAGTCTTAACCGATTAATGCTGAATTGGGCGGTTATTACAAAAATAATCGGGTTCAGTTCGAAACATTCTTTCGACAGAAAAGACGGGAAACAATACGAAAAACACGACAATAGGCCTAAAGACCATTTCTGTATCAGAATGCCCACACTGATACGGTCACAATTAAGAAGAAAATAAATCAAAATAAGGTTAACAAATACTGACGAAAAGATAAACGAAGTACCACAAAGGAACATGAGCACTAAAATCAAATGCAAGCTGCTCAACCTGCATCCTGGAAGCCTTAACAACCTAAGGTACTAAACCGCTTCCTTGCTTAGTACCAAAAGAAAAGGTATCAACAGAACGAAACCGTTACACGCTGCAGAATGAAAATGCACATAATTATTCTGTAACTGCTGAAGAAGTGAGAGAAGAATTCCGAGATTATTTTGTTTCACCTGGGGGGAAGTTGCATGGCAATACAAACACATTTAAAATTACAGTGTGAATAATTACCTTCATAAAACAATAAATACCTTCGAAAATTCTATAAACTTTACTTACCAAATTATCTTCACCTTGTTCTACCGAAGAGTCATTATTGAGAAATTTGGGAGCGTCAAAATATTCCCACGAACTCTTATATACGTCATCAGCACCGTCTCCTGTTTTTTTTTCTTTATTTTTTTCACCTCTTGATTTTGTTGGGTGCGGAGGTTGTGTAGTTTTCTCTGAATTTCACTTACACTAGCCCCAAATTTATCAGCTATTGCCTTAAAAGCTTTTTCTTTTTTATTCTATCTCTGTAAGCTTTTGATTTGACATTCCACAATTCTGGAAATTCTTCAAACATCTCAATTAAGGCATAAGTATCTTCCTTGGACCACGATCGTTTGTTGGTGTCCATATTGCCGCTTGCAGTTTCACTCTATGCAGTACTTTCGGTTGGATTTTTCCTCACGAAAACCTGCAGGTCATAGAACCGCTTCGCCTGACTCCATACCATTTCTATTGGATTGAATATGCAATTGTATGAAGGTAAGCGGAGCAGTTCATGACCAGCTTCCCGAACAACCCTATCTACAACAAAACTTTTTTCATTTATTATTTCTTTACATCGTAACATTAATGTTTTTTTTTTGTTTCACTACCTTCTATGTTGACTTGTTGTCTTTCCTCCTGGCGACTGTGATAACTGGCATTATCCATAATTATAAGGGATGGTTCCTCCAGACTTACCACCAGATCTTTCATCCAACTTTCGAATTTTTCGGCATTCATCTCTGAAGGGTAGTCTGATGTGGGGCTCTTTTGAGATTTAAATATTTGCCCCACATTTGGAACCCATCCCTTTTCTGATCCAGCATGTCCAACAATATATCGTGCTAAAATAATTATGCATGCCTTTAGGGTTATTATTTTTGATATTATGAGAATCATCATACCTCCATCTCCAGTAATTCGCTTTGCGGACCTCGTATCGTTATCCTGCCACGACCTACGGATTGTCCCATTGGTATAAACCCAGGTTTCATCTAAGACGACTACTTGTCTTTTGATGGAATTGAAATTTTCGACGTATTTTTGTTAAAAAATTCGTCGTTTAGTTATTAGGTCTGGTCGTTCCATCAAAAGACGTCTGTTGTCGTCTTTGACGTACAAAAAAACCAGGTTTTTCAACAATTTGAATAAGCTGGTCCGTCCGTAGTCGTAAAGTTCTTTGTTTTTTAGCTCTATTAGTAAATTGTCTAAATTTACTGTTGTTTCTATAAAAATAACAAAAATACCTTTAATATCAAATAATTAAACATAAAAAAAACTTTAAAATCTGAAGAGTAAAGGAAACAAAAAACTAAATAATCTGAAGCGAAAACGAAAATTAAAAATATTCCTGCTTTCTTTATACATGTTATAAATACATTTCTACATGTTGTTTCACTTATCGGTCCGTCCTTGTATTTACTTACCGATGTAACACTTACCCCTAGACATTTTGCGGTCACCTAAATTATATTTGTACTTAAATTCAAAAAAAAAACATCTATTACCTGAATCGGATGTCCCAAATATAAAGCCTGGCTTTTAAAAAAAGCGTAAGCATTTTTTATCATTTTTTTGGGCCGACAGATTATTACAGCACATTATTTTGTACATTTTTTTGTTGATGTACTTGGGGTCTAAAATGCTTAAAAATTAATAAATATTAAAAAATCGATTGATCTTTAAACTGTAATAAAAATAGTTTTAATTTTACAATAAATTTATTAAAATGTAACACATTACAGTTCAAAAACAATTGTTCACTATATCACTCACAGAGTTAATAAAATGTTATCAAAAGAAAAAACCACAAAAAAACACAGAAAACACAAATTAACCACAAAATCGAACCAACCAGGAAATTAAGTAACACTCTTACATCAAAAAGTTTAAGGTTATGTTTGAAAAATGACAGAAAAATGTAAACAATCGTGTAGGAAATGACCCAATGGTACCAACGGAAGATATTGCTCTCTCTCGCTCACATATTTGTATTCAAAACTGATTGACCTTCAACTATTAAGTTGGCTGCGAATTCAAAACTTTCCAAATAGATCGTGAATAGACTATATATGATTTATGTATGGGTGTGTTCGAATATGTAGTCTAATCGTTTTAATTGAGTGTTTTTCCCGAGGGCAGAACCTTCAGGAAGTAGCCCTTGTAGTGCTGTATCCGATCAGCGACAAAATCCAGGCTGGAAATTTTGAGAAAAATTCTTTCAAGTTACATACATTCAGCTTGTGTTTTGGTTCCTGCATTTCTTCGGTTGTCATTTGCTCTCCTAAGGTGGCCTGAAAGAATTGCAATAAACTTAGAAAATGCTTAATACTTAAAACCAGTGCATCGAACCGAAAGTCGAAAACCGGAATCAACCGAAATTTTAAATAAAGCGAAATTTGGAGTTGAACCCAAAACAAAAACCGGTTTTTCCTTCCAACCAAGTAACTGACTCAGCATTACTTCAAGGCACTTGAGGGGATTTCGAAATTATTATTCCATTCAGCGTACGAATTATCTTAACAAATTTCATTCATTGCAATAGCCCTAATACTAGCAGTTTTGCTGATAATTTCCTTTATATTAAGCGCTGTCAATATTAATATGTCTATTCACTGTGCGAAAACTCTTAATTATCAAACATCGTTTATCCGCTTGCTGTTTATCATTCATTCTTTATACAAATAATAATAATGATAATCAAAGAGGACATTAGACGTTTAGGACAGTCTGGTGTAAATGTGCATCAAAAAAAAAGTTTTTCAAAATTGAAGGTTCCAAAATCGTTAAAGAATGTTATCAGTGGTTTATGGATGCTAGAAATCGGAAGATACCCATTTCTGGAGAGCTTGTGAGAAAAAAGCCAAAGAAATTACAGAAAAATTCGGCTACACCAAGTTCAGTGGATCTGATGGGTGGCTCCAAAAGTGGCGTAAAAGACATATAAGCTACGAGGTTCTAATTTTGCTGAAATGTTCTTTAAGGACCTTCCTACAAATCAAAATATTTTTCTAATCGCTCGTCGACTAATAGGAGTCTGATAGAATTGATCAAACAGCTTGTATAGCCATATTTTGGAAAAAAGAACTGAAGTACATCTTCAATATGCTGCACATAATTTTTTGCTGCATAAAACAGGTTGTGGTCTTCGTTTCTGAAAGTAACTAAAGTATGTTCTGGGTAGATTCTGTCAGTAATAAGTGATTTTATGGATAGATCACAAGAAGATAAGTCCAGTTTTTTGATTAAATTTCCACAGACGTAAGTGACCGCTTGTTTTTGTATTATAGTGGCGACATCATCGTTATGTGGTACACATATATTTTCAATTTTGTTTGTAAAAATGTCTAATTTTCATTCTTATTATTTTCAGTTTCAATTTGGTTTATCAAATATTATCCAAAGTGAAAAAGTCATCCTTCTCACAATTGGAATGTCTACTCTGAAATGAATGAAACTTATTTTAAGCGGAAGTTTTTATTGCCGATTGCAATTGATAGCAGTTCAGATGTTGGTCGTCTAATTGTGGCGAATAAATTTTCTAATGAATCTTGGGTTAGCCTTCTAGGTGCTAGAAATTTAAAACCAAGTGATTTTCACATCGTACATATTTATGCACTAGCCTGGATGTTATGTAGGCATACTTTCTTAACAGGTAACATATTTTTAATTAGATTTGGTGAGATAAATTTCCAACTCTCAAGTTTAGGTTTTATTTTCCTCCAAAAATCAAAATGTTGTGATTTATTTGATATGCACCGACGTAACTATTTGCCACAATCCAATGCTAGTGCTTCACCATTCAAGCTGTCAACAATTGGTCCATATCATGAGTAATCTCGGCAGTGAATATGGATTCTGGTCAGTGGCGTGTCTAGGCGCTTACAAAAGGTGAAGCAGGCGATTTTTTTTATACGGGTACAAGAAACAACAAATGAAATCTTGCAATTGAAAATTCTTTCACGCGAAGATTCTAGAACTAATTCTTTTTCAATTGATATCAATCCCAACGCAGAAAGTCTTTCTTGTCCTGTCGAATTCTTAAAACAAAATTTTTGATTCGTTTAAGTGTTGAGAAGAAACGTTAGTAGTATGAATGTGGCGGATCCCGACCGGAAGTTCGGAGGAAGTCATTGACCTCGACAGGAAGCGTCGCCATCTTGTAAAATGGCGGCACTAAATGTAGGACGCCATCTTGTAAAATGGCGGCACTAAATGTAGCCCCCTAAACTGTCAATAATGACATCATTAAATGTAGCCCCCTGAACTGTCAAAAATGACGTCATTGGATATAGCCCTATCATCACCAAATGGAGCCCCCTAAACTGTCAAAAATGATGTCAGTGGGTGTAGGCCCCCTGAACTGTCAAAATGACGTCACTGGATGTAGGCCCCTTAAACTGTCAAAGTATGCAACTCTAAATACAGCCCTATAAATTAGTTGCGCCCCCATTTTGAAAATATTGCGGGAACTTCAAATTTTGACAGTACTGTCATTTTACAGTGGGAAATTCAAATTTGACACCTAACCTTTATTTCTTGATGACAAGCTAACCTCATTTTTTCTGATTGCGCATGCGTTGTAAGATGGACTGTTTTTTCCCTAGATTGAAGTCACCAACGTAGTTTTGAAAAATAAACTATTGATAATTTGAATTTGACAGATAAGATGGCGGGTAAAAATGTAAACAATAAACAAGTCTCACCTTTATTTGTTGTTGTTGACAAGCTAACCTCAATTTTTCATCGCGCATGCGTTTTAAGATTGAATAAATATTAGCGGGAAATTGGAAAGCATGATTGTAAATCAAATTCAACTAATCAAAAATTGTATATTTTTTATATGTATATTTATTAAAATATAATCGATATGTTTAAATTTTTTTTTATTTATTTATTGTGGTAGCCCTAGAAAGCAGAAGTAAAAACTAATATAGAATAAATATATAAAATACAAATTGATTTTACTTACATCTAATCTTCGGCGTACCCTCTATAAAACAGGTACTTGTACCCCTGTTCATTTACCATGATGTGGTAAATGCACCAGATACACTTCTCACCTGGTTCATCAGTCTCCCCTTTACATCTGGGGCAGACATAATCAACCTTCACCGGCATTGTTTTAAATGATGCATATAAGTGAAAGAATATGCAAATACAGTATTCTAAGATTATCTAAGATTATTGCTGAACTATCTTATAAAGATAAAGAACAATGATTGAAAAGAAGCTTTCTTATGAGTTTGTTTATCATCATAAAATTTCTTATAAATTTGTTATACAGGGTATCCCGTATGAGAGCACCTGACTGGCTACTTGATTTAATTAATATAAAAACTTTAGCATTGTATCCAGAATAATCGGATGCAGTGAATAACATTGATTAAAGACGATTGCAAATTTCTTTTTATTTGCTTGTTTGACAGTTTTTAATAAACAACATTACTAAGTAATTTGAAAAAAGCTTATTTTTTGGTATTAAGTTCTCACTATCAATAAATTGTCTTTGAATATATCGACTTCTAAATGAATTATATTAGTTAATACCGTCAACCGGGGTGAAGTTGGACAATTTTTAGCGTTTTTGGCAAATAACTTTTTTATCGTAACTTCCAAAATTTTGAAAAAAATCAGTAAGATAGTTCCATAATTACCCAACGCAAATGTCACATTAAATATTTGATAGTATTAAACAGTTTTTATTTTTATTTTTTTAAATTTTGTCCAACTTCAACCGCATTTTGGGGCGGGATTGGACAAGCCTTGTTTAATGGCTTAAACGTCAATTTTCCACCTTCTAATGATGGAGTTGGACACAGGACATATTTTTAAAAAGGTTTTTGATTAGATTTGCAATTATTCAGTACAAATAATAATATCCAACGGTGATAAATGAACAAATGTTTTATTAATAAAAAAATTAAAAAAATATTCAAAAAATTAAAACAAAATTAAAAAACGTAACAATACTTCTGAAAATAACAGTACAAAAATAAAAATCACTTCTAAATTCTTAAGTAGGCTTTTAAGAAGGGCTTAACCGATGCTATCATAATCTAATGCTTCAGTAAATTGAATGCGTTCTCTTCGTAAATCAATGGGTTTTTTCAGAATATAGAAAATTTCTTCTTGTGTAACCTCGGCAGAGTCTTCGACATTGGGGTATACAAAAAAATTACCCATTTTCTCCGAATATTTTTTTCTTAGGAATGTCACGAAATATGTGTTTTCCTCAACGTTAATGATCTTGCCCACAAAATTGAGATGTCTTTTTTGTCCGACGAACCGCACAAGAACGTATTGCCCTATACTGAAACGTGTTGTGGGACTAGGAATGGAAGGTTCAGTAAGCGTATTTGGTTGTATATCACAATCGTTTTCGTTATCAGTCTCGTCATTGTTGCTACTTTCATTAATGGTACTTTCATCTTCTGAAGAATTTTCTTTTTCAATCCGGTTCAGTTCTCCTGATTCTATTTCATCTTCTCCGTCACTGTCTCCAGGTAAAGTTACACTTCATCCTGGCAATATATTTAGTCTTTTACCTCTTGGTTTTCTGGTTTTGTTTGGTGGAGGTGTTAGATTTTCTTTTATTAAATCGACAAAACTTTGAGACCAAGCATCAGTGTCATTACCAGTGTCACTTTTGTAGTCGAGGAGTTTTTTTAACACCCTCTCTCTATCCAGTGGATATATTCCAGCCGATGCGAATCCCGCTGTAATATTGTCCTTTGACCGTAAGCCCAGTTTTTCGAAAGTCTCGTGTAATAAACGCGGAAAATCGCTTTTTTGAAAAACTCCTCTATTGGATGATTTCCAACGTCGTAAAACAGCTCTCCACTCGCCTTTTAGTGGTCTGAAGAACGCAACATCAAGTGGCTGGCACAGGTGAGTTGAATTCGGTGGTAATAATATAAAATGAATATAATTTTCTCTGCACTTTTTTATGACATATGACGATATATGACTAGGCAGGTTGTCACCGATTAAAACTTTTTTGCCTTCAAATTTTGACAAATACGGCAAAGCCACTTTTAGGAACCAATCTTCAAAACAAAACTGGTCGAACCAGCCACTTTTGCTGCGATTGTACACTGCACCGGGAGGACCATTTTCGATCCATGTAGGGTACAAATGCTGAGCTTTGTAAACAATATATGGCGGAAGAATTTTCCCGGAAGCAGATCCAGCTACCATAACAGACACACTGGTTTTGGAACTATCCATTACAATGTCACAGTGTTTACTTCCTCTTTTTGTGACAACCCTGATCTTTCCAGGGTCGTCTGAAAAATTTGTCTCGTCGTAGTTAACTATTTGTTCACAAGGGACATTTTCCAGGGCTACTTGCAGTTCATCAAAGTATGCATTAACGACTTCTGACGTCACTTCGGCTCGAGCTCTTTTGATATTACTGGCCAATCTCACACTCAATTCAGCATGCCGTTGTAAAAAAAGTGTGGCCCATTCCACTCCAGGTAGATTATTTTTAAAAATAGAAACAGTTGTTCCTTGTCTATCTAAATAATGCTTCACTAGTTTTCTTATGTCAATAATTTGTAAAGGAAAATTCCATTTTGCTGCTGTTGAAATCCCGTCGGCTAATGTGTTCTCCTGTTCTTCACTTAAAGCTGTTTGCCCACCATATCGTTGAGTGCATTTAATGCCTTTAACATGATTATATAACGTAGATTTTGGAACGCTAAACATTTCGGCGGCCGATCTTAGAGTCATTTTTCTTTTTTTTACAGCTTCGACAGCCTTAACCATCGATTCAGGTTTATAATTTTGGTAAGGCTTTGTTCCAAGCGGTCTTTTATACTTGCGCACCATTGTCCAACTTCACCCTGTAAGAGGTACATTTTTCCTTAGTACGGCCGTGTTTCTCAATCAACGTTAAAAATGTGACCTTCAACACTTATTGTTGGTTAAATACATATCAAAGACTTTGCTGATAAAATTTCATGCATGAACTATTATAGAATAATTTTCCCCAGCAGTTTTAAAACAAGTGTTTTAAAATTGACAAATTTTATAACAATATTTCAGATTTTTTTTCATAACTTACCGAATGCGTCCACACATAACCACGTTCTTACAAAGCCCGATGTGTATGGTTAACGCTGCAACCAATCACGCAACGAGACAATGTATCTCTTTGATTGCCTGGATATATATTTTTTAAATAGGTCCTTTGTCCAACTTGACCATAAAAGTCCAACTTAACCCCGGGTGACGGTAACCATCTACTATCAAGGCGGCATATTTCAGTTTCAATTTCTTTTGTCATCAATGTATAACACGATTGAATTTCATCTTGATAGTGTATCAATGACATCTTTGATTTGAAACTTTTTATACAATGTTCTTGATTTTCATCAGTAATTTTCACATACAGTGCTGTGCAAAACAAAAGCAACAAATTTAGTCAAAACGAAATTGTTGTTATTTTCTTCGTAAGATTAATTTTACAAAAATATAATTCACAAATATTTAATACTTGTATGCATTCTAAGTAAAATTTATTTCGCTTATTAGCTCTTAGCAAGTAACATCGAGTAAAATAACAAAAACAAGTCTATATTCTATTGTCAAGTGTGCAAAACAAAAGCAACAAATCAGTATTTGGTATATGAACCCTTATTTTTTATGACCTCCGCACATCTGCGAGGCATCGATGCTATTAAATTATAAAGAGTAGATTCAGGGATGTTGTTCCATTCCATATTTAGAGTTTGGAACAAATCTTCCTTGTTGCGAAAACGTTGACCGGATATGCTTCGTTTTAGTATGCCAAATAAATTCTCGATAGGATTCAAGTCTGGTGATTGGGCAGGCCAATCAAGAATTTGAATTCCACTGTCCTTGAGATAGTCGCTAACCAGCTTCGATGTGTGTTTCGGGTCGTTATCATGCTGAAACACCCAACGAAGCGGCATATTCCACTCAGCATATGGCAGCATTTTTGACTCTAATATGTCTTTATACATAAATCTGTCCATTATACCATCTATTTTATGAAAGGGACCAACTCCACCACCATGAAAACAGGTCCACACCATGATGCCACCTCCTCCATGCTTGAAGCTCATCTTACAGTTCTTTGGATCTAGACGTGTACCTTTACCGCGCCGGACTGTACACATACCATCGGAATTAATTAAATTAAATTTTGATTCGTCGCTAAACAAAACGGTTTTCCACTTCTCTACGGTCCAATTTGAATGTGTCCTAGCGAAAGTCAGTCTAAAAAATAATGTTTAATAAGGTTTTATTAAGGTTTTAACCGTTCTATGGAAAATCCTGAAGATCACCTTTTTTTAAATGCTTCTTCGTGAGCAGTGGTTTTTTCACTGGCCTGTAACTCCTTAAATCATTTTCAATACAGCGCCTTCGAACTGTGCTCTCATGGACATTTAAGTTAAGATTCTTCACAACCTCGGTAGAAGTTGCAAAGGGATTTTTTTTGAAAATTCTGCAAATTCTTCTATCCATCTGCTTAGAAGTCTTTCTCGGGCGCCCACCTGAATGTACCGTGCTAACACTATTAGTGGAGTCGTACTTTTTAATAAGTCTGCAGATGATAGATCTATTAATGTTGTACTTTTTAGCGATTGAACTTTGCGACTCTCCGTTCTTAAAATCGGTTATTATACGCATTTTTAGACTATCGCAGTATTTATCGCGCGCCATTTCAAAACGTCTAAACACTTTTAACATTTGGAACGAACTAACGCCTGATTTGCTCTAAAACGTGCAAAAACCACTTCAAGACAATACCGTCATTGATAAAATACGATTATTTTCTAAAGCTCAAGTTGCTAATCGTCTTCCAAGAAATTTGTTGCTTTTGTTTTGCACGCATAAAACTTGAATACATTTTATTTTTATTATTTTTATGGATATAGGATATCGTTGGCGACAATGTAACGAAGACTAAATTACTTTTAAATTAGTGGCGTACATACACATCTATATAATTTTTTTTAACTTTTTTTTCTGTTTAAATATGACCACCTAAATTGTATGAGCATTTTGTTGCTTTTGTTTTGCACAGCAGTGTAATTTATACACAGCTCTAAGTTGAATTTAAATGCACGATAAATCAATAAATGTTGACAAAGCTCACGAACCACAATTTGCTCTAATGACTTTAAAAAATGATATACATTCAAATTACATACATTATCATCATTTTCATAAATATGAATCGGACACAGATCACATCTTATAGTTGACGATGATGATACAGCTTCACTTAAAACTAAAAAAAAAAAAAAATATAACGAAAATATTTGATTTTTTTCTTTTTACGGTGAAAAATGTTACCTTTTAAATGTATTCGCTTTATATGTCGTTTTAATAAGTAATTGTTGAAAAATGAAGTTTCACAAAAGCAACACGTGAATTGTTTTGGCATTTTTATGCACTTGCTCAAGTAACATTGTGGAAAAATAGGTAAACATTTATATAAAACCAACAATCCCTTCCATAATTTATAGAAAATAAATGAAGATTTGTTTATGCAATAAAGAAAAAAAACAACTCAATATTCAACCAAAATAATTGTTTATATCTCTTCTTCTTAACACTGTTTTTGAACTTAAAAGTGACAACCCTGAATTTCAAATTTAGGGGATTTTGTTTACCAAAGGATCACCTTAGGTTGTCAACACTGCATACAAACTTTTCTATCAATTTTTGAAATTTCAATTTTTTCGCCAATTGTTGAATTTCCCGCCATTTTTTAAATTTTCCACACAATTGTTGAATTTTTGAAATAATTTAATTATCAAACTACCGCGCACAATAAAATTGTAGTAAGCATCCTAGAAAAATCCTATATAAACGAATCGTCTTGTTGATGGAACTTAGTATCAAATATATGTAAATATAAAGTGAATCAGAAAAATGACAAAGCCTCAATCATTATTTGAACTTAGTTTACAAACAGTCATTATAAATGTTAAAATTACTAAGTTTTCACTTAAATATTTTTTTCAAACTTTGCCAAAAGTGATAGTTCATAATTTATTAGATTCGTATAGTTTTTATAAGTGGAGACAAATTAGAAGTGATGTTAATCGTGTTAAAGATGGATATTTAGAATTATTCAAGAAAGTGCCTAATTACAATTTAAGGTGTATTGAGAATTATGAATTTGGTGAAGAATTCTATGATGAAAATTTATTTAAATACTTCTTATGGTTATCAGATTATGAGAGTATTTATGTATGGAGTAATCTTTGTGTAGAAGTGTCGTACCAACAAGGAAATGGTTTTAAAATCTGTGAAATGTGTTATTATAGATATACTACTTGGTGTCCAGGTGAACATCGTTACAAATTTCAATCAGTAAATTACCATGATCGTATAAATGTGTACTACGTAACCGAATACACTAAAGATGATGATTTTTGGTGTATGTTTTGTATTAGAACACCATTATTTGTTATTAGGCCCTATCAAATATGCTGCCAAAAAACACATAGTAGATTTTGTAAGAGAAAAGATTACAGTACTTCATCAGATGAAACATATTAATAGTAAAATTATATGTAATTTTTGATTAACCTTATATTTAATATAAAACACCCGTTATAATCTTGTTTATTAATATTTTTCATTGTTGATATTATTATATTAGAAAATTATGTTTGTCATCAGAATGTATAATTATGAATGAATTATTGTAGAAAATCTTATGAATTGTATTAAGTATTGTTTTCCAATAAAAATGCTGACTTACAAAAAAAAATAGTGTATTAATTTATTAACATATCGATTATATTATAATAAAATATAAAAAATATACAATTTTTATTTATTTGAATTTCTTTTACAGTTATTATGCTTTTCAATTTCCCGCTCATATTTATTCAATCTTAAAGCGCATGCGCAACCAAAAATTTAAGTTAACTTGTCAACAACAAACAAGGTTAGACTTGTTTGTTGTTAACACAAATTCGTGTTAACAACTTAATGTTGTTGTTGTTGTTAACGCAATTTCGTGTTAACAGACTTGAGAAGTCAAGGTTAGAATTTGAATTTCTTTTACAGTCATGCTTTCAAATTTCCCGCTAATATTTATTCAATATAAAAAACGCATGCGCAACCAAAAATTTTAGTAAACAATTTTTAATTATTTCAATTTCTTTTACAGTCATGCTTTCCAATTTCCCGCTAATATTTATTGAATCTTAAAACGCATGCGCAACCAAAAATTTAAGTTAATTTATCAACAACAAACAAGATTAGACTGGGTAGTGGCCCAGTAGTTTAGCTGGAAGAACATTAGACCGGCAATCTAAAGGTCGTGGGTTCGACTCCCACCTGGTCCCACGCTTTTCTTGGTTGCATAGCGGTGATAACGCTTTATCAATTATCAATTCTTCATTGATGTTATTCTCAATCTTTAATCAAGATTAGACTTGTTTGTTGTTTTTAGCGAATTTTTTTTAAAAAAATTAGCTAATGACGAGATCCTCACTTTTGAATTTCCGAAAAATTTTTGCACAGAAGTTTGTTTTGGGACCTCAGGAACCCATATCCACCGTTATATATATATATATATATATATATATATATATATATATATACAGTATAATTCATAACAATACGAACATTGGAGAAACTTTGGCCACGCATATTTAAACTACTTACATATTAGTTAGAAAGAGACAGAGAGACCTTGAGTTGCCTAAAAATTAAAAATGATGGCGGAAATTATTCCCAACCCTTAGTCCTCTGACCAAACACAGCAATTTCTTTCTAAAAACTTTCTATTTTGAAAGATAACAATAACCAGATCTGGTTTGTGGATTTGGTATTTCTGTCTGTTATTCATGAAACATGTGATTTTGACAAAGATGGGATATGGGCGTGGCCAAAGTTTCTCCAATGTTCCTATTTCTAGGACGGAATCTGTATATATATATATATATATATATATATATATATATATATATATATATATATATATATATATATATATATATATATATATATATATATACAGTAAAACTTCGCTAATCCGAACTAATTAATGCAGGGGGCAGTCCGAATTACTGAATCGTCCGGATTACTGGAACGTTTTGAAATACATATTAAATATATAGGGTTCTGGCGCTACGGTATCGTATTTACGAAGAAAATCGAATTTTTTTTACAATATGTACATTAAGGCATATGGACAAATTTTGAGCATTAAAAAAGCTTCTTACAAAAATGCAAAATGTATTCAAATCGACTTAACATATTATAACATATTGTAACATAGAAAGTATGCTTCTAATTGTAAATCTTTTTCTTGATATACAATATTAGGCGAAAAATTATTTAAAATAATCTGTAATTGTTCTTTGTTGAACCGATTTTTGTTGGGTCTCAAAAGCTGTTGCACGCAACCTACGAAGAGTTAGCAATGAAGGAAGATCCACATTATTTTCCTCGGCCCATTGCAAACAGATGTTGAAACCTTTAATCGCATCTTGATGCTTTATCTTGGATTTAGGAACACTGTCCTCTTCCTCGTCTTCAGATGGCACCACACCGCTATCATCTGTTACTGTCAACCGATCTCGATCACCATTTACCCATTCAAGCACATCTAATTCCGACACATTTTCTTGACCAATTTGATTAAGTAGCTCTAAGATCTCCTCTCTATGCTTTTCTTCTTCCTTTTGTGTTCTAAGCATATTATCTCTTAGTAGACTTAATGGTTGCTCATCTTCTGAGTCATATTCGCATTCCATGTCATTACCATTAGAAAATTCCATCTTCTAATCAGTTAATATTTTATCCCAACATTTTGAAACAATATCCATTGACACATTTTGCCATGCATCTGAAAGTAAGTAGATGGCGTCCTTCAAGCTAAACACTTTCAAAATGTCAGAAATATCTTTTTCTCCATCTGTATTGCAGGTAGATACAACATTGGTTAACAAGCTTTTTCTATAATACAATTTGGTGAACTTAATGGCATTCTGGTCCATAGGTTGAATTATAGAGGTGCAATTTGGAGGAAGAAACATGGTAAAAATCTTACCATCATCAGTTCGTAGCTCTTCTTCGGATGCATGACTCGGGGAATTGTCTATTATTAATATAGCTTTTTCAGGAATGTTTGCCTTTTTTGAGAATGCTTTGACTTTAGGTACAAAAGAATTATGAAACCATTCTTTAAATAGAGTAGAATTCATCCAAGCCTTTGCAGTTGCGTGATATTCACACAGAACCGCGACGTTTTTGAATGATCGAGGATTTTTTGACTTCCCGATGACCATTACAGGCAGTTTATTACTACCGCTGGCATTAGAGCAAAGGAGAAACGTTACTCGCTCTTTACTTGTCTTACGCCCAGGTGCACTTATTTCACCGGAATGAGCAAGTGTTTTATCTGGCAATATTTTCCAAAAAAGGGCAGACTCATCTGCATTATAAAGTTGCTCAGGTGTTAAATTCAATTCATTCATAATACGAGCCAATTTTGCCGTGAAAGATTTAACCTCTGTTTCGTCAGCAGACAGTTGTTCGCCAGAAATTTGGAGGAAACGAATACCATGCCTTTTCTTAAATTTATCTACCCATCCCCGACTAGCAGAGAATCTATCATTGTTCCCATAGTGTCTAATGTACAACTGACGAGCTTTGAGTGCTAGAATTTCGGATGTTAACGGGATATGCCTTTCTCTCTGTGTTAGAAACCATGTGTACAAATCATCTTCCATTAGTGAGAATTCTGGTTGTTTCAAGGTTTTTCTGGTCCTGGGGCTAGAAAGACAGTTTTCCACAAAACTGTCAAGCAGGAAGTTATGTATAGATTATAGGCGCATTACTATAGCAGTTATCACATCCTAACAACTAACAACATACCTGTTAATTTTGTTCGCAGCTTTTTTAATGTCGGAGTTCGTAGAGGTACCAATACCATATTTCGCTGCTAGTATTTTACCGCTTATACCACCTTTTAATTGATCTAATATTATTTTTTTTTCAATTAACGACAATGTTTAATGAGAGCGTTTTGGAGCCATACTTATTCAATGACGACTTTATTATTACAACGACTACAAATAAAGCAAATACAAGCAATAGTCTGCCTTTAAAGATAAGTACTAGCAGTTTATTGCAGCGTCAGCTTTCCGATTTTCTAGAAACACTTGAATGCCTCTCCAACCCGATTGAATCCGGATTGTAGAAGCAGTCAAATTCCGGATTACAGTATGCATAAATGTAAGAGCAAATCGGTCCGGATTAGTGGAATTCCGGATTACAGAAGGTTCGGATTAGCGAAGTTTTACTGTATATGTTTTGAATTTCCCAATTGGTGGAAATTCGAAAACTGATGGAAATTGAAAAATGCAAGCTCGTATGAGGGGGTAAAAGTTATGTTAATAAATTAAAATATTACTGACAAATTTACTCTTCATAAATAAAAACTTTTTCCCCCTTATACGCGCTTGCAAAGAAAGGCCACTTTCTTTGTATACCTTTCTTCAATTTAATTTGTATAGTATTGTCACTAATGTCACTAACTTGAATGAGTTGCGCGGTCCCATACATGTTTATTATTGTTTCTGTGGGCTTATCACTGTTGTTTTTAAAAAAAACTTAAAATTAAAATTCTTTTTCTCACTATGTTTGCTTCAAAGTTTGTAATGTTTTTACCACTAATTTTAATTTCAATTTCGTCTTGATATTGACTCCAAACAATTTCGTTATTCCATCTATTTTGGAATTCAATTCCTCCAGTGGTTGTTGACAATGTTGTTGTGTCTAATACAAAATAATTGAAAACAATAATTTTTAGTTAATTTTCTATATTTTGAATTACCCATTATTGATAACCTGTCTGAAGAACTGAATAACTGATTCAACTAAAGTTCTTTGATACAATGAAGATTTTCTATAATAATTCATTCATAATTATAGATTCTGTTGACGATACACAATCATAATCGTATTAATTATTGTTTTCTTATGAAAATTCTGAATTACAAAAATATAAATAAGATTATAACGGGTGTTTTATATTAAATATAAGGTGAATCAAAAATTATATTTTATTGATAAATAATTTGGCAATGAGGATTTTTTCTAATTCATGAAAAAAAAACCAGTATATATTTCTAAATCTGTAAATTACTCTAAATAAATTAACAACATTTTAAATTGATTCATTTTATTGGTTGATAAATAAAATAAGACCATCCACCACCCCCATTTTGTTATATAGTTCATTTTTTGAAGTATAAACGAGTAGGAAAATGTAGTTGAATCTCTAGTCCTTGTTCTGAATTCGTATTTAAACAGATAGAGTTTCATCAGCGGCGCGTTATAGCTCCATGGGGCCCTGGGCAATTTTGAATTTGGGGGCCCCCATATGTAGTGTTGGATTTTTATTCGTGAAAGAATCCCTGTCCTTGGATATACTCTTATTGTCTACATATGCAAAACGATAAATAAAGATTGTCGATAAAATTTTATTTAAAGTGACATACAGTCCACAAGAAAAAGTCATAAATTAACTCAATTGGTTAGTAGGTATATACGTTTATTGCATTAAATAATGCATTGGAATAACTAAACGAGAATTAGAATAATCTGTGTATGTATTTATATAACCAAACAATATTGACAATAAAAACAATTCTCAAGGGAACATAAAAAAATTTGTAATAGACATTATCATATATTCATTTTTCGTGCTTTTTGAGCTGCAAAATCATCAATCAGCTGATCATAATCAACCCCACTAGTAATGTCATTTTCAATGCATAATATTGATAGATTGCTTAATTTTTCTTGGCCTAAAGAATTTCTAATGTAATTTTTAATTCTTTTCAATACATTGAAAGAACGCTCTGCCGATGCGTTAGAAACAGGTATAGTTAAATATATTTTTAAAATTATGTCCACATTAGGAAACGTAGAAACTAGCCCTTCCTGAATGGCTTCATACATTAATATGGGAGAGTTTAAATTTTCATTTTTTGCAAAATGTGCAAAGTGAGAAAGTTCTTCCTTCAAAATAGCAATGTCGATATCGTCTGCATATGTATTTATTAAGTTTGAAATACATTCATCGTATTCATTTGGTGAAACTTCCTTCAAGTTGATGTTTATTAATATGGCAAAATAATTAAGAATATTTTGATAAGCCTCAATACGTCTTTGAATATCCGATACCAGCTGATCACAGATCACATTCAAGCAATTTACTATAAATCCTTGTTTTCCTGCCAATTGCACGTCCTCATCTTTATTCCTTTCTTCGTCAAAATGTAATTTTCTTTTGCGTATTCTCCCTTTGTCCGATTCATATATTTTATTGTTTGTTAATACATAACATTCAGATTCTATAGTATCAAAAAATTCATTATTATTTCGAATATCTTCTGATATATACAAAGACAACGATTTTAAAAGATTTACGGCATTGTGTAAATCACAATTTTTATTTTGAAGACTTTTGCTAGTTGCATTCAATCTTTGTAGAATTGCATTCCATATAAAAAGTAAAAGTGTTGTTTCAAAATTTTCAAAGTTTTCATATAGCTTTTTTGCTTCTAATTTTGTTATAGGTTTTTCATTACAGTCTTCAAAAATTTTAGATAAAGATTCTTTTATAGCCAAAAAATTCATCTTAACAGCTAAAATTGCATCTGCTCTTGAGGACCATCTTGTTGAACAAATTTTTTTTAATGTTAAATTTCCTTTTGGAGTTGCTTTTATTAAAATATCCCATCTCTTTGTAGAAGAAGAGAAAAATACAAATAAATTTTGAATATAATCGAAAAAATGAAGTGCTTTTGCACAAGCCTCTGTAGCAGAATTTCCCACTAGATTTAGGCTATGAGCCGCACAAGGAACATAAAATGCAGTTTTACTATGGCTCTTAATCTTAGCTTGTAACCCATTGTATATCCCGGACATGTTGGCTGCATTGTCGTATGCTTGCCCTCGACAGTTTTTGATATCCAAGCCATATTCTGTTAATTTCAAAGTTATCATTTGTTCTAGATAGCTAGCATCATGCTTTTCAATATGTAAGAAAGACAAAAAACGTTCCTGAATGTTATTTTTTTGGTCTAAATATCGTATAATAAATGATAATTGATCCGTGTGACTGATATCCGGAGTAGAATCAACAATAATTGAAAAATATTTTGCCTTTTTGACCTCATTAATAATGGTATTTTTGATGTTGTTGGCCATTAAATTTATGAATTCGTCACACGTAGTATTAGAAAGATAATTCACCTGCCCTTTACCACATTTGCCATAAGTTTCTAAGTGGTTTTTCAAAAACATATCAAAATTAGCTAAGTATTCTAAACAAGTCATAAAATTTCCTGCACTACTATCATGTCCTCGAAATCCCAACCCTAATGAGGCTAAAAGTTTTACAGTGGCAACAACTCTTTTTAGAACCTCACGCCAATAATTTGTTTGTTTTTCATAAACTTTTATCAACTCTAAATCAATTCTTCCTACATTTTTCAAACGCTTTACGTACACACACATATTTATCTTATGTTCTTTAGATTCATCATGCTTTTTTAAAATATCAACAGTATGTTTCCAGTCATTACATCCTGTAACTAATAAATTGTTCAATTTACCTGAAAACAATTTACAAATAAAACAGTACACAGATTTTGTGGTTTCTGAAAATATTAACCACTCTCTTTTCTCTGTGGTTCCATTAGCTCTAGTTAGGTAGAAATGGCATTCATTTAATTTCCGTGAAATAATTTTTCCATCACAATTAAAATTTCGAGTTGAATTGTTAATATTTCCAAAATTTTCCGGTTTTTCACGAAGGCAAAACTCAATAAAATCATTTGTGATGGGGTTTGGCCATAAAGCAATATCTTTGGGGTATGTTTTATGTATTGCATTCACACTCTCATTGTTAATATTATTGCTATTATTTATATCAATATTTTCATCACTACCAATATTGTAAACAATTGAGCTGTTGGTGTTGTTTTCAATTTGATTAATAATAACGTTGTCTGATACTGAAGGTTCATTTTCTATTTTCTTTTCTTCTGCTTTGCTGTTGTTGCCTTCTTCATTTTTTATTATTACGAAATTCTGTAATGAAGCTTGTGTCTTTTTTAATTCGGCCTCTTTAATTTTCTGCCTTTTTCTTTTTTGAAACCCAGATTCATATGTTCTTTTCATCTTCTAAAAATATTATTTCAATATTCGAATTTTGCATAATTTATCATTTTTTACCTTATTTATATGTATAACTAATAATAGAATAATAATTTTTCACAATTTCTCACAATAATAATACTTGAATATATTTAGGTATAATTGAAATTATCAGTATTCTATCCGAATTGCAGAATACAAAAAAAATCAAATCAATTGCAAATTAGTGTTTGGACTTGTACCGCGGACGGAAATTACACCAGACTGTTAACTTGCCGATTTACAATAAAATCCTATTCAGACCGATATATGTATTATTAGCGGCAAAATCAGTACCTACTGCAGACTGCAGTTGCCATTGATATATGATATTGACTGGTTATCAGCAATAACCCAAACAAATGTTACTGAAATCTATTATCTTAATGATAAAAAAAGCTTATATTTCATATGGCACACGTTTGCATTATATCTGTCTGCTTTAAAAAATACTAGAAATGGAATCGTATTTTTAACTGCAAAAATGAGAATATTGATTTGGAGACTTTGGGGCCCCCTTGTTGATGAGGCCCCGGGCAATTGCCCATTTTGCCCATAGGATAACGCGCCGCTGAGTTTCATCCACATTTTTTATAAAAATATGGATATTTATGAATATAAAATGTGTTGTCTATGTAAGAATTAAAAACTTGTATATAATTGGATCCACAAACAAAGAAGAGGATTCTTTTACGATCATAGTGACTCTGATGGTTTTGGATTACGAATTTCAAGTAATGGAATTTGTAAAATTTGTCATCAATACTCTAAATTTTATTATACTACAGAACGGTGGATGTATGGTAAATTAATAAGTTTATCGTCAACAGAATCTGCGTTACCATCATCAGATTAAAAATCAATTATTTTAACTAGTATAGTATTAAAATCATGAAAATATTTAATAATTATATCATTATAATAAATATTTAAAATATATACAATTTTTTGTTTATTTAAATTAATGCTACAGTCATCCTTTTAAATTTCCCGCTAATATCTTTTCAATATCAAAACGCATGCGCAATCGAAAATTAAAGTTAACTTGTCAACAACAAACAACGTTGGACTTGTTTGTTATTAACACGAATTTGTGTTGATAACTTATTGTTGTTGTTAACGTAATTTCGTGTTAACAGACTTGAGAAGTCAAGGCTAAGCTAATCTTGTCTACAACGAATTTCCCGCCATTTTTGAATATTGAATTTTTCGCCAATTTTTGAATTTCCCACCAATTTTTGAATTTACCGCTATTTTTTTAAATTTCCCGCTATTTTAAATTCCCGTGGATTGTATTAAAAATATTACTTAAGAACAATGGAGGCTTTTCTTTATTTTTATATTATTGTGATTATTATTCTATTTTTGTTTGTTTTATTAATATATTGTTTTTATAAAGAAACATATAAAATGCTTCTAAATATTTCTAAGTAGAGGGGAGGAAGGTGTACAAGAAGAAAAAGATCATTAAATTGGAAGGGCTAATATAAATTAAGTGATGATCCAAAATTGTATTTAGTTATTTATAGTTTTCTAGTGAGTGCATTTATGTGAAATGTCTGAAATAAAATACTACATAAATGAAGCTAAAGTGTTACTTTTGGATGACAAAGTTCATAGGAATGATAAATTGTTCATAAGAAACTTGCTAAAAAGACTTATCCCATACGAACGAATGCAAGAGATTGCAAATGAACATGGAATTCATTATGTAGATTGTATTTGGTCAAAAAGTAGTATTACTAATGGACCAGACACTTGTAATTGTTTTTATACGCGTAATAGATTGGAGTCTTTGAAAGATTTTATAAATAAAATTAAAAAACCGAATAACAGTGACAGTGCTAGTGATAGTGATTTAGATTACTATGTCGCAAAGTGCAGTGATTCTACATAATGCTCTTGATGCAGAAAATGCAGTATCCTGTATTAGAAATTTAGTTAAAATAAGTTTATTAAAAATGACACCCCATCATCTAACTAATATTTGGTTAAAATTACCAGCATTTTATCAAAACGATGAAGATTTACGAAACTTGGTTATATGTACACAACATGAAATTAATATCGAACATAATCATCCATTCAAAATGTATTGTACAGCTTGTCAATGATACAACAATAATTTGAATGATCTTTCATCTATTTTTAATGAATTGCAAAATTTATAAACTTAGTAATAAAATATTAAAACAATTTTTTGTTGTATTTTTTCACGACAACAGGACAGGAATAGGAACAAAAAGAAATGGGCTATCCTCAAGAATAATTAATTTTTTATTTGTTGAAGTAATTTATTATTTTTCAATAAAACAAAAAAAAATCTTATGAAACTTCTATTTCATTTATTTCTTCTCCTTCTTTTTCTTCTTTTTCTTCTATCTCTATACGATAATGACCCCATGCAAATGTTGATATGCCATCTTTTCTAATGTACCTTTTTTCGTCAAAATAGATATGGGCAACTTTAGTTAAATTTTGTGTATAAATATTATGTAAGTTGGATTTGAATATTGCCATGGTTCCATAAAAGATTTTCTTCCTATATATGCATTCTCTATAGTCATTCAAATCTAAGTTATTAACCACTATCTTCTTTACACCCTTTGCTTTTTTAATTAATTTTCCATCAATCACATCAATAGAGTACATCTTCGATCTCAATCCGATAAATTCCTTCATAATTTTCCCGTTGTTTTCATCTTTCATTAGACCGACAATTTTCTTATTTTTTAATGGAATATTATATACATTATCTCTTGAATATTCCGAAGTGTCAAAATGGTTATCGATATCACCTTTTATATCATTGTAAAAATCATCAGTTTCAATTGTGTAAATTAACGAGTCAGTATCCATGTAATTTAACAGTAATTTATCGCTGTATTTTGGTTTCATATATTTATAATGGAAATTGTACATCAACCGTTTCGACAATTCCAATACAGTAAATCCAATATAAATTGGCTTATTGTAAAAGGTCTTAATTCGATTCAACTGGATTGCCACCATGTTGGGCGTAAAATAAGCTGCACTATGAAAATTCTGTTTTGCTATCAGTGCCCGTGCACCCAATCTTTTTCCATGACTTTCCCATTCTGTTACTATCTTTACATCCTTCGTTTTATCAACATTCTCCATAGTTTTACCATAAACAGCATTATTTAGTAATTTAAAGAAATTTTTCTCAAACGTATTTTTAGCTAATGTACGATGATGTGTGTTGAGATCGATGTATTTCTTCAACCAACATGATTGCTTAAATTGTAAACAACGATGAATTTTCTTGATTTTCAATCCTTGTTTTAAACACTGTCGTAAGTTTTTGTAATGAATAATGTATTTCGTTTTGTCGGTTAAATCGGTAATCAATTTATAAAATTTTGCATTTTTAGTAATTTTGTTCTCTGCACAAAACGGTAAATCATTATGTTCATCGTGTAGATCTCTGGGATATTCCAAGTCGACTTCAAAGAAATAACCGATTTGAGAATCTTCTGAAATATTCATTATTTCGACTGTTTCAACATCATCAACCCATTGAAATCCACCATAGGGTTGTGGTTGTGACATTGCCCAACCATACAAATTGTTTGCATCCAAGTACATCAAATATGTACTTGGTTTAGATGAATCATAGCCGTCCATATACTTGTTATTGGCAATTGAATGTCTATGTGAACACTGGGTTATACCACCTCTTATACCACGTCGTATAAATGAGTGCATGTTGATGTCGGTTAAAAGCTCAATCTTAATTCCAGTATATTTTAACATAGCGTCCCAAGATAGACCGGGTG
This sequence comes from Mylabris sibirica, assembly GCA_039776855.1. Lineage (NCBI taxonomy): Eukaryota > Metazoa > Arthropoda > Insecta > Coleoptera > Meloidae > Mylabris > Mylabris sibirica. The sequence goes on along the minus strand of CM077840.1, from coordinate 4,025,801 downwards.
CAGTGTAGTAGTGACAAGAATCTAGATTATAAATTCTTCGACAAACTTTTCTAAAATTCTCAAATATGTCTGTTAACAACAAGACATCGGTAATTAGATACAATTTTAAATAATCTGATAAATTTCGACAATTGAATTGTTGCCATACTCGCTGCGCATGCGTATAATCCACATCACTACAGGTTGCATCGCAAATTCGACTAACAAATTTATCTTTCGGTGGTAATGATGTTTCATTTAATCGATCCCATGAATCCATATATTCATATGGAAAGATTCCTTTTCTAATAATCAGTTTAAATTGATCTTCATTACTAAACATCTTTTTGACTATATGGAAGTCTTCCGGTGATAAATTTTGAGCCAGACTGTTCAAGCTTGATGACATGAATCTGAACGAATCCAAAAATCTCAATTCAACTGTATCCGTTTCATTGACTCTGATTCTTTTTGATAAGGATACATACAATTCTTTATTTAGAGGAATCAAATTTATATCACCATCGACTTTTTCCAAGGACTTCAGGAATAAATGACAAGTCATAACCGGAGAAATTATGGAAAAATATTGGAAAAAATTTTGGTATACGATAACGGAGATTACAATCATTGTGTGCTGGACCTCTATATTTACCAGTAAAGTGGCAATGATCAGCCACCTTATTATCATCCACTATAGTTTTATTACAAATATTCGTTTCCATATGAAATTTCTTCTCTTCATCAGTGATCACCATTGGTTTGGGATTCATCAAAACCTCATTATAAATACGCCGAACGTCTTCCACCAATGATTTAACAAAATGGTCAGCACAATCTGCACCTTCATAGACGTATAATTTGTTTTGATTTTCATCAAATGAGCATTTAATGAAATAAGAGAAGGCACACGGAATGTGCAATTGTACATTTGTTGTTGACGATGTACTTGGATTTGGAGCACAAGTATCAATGTTTTGTAGTATACATTCAGAGTCAGCATAAATAACAAAGGGCACTTCCGTTTGTCTTTCGCAATTTTTAAATTCTACCGTAGAATTTTGAGATGTGGGCATAATTGTAACAATTCGATTACACTCTTCTTTATGTATCATCAATCGATTTTCCGAATGAAAATGAATCAGACAAAAATTACAAACAAACATTTTATGATTATGTTTAGTAACGGTAGAACGTATTAGTCTCGATATATTTTTAATCCACACACAATGACTCCGTTCATCATTTTCAATCAGTAATAAATTAATATGTACATTCTTCTCTGACTTTGTACAGTATAGTGGACCAACAATTTTATCGTTTTCCAAACCGAATAAATTGACACTTATAGTTTGATTTAATTCCTCAAATTTACAGATATCTTTTGATTTCAAAGGAAATTCCATATTACCAAACTCAAGTCTTATTCCATTTTTTAAAATTATTGTACTTGCTGTTATATTTTCAACATTATATGACTTTGGTCTATCTGAATGAACATTAACAGGATATAGAGCAGAAATTATAGCCCATTTAAAGCAAAATTGATCATCATTTTTAACGTTGACACAAGCGTTCTTGTTTTGAATCTTTTCTGGTAGTATAAGGTATTGACTACTTCCTCTAATTGGTTGGTATTTATTTATATTAATTTCTAAATGTGTAATTCCGGCCAACGCCCAACCACTATCTCTTTCTTGGAATTCAGACGTTTTTGTTTTAATTGTTTCAATCAACAAGTCATAATTCGATGCAATTTCATCTTCATTTTGCACCAATAGCATTTTCGAATTAAAACTTTTAACAGAATATTGTTCTGTATCTTCCACCATTTTCACATAATCAGCAAACAATTCTAAATTGAATTTAATTAATTTATGGCTTATGAGTTCTTGTTGCAGTTCAGGAACTACAACATCCTTGGATGATTTTAAAAATGCTTCAATATCCAAATTTGTTGAATCATCATTTTCAAAAATTAATGTTTTAATTCTTCCTTGAAAGGTACTTTTAACCACCTTCAATTTCGATGTGTACGATTCTGCTGTTTTCAATCGATGGCCTAACGTACGTAAATGACAAATCCACTTATCAACAAAAATATCTGCTGAACACACATTACACCTCTTCTTTACAGACTCAAGTCTCACACATTCTAAAATTGCAAACAATAAGTTACAAAAGAAAGACGTAATGAAATTTTTCTACGTGGTAATGAATGAACACGTTTTATATGCCGTTCTAGATTGTCTTTTGTTGTGAACAATTTAAAACAAATATTACAAATTACTTGAGACTGAGACATTTTTTTACCACGTGTGCGACACTATGAAACACTGACAACGAAATATGCGATTTATGACTTATAGTGGAGTTTATATATTCTTCAAGATGACTCAGAACTGTGAATCGGAATATCTATTTTTAATCATTAAAAGTGGAAACCTAAAGTGTTAATCTTTTCTTATCTGAAGGAAAAATTGTTAAATTGTTTATTGTATGAAAGGTCTTATTCATTAATATTCTTACAGTCCACCATTTTTATTGAACAACAGTACTGAATTTCTTATACAAAGGGTTCAGTGTTAATCTTTTCTTATCTAAAAGAAAAATATTGTTCAATTGTTTATTGTATGAATGTCCTTATTTATCAATATTTTTGCAGTCCACTATTTTTATTAGACAACAGTATTCTTAGAAAAACAACTATTATAATAATTATTTTATTATTTTCATCTTGCTTATTTTAACAACGCAGCAGTTTTATCTGGAAACAGTAGAGGCTTTGTTCCATTTTCTGTATATGTATTTATTTATTAACAAATCACTTTTTAAATACAAAAAAAAACACCAAACGTGTTAATAATGACAGTGGTGTATCATATTGTAGGTAAATTATATATTAGCCTAGAATCTCGATTTGAAGGGGGCCTCTGACCTGATGAGTACACTATATGTGTTTCCCTATACATATCCTCGTTATAAAGTAATACAAAAATGATGACCTAAAATTCATTTTTAAATAATACTAAAAATTCTTAACACGCCACTGGTAGAAGGTTGCGAAAATATACAGGGTGAGCCAAGAGGATGGAACCCCAAAAATATAAGAAGTTCTACTTGATGGAACTTTATGAAATTTGGTATGTGGCCGTTTTGGCACCTGAACTACCTTTAGAAAATATTTTCGTTGTTCTAGCTACCCCTCTCATATGGGGTAGTACACCCTACTCTCTTATTTTAAATGGAATGGTATATTTTTTATTGCATTTTTGAATTCTTTAATGAAATCGAAGGGGACTTTGATAACATGATCCATGGTCTAGCGCTAAAGGTTTTTCAGATATTTTGACTTTTCATGAAATTTTTAATTTTGCAGTGCTTAAATAAAAAATTCACAACATAGAAACTATTGCAGTTAAAATGTTAAAATTTAGTATTCTGATAGTACAAATAACGTACTTTCTATCAAACTGTAGAGTATTTAATTATCTTTCAGCGTCCGGCTGAAATGAATTTTTCTTTCAGGCAATTTTCAAACTATAATAACTTGCTTATTTTAAATGGAACCCCATATTTCTCTTTATATGGTTGGATAGAGAAAAAAATTCTGCATCGAACTGTATTACCATTCCCTATACCTAATTTTGATAATTCTTAAGTTATTCAGAATTTTCAATTTCGTCTAATTTTCTTTCCTGAAAGAAAATGTAAAACATAGAAGGCTTAGCAAAACAACCTCCAATTCAACTGTCACAAATAAGATGAAATTAATTAATCAATTTTAAAATATCTCAAGCAAGGAAAATGGAAGAAATTGATTATTAATTAAATTAATATTTATTTCATTTGCTTTTTGTGTATGTAGGATGTCCTAAAGTTGTAAAAAATACAGCTAAGTATTCAATATTAACGTCATTTGTGATATTTTGTCATTTTGCTAAGCCATCTATGCATTTCATTGTAGTTGGGTTAATTAGGTATAGGCGACTAGACGTATTACATTTTCTTTCAAGGGAGGTGTTTCCACGAAATCGAAAATTTGGAATAACTGAAAAATTGTCAAAGATAGGTATAGGGAATGTTGATACAGTTCGATGCAGAATTTTTTTCTCTATTCAACTATATGAAGAGAAATATAGGGTTCTATTTAAAATAAGCAAGTTATTATAGTTTGAAAATTGCCTGAAAGAAAAATTTATTTCAGCCGAAAGCTGAAAAATAATTGAATTCTGTTTGAATTGATTAAAAGTACATTATTTGTAATACTTAAATTCCGAGTCTCAATATTTCAAATGCTATGGCTTGAAAAATATGAATTTTTCAATCAAACACTGCAAATTTTAAAATTGTATTAAAAGTTAAAATATCTGAAAAACCTTCAGCGCTGGACCATGGGTCATGTTATCAAAGTCCCCTTCGATTTCATCAAAGAATTCAAAAATGCAATAAAAAATATACCATTCCATTTAAAATAAGAGAGTAGGGTGCACTACCCTATATAAGAGAGGTAGCTAGAACAACGAAAATATTTTCTAAAGGTAGTTCAGGTGCCAAAACGGCCATGTACCAAATTTCATAAAGTTCCATCAAGTAGAACTTCTTATACTTTTGGGGTTCCATCCTCTTGGCTCACCTGTATATATATATATATATATATATATATATATATATATATATATATATATATATATATATATAGAAAATTGGATGAAGAATGATACATTTGTGTAGTAGCTCTTGTGGTGAACACACGTTGTTGCGTTTTCACTTAATTGTTTATAAGTTTTCTTATTTAGTTCAATTTAATCAATTGTGTGCTTTACATCAGTGATTAAAATTGAAGATAAAATGTGTTTACCTAAGTTTGTAAATAAACTTAATCAAATTGGTTTAGGCCAAGTGGCTGAAACACCCCTTTTAAATTACAGTGATTTAAATATAAGTACAAAATATAATATTATTAATATGCGAAAAATAAATACAAAATATGGAACATATTTACTTACATTTATACCAGAAGGTAAAATATTTTTACCAAAAAGATTGGCAATTGCTCTCAATGATAACGATTTAATTACCTTATCAAATGGAAAATATGCATTTATTTACAAGGGAACCGAAAAACAAAATGGTTTCACGATAAATAAAATTAAATTTGACTTTCGAGACAATAACAAAGAAGAAGAAGAAGAAGAAGAAAAAGAAGAAGAAGAAGAAGAAGAAGAAGAAAAAGAAGAAGAAGAAGAAGAAGAAGACAATGAAGTGGAGGAAGAAGAAAAAGAAGATTCTTCTTCTGATGATGATGATGATGATGATGCAACAGATACATTGTAAGTACAAGTGTTTATCTTCATTTCCGTAAATAATAAAAAATTTACATGTGATTTAATTTTACAGACTCACACCATTACCCCAAAAACAAATAATTAATAAGCAAACAAGAATTTTGAAAAGAAAACTTTTTCAAAATGAAAAAGAAGATGAACCACCAAAGAGAAAAAAACCTTTGAATCGATTGTAAGTAAACGATTTCTTTTTCATATTAAATAATATTCATGATATTGCTTTTTTTTTGTAGACGCACACCAGCTGCATCATTTTCAAAAAAAAAAAAATCATAAACAAACAAAGAAAACCAAGAACTAAAAAAAGGGAGACTTTTGTACACTAATCTATGTGTTACATGAACAACATGAAACTTTATAAAAATAAACAACCATTTTCAATAATTATGAATGAATAATTGTAGAAAATAAAAAAACAAAAAAATATACAATTTTAGATTAGTTGAATTTCTTTTACAGTCATGCTTTCCAATTTCCCGCTAATATTTATTCAATCTTAAATCTTGCGCAATCAAAAATTGAGGTTACCTTGTCAACAACAACAAATAAAGGTTAGACTTGTTTATTGTTCACATTTTTACCCGCCATCTCATCTGTCAAATTCCAGTTGTCAACACTTTTCAAAACTACGTTGGTAACTTTAATTTAAGGGAAAAAGTTACCGTTGGCAGCAAGGACTAAATTAAATTACCCGCAAAAAATAGCGATAGTTGGCAACACTGTCAAATTTGAATTTCCCACTGTAAAATGACAGTACTGTCAAAATTTGAAGTTCCCGCAATATTTTCAAAATGGGGGCGCAACTAATTTATAGGGCTGTATTTAGAGTTGCATACTTTGACAGTTTAGGGGGCCTACATCCAGTGACGTCATTTTGACAGTTCAGGGGGCCTACACCCACTGACATCATTTTTGACAGTTTAGGGGGCTCCATTTGGTGATGACAGGGCTATATCCAATGACGTCATTTTTGACAGTTCATGGGGCTACATTCAATTATGTCATTATTGACAGTTTAGGGGGCTACATTTAGCGCCGCCATTTTACAAGATGGCGTCCTACATTTAGTGCCGCTATTTTACAAGATGGCGTCGATTCCTGTCGAGGTCAATGACTTCCTCCGAACTTCCGGTCGGGATCCGCCACATTCATACTACTAACGTTCTGTAGATGCAATTGTGGTAGGGATAGTAAGTGTCAATTTGTATAATTTAAAAACTTCAAGGTAAGCACGATCCAATCCACAGTTTTCTAAAGATTTTCATAATTCACTAGCGCTCGTTTTATTTAAATCTTCTGAAGTGTTGTAAATCACTGTTAGTTCAGCACGTAATGAGGGAAAATCAAAATATTGTGGATAATTTTGTTTAAGCGAATCAAAAGCCTTTTCTTATCGCAAAAAATCACTAATTCAAGAAATTTCATGGTAGGGGCTAGGGGGGCATGATGGGGTATCTAAGGAAAATATCAAAAATACATTATAACCATTATGTTTATTATTATTATTTATTTATGGCACGATGTCTCAGTGGCGCAGCCAGAATTTCTTCCTGGGGGGGGTTTGAAAAATAAAAATGCGTACTTACTTAAATTTGAAAAATTTATGTGATTAAAAGATGAGCAAACAGAAAGTTACAATTCGATATTAAGCCTCCTAGGTTTCTTCGCCAATTCGTCAAGAACCTCTTCTTCAGTTAAAAAGATATCATGAACATACATGACCGCTAGCCCATTCAGTCGCTCTTCTGAAGTAGTATTTCTTATAAAGTTTTTTAAATTTTTTAATGATGAAAATGACCTCTCACAGGAACAGGTGGTAACAGGTAGTGTTGCAAATATCTTAAGAAGACTGTGTATTGTCGGAAACAAATTCTCGTTACATAATTGCAAAGCTTCCAAAGGTCCACGTGGTTTCTGTTCTACTTGTGTGAAATACTGTCTCCAAAGTATAAATTCACCTTTTATATTATAATTTTGTAGATCATAAAAATTAACTAAATTTTGTAGAGATTCTACATTGTTTTCTGCAATTTCTCCAGTGTCGAATAGACATTGAAATGGCTCCAGAGTCTCCTTATGTTTAACGAATTTATCATCTAGAGCTTGAATTGTCTCATCCAGGAAGGGAATGAATAGGGATCTTCGAAAATACTCTTCTGGAGAAACTGACGGCAGATTGATTCTATGTACTTGTCGCCCTATAACTCTAGGTTTTGTAACAAGAATACTAAGGTCTTCGCAAATGCGTGAAACTTTTTCCATTACCTTAGAAAAACACTGTTCGACATTTTGTCGCATTCCTATTAGGGTTGATTTGATATTTACGGCGGAATCCATGGCCAGTCGAAGATCCAAGTTTTCAGTTTGAAGGTACTTACTTAGGGGCAAGGTAATTTCAAAAACAGATTCTGTTACGAAAAGGCTTATCAAAAAATCAGATTTGCAGATAGCAGAAGATAGAAGCTGTGCTTCACTTGCAACTTTTTTGTCTGGCCATTGCAATATTTCATTCAATGCATCAACCGTTGGGGTGAAAAGTTCGATGAATGCATTAACAGAATCATGTCTTTCTATCCACCTTGTAGGACACATTCTTTTTAATTTTTCAGCTTTTGGTTTATCTTCCATTAAATCGATTTCTTTTTGTAAGACTTGCCGACGTTTAGGGTAGCTGAAAAAAATGTAGCAAGTTTCTATTGTGCCCATACAATTTCTAATTTGAGGAACTGTACAACCCTCTGATATTGCAAGATTTAAAGAATGAGAACAGCAATGGACATATACAGCTTTAGAATATTTTTCTCTTATTAACGCCTGAACACCTTTTATACGCCCACTCATTGCACTAGCCCCATCATATCCTTGTCCTACAAGATTTTCAGTTTTTAACTGCATAGCGATCATAGCGTTGCATATTGTGTCAGCTAGCCCAGCACCGGTTGTATCTGTCACGGGAATAAACTGCAAGAATTCTTCTCGTATGATATTTTCTTCAACAAATCTAACACAAAAAGAAAGTTGAACTATTCCACTGATATCAGTAGTTTCGTCACACAGAATTGAGAAAAATTTTACTTTATTGACCTTCTCTACTAATTTCCTTAACATAATAGAATTAAGGGCAGAGATTATTTCATTTTGGATTTGCCAACTGATATAAGTTGCATTTGCCCCTGTAGTTGTAAGGTGTTTTTTCAACGTTTCATCTCCTGCTTCAGCTCTAAATTTTAACAGTGCTCTGAAATTACCCTCACCTTTAAATGGGGGTTCGTCTAAATTTAGAGGACCTGAATCGCGGTGACCTCGAAAAGCAAGTCCCAATTTGGATAAAAATATCACTGATTTGATAATAGGTTTGAGACATTCTCTATTACTTTGAATCCGTGCTTTATAATGTCGATTAATTTGCAAATCAATTTTCTGTTTCACACCGCTTTGCGTGGCTAGAAAATTGACTGCTTTGTCTACGCAATGAGTATGATATCGTGCTTGTTCATGTTTTTTAAAGTCTTCCTTAGCGTCTTTCCAGTTCCTATAAGGAGTTTTGACTAATTTTCCTGGTTGAGATGATTGGTGTCCGACTACAATACAAAACAAAGCGCAAAATTTACAGTAAGCAGCGTCTTCTGACGGAGAATAGACAAGCCACTTGAAATCAGCCAGCCATTTAAGTTGAAATTTCAAATTACGAGCTCCCGAAGATTTAAATTTATAATTTATATCTGGCACCCAAGGATTCTCTAGCAGATTTTTTCTGGTGTTATCATCTATCTGAGACAATTTAAAAAGTGCAAATGCATTTCAAAATACGAACATACATATCTCTAATTTATTATGCTTGCTTACCACTTTCCCAACAAATTTGCTGATATCATTTTCATATTCATGTAATTTTATTCCCAAATTTCTGTTGACATTAGCATCAACCGAACTAATGTTCATCTAATTTACAAATGATAATTCAAAACAAAATTGCAATTTATTTATTGACGTTTACTTCACCTTCTCTACCTTATCTCTTCCCTGTGATGTTGATGTACTTGGTGCATTGTTGTTGTTAGAGCCAGTCAGAGTAGATGTAGTTTGATTTTGATCCAACTTTCGTCTTTTTATAACAAATTTATCCATGATTAAGCTAACAGCACAAACACTTACAATTCAAATTCAATATAACACTCAAAATTTTGAATTTTCGAGCAATAACAACAATAAAATTAATTATTTATAAATACTAACAAGCCGAAAATATAAAGAGCGACAATAACTTTAAAAAGACTAAAGCACTGACTCTTTGAAATAGTATAATAATACTGTCTAGGTTCTGGAGTATTTACATCGGTAAAATGCTATTAATTGCTTATCAAAGTAACTTAATATCTGAAGAATTTGTTCTGTGTTCTTCCGTTTTTGCTGATATGTAAATGTAAATGTATCGGTTTTCTTAGGATCATGTTTCACGTGTTCAAATGAACTGGCGACAAAAGTAAATATATGTAGATAAATTATTTTTTCTCATGTGAGATGTCAATTGAAAATTATTTTACTTTGGATTATTTTCTGGGGCTTTGGCGCCCTGGGGGGGGTTTTAACCCCCAAAACCCCCCCCTCGCTGCGCCACTGCGATGTCTTATTAATCTAACTACAATTTGCCTTAGTCTTTGGGGGATAAACTTAACGATTTTATTCTTAAATAAATGATTTATAGGAACCTGCGAAAAACCATCTTGCCCCGTACCATGGGGTAAGATGGGGTAATGAAAATGGGGCAAGATGGGGTAAGCTAATCATTATCACAATAAATGCAAATGTGAATTTCTTCCGTGTTTTTATCATCCACACCAGCACACGCATTGTGGGCCCAACGTCCACAAAGTTGGCAGCCTACCCAACCTTCAAATGATTTAAGAAATGTATGATTTTCATCATTGCAATAAAAACAAACCGTATCTTCATCATCATTATTTTTGGTTTTGGCTGCAACTTTAGTCTTGGGTTTCTTCTTAATATTTTTTTTGAGCCGATGATCATTAGGATTGGATACTTTTTTAAGTTTTTTCAAATTTTCTAGCTCCTTCTTGTAGGGAGTTGAAGTTATGACGGCTGTTTTTCCTCTCCGGTATTGCTTTCTCTTTTCCGTTCGTTGAACTGAAGGAATTGGCAAAATATCACCAGGAGATACATTTTCAAAGCTAGATGTAAGATCCCGGCACACTGCACGAATGGTAGATTTAGAAGCAAAAGAACATCCAGGTTCAGGTTCAGGTGTTTTACTCAAAGCAGGTGTGACTTGGTCGTTACATTCGGTGATAAAATCTATTCTAACTGGAGTGCCTGATTCTGTTGTAACTGATTCAAAATGGGATGTTGTGGCCGTTGAAGATACAGTCGTGACTACTGTGGTTGAAGGTACAAATGGAACTACCTCATACTGAGATCCTTCGGCTTCTGTAACTCTCTGTTGTTCTACACTCGACGAGTTTTCAATATTTTGTATATCAGTAGTTGCAGCCGATATAAAATCGGCATCCGTAAAATTATTTTGATTATACGGCCATATGCCACACTTTCTGAATGCATTGATTGCTGTCGACATTCTAGCTGCCTGAACGTATGCATTTCCAAATATTCCACTTACTCGAAATACAGTTACCACACGCCCTGGGTGTGATCTCAACCAGGCCGAAACAGCATGGTCATAATAGGTACTAAGTGGCCTCATAAATGCAACATCTGCTGGCTGCAATTTATGTGTGCAGTGAGGAGGAAAGCAAAGTATAATAACTCCATTTTTACGTGCCAGATCAATTACTTCCAAATTTTGAGTGTGACTTACATGCCCATCCAGAAGCAGCAACACATGATTAGTATGAGTAGCTCCGGAAAATATAATGAACTTTTTGAACCAAGTCAAAAATATTTCAGTAGTTATCCAGCCTCGAGCATGGCAAACACCTTCAGTACCTGGTGGTGCGTGATCTAACAATTCTGGCTTCATTCGTTGTCTCGGAAAAATCATCAGTGGAGGCATGTAGGTTCCTGCAGCGTTAAAACATATTTCTACTGTGATAGTCTGGCCGCGTTCTGCAGATGATAACGAGCCTACTTGTTTTCGTCCTTTCATAGCCAATATTTTGCTTTTGGTTTTAGATACAACAGAGATACCAGTTTCGTCACAATTAAATATTTTGGCAGGAGTTAATTTATACTTGTCATATATCTCTCCAAGCAAATGGTAGAATTTACTAACCGCCACTTTATTAAATCCCATTGCTCTAGCTGCTGATGTGGCTTCGGGCTTACGAATGGATTAATCTGAATGACGCCTTAAGAAACCTTTTAGCCAATCAACCCCTGCCATCTGCTTGTCAGTATTAAAATTGTGCGCCTTACCATTCTTCACAGCCAGTTGATATGCTAGACGTCTTTCATCGAGAGTTGTCAGTCCGAAAAGACGTTCTTCCATATGTTTTAGATATACCACCATTTCGTCTTCTTCTTTTGTTGTAAATATAGGTTGTTTAGGGCCTAAAGGTAAACCAATTTTAACTTCACCACCTTCTTTCATTTTCTTAACATATCGCTCCAAAGTAGTCTGAGGCACTCCGCATTCTGAAGCGGCTTTTCTGTAGCCCATTTCTCTACTTAATACTTTATCTATAGCTGTTTTCATAGAAATTGTTGACCACTCTCCTCTTTTAGTTTTTTTCTTGTATGTACGTACCATTGTTTTACTGAAAAGTAAAACCATGTTAGGCACGTACCTATTTATAAACATAGATACCACCATTTCCCCATGTTGCCCCTATACCCCATCTTACCCCATACCCAATACCCCGTCTTGCCCCAAAGGCTGACTTAGAATAAAATAAATTCCCACAAAAAAAAAATTAAATGAACTATTTCCCAACTATACCACAACAAAGTAAACAACACTAGCAACCATATACGAGAAAAGACATAAATTGGGTAGTCATAATTACCTTACAGTAAAGACGTTTTTAACTGCGAAAAATTAGATCGACGAGACACTCAACGTGATATTCGCTTGTAAACATAAAACGCGTGCACTCCCATTCACTGTTTCTGTCGCATTAAGGGTTGATCGAGTATGACTTCCTGTTGGCTTATTGCTTTCTATTCGCAAGTGTCTAGCTTATTGTATGTGTGCGTGACCCCGTCTTACCTCGTGACCCCATCATGCCCCTCCTTCCCCTATTAAAGTTCTTAAATCTAGTGTCTATGTGGACAGAGATATTGTCAATTATTTCAAAGAACAACTTGCGGTATCGGGATTTTTCGTCTGTTCTTCGGCAATATCGGTGCGTATTCTTCTGCTTTATAGTTGAATATTTCTGTACCTCAGAGGCATAATAGCTTAAGTCACAAATGCGGCATCTACAGAAAACAGGAAAAACATAATTAACGTGGCGTTTTGTCACTTTTCACCAAAGTGGTTAAGGGTTTAGATGACTAAATTTTTGTCATTTAGTGTATAATTAACCACTCTGTACGTAGGTGAAATTAAGGAAACACTCATTATTACAAAAACATAAAGTATTCTACATATATTGGACTTAAGCTGTTCTATCAAAGTACAGAAATAATTAGTATAGCCACTTAAGTCCTAACTAAAAGTACAATAATTTATTATTAATAATAAAAATTCAATGACAGGTGATAAACTAACAAACAGAATTTATATTTTTTTAACTTGGTGACAGTTTCCATTACTGATCATCTTCTAAGTCACCTTCATCATATTCGTTGGCAGTACCATCATGTGGGAGTTGTCTGTAGTAAGCGTGTGATTCCTCCGGAAGCCATTTCAGAAGTTCCTGTAAGTTGTCGTACTTTTTTAAACTAATCGGTTTTAATACATGTCTTACAGGTGGCAGTTCTAACGGTATAGATAATGCAGATCGGCGGTTTCTTCTAAAGTCAAGCTGCTTAAATTCCTCATCAAAACTTGTTTTATAATAGAGAATGCCGGTTTCTTCCTTTCGAATTTGTAGCCAGACTGCTGTGCTAATTTGAAAAGGCTCTTTAGCTACGTTCGTTTTCCGTAAAATAAACGGTGCATCTTTTCCCACCGCTGTCGAGTTAAAATTTTTAAAATCTTGTAAACACATCTCATACACAATAAGTGGTTTCGATCTCCCACAAGTTCTTATAAATTGAGCCCAATCATGAGGAGTCGCTATTTCTAAAGTGTTCAGTTTTTTTCGTTTTCTTTCAATTATAGAGTGAACTGAATCTACTTCCATATGAGTATGGCCTTTTTTTAAAAATTTGTGATTTATAACTTTTAAATTTGGGAATCTTTTCAGCATCCAAGTATAGGCTAAAACTGTAACCATATTGCGGTTTTGCCCCGTGCAATTATCGCTCCAAATGTTAAGTTCTTCTACTTTTCAATTATTATTATTAAATTCGGAATTCATAAGATAGTTTTCGATGAATTTTAAAACACATGATGATATTTCATTGGCACCTCTTCCTCCCAAAACTTCGTTCCATAAGAAACAAAACGAATTGTTGTTTGGATCGTGAATCGTTAAATTCAGAGTCCACAGCTTTCGTAAATAAAACGATTTGCAGTTAGTTAGAGAGGGGGTTGGTAGACACTTCTGCAAGTCAACCATCACTGTAACAATTTTTCCATTAGAGTCTTTAGCTTGTGTCTTATCAATTTTTTTCTCATGGTAACGCCTGTTCGCGTCTTCTTGGTGTTTGTTTTTTCAGTTATTATGTATTTTTTTTCGTCTTCTGATAAGTTATCTCTCAGTCGTCTCAAAAAGTGATCACAATCATCACATGTGTCATTTCCAGGTGGATGAAACGACAAATTAAATTCTTCGTAAAGCAACTTGGTGTACAACCATGATTTAGCAATGCAGTTTTTTGAGTTCATTACATTCTTGAACATATAGCTGATGCATTTTAGAAAGACTTAGTTCGGATCCAATATACTCTTTTGAAAATCTATTTCTAGAGTAGTGACTCTCATATCGTGGGAAACGTGAGATATGATCGATTGCACTTTGTTTCACTTCATCTGAAATTTTGTTTGCAGGTCTATGTCGACCTCTGTTTTCGGGTGTAAGAATTCCAGAGTCTGTTCGCTTACTCATAACTGTTCTCAAGAACATGTTAGATATACCTAATGTATTTAGAAACATAGTTTTGCAAACTGGTGTTACTTTCTTATCAAACTCCAAACTATAAGCGTACGTAATAGCTCGTTGTTTTCTGTGTTCTTCTTTCCGTGGCCGAGATCTTGCTGGTGTTGACTGCTTTACCAGCTGTGCAACATATTGTCGTCGTTGTTCCCACGAACATGTTTTTTGCCAAAAAGTTCTAAATATCATTAATCTCTCTTCTTCAGATATTTTTGAAAAACATTTTAGCCTGCACTTGCATGGTTCTTTTAAAGTACGTCCTGGAATATAGACGTATTTTTTTGCTACAGATGATTTATATGGTTGACCATGTAATCTTAAATGTTTAGTTTTGTTCCTTTGCCAGGTGATTGGTGTTTTGTTTTTACGACTCTTCTTTCTTAGTTCATCAGAGTTCTGAACTGGATTTTGTGGCTCCAAAATTTCGTTATTATGTTGATCACCTGCTTCTAATTCTGAATCATCTGACGAACTTGGTAAGTAATCTTTGTCTGCCAAACTATCATCAGAATCCATGAAATCATCACCTTCGATACAATCTATAGTAGAGTTACAATCTTGATTGGAAACATGCCGTATTTCGTTTTGATCTTCTGACAACGGAATCTTCTGATTTTCTAGAATAAAATAATATAGAAAACAAAATGTAATTAAATTAATTATTTCGTACTTCTATCGTATCCATTGTTTTCATTATCGCTATTGTTCATTTCACTTTCCAAGACACGTACAGATTCCATAAAATCAGCCACTTTTTCTTGCTCTACGGTAAGCGGTGATTCAGGGTGAAAAATTTCATTACTATCAATCCTCAACGGTTGTAGTTCGTGCAATTCAAACGTTTGACCATCATCACCATTGTCTATGTAAAAAGTAAAATTATGTGTGAGTTCTTGTATTGTTTATAGCATCAATGATTTGTAGGCAACTTCTATATAAATAATTACCTTGAGGAGCATATTCCTTTGCAACAGAATCTTCTTTAAGTTGGTTTTTTGCAAGATGTAAGATTAGATTTGTCCTGTTTCCCCACATATTCATCCGTCAAAAAATTTAAACAACACACAACACTCACTAGCCGGGTCTAATATAACCTAACTTTTATTATAAGTCCATGGAAAACAGCGCCAAACTAAATGCTAATAGCTCATGTCGAGAACAAGATGTAAACATTGGACTTAAACCATTATACCAACGGAGTGCAAAAGTAATAATAGCTTATGTTGGACTTAAGCTATTATGCCTCTGAGGTACAGATTTATTTTGCAACTACTTAAATTTACTCCAAAAATAATCAGATTGTTCTCGTTTAGAATTTCTGGTGGCAATTTTCCTGCGTATAAGCATATCGAATCTATACTGCAGGCCATAATATTACTTAAGGTACGTGCTGCAACGTCTACTTTTATTTTAAGTTTAAGGTATTTGTTCAGTTGAAAATATTCCTTATTTAGTTTATAGGTATACATTGAAAGCGTTTTGTTCGTAGGCTTTTTTGAGATAATAAAAAGCTGCTTTATTTTTATGGAGAATAATATTCTAATAATATTATTTACCTCTTGAAGAACTTTGTTTATTGTGGGAATTTCAGTGCGAGAAAAAAATCATGCACAACTTTACTTATAGCCGCTCTATCACACCTATAAAAAATTTTAGCGGAGTATTTCAGCGTTTAGCGTCAAATTCAAGGAAGAAATAAAACATTAGTATCGAAAGTCGATTAATCGATATAATCATTATACTTTATAGGTTACGTATGTAATTGTGAATAATAAACATTACACTTGCTTGTAAAAATTCCAGTATTTAGTTACAAACTTAATGACCTCGTCACAATCATTAATAAATAAATTATTCTTGTGAATAAATTTATCTATAAAATAATGTCTAGTGAATATGATTATCAATTGTGGATTTACCAGTGTCAAAAAATTATTCGACAAGCGCAAATATACAGGCTTCGACGTAATAGGGTTCTACTTACGCTTATACTGAATGATATTGCTATTCATAAAAAAAAAAAATATAAGAAGAAAAATTTTTGGGTACATTCGTTGTATAAATTGCGAGGAGAACACGGATTTTTTGAAGCAGTATTTCCAACACTGTCTTCATTTCCTGAAAAATTCGAAAATTACATTCGTATGTCTGCTTTTCAGTTTGAAGAATTGTTGTGCTTAATTGGCCTACACATAACAAAAAAAAACGTAGTGAGAGAACCAATTTCAGCTACCGCTCGACTTGTTATGACTCTGCGGTAAGATCTCGTAAACTTTGTTATTATTATTTAGTATTATGGAGTAAAATAGTATTAATAATAAGAAATACTCTTAGATACTTGGCGACAGGTGATTGTATCACATCAATTTCATATCAATATCTCGTTGGTGTAACAACAACTGCAAATATCATTGTTGAAACTTGTCAAGTCATATGGAATTGTCTTCAGCCAAAGGTTTTATCTTACCCTTTAACAACCCGTGACTGGTTAAAAATTGCAGATGATTTTTATAGCATTGGAGCTATTGATGGGAAACACATACAAATACAGGTATATACTATTATTAACATACAAGTAAATTTTTACCATAAACTATTGACATAATTATTATCATAATTTCAGTGTCCTGACAATGCTGGCTCGCTATATTTTAATTACAAAAAACATCACAGTATTGTACTCCTGGGAATATGCGACGCCAATTATTCATTCCTATTGGTTGATATTGGTGCATATGGCCGGCGTAGTGATGGTGGCATTTTTCGTGACTCTCCAGTGGGTCGAAAATTTGAAAAACATGAAATGAATGTACCGGACGCAGAGTCACTCACAATTGATGGTATGCCTTTACCATATGTGCTTGTTGGTGATGAGGCTTTTCAACTAACAGATTATCTACTCCGACCGCACCCTGGTAGAGGTGGTCTTAATAAAGACAAAACTATCTTTAATTATCGTCTCAGTCGTGTTCGACGAACTATTGAAAATTCTTTCGGCTTACTAGTAAGTTTGTGGAGCATCTTGAAGAAGCCAATAGAAGCTACAGTGGACAATACAACTAATATAGTTAAAGCGATTATTTGTCTTCACAATTGGCTCCGCAAACAAGATAAAGATAATAATTCCATACAAGAAAATCGCCATGGAGAAAATGGTTTTATTCCGGGACTCTGGAGAGATGAAGTTGGAGATCAATCAGCATTCCAAGATAAAAGAATTCGTGGGAACAATTTTAGTTCTCGAGCCGCAGTAACTATTCGTGATGAATTTTGTGACTATTTTAATGCAGAAGGGGCTGTTCCTTGGCAATATAATTGAACATCAAGATAACTTTCTTTAATGTCAATTATTTCAAGTGAGAAAAAGTTAATCCAATGTAAATAAAAAGATAAAACGTAGCATAAACAATGTCACTCTTTCAAAATTATTCTGTTAATAATTAATCAATTGTACATTATTCTCTAGTAATTACTAATTTCAAGTATTGTAAAAAGCTAACTCTTTGTTTTAAAACATTAATTTTAAATTTTACAAATTTTTTGCCATTAAAATAAACTTTTCTTATCGCAAGACATACATCAGAGTTTTTTATTTTGATAGATAATACTACATAATGTGAATGCGTGATTTCATATTCTAGTATTGAAAATTTGAAATAACAATAACTATAACAATTATACGAGTGAACTGATTGTCACAATTTTTTGTGTAAGTAATAGTAGAGAGTACAAGTTATATTAGGATTAAATCCTTTTTTTTTTCTTGTTTATTGTCGGTCACTTCAGTTAACTTCTTTTTTTAAACTTTTAAACAGAAAACATATAGTCCATTTTTTCTTTTTTTTTCATAAACTATGCAATAAAAAACACTTAGAACATACATTAGTGATATGGTTTAATTCAATGCTTGATAATAGTAACTATCACCAATAGTATTGCGTTTTTTCTCTAATCTAATTATTTCTTTTTATTGTGTAATCTGAAAGGCTGTTATTGATTTTGCTTGACAGCTTTATAGACGATATCTGTTAATTGTTTTAAAATATCTATTTGTGCTGGTTGTGGTAACTGGCGTATTTGGTTGCCTAATCCAATAAGAAAAGCGCCAACAGTATCAATTTTCGGAGGTTCCGGCAGCGTTATAGGCTGATTTTCGCGGCATAAAGCGTCGACTATACGACTCAAGGCACTTGCTGAATCAATTGCAACGTCTTTATTAGATCTTCGACGTTTTCCACTATTGCTCGCGATTCCTGAAATAAATAAAAATAATTAATTTTTATATCACCGAAATTAACATACTTGTATCAAAAAACGTATGCTTATTTTATTGATATTGGTTTATTAATTATTGCGTAAATCTTGAAGACACTAGCCAAAAATCGCAAGTGTTAATATACATATAAGTGTCATATATACATACCGTAAGCTTGACTCCTTTCCAGATCTTCGTCACATGCTTCGCTCAAACTGTCATCCACTGATGAATCCACGTCAACACCACATCCTTCTACTACACTTTCCCTCGTTACATTACTACTTGTGCTAGAAAAAAAAATTTCCAAAGGCAGCAAGTACCTTATATAGCGAATTTTTTATGTATCTACATACTGAAATATTAATTGCAAAACATTCTTATGATACTGACAATTAATATATTTTATCTACGACTTATATATAAAGTGATCATTATACTTGTGGTTTTTGTAATGTAATGACCTACTTTATATCCCTAGGGAGATAAAGTAAATGAATATCCTTCTCATCAGCCAATCAGAAAATAGTATTTTAATTATAATTTCCGTCAAATGTAAACAAACCATGGTAACGACAAAAATAATTAACAATAGTTTCAACAAGTAGGCCTAAAGTGAGCGTTTTCATGCAATTTTGAATAAAATGACATTTAATTTTTCTGAAATTTCGAACAAATACTTAGTTGTGAGAATATTCGTTGTATTTACAATGGAAAGTGTTAAAGAAGATGATTTTAGTAGTAGATAATAGTTTCTGTTAAATGTAAAACACCATGGTAACGAAAAAAAATAAATAACAGTTTCAACAAACAGTTGTAAATAAGTGTCAATTTTTTGTGCGATTTTAGAATCGAAAATGATAAAGAAGGTAAATATTCTTGTACACCACCAGTACCTGTACATGTAGAAATAAGTCGTAGATAAAGTATAGTATACAACTCGCTAATAATGAATGCTAATTATAACCTCTAATGATTACAACACTCGCTCGCTCCGCTCGCTTGTGTTGTAAACTTCATTCTCGGTAATAAGAGCATTCATTATAGACTCGTTGTATAATATACTATTAATAACATTGAATCAACTAATAAATTCATTTCCCGTAATACGTTTAATCAAGGCCTGCTGGATTTTTTCAAGCGAAATTCTCTAGCAGGCCTTGCGTCTAATATTAACTGTCAAAATTAGTTACCCCCCGCGATATTCAATTTTTTTTCTAATATCAATTGTCAGAACACATAGCCATCTTAGATACGTGATTTTACTGCTTATACTCAAAAAAGAGATTTTTGCATTTTTCTTGTGATCCAATGAACCGATTTTGATGATTTTTTTTCTGGGTCATAGAGAATGGACTGCTCTACTATTATTTTAATTTTCATCAAAATCTAAGCAAATGTAATATTGAAAATGATTTTTTTAACATTTCTTCAGCTCTTATTCCAAAAGTGTTGGCCCTACCAGTCTGGTCAACGAACTCATCCAAGCTATCCCAAAGACCGATTTTTGTACCAAGTTTCATTAAGATTGGTGTATTTTTACGGCAGTTATCGTGGGTATACATATATAAATATATATATATATATATATATATATATATATATATATATATATATAAAAAAAAATTTTAACGAACGGTGGATATGGGTTCCTGAGGTCCCAAAACGAACTTCTATGCAAAAATTTTTCGAAAATTCAAAAGTGAGGATCCCGTCATAAGCTAATTTTTTTAAAAAAATTCGCTAAAAGAAAAGAAATAATTTACCATCACACACTTCAATGAATATAAATTCATTTGCAGAGTTGAGGGGTTCAAGTCTTTTTCAAATTCAATATTAAACTACTTACTCCTTTAATATAAAACGATGTTTTATCCCGTTGCTCAGGACTGCGGAGAGTATGGGGGGCTCAAAAAAATAGAGGAGGATTTAAAAATAACTGGCTTTGGGCGCCACCATGATTTACAAAAATTATAGAGCCCACAATCGTGGAATGAGCTCCAATAAAAAAATTAATTAAAATAAATTCTTTAATTCAAATGCAAATATATTATTAATTATCAATTAGATATTAATTAATTTTTAAATAAATTAATGAACATAGAATAATAATAAGCAAATCGAACGTTAACTTAATGCAGGGCTAGGGGTCGCAATACCGAATCATTAAGCAAAACCGGTATTTTCGGTATTGGCTCTAGACCAATACCGATAATCCGGTATTTTCGATATTTCCGGGATTAAGCTAAAATTAGCAAATTTAGTATAATAAAGTTAGTTTGCGGAGGAATAGTAAGTAGGTACCTAACCTAAATGAATTTGTCTTCTAAATAAAACAAAATATTCATTGACACAAGGCTTATTATTTGATATGTTGGTAATCAATCAGTTAGTTCTTAGCAATAATTTACTAATACTAAATGCCCGTTTATTCCTTTATTAAAATAACTTAAGTTAACTAGTTCAAATACTTTAACACAACATCTCACAACAGTCGCAACATAAATAAATAACAAAACGAACCAAAAAAATGCACTTCTAATTAATTTTAATTCTCATAAAACATAAAATAAAATAAATTCTCATGAAAGATAAAATTAATAAATTCTCTTAAAACATAAAATTGATAAATTCTCATAAAACATAAAATTAACTCTTAGTATGGCTTACTAATCATCAAATATGGTAATATTCTAATTAACAAAATAATAAAAATTCTTAAATTAAATTTAGTCCAAATGAAATTGAGTTATAAAGAGGTAATAAAAATATTATTAAATCTCCATTAAATTTTTGGTTGAGCTTGAGCCTTGTAATGAGATCGTAGAAACAGTAAAGTATCTAAACTTTTATCACTCAATCTTGATCGCAAGTGATTACACAAGTAACCTAATGAAGAGAAAGCTCTCTCTGACTCTACACTAGTTGGTGGAATACTTATTAAATTCTTGAAGGCCATACTCAAATATTTTCCTCTAGACCCACCGTTTTCGTAAAGAGCCATTTCTACTTTGATTAAAGAGTCAAAGTCAGGTGCAGTTTCTATTGATGTGCTGTTCTGATTTAGCATTTGCTTTTTCACTGCCATTTCTAACTGTTTCTTTAGCGGCACTGAAGCTGAAGGGAGATCATCATATGCAGGAGCAGAAACAGTAACATTATGTGTAGATTCCATATTAAAATTTTCTTTGGGTTTGACAACATCCACAATGTGTTTTCTCATCTCTGTGCAATCTGGCCTTAAAAATACATCACAGTATTCATCTGCCGAATCGAAATAGGTTTTTGGGTTATGTAGATAATTTAAGGTTGAGGCAACCAGCAACCTTCGTTACTTAACCCTACGTTTCAGAGAAGTTACAAGTTCACGAGCAACTAACTCATGTTGCATGACGTCTAATTTTGTGAACATAAACTTCAGAGCAGTATCAGCAGTAATTAGGCTAGCGGTTCTTTTGCACAGTTCTTCGACAGTGACTTTAAGTATTTCAAATACTCTGCTGAGATCAGCCAGACGTTGGTATTCACTTTCTGATAGCTCTTGATTAATTTTTAAATCTATCATTGCCTTCTGGATCGGAACTTTAAGCTTCACAAATCTCTCCAACATATCTGCTAAACTGTTCCAACGTGTTCTACAATCTAAAATCAAATTAGTTTCACCAATCATTTCCTCTTTCACATATTTTTGCAGCAAATCATTTTTTGTTGGCGACTTTCTAAAAACTTTTACAATTTTACGGACTTTTTCTATTAATCCTTTGAAAATAAATTCGTTGTTAGGATTAGTCCTTGCGATTACATAAAAACCATCATTGTCATCTTCATCATCATCGTCTGAAGCAAAGGTGTCATTATTCTCATCGACTTCTGTTTCAATTACCCGTGCTTGGCAATTTTCTTTATTTTTGTACAAGACATCTAGTATTGCAAGCTGTATACCGTGAGCAAGGCATTGTTGATGGAAAATCGATGCATCACGGCCAAAGGCCACCATTACAGAAGCACCGTCAGTTGTGGTACAAATTACATCGTCCTTCAGAGATAATTCGAACGCTAACAATCTTTTCTCCAGCGACTGCAAGCAAATTCTAGCTGGCATACTTCCAATTATTCTTACAAGGCCGAGATTAACAAAATTGTTTTTCATCATAGGACTATGCACATTGACATTCATAAAACGTCTATTTCTTGTACTAGTCCATTCATCTAGAGTCACCGAGACCTTAACTCCGTCATTTTTTAGTTTTTGAAGCTTGTTTATTATAGACAATTTTATAGTTTCACCGTGCTTCATCACCATATTTTTAATCGAATTTGAAGATGTAGGCAATTTGTAGCCAGATTGCGCCATGACTCGTCTTTGGTCATTTGAAGTAATAAAAAAACTAAAAGGTAAGCCATCTACAGACGTCATACGAGAAAGCGTTTCTGGTAAGCTATTGGAACTTGTAAAATAATCAGTTAATTTGTTTTGTTTTTTTGGTGTTTCATCTTCCGTAGCAGTGACAAAAAATGATGTATTTGCCGTAGAAGTCGTTGCCAGCTGATGTTGACTAATAGCATCAATATTATGTTTTAAAACTATAGAATGTGCTGTTTTTAAATGAGTATGAAGCCCTGAAGTTGAGCCGCCCGATGTCTTGATTATTTTATTACAGCTTATACATTTAGCAGTAAGATTATCTGAAGCTTTAAGAAAACGACTCCATACTGATGTTTCTGTTTGTGACAATTTTTTGTGCTTTTCATATCGAATTTTGGCTTGATCTGCCAATTCTGTAATCGCTTTCGACTAATAACAACCTGTAAAGAAAATATCAAATTGCACTTACAAGAAATCAATCGCTGAATTTGAACCCTGCATAAAACATAAAACACATTGATTCAAAACATATAAATAACATGAAATAAATCCATACTTTTATATTATAATACAAAGTCGCGGACACAGCTAGTTTGAAAGTTCATTTATACTGACTGTTTAACAAAAGCAAAACTAAATATTATGGTCAATCAAAGGGCAAAGCTATAAAAATAAGTTAAAAACAATTGCGGTAGAAACCATTAATTAAACGTTCATTTATATCGTAATTTCTATCTTAGCTATTTGCAGTACAATACATTCAATACAAATGTAGAAAAATATTTGCACTTCTTTCTCTCTAACTCTCCACAAACAGCTCTTTTCAAAAATAATTAAAAACCCCATACTTTTACGACATGCAATATAATAATTTAAAATCATTTACTCACCAATTTGTCTATTTTCTTTCTAAATTCCGAGTGTGGATAACAAAAATAAACCACAACACCAACAAAACACGCAATGACAAATGACGATGACGAAATGTAAACAGTTGAAATAGAAAATTTGACACTTGTCGGTCGCAACTAACTTCAACTCACTCATTTACACCGTTCGCGAGTTCGCGTCACGCCATTGGCTCGTTCGCCGGATTCATCGGTCTTGTCGTAAGGTGAACGAACTCGCGCGAGCGTAAGTTGAATGAAATGGCGCGTAACTTTTTCTATTTGTATTTTGTTTTCTATTTATTTTACTAAAACCGAAAATACCGAATATTCCGGTTTTTGTGAAATGAATACCGGTATTAATTAGACCTAAATTTGGCCCGGTATTCCGGTATTTTCGAAATTCGGTATCCCGGTTTGCGACCCCTATGCAGGGCTAGTTAAGCCGGTAGTTTTAAGAATTTTCAACTTCAAATCAAATATGATAACGAAAAAATGTACTAATCAGTACAAGAGATAATAATTCTCTTTGCAAATTTAAAGTTCTTTTAAATTAACTAAATAAAATTACGACAATAATTAAAAATATCAGATGGTATATGGATAATGACTTTAAATTTTAAGTAAATTTTCAAAAAAACGTCGACGATACGTGAAAAATAACACGATAAAATAACTTATCTGAAACGATGATGTTGAATATTTTGCTGATCGGCCCTTGATGAGGTACTCCGATAATCTTCCAAATTCGCCGTCTCAACGAGAATTTTGTTTTTACCATAGAAAATACGGGTGTTTCCAAAGTCGATAACTGATCTCGGAAGTTACGTTCCAGAATTCCGATAGATAGAAATAATTTCCAAAAGTGGATGATCAAAAAAATTCCAAAATCCTCTAAATTGAAGATTCTCAATAATTCCACGGCTCCGGATGAAACCACACAAAATGGAACCACCCAAAGTTAAATCTACCGAGATTAAATGTCCCAAAATTCCCCTAAAGAATAAGATTAGAATTATATAACGATACAATAGGTAAAAGATATTACCTTTTCTCAGGGGATTTAGAACAATAACTTATTATACGATAGAAGATAAACGATAATTAGTGGTAAACGATAAACGATAATTAAGCGAATTATTAATAGATTCGCCAAAACTGAATAGAAATCACGATAATTAGCAAGAGGAAAACTACCTCACGCACACACCATCCACTATTGAATGCCCGAAAGAACGGAAATATTCAAGTCGTTTTCAACTGGTTCCGATAAGATTTCAGTGGCTAGAATTCTCTAGAAAAGACTAGAAGGGAAAGAACATCAAAAATTTGAAATACTCGTGACTCATTTCCGTCACACAAAATTATTGCCAACTTAATCTTAGAACCAGACAACCACCCCAATTGATGTTAATAAGAACTATCGAGATTAAATATAAGAGAAACACCATAAAACAATAACCATGGGCCTAAAGACATTCTTAAGGTACCAATTGCCCACAATGGTACGGTCACACAAAAAAAGAAATAACTTAAAAGGTTCACAAGAATAATGATGAAAATAGACAATCACAGAAGGAACATGAGCCTTAAAAACAAGTGTATGGTGCTCATGCATACACCCTGTGAGCATTAACACTATGGTGTTGAATCGCCCACAAACCCAACACCAAAAAATAATCATTACAAACGACAACGTGAGCCCTAAAAACAAGTGTATGGTGCTCATACATACACCCTGAGAGCATTAAAATTGAGGTACTAAACCGCTCCCAAATCTAGTACCAAACGTTCCATGAACGAAAACAATACAGAAAAATACTATAAAACGATACGATACGGAAAGGGAAAACCATCCAAAAAAACTTGTGACAATTTAATTGTTACAAATAAACAAAAATCACGGAGAAACTCGCAACAGTTGTAGAATTTCCAGGGGTCTTCAGGTGGTACTGCAGCTGATCCACTAGCACGATGTTCAGCATGAATAAGTTTACGATAGGTATCACGTACATTTTTAAATTTTATTTTAGCGGCGGCAGCACTTAATTTTCCTAGTGGAACAAGTTATAATTAATAAATTTATTGCTTACATTTCATTATAATTAATGCTAGCATTTCATTTTTGTAAAGTAATTTAAACTATAATAGATACAATCATTTATTTTTACCATTCAAGGCGGCCGCAACTTCTTCTCAAAGCTTCTTTTTTATGTCTAGTGTTCTCTCCACTAGTGGAATGGTTTCATTCCATAATGGAATTCTATTCTGAACTTCAATGATTAAATGTTCAATCTCTTCATCACTCAACTTTATTCTTCTTGGCTTCGGAGCTGCCGTATGACGTTGCTTTGGCGGTTTTTTAGTTACTAGAGGAGATTTAACTGGAATATATAATGCAACAGAAATATGTACTCATACATACATAAAAAGATTAGACACTAATTTTAATTAAAAGATTAGACATCACCAGTGTTGTGCAACAGATAATTTAATTTTATCTAGATATAGATAATAGATAAATGTCAATTTTTTCATCTATATACAGATAATAGATACTTTTGGAGAAAAGTATCTATATACAGATTGCAGATAAATGAAATTATCTGTAGATAATTACACAGATAATTTTGGTTAACAATTTTTTATTAATTTAAACTGTCATCACCACTACGTTACGTAGGTGTGTAAGTTCTAATTAAGGGTGAAAATAAATTACTTTTGCACAATTGCCATATTTAAGTTTCATTTATTTTTTACATAAAAATTTCTGTCGACAAATTAGAAGCATTTCAAAATGCTTGTCCGGTATACGATTTCTTCTTGGAGTTAAGATTTGTGTTCCACTGCTAAATAACCTTTCAACTGGAGCTGATGACGGTAACGTTGTATTATATCTCTCGAATACTTTTTTGATAATTGGAAATTGACTTAGCATGAGCAAATTGCCTGGGTCCGTCAAATCAAATCCGGTTTTTTTGCAGTTCATCCAATTCCGAGTCCAGGGATTTAGATCCTTCGTACTCTGGCTTGGTTTTTTCAAGTTGCTCAGGTTGTTCTTCGCACATTGATAAAGATGGTGAAGTTGGCACTATGCTATCTTGATCCATTTGATCGGGTAAAGTGCCAGAAACATCCTCTAACTCAATATCAACTTCGGAAGTTGCAGCAGATCCTGCCGGGTCACACCCTCTGCGAAGCCAATTTTTCATATTATCTGCACATTATTTTCCCTGCAACTCCTTATATTTAGCCTTTTTCCTATATTCCGCTCCAGATAGTTTTTTTCTTGGTGCACTCATAATTACAAGCTGTAAACAAATGAAGTACCTAATTAATTTCCTTGTTGAAAACATTTTAATCTAATCAATATTTTTAGTAAACTAGCTTACCTCGCAAACTTCGTACCGCCTAACAGTCGATTGGTAATTTCTTTATTTTTATAATTTTCTCCATAAGAACAATCCTCGTACTTCAAGAAATATTCTAAATAAAGAATTTGCGAAACCGGTTCAAACGTTCTCGAGTTTTGCGCTTAGCAACACATACAGCGACTAATTTTTATATTAGGTATAAATAAATCGACCAGACAAGATCATTGCATGCAACAATTAATTAAATCAAATCAACGCAATGTAGGTACTACCGTGTTGGGAATACAATCTCAAAGTGGAAGAAATTATAATAAGATGACAGAATTCATTTTTTATAATTGGTATATTTTGACATTTTTTTGTTTATTTTATTTCGACAGTTTTCAAAACTGATTTTTTTATTTAACTCTCTTAAACGGATAAATGTTCTGGTGCGAACGAAACATAAAATGACTTCATATGGTATATCAGCTAATTTACTCTAAATTCTACTAGCCAACGTCTTAAAAAGAAGTTTTTGATCAGAGAGAGAATTACCATGAAACTGCAACAATTCCTCATCTAATATTGTACTAAGAGAAATCATTACATCGCTGGGGTATATTAAATTACTTCTTGAGATAGTTTGCAACCAATCCGAAGACTTACCACTTAGGCAAGGTAAATTCTTTACTTTAGTACCGAGATATGGATATTTATGATAAAATCTCGAAGCTACATATCCGGCGATATACTTAAGCCCCTCTTCATTAATATTTTCTTTGAAAACATGTTGCTCGAAAGTTCTTAATAATTCTTCATGTTCTTTGTTTAGATTTATATTTCCGGAATCTACTTCCGTACCTTCATCTTGAACAGCAGGATCAATAAATGAATAAGGAATAAAATGTTGTTCTTCTGTGGATGGAACAGTATCATTATCATTAGTTTTATCAACAATATCAACTAATAAATTTTGCGATATACAAATATCTTGTTGTTGAGATATATCATTAGTCCTCTCCATCAGAGGGCTAACCAGACAAGCTTCTGATGACTCCTCTGTATTGCGATTTTCCGTGAAAATAGCATTGAAGTGTTTCCCTAGTAAATACCATTTCAACCGGTGAATAAAATCCAAAGGTGTAGGATGATCATTAGGACCTCCCATTCCTCTTATATATGAGAAAAAGTTCTCGAGTATATCTTGGTTTAGACGTCGTGTTAAAATATATTCGGTTTTAATTTTAATGTTTAAAAACGAAAATAAATCAGCAATTGATTCATTGTTGTGTAGTATACCTTTTTGGAAATGTACCAAACTTTTGTGATTACCAACACGAATTGTTGATATTTCGTACGAAGTTTTCTGCAAAATAGCTAATTGTCGTGTGCTATTGCAAAAGCCATCGGAACAATTTGAACAATTGAATAAATCGAACCAACAATTTATTAATTTTACAAAAGATTATGTTTTCTCCCAATGAGGATTTTCTAAGTAGTTGTTCCTACCACAAAACTTAATGGCCTTTGAAACAGTATTAGACAGTAGCTGTACAGCAGGCTTTACCTTTTGTCTCTCACTGCCCTTTACACATAAATGATATTTGCTTACTTAATAAGCAAGTGTTAGCTCAGATGTTAAAGCGGATAGAAGAAACTCAAAACACGATGAATCAATAACGAAGGACTCTCCGTAAAACCCATGATCAATTAAATGATTGCTCAGCAATTTAATAAGATGAGGTACATCAAAAAATGTAATTATTTTCAAAGATTCGTCACATGGATGATCAAAATAATTTATTTTTCCGTACCCAACTTTAAGATTATTTAATAGAGCTAAATTACCAGAACCCATATCACATGTTATAGCAACGACTATGTAACCTGCATTATACAATTCGGTTATCACAGAATTTAATATTTCAGTCTTCATAGGTTGATCAAACTGGTAATAAACTGGTTGCTTCCACCTTCCTTCTAAGCCACGTGCCATGACAACCTGTCATCCTCTATGAGGACCCAAACTTTTTTCATTTTTTAAGTCTATATCTATCCTATTTGACAAATAAACTTCATCAAATGATAAAATAGTCAAACGCTCTCGAGTGGCGAACGTACTACATTTGCTCTTTATTAATTTAATAACGCTTGTTAAAATCCCAGGATTCACGTTTAGAGATGATGCCCAAGTTCTCAGTGTAGATAAGGCTGGCAAAGGATAATTGTTTTTTTGTTAAAAAGCGATACGCTTTCGGGCTAACACTTCTCAGGGAAATGGCTGAAGCGATGTCTTCCGCACTCCAATGAATCTTTCTTTTAGGATTTAGAAACACCCTTATTTGTCCTGAAGTGAAACATCCTTTTAAAATTTGTTGAATTCTCTCGGGAATCTCGCCTTCTGTTTTTTTCCTTTTAAGAACTTCATTATTCTTTTCTTCCACCAATTGCTGATTTATAGTATTTAGTTTTCTATTTTCTTCCTCTTAGCAAATTATTCTTCTTTTTAAAGCAAGAATCTCATCTTCTTGACTGTAACTTTATAATTAGCTAATAAGTATTGATTATTATATAGTATTTACCTCGTCGTGACAGTTGCAACAGGGTCTTGATTGGAATAACTACAACATGGTTCAGGAATCTTTGGATCAATCTGGCTCTGTACTAAATCTTCCACTTCTAATTTTCTTTTTCGGCTTATCAACCTATCCGATCTATCTTTCGTTGTATTTTTCTTACAAACTTGTGTCTCTACTGTTGTTGAAGCACTTACCGTAGCAGGTAAAGGCACTGCATCTGGTTTAAGATTACGATGGTTTTTTGGAACGTAATTTAATAATTGATGCTTCAAATTAGTTTCAAAACTAGATTCTTCAAAATGGAGTGAACATACATAAGCTATTCAAAGAAACAATAAAAACAAATCACATATGGATTATGGATGTTATAGATGAGGTAACAAACAGCAATTACACAAAACAAATTTTTTCTTTATTGTTTTTTATTAACTTTAATCTGTAAAAATAAATGTTTCTTCAGTAATTGGAGTAAATGAAGTCTGATAATAAATAATAGGAGAGGTAACAGGGGTTACATAAATAACTATTCTCCTTAATTATTATTTATGACAATTATTGCTATAGCTGAATTAGTTTCGACTATCTAAATTATTAAATAAAATCAATCATGAATAATTTGTAATTGTAATTAATCATATACTGATACCTATTCTATTTTAATTTACTATTTTAAACTACAGCTTATTCGATAGTACTTTTATTTATCACTAATTATTAATAATTACGATAATTAACAAAAGTCATGATTTTATTAAAATATATATAATTTGTAATATAAAAATCAGATAATTACGTTGATACAAATTAAATCTTATAAGAAAGGCTAACACTAACAAAAAACTAATATCAATTTATTTTTTATTATTTTATTAATAAATTGATAAAATCGACCATTAATTTTCAATCTTACAATAAAAAACAATATCTATATTCTCCTCAATTTCAAATTCAGCTATCATTTATTATGGTATAACTCCTTATTTAAATTAAAATTAAATTAAAACTAAAAAACTCAAAGTCTGCCCATAAAAATTATTATTATTAAAGATTACATATGTTTCGGAACTACTTCAAGTCCCATCTTCAGATCTCTACAGATAAAAAATTTTTTTTAAACAATGTTAAAATATTTTTGTATGGTTCTTACTAAATATAAAAAATAATTATAAAAAGATCTAAAATAAATTAAATATAATAAGAGATATAATTTTTTTGAATTTTAAAAAATAACTAAGTTAATTAAAAATTAATTTTGATATTTTGAAAAATTTTGAAATAAAATTATGTCATATCATTAATTAAGATGACTGGATTTGTTTTTTTATACAAGGAAATGTAAAATTGTTCAATAAGATCTAAATTGATATTATTATAATTTTGAACATATAGAAAAGAAATATTATTAAAATTATGATTATATGATACAAAATGTTTTGCAAAATTTGATTTATCTAAGGTTAATTTTGATATACAATTTAAATGTTTTTTTTTTCGAATATTAAAATTTCTAATTGTTTTACCCACATAAAACATTCCACAATTACAATTTAATTTATATATACCACTTTTTTCAAATTTAGGTAAAATGTCTTTGTTTGATGTTAGTATTTTAATGTTTGTTGATGAATTAAAAATTATATTGATATTTTATAAAAAAGGTTACAATGTTCTATTGTAAAAAAATAATCATAATAATAATAAAAAAGTGCAATCATTACAATACAGAAAAGTGTATGGCTATGGTATTAATTATGCTGCCATACACCTTTAATTTTCGGTTGTATGATATTTATATTTGGATGTGGGGGTGGTGGTGGTGGTGCAGATTTTTCTAAAAAAAAAAAAGTTTTTTCACTAATTTTTACTAGAAATGAAAAAAAAAACTTACCTCGAATTCTTATCCACACAGTGGATTCTTTATCTAATTTTGCTTGGTATATTTTGTTATCTTTTTCAAATGTATAATAGCCCTCTGGGGGGCCAATTATTGGAAGGGCGTGACCCCCTTCTATGAGCACATATTCGAACTATGTAAAAAATGAAAAATTACAAATAATAAAAAACAAAAAGACAACTTACAGATTTGTTATATTTAGGGCCGGTATTTTTTCTTCCCAATAAAGTGGCCAATAGCTTATTCGGCAGATAAAGTTCCCGTTAAGTAAAAGTGCGTCTTTTTACTTCCCGTTAACGCTAAAGTCCACTTTAAATGGCCTTATTCGGCGTATAACTTGTAGGGTACATGGGCTGGCCTCTGGCCTATAACTAGTTATTGGGAAGAATCTAACCTAAAAATATTGGTTGAAATTCGGTGAAAACGTGTTGCTAAAATTTGTTTTTTTTAATTTCCTTAATTTACAATAAAAAAATACAAATTTTTAGATATATGATAAAAAAACATGATTAACGTTAACAAAAATTCTTATATTTGTTTCAAATAATACCTAAAACAATCATAGAATTAGAACTGATTATCATTGAATTCATTTGAATAAATTACTCAGTTGCTGCTTTCGAATTAATATGTTTAGCTTTTTTTTCGATTTCCAAATTCAATAGTTCAATCTTTTTTTCATGTTCTTCTTCATTATGGGATTTTTTCATTTAATATAATTCTTTTTAAATTTCCATTAATTCTCTTCTTTGATCTAGTATCAAATAATTATTGCTGTTTGTGCTTTTTTTTCTGTGCATGGAAAGTTTTATTACCGCCTTTGTGAGTAGGAATACCCGAAAATTCTTTACACAACTCGTAAAACACATAGCAACAGTATTGTTGAAAATTTTACAAAATAATTGTCAGTACACTTTCTGTATAGGTACTACTTCCTAATAGAAATAGAGCAATTTATTAAAAAAATCAAAAATCCATACTCTAGTATGTGTATGGGTATTCAAATTAATCAACGAATTAATTGGATTGATTAATTTGAAAGCAATTTATGTTTGAACCGTTAATCGAAATAAAATCAGTTTTTATAAAATTATTTTAATTTTGTTCGAAGAACTGCAGAAAACCCTAATTGTTTTTAGTAAATTGTTATTTAAGTTATAATTTTAGATTATAACTTATAATTTATAAATTTCAAAACATTTGTTTCTTCGCGCTTAGACTGATTTTCTGTCATTGTTTTACTTATTGAAATTTGATATATAATTGTCTCTTTCTACAAGAACAGCACATTGACAACAACGCAAAGTGTCCAATAGCTATTCACCAGATAAGATTTAGAAGAAAGACGGTAGAAACTTATAGGCCAGATTAATCTGGCCTATAACATATCTTGCCAATACGTATCGGCCACTTTATTGGGAAGAAAAAATACCGGCCCTAAGATAGAAATTGAATAAACATTACGTTTCAATTAATGTTTAAGGCCGATCCACACACGGAGATATATCTAACAAGACGGTATCATGGTACGGTACAGTGAGATATATCTAGCTCTGTCTATACATGATACCGACAGAGATGGATATATATCATTGCACCGTACCATGATACCGTCTTATGATATGAGATATATGATATATCTCCGTGTGTGGATCGGCCTTTATTCCACATATTATAAAACTAACAAATACTGAAGGAAGATAAAATTAATTACTCTGTTATCAAAAAACTTCTCTAGATTGTTTATTCAACTAATATGTAATTTTTTAGATTTGTTTCTCGTTTCTTTGTTGTTTTTTTTTTTAAGTGTATCTAACTAATTTCTGTGAAAATGTTGAAAAAAATTCATTATTCAAGAGTTTTTTGTTTCCTCCTAGAATCACCCAGAAATTTGCTTTCAACAACTATCAACGTCTTCTATAGGAATATTTTAAAATTGATGGAAAACCAGTAAATTCTGAATTACATCCATGGTTATGTTTGAAAAGTTGTATTTATTGTAATTTGTGTTAACTTATCACTGATACAGAATAATAAACAATTGCTTATTATTCTGTGTCAATGATAATTTTTTCCAGTTTTATTATAGCTAAATCTGGCAACATTGCGTTGGGTATATAAACCAAGCGAGTGCGCGTCTGGCGTCCATTGTGTTTTTGTGGCTTGTGCTTTGTGGTTGTTTGCAGAGGCGTCTTCTTCATGGTAAGTCAATTTTTTTCCTTTGTTTTATTATAACTTGTTTTTATTTTTAAAAATATTGATTCATCTTTATTAATTTGAATAATAATTGCAAACATTTTGCATATAATTCAAATAAAAGTCAACAAAACAAAGCTTAATCATACAGATTGGGCGACGGCCATTTTGTTTTGATTGTTCAATTGTCGAGTCATGGATATCGTGATAATTGATAATTAAAAGAAAAAATCCTTATTTGATAAGAATAGTTATCAATCATGCAAAAAATATTCATACAACAAAATTTTATGAATAAAAAAACAAATGGCATCCCTATGGATTCAGCCGCTTGTGTGCAAAAGACAATATGGCGGCCATTATGTTTTGATTGTTCAATTGTTGAATCATAGATATCTTAATAATGAACACAAAAAATCCTTATTTGATAAGAAAACTTATCAATCACGCAAAAAATATTAGTTTAACCAAATTTGATGAATAAAAAACAATTGGCGTCCTTGTGAATTCAGCCAACTGTGTGCGTATGGCAATATGGCTGCCCTTCTACATTTTTATACATAAACTGGTTTAGTGGCGGCCATTATGTTTTGATTGTTTATTAATGTTGAATCATGGATAATCTTTGTTATTAAAACAAATAATTCCTTATTTGATAAGATAACTTAACAATCATGCAAAAAAAAACCAACACAAAATTCAAAGTTAAATATATTATACGGCCCAATAAAATTTGTTCAGGTACAGTTGCCTACAAAAGTTTCCAACTGCTAAATGCTTGTGCATAAAAAAGGTTGTTTTCTATCATTCTGATGTATTGTGATTTCAACAAATATAGCTTTGGTTATGCGACTTCAAAGGGAGGGGTGTGGGACTGACGCCGACTAAGCGGATGTTTTGTATTTTATAAACAGGAGTCGATTAAACCGAGGTGTGCTTGGAAAGTCTAGAGCTCTGACAGGTTAACGACCTTAGGTTGAAGTGCTCTATTTCTATCAATTTTAATTTATGAGTTGAGGTGATTATGTTTTTGAAAATTAAGCCTTATTTTAAGTAAGAACTAACTTTAATTAATCATAATGTAGTTGGTCTTACAAAATTTATTCTATTACTGAATATCATCTTGTCGCTTTACATTTTTATATACATCTATTGTTTAATATTTACAATTATTTGGAACTGACTAAAAATAGAATTCTTATCATTTATTTTTGATATCATGCATTCGTATACATCCTGAAACAGTAATTTTCCTTGTTTGATAACGATATTTAGTAATAGATGAATAATGATAAAAATAATAATAATGATGAATTCAATTCTAATTAATTATGTATATGATTAGATGTTGCATCTCTTATACTATAAACCTGCAAGTCGAGTTTTAAAAGAGAAGATGGAAGTCTTATTCTTCTTTGATGATTCCGTGTCGCACATTCCAGAACAATGACCACGTCTGCCGCCCCCGTTCCTATACTCCGCTTGTTTGCATTTTATTGTGTTGTCATCATATTACCACGAACCATATACAGAATGTTCTCAGCATCCTCCGTCTATTGTTCTTAATGGCGGACAGCTTATATATCGGATGCTCACACATGGAAGTAGTGGTCTATTTAAATTTCAGGAAAATAAAATGATATTTCATTTATTTTTTGTCGTTGCCATGGCAGTCTTATATTTCACAGCAATTATGATTCAAAATTTCCTAAAAACGCCCACTTTAGGCCTTTTTGTTGAAACTACCGTGTTAATTATTTTTGTGGTTCCGATCAATAGGATTGCATGCCAGACGTTCTGCTTGGTACAGTTCAATAAATTCTATAACTTTTTCGTTCTTACACAGTGAAGGCATAACGAAAAAAAAAAATTATTTTAATCTAAAGTTCATCTCTCAACGGATGAAGTCAGAATGAGCTACATGTCAATATGTGGGTGGCTAGTCAATCGTTATCATGATGTTCTTAGATCTTCTGTTAAAAAAACGCTCATAAACGGCAAACAACCAACAATCCAGATACCGTGGGCGGCAGATCGATTCACGCCGACCTAACATTGCACCAACACTGTTTGTGTAAACAATTTGGCCAGAGTGTGAAGCCGGGGTAAAAAACCGCCCACATAAGTTCAACAACTAACGTAACAGGCAACGTGGGGGGCAGATCGATTTATGTGATCAAATATTAGAACCAACATTGTTTGTGTAAACAATTTGGCCAGAGTTTGGAGCCAGGGATAGCTATATGCAATAATCCAATTATTAGTAGCAATGTACTTTGACAATGTGCTCCAAGTAACAAGCTAAAAATCAATCACAATGCCAAAAAAATCATATAAACAGTATATAAATATGCAAATGATGAAAAACATAACTGGAATAATTTACTTGTAACTGAGGTGCAACCATTCTAAAGCATCGCATACACAAAGAAGGTCACAGCTGTACAGCTCTGACCTTTCGATTTTCCGGATTTAAATTGAATTGCCCCTTTGCCATACGATAAATCCTTCAGATTTTCGGGGACCCCCCCGCTTATACTAAAATGTAGAGTGTTTGTTGTCAGTGAGATCTTACGGGATATTCCCCATAGAGCCACACAAAGATTTAAATCAGATAAAATTGTAAGGATAAACCTAGTCATTTCTCGTTCGCATCAAGAGAATCAGAATCTCCCGATAAAACTACACAGTTTTCTTCCATCACACAACGACAAAATTAAAAGCCTTAACTGTACAGTTCAATCGTCTCAAGTTCACTACAGTTACCATCTCCAACAAATAAGGTGAAATTCTGAAATTTAACACTCTCATTGTCAGTCGATATTTTTGTTGTAAATTTAGGATTGAATAAACGAGTAGGAATCTCTCTATGGCAATCATTTAGGGACGATAATTTTTGGAAAATTATTGTTTATTGTATTACCTATCTATCAAAAATTACAATGTAATACAATGCAAGTCATTATCATTACAGTAAAATAAATTACAATATATACACCGTGTCTCACTTAATTATGGCCAGTTCTTACGACAACTCCCATTATTTGATGAACGATTCGAAAAACGTTTCAAGTTTTTATAGGAGGGTGGCTGAAGATCATTTTAATAAAATTAGAACCTCGTAGCTCATTCGAGAGTTGGTCAAAAACGCTTGTTTATGTCGATGCCGTGGTTTTCTCAATTGAACTAAACACACAAAACAACTAAGAATTACTCGGAGACCTTCGCAACATTGTTTTTTTTTTCGTTTCTTTATTTTGTTCTGGAACAGGTAGGAGTGTTTTTCATTTTTTTCACAATGTAATTGAGAAAAACGAATAAAATCAATAGTGGGAAAATTATCAAGTCATTTTAAGTCGTTTAAAATGTTTTACTCGTTTTTGAAAATTGCGACCTTGTCCAAAAGCGAGCGTTTTTTGATTAACTTCCAGAAAGCTCGAAGGCTCTAATTTTGCTAAAATGATCTCCAGGTGCCCACCTATAAGTCCTTGAAATATTTCTCAAATCGATCACCTAATAATGGGTTGCCATAAGAACTATTTACCGGACGTGAATAACTGTATTATAAGTCTATCCTTTTTCAGCTTCAAATTGGGAGTAACCAATTTCAAAATGTGTATAGGCAAATTGAAATCAAACAACTTCAAATTGAAAATAATTGTATGGCTAACAATAAGTTTACATGTTGAGAGTAAAACTGCTACACAAGTGTCGACACTTCTATCAAATCTGTCGTCATGCTTTGCAATTTTTTATTATAGAACAGTGTTTAATTGATCACGAAAGTCGAATAGCAGTGCTTAAGGTTGAGATTCACTCGGAAACACACTTTCAGCTGTAATATCAAAGAGGTCAACACATCCTGGTATTCCTTTCTTAAGTGCCTCATATATTTTCCCTCTACTTGGAACTGGATGGTCTCGTAAGGATGTGCGACATCACTAAATAGATCAGTTAAGTATGATCCATAATCAACATCAGCACTCTTTTCAGATCTCCTTGAAAAAATCCAACTCAGGACCATGTCCCAACAAGCAAAAATCATTGCTTCATGGTTGTTTCTTTTATCAAGGACAATTCTTGATAAAAATATATTTCTAGATTTAGCATTACAATTGGACTTTCGAGATCAATCTAAACAGCGCTCTATATTAAAAAAAATTGCAAAACATGTAGACAGATCTGACAGAAGTGTCGACACTTGTGTAGCAATTATACTCTCATAGACTTAATTAGCGTAAAAATTCTATAAAATTTATTACTAATGTTCAAAGAGATTTAGCAAATGCTTTGAACATGATCAAGATGACTGTTTAAGCTCTTACATAAAATTTAAATTATTCGCGTTGTGAGTAATTTCAATTGATATCCATCCTGGTTATTTTCCTATTTCAGTTAAATAATATTTTTTCATTTTGGGATTAAATCTTCGCACTTAATTTTTTTTTAAATGTAAGTATGTAAGTATGTAGTTTTTGATACCAGATTTTTATCGATTTGATATGATTTAATAATCAAAGCGCTTATTTTTAATATGAAATTATTTTTTCTCAATTTGTAGTTGTTTGAAATTGTTAGTTCTCAATTTGATATTGTTTATTCCCATTTTGAAGTTGATTATTCTCAATTTTAAGTTTCAATATATTAAGTAAGTCCGTCTCCAAATCACATTTTATCTACACATAAGAAAGTTCCGTTGTTTTTCTTTGATAAACATGATTTAGTTGAGGATTTTACTGCTGTACCGTTCAAATTTGAATTGTCGCTGGCTTGGCAATCAACAACACATAAAATAACATACAAATGCAAATCGGATCGTTTCTCTTTGGTTGTCAATTGACAATGTGGAATATAAGATTAAACAAAGAAAAACGGTGTACTTGTAGGAAAATTGCACCAAGAATGAAGATCCTCTCAATTCGGAGATGCAGCAGGCCACAAGTGTATTATCCCCTTTTGCTCTGACACACTCTCCTTTATATAATTGTTCAACTATTCGATAACAAAAATTGGAAACCATATTCAATTCAGATTGATGTAAGCGATCAAAGATATATTGCTGACATGAGCTTTTCCTGCTAGGATACAAGTTAATTATTTGCAATCAAGATGTTGTCAATGAAGAACAGACTTACGGTGTTATCTAACAATATTTCGACCAAAAGATTCAATTTTTTTGTGGACCCAGTTGTGTTATATGATTATAATATCTTTCTTCCCTGTGACCAGTTACGTACAATGGATGGTTTATGGCATGTCGACTCGTTGTGATGCCGTTTTTATTGAAATGCTTACATTTCAGCAAAAAAAAACCACCACCACCGACGATCGCCCACTGTCGAACGGTGTCAAGGCTATGTACATGCGATCTATGGACCCGGAAAATTAAGGAACAACACTACAATAGTGATGACTCCCGTTCTCTCCGTTTTTCGTTCAAATGATAAGGCACCCATTTTCCCTTTCTCTAATTCTTTACCAATTACCGTTCGGACATTAAGTGTTGAGTGGACAATTAATGTTTCCGAAAGTTATTTTCTCTGATTTTAAGACTTTTTTTGGTTGTTCTGGACGTTCAAATCAGCGTTGGTAAATATCTTAAAACGCGGAGCATGTTTTCCGTTAGTCAAACAAGTGAGATGGATTTATTTTTGGATACTTATCGAACCCGAGAGCTATTGTAAAATCTTTGTACACAGCGCCTTTTTTAATTATTTTCATGGAATTATCTGCAAATGACTTCATGAAGATGAGCTAAAATTAGAAAAAGACTACCATTTTTTTGGTGAATACAAACTGTCCATCGTTGGTTACACAACTCTTTGGTAAAAAGTGGAATCCTTGGTGGAAGAAAGATTCAATGGAAGTTTTAATGTCTTTGAGAGAGAATTGAAGTTCTGGATTTGCATGGATTGAAACAAATGGAAATCTGAAGGTGTCTAGTACCTATAGGTGTATAGTACCTATAGTAAATATGGTAGATGGTGTTTGTAATCAAGTCCGAATAACCGAATAGATCCTCTGTTTTTGTGTTTGTGGGGTTAACTGATTGACAGTTTGTTTTATTCCCATTAATATAATTACATGACAGATAACCAAAACATCTCATTGAGATACATACCTAATATATTGGTATTCATAATGGTTTTATTCATGTTATGTATGTCCCCCTGTACCATTTATGAAATAACGGATAATTTGAGCGTGCTCCATTATGTTGAATCAACGAGAAAATATAGAACCAAACTCTGGTTCATCGTTACAAATCAACTACGTCAAAATCTTCTAAAGGGTGGTTTTCTAGGTCCTTCTTTAGTAAGAACAGACAAGACCAACCAATATTATCGATGAATCAAATTTGGAACTCTATGCCAAGCCGTATTTGTTTAGTGGACAAAGAGAATATTTGCGATGATAACGATGTACTTGCATCATTGATGTTACCAATATTTCGTTTGCAGTAGACAAATACTTTTTTTGCGAAATGGTGCTGGACAAATTGTTTTTACGATGTTTGGTGGTCAAATATCTCGACTGCTTTTTTAAAGTCAGTATTTTAAGATTCAGGTTATACTTTGGAACATACACTTTATTTCAGTTCTCGTGATTTTTCCATGTACTCTCTGACTATATCCAGAATACTGTTACTAGTGCAAAATTACAGTATTGTCTAAGAAAGTCGGAAAAGTATTATTTTACAATACTCCTGTATGGTTGAACATTAAAAAGGGGTGTAGAAACTATTTTGACCTACATTACCATATTGTTGTTTTTAAAAGAAGAGCAAAAAATACATGGAAGTCATTTAAAAATGATTGTCTCTAGTGTTTTGCATTTCTAATGCCATTTGGTGTACTTCTAAAATTTGATACTTTCAGCCATAAATTTTTAGGCTGAGTGCGCCTGAGGCCGTTTATTGAAATTGTAAGTGACAAAAATGGAAAATTAATAATAATTCACTTATCTGATTAAAATGTGCGACCATTCT
This sequence comes from Mylabris sibirica, assembly GCA_039776855.1. NCBI lineage: Eukaryota > Metazoa > Arthropoda > Insecta > Coleoptera > Meloidae > Mylabris > Mylabris sibirica. The sequence continues at coordinate 3,984,774 of CM077840.1, read as the reverse complement.
TATAATTAATGGATTGTAGTGGTTTTAAGTTACTTGACGAGTGATAAGCCATATAATATGTACCGGGTGAATCTCGGTAACCGGAAGACAGAAAAAACTAATGGTATGATACCGATGTATCTTTGTCGACTAGTTTAATGGAAACATTAAAAGTGGGCTGTTTGATGTTGGTTGTTATTTGAAGAATAAATGCAATTCGTCGGTTTGATTGTTTATTGAATACTGTAATGGTGAACAGATTTGCTACTTGACAATTGTCGATACTTGCACCAGCTGCTGATGATCGATATTGGTATGCAAATGATTATTTATCAAAAACACAAAAATGAGGGTAGTATTTCCCACTTTTCTTGCAGCGTTGTCACATTTAATAACCCCTTCTTGTGGCGACTAAACAGTAATAAGCAAAAAGTAAATATTTCATTGGGCAATCGCTTATATCTTAGAGATATAAGAAAACCAATAGCCCCCTCCCCCCTTTCGGGATTAAATTATAATTCAGCGGTGTGTTTTGTTTTTTGATTATCTTGATAATTTCGAAGTTATGAGATAAAGTTGTATTTTTTTAAATATAAACTATTTCAAAATTAGAATACAGTTAATATTTTATTGATTTCAAATATGCATATGTATTTATAAATTTTGAATTTTTTTTTAATTAGAGGTATACAGGGTGTTTGCTCTCAGTATGGAGAGTTCTTAGAAACTCCTATTAGTCGACGAGCGATTCGAAAAATATTTTGAGGATTTCTAGAAGAGTCTAGGGAACATTTGAGCAAAATAAGAACCTCGTAGCTCGTTTCAAATTTGGTCAAAAACGATCGTTTTGGATAATGTAGCAATTTTCAAAAACGAACAAAACACGCAGAACGACTAAAAATGACTCAGAGACCTTCCTAACATTGATTTTTTTCGTTTTTTTCCATTATATTCCAGAGAAAATACGAAATACTTACACCTGTTACAGAATAAAATGGAAAGAAACTCTCCATACTAAGAGCAAACCGCCCCGTATATCCTGAACCGGTTTTGCTTTGTGTTCAGGTGCATTGTCATGCAACAAAATCACTTTACCGTGTCTTCTGGCCCATTCAGGTCGTTTTTCGATCAATGCCTGGTTCAAATTAGTCATTTGTTGTCTGTAGCGATCGGTATTAACAGTTTCACCAGGTTTTAGAAGTTCATGGTACACCACACCCTTCTGATCCCACCAAACACAGAGCATTGTCTTCTTGCCGAATCGATCTGGTTTCGCAGTCGATGTTGTTGGTTGTCCGGGATTAACTCATGATTTTTTTCGTTTAGGATTCTTGAAGTAAATCTATTTTTCATCGCCAGTAACAATTCGATGCAAAACTGATTTCCTCTCGTGTCTTTGAAGCAAGATTTCGCAAGTGTTTCTTCGGTTTTCCACCTGTCTTTCGTTCAACTCATGTGGCACCTAGTTCCCATACTTGTGGATCTTTCCCATAGCCTTTAAACGGTCAGAAATCATTTGCTGTGCAGCATTTAACATTGCTGCCATTTGCATTTGACACAAAGTATCATCTTCATCCAATATTGACTGCAATTCGGCGTCTTCAAACTTCTTTGGGGGTCTTCCATGTTCTTCATTTCTCACGTCAAAATCATTATTTCTGAACCGTTGAAACCATCTTTTGCATGTTGCTTCTGATAGAGCATGATCAGCATATGCCTCGACAAGCATTCGATGCGACTCTGCAGCACTTTTCTTCAAATGAAAACAAAAAATTAATGCTTTCCGCAAATCATCACATTTTGGTACAAAATTCGACATCTTTAACACGATAAAAAAATACGATGTTGTTTGTTCAATGACTTGATGTCTATTAAATATGTTTGACAGATGTCATACTAACCAAACAAAAAAAAAATTAAGGCTCGTTCACAACAAATATTCCCTATCGACACATTTGTATCTTAGCGCTCACTTCATACCGGTATATTTCCTGGTAACCTCAGTCCAGTATAATAATGTTTCGAATTGTACTCATTCATTCTTATAATGAAGTGCAGAATATTAGTTAAATACATTTGTATAACTTCAGCAAGAACATTATTTGTTTCTACCCCATACAAACGCTAATCGTTCGATCGCATTATATATAGTCCATTCACCTTTCCATCTATTTTCATCAGTAGTATAAATATGTATGTTGAGCGCCACTACTTCGAGGAGCCGCCGCTAGTTGGCGCCACTGTCGCGGTTTGTGTCCCTGCTAAGTGGTTTTGCGCCCCTGGTTTGCGTCTCTGCTGGGGAAGGGGGTGTGAAGGGGCTGGATTGGAGTGGGAAGGGGCTGGATTGGAGTGGGAAGGGGCTGGATGGGACTGGGAAGGGGTGAGATTTGGCTAAGAAGGGGTGAGATTTGGCTGGGAAGGGGCTGGGAAGTGGCTGGAGCCGCCGCAAGACGTCACGGTGGAGGAGGAGGAGGAGGAGGAGGAGCTGTTTTGACGGTAAAAAATTTTTTGGGATTTGAACGCTGTACCTTGTGTGTGCAAAGACAACGTAAGACGTCGCTACTGTGAGGAGGAGGAGGAGGAGGAGCTCTTTTGACGGGAAAAAAAATTTTTGGGATTTGAACGCTGTACCTTGTGTGTGCAAAGACAACGTTCAAATCATTCGACTATTTGTTATGGTATTCGAAATGATGGTGCGGGGGGAGGAAAAAAGTGTTTTACCCGCATCAGGGTTTGAATTATTGCTTATTGATTTAAACAATAATTGAAAGATATAAAAGAAAAAATTATGCGAAAAATATAATATTTATTGTAAATACATATTACTATGTGTGTTGTAAATCAGCTGGAGCAGCTGCTGCCTTTTCTCCTGGGAAAATTGTTTCCCAGGAGGTGTTGAGTTGTATGCGAGGAAGTTGCTCCATCCTTCCGGGCCTGGCGCTTCCACTAACTTCATTACGTCCGTGCCGACTCTTTTTATCAGGCCTAGCAGCCTCTCATCGTGGATGGTCAATACCATCCAGGTGGTTGGTGGTTGTCTCCACACCTCCGACTGGTGACACTTCCTTATGTGTTTCGCCATATTTCTATACGCGATGTAATGTTGCGTCTCGAACGGGCATACCACCCGGTCATCTGGATCACGCTTCGTAGTGAGATACATTGTCACAAAAAACTATTTTAAATTGATGAATTAATGGTGCGTTAACTGATTCTACAGGAGCTGTGTTTGCTTATTTTGGTGCGTTAACTGATTCTACAGGAGCTGTGTTTGCTTATTTATATGCCCAATCTCCCCGTAGATTTTTTAAAATTCCTAGTGATAAAAAATTAAAAAAATTATACACGAACACCCCAAATGATGCCATCAAAAACATGTTTGATTCAAAATTACGGAAAAGTTTTCAAAAAAATAATAAGAAATTGAAAAAATGTATACAAGGACCTCAGATAAGTCAATTAAAAATTTTGATCCAAAATTACGAAAATGTCTTAAAACTTAGACGTGCCCCACAGATGATGCAATCTCCAAAAATACGGAAATTATCAAAAAAATGGTTATATCCGTTTTCGACAGAGTAATAAGAAGTTGAAAAAATTACATACAAGGTCCACCGATGGAAAAAATGTTTGGTTCAAAATTACGGAAAAGTTTAAGAAATTAAACAAATAATATACACAAGGACCCCAGATAAGTAAAATAAAAATGTGGACGTCGACCACACATGATGCAATCTCCAAAAATACGGAAATTATTAAAAAAATTGGTTATATCTGTTTTCGACAGAGTAATAAGAAGTTGAAAAAATTACATACAAGGTCCACCGATGGAAAAAATGTTTGGTTCAAAATTACGGAAAAGTTTAAGAAATTAAACAAATATACACAAGGACCCCAGATAAGTAAAATAAAAATTTTGATCCAAAAATTACGAAAATATTATAAAACTTAGAAAAAAAATGTGGACGTCGACCACACATGATGCAATCTCCAAAAATACGGAAATTATTAAACAAATTGGTTATATCTGTTTTCGACAGAGTAATAAGAAGTTGAAAAAATTACACACGAGGCCCACAGATGGTGTAACTGTCAATTTTTAACAATATCACAATTGATAAGAAAATAGCGTCATTAGCTCACCTATATAAAGAGCAAATAATTTCGATAATCTTTATAAATAAGTAATACGTGAATAACTACGTTATTATCCACAACAAAAAAATGGAAGGTACAAAAAGTGCATATAGTTGTCCGAAATGCAATAAAACGTTTGCAAAACAATACAATTTGAAAAGACATCTTGCAACGGTACATTCTAACTCAAAAGGTAAGTCATTTTTCCATTATTATTAAGAAAAACAAAAAAAAAAGATTATTGATCAAATTATTAGATATGCCAAGGTGTGGAAGCACACAAAAAACACTTAAGAAAGCAAGAGTATCATCATCATCATCATCATCATCATCATCATCATCATCATCATCATCATCATCATCATTAATTAATAATCCAATTCCGTCAACCAGTGCCGACGACAGAACGAAGAAAAGTTGCGAACAATGTAAAATTGAGGGAATGACATCGAACGAATGGATGTATCACGTACGTACACTCAAGCATAAGCGGGGCAGTGCTCAGGTTCTGTCAGGTAATTTAAAGGTGGTAAAATCGTGCTTTCACCAACGAATTCAAACACTTATATGAAAATGTCAACCCTGAAAATTTAAACGTACACGACTTTTTGAATGAAGCTCGACCGGTAATTGAAGCTGAATTAACAAAGCAAACAGAAAATCATATATCAATCAAATTTATGTTGGAGCTGAGCGGAGAATATATTAAAATGACAGAGGATGATGAGATTTCCAATAAATCATTCAATACGAAAATGCAGGTGGCTCGCAACGAAGACGATGTGAGAAGGGCATTAGAGGAAATGATTGAAATAATTATTACCAAAATGGGGGAATTTCAAGAGCGTGATAGTGGCTGGGCACTGATATCAATAAACCACCTGGAAGTGAACATTAACGAGTATCGTCCAATTAAGGGGTCGCAATATATACCATTACCAATGAATATCACAACAAGAAAGGCCTGTATTAGCATTCAAAATGCTGATCAATACTGTTTTAAGTGGGCCATCATATCAGCGGTGCATCCAGATGTCGATCATCCTCAACGACCTGGATCATATCAGATCGCGGACATTACAAGTGATGAAATCAGTTTACCAGATGGTAGCCGATTAAATTTTGCCGAGTTGGAATTTCCATTGAAGGTTGAGGATGTGGCAGTTTTCGAACGAAACAGCCCTGAAATAAGTGTAAATGTTTTCGGGTTAGAGGGGGATACCATTGTTGGTCCATATTATTGTACCAAAAGAGAAAGATATACACATATTAATCTCCTGTTACTTCAAAATGAAAAAAAGAGTCATTATGTCTGGATAAAAAACATCTCTCGGTTAGTTCGTAATCAAATAACAAAACATTGCGCACAAATTAACTTATGTTATAATTGTTTACAGCATTTCCATGATGTAAGCAAGTTGTTTCAACATAAAAACGAATGCAATCGAATAGTTACCGTGATGCGCACACCAGAACAGAAAGAATTATGCTTTACTAATTATGAACGACAACTGGATGTACCTTTTGTAATATATGCTGATTTTGAATGCATTTTGGAAAAATATGATACCTGCCAACCTGATCCGACAATTTCAACAACAACAATCATACAAAAACACACACCTTGTGCCTTTGCATATTATTTGAAATGTTCTTTTGACCCATCATTGGATAAGTTGAGAGTGTATAAGGGCCGAGATTGCGCACAAGAATTCATCAAAGAATTGACGGACGAAATAAAGACTTTGTATTATAACATCATTTTACAACCAAAACCCATGAAACCGCTCGACAATAATGAACGAATACGACAACAACAATCAACAGAATGTCATATTTGCAAAGAAAATTTGGGAAGGGAGAGGGTGGCCGATCATTGTCATTTCACTGGTCAATACAGGGGTCCAGCTCATAACGATTGTAATTTAAAGTTCCGCATACCGAAATTTTTTCCCATTTTGTTTCACAATTTTTCCGGTTACGATTGTCATTTGTTTGTTAAAGCTTTGGAGGTCGTGGAAGGTGAAATAAACTTGATCCCGCTCAACAAAGAATTATATATTTCTTTATCGAAACGCATACCAGTGTTAGGGGGTAAAGAGACAATTGATCTACGCTTTTTAGATTCTGCTCGTTTTATGCAATCAAGTTTGGATTCGTTGGCAAATAATTTAACTCCAGACGATTTCCATACTGTGCGAAAAGTTTTCCCGAATGAGGAAAAATTTAATTTAGCTACCAAATTACAAACTGTATGCTGCTGCTGCTGCTGTGTGAGTTGTAACATACTTTCGATCCATTTGGTCTTCTCCTTTCCCTTGACATATACGATTCTATTGGTGTTTTTCAAGTTTTCCAACAGGAATTTACGCACACTTTTGAAAGTTACACTACCTTCATCCCAAGTCAGACCATGATGATTTCTTTGGAGCCATTTCACTTGTTTTTGATCCTCACTTGACAATCGCGAATATTCAAATGGTGATTTTATTAAAAACCGTTGAAATTCACTTGTATTAAAGGAAATCGCCAACTCTTTGACATAAAATTTACTATTGACTTTGAAGCCTTGTACATCGACTATTAAGTATGATAACATGCTGAATTCTGATAATAGTTGGCATGCACTTGTTGCATTTATATTACTTTATTCACCTCCCCACTTAAAGGCGAATACTCTATAATAAGGTCATGAATCAGCAAACAAAACGCTGACGTGTTATCAGGAATTCCATCAGCTTCTGTTTCCAACTCAATTCTAACATCAACCGGACCACTTTTAATTGTTTCATTTTGTCGTGAACAATCAATCACTACAATGGGTGCTTTTTCTTTGAATTCCGCCCATGTTAGCATCGGTTGAGCATATTGGCGACCATAATACGAGGTTTGAAAACGGAAATACATATCGTACAATAATGCATAACGGTCTGTTGTTAAGGCCAGATTTAGATTATCATAAGGATATGTATCAGAGTTGAGATGCACTTTCAGATTTGTTAATTTACACGTATCAAATTCACTACTGTTGGCAGTTTTCACATTCATTTTGTTGGTTTGCATAGCAAAAAGAATATAACGAGGCTTCTCCAGTTGCGTAGAAGTTTTCACAGTCCACACCAGGTGATTGGTCTTGGGAACATTTGGATATTCATACAAGTCCCAACTACGAAAAGCCATCTGAATTGATCTGTTACTTTGAATAATTTTGTATAGTCGTAAGCGTTCCGCATCATTTACATAAATATGTGGAACTTTCCATAATAGTTTGTTGATAGTTAACTTGTAGTCATCTGCATTTGTAATAATTGCATTATAATCAGATTTAGCACGAGTTAAAACCAATTCGTGTCGAGCATTTGCAATTATTTTTGTATAATCTTCAGCAAATCCCAATAATAATCTCAATGGAACACAAAAATTGAACTGTCCATATGTAGGTGGAATTTTACCACTCTTTTTCCATCCTGCATAGTATAAAGTGAGACTATTCGAAGCATCCACTGATACATAGTTCTTCAATGATGTACTGATACCCACATTCCGACAACGATCAATTTCCACTCCATTCAATTCATAACGAATTTCATCAAATAAAAATGCTACACAGTTATTGCATAGCTCAGTCGGAATGACTGGATCTTTGGCATTAGGTTTTTGAACCGTTTGTAGCGTACCTTCGATGTAAAGAAAACTTGCACTTGGAAGTACACACAAATCTTGATTTTGAATCGATATCCGAATTTGATCACTATTATTAAAGGACTCGATGAATGGTGCATATGTATGATACTCCTTCTTTGTTATGGAATCATCAAACCGGGGAGATGATGTAATATTGAGAATATCAGTTGTCATTATGTCAATTTTAATCCAATTGATTTTAAAAATTGTTTATTGTTCTTGGTAAGGTGTTTACGAGGACAAGAAGAACTTGGAGATCTTCTTCGTTTACAAGCTTTCGATAAACTAATTGTCTGGTCTCGATTCACCGGATATTTATCCTTTTCAGCATTCGAAAAAACTAACATGGTTTCAAATGTAATCTTAGGGTTATCGTTTCTCCCCTAAAGTTAATTGAATCACCGTTCTGATCAACAAGTTTGATATATTTGTTGCAAGTTTGTAATATGTAAAAATGCTTGACTAGCTGGTTGTGCAAGAATTTCTGAATATTCTGTAAGACCACGTTTCATCGAATTTAAAAAAAATATTGTAACTTCATTACTAGTTTGAAAAGTTTCTGAATTATCTAATGCACGTTTCATTTTTTTAGGCATTGAATCGGCAGAAAACACATGAGTACGTTCAAAGTTTATGAACATATGTGCAGTTTCTAAGGAATCACGAAAATACAATACGGAGCTTTTTTTAAATAATTGATATAACTTGCAACCGACTTAACTTTTTATATGTTGCAATTGTTTTTACTTCGTGTGTAGTAACGTGATTTCCATTAGTAACTGTTAATAATAATACAAAGTCATTAAAAGATTGTAATAAAGATTCTAATTTAGTTTTAACTATTTCTACATGTGAAAATAACACAAAATGACAATGATAACCCCTAATTTCTGAACGTTCAATTACACCAAGAAATTTAACAATTGAATTTTTTATAATCGGATCATTTAAAAAAATAGAATGAAATAGAAATCTTAAATAAGATAAAAATAATTGGTAAACATTATCTAATTTTTCCAAGTCTAATGATAAGACAGTTGTAGCAATAACAAAACTATATGCAAAGAAACAATTATATTGCTTTGATAATTTTTTGAAATAATCTGGTTCATCTTCAATAGTGCAATCTATCCAGTTAGTTTTGTCAGATACAGAATCATAATTAACCATAGTTTCAAAGTTGTAATTTTCTTCACGTAAAAACCCTTTGTCAAAAATATAAGTTGTTTTTGGGTGAATATCATAAGACTTAAGTAAATTAATATTAATTCCGTTTTTGGTAGATAATGAACCAGTTTTTTTAATTGAAACAGTACCTGATGCTGGTATTTCATCCATATTTTTTTTAAATGTTCCTATATTAAAAAATTATATTATTACACAACTAAAATCTGGCACTTTTTTTTGGTGGTCCAACTTCTGATTGTTTATTATAATTTAACCTGGCTTCTTCTCTTTCCATTTCAGTTTTCCAGGAGAAACCGTATAATTCTGAATCTAACATTGTTTTAAGTAAATGAATCAATATCTCTTCGACTTTTTCACTGTCTTCTATGTGATCAACATGATCCAATTTAGAGACGATTGCCAGGTGGAATTTAAATATACAATCAGGGCTCTTGATAGACGCACCCAATTTTTCATATAAAGTACTAAATTTTATATTAAATGGGAATGTTACGACCACTACAAATGCATCGTCAATTGATTTATTTCTATAGATTTCGCAAATTTCATTTAATTTAACTGTGTGTATTGTAGTTTTTGCACTAGGATAAACTATATCAATAACGTCTAACAAATTATTGGCAAGTACTTTAGTATTGAAAACAAAAATGTATGATTTTGTATGCTCGAAAATTCGAAAATTGTTTGATCGTTCCATAATAAATTGTATAGTTTTACTTACTTGAAGTAATCCAAAATATGAACCTTGTTTTTTTTTGTTTTTTTAAATTCCCTGCTTCTTTTTGAACTGGATCTGAAGTATTGATGTTTTCTTCAGATGTGGAGTCTATTTGCATAGGCTCTAACGCAGTACTGGTAGATGGTTCACCTTGCTCAATGACTCTGATTTTCGTAGCTGGTTTCAGTGGAGATGTTTCTGGAGCTGGTCTCTTTGTAGTTTGATAAAACTCAGTAATTTCTGGTTGAGTCGAAGTCGAAGGCTTGGGTTCTTCTGAAATTTCAGTCGAAGCTGCTGCTTGGCTATTTGAAGTTTCAGATGTTGATTGCTTTGAGGAAATTTGGTTGTGATAGAGCACTGAAAATAAAAAATAAAATAAATATATTTTGAATAAATTATGACTTACTTTCTCCAGCATATATTTGTTCATGAGGAACATTTAGATTCATTAAATTTTCTCGCAAAGATTGGAGAGTTATGTGATTGTTAAAATAAGTAAATTGGCGATTTTGTTGATTCCGCTGGGCAAGTGTTGTATAAAGGAACTCTATATGAACGGTCATACCGTGCCAATAAATAAGGATTATTTTTATGATCGGAAATTGATATGTTATATTGATTTAGTATTCTTAAAATTCTAGCATAATATATGCTTCTAGATTTATTATTTTTATTGTTAGTATTGGAAGAACTCATACCTGACTTGCCAGTAGAACAACTGCACTTTTAATGAGTATAGATAGCTAATGCAGTTGTTTATATACTTACCGTTTGGTTTGTTATCTTCGTCTATTGCACGTGTCGATCTACTTGATTTATTTATTGATTCTCTTACTTCATTTATTAATTTAAGGTTATCAAAGAACCAATATTTAATGATTGCTTCATTATTTTTACTGATATCCCATGCCTTATCATCTGAGAAATAATATCCAATAAATTTCTCATCGTTATTTGTATAGTTAAACCAATCTTCATAAACATATTGATCAAAATTATCAATATATTTTTGATAAGTTTTTTTATATTCGATTTCATCGCCCTTTGGCCATTTAGATAAAATTTCAAGATCTTTTTTTAATAATAGTTAATGATGTTATGCGTTGCACGTTCACAGGTAAATAGATGACATTTTTTGGAACTTCCGCTATTTTATACCCTGGACCTACGTTTGGTGAGAATTCGTGTATTGTGTGGGCACACAGTTGATTGATGTATGATCCTGTTATGATGTTACACTCCACTCTTATAGCATTTATTTTCGTAATATTGACAGGTAAATCAGACACATGTACACATGTACGACATTGCTAAATCCCAACAATTGTCCAATGGAACGATCCTGATGAAAATCGATGGGTTGTGAAGCCTTAATTTCCGTTTGCAGTTTATTGTTGTTGGCCTTCAATTCAACTTTTGTTTTCGATTTTTTTGTTTTTAAATAATCAGTAATATAGTTGGCAATATCATCAATTTCATATGATCCAACTGGAATTGGTATAATTTCGTTGCCTACATGGAATAGGTTATTATCGACATCAATATTTGGAATTGAATTATATGTGTGTAAATCAATTAAACTACATTCATATTTTTGAGATAATTCAATCGGTGGAAAGAAATCCGTTGTAATTGTTGATTTGTTATCGCTTAAGGTCAGCGTTATTGACATGTTAAAGGTTAATAATAAACTGACTCATTATGTTTAATGAACTGCTTTTTTATTGACGCAATCATGAAGAAATTGCAAACACAAATGTCCACAAATATATGAATCATCATATGATATCTGTTATAATTATAAGTAATGTCATCACCTAAATAATTGATAATTTCCTTGGGTGGTCTTAAATTACCATAACTATCAAAATATTCAATTTGTTTTCCATTTTTAAAATATGCTACCCAGTGAGTACCAGGACCATCGGATTTATCTAAATTTACAATACCACATTCCCGTTTACGTGGTGGTTTCTTGGGTAATTTATCCAACATTAAGACGCCGCGAAACCATGGAATTGTTTTACCAAATTTTCGTAAATCCATTTCGTTGAGTGGTCGCTCGGGTAGCATTTTCATGAGTTTTTTGGATTTAAATAGAGACCAAGACCTTTCCTATATGGTTTCAAATGCAATCCTTTACCCATTGCTATGGCCTCCATTGTCTTATTATGACGCTGATTTTCCGATAATTGTTCTCGAGCTTCTTTAGCGGCATTGACCGCTTTCACAATAGACGCCACCCCACCAGAGAGGGCGCCAGCAGCAGACATTCCAGCGAATAAGGGCACTAAAAATGGCAAAACACCACCAGTCTTCGGTACGGGAATTACTCGCGGTAGTTGGATGCGTTTTCGTTTTACTACACTTTTTGCTGCCGCTAATGCTAGCTTTATTGCACTTTCCATATTCGTTGGTTTGTTTGTTTTTATCGTCTTACGTACAGATGCAACTGAATCGCGGAAGATTTTTTTACCTTTAACGATAGCAGATGATCGCCGCCGTTTCCTCTGTTTCTTATTTCTCTTTAATCCCATTCCTAATTTCACTTTAGCCTTCATGGCATTCGTCACCAACCACGAATTGATACGTTCACCAAGTTTGGCGTCGTTTGCTTTTACACGTTCCCAAGCTCGTTCAGCCAAGACTTTGTCGGCTTGATGTCGTAATTTTTTGTCTTTATGTATAGAATATGCAATATCGTGCTCCTTACAAGCCCGATCCAAGCCGTTAATCCCGTTATCACCTCGAGCTAAACGTTCTGCAAGTTTTGTGCCAGGTCCACAAAATTGATATCCAGGAAGGTGTACCTCAAATGGTAGCTTATTGATGGCAGAGTTTAACAATCCTTTACCTTTGTACTTTCCTTTAGAACTGATTGAATATTCACCATGCATTAACATTTTATTGTTATTTCGATCACTGCACAAGCGCATTTAATGCAAAACTATAAAAGTGCACGCATTATATACCTGCCTCTAGTTATCTAGATGAAATTCATAAAGCAACACAAGTCACTTGTAATTAACAATTTAGATATTCGCAGTGATAATAAAAAGATTAAACACAGCTCATTATTACCTAACAGTATTCGTGCGTTAATTGTCGGTCCATCAAACTGTGGGAAAACCAATTTAATGTTAAGTTTAATTAAACATTCCAACGGTTTGAAATTCGAAAATATTTATGTATATTCAAAGTCTTTATATCAACCAAAATATGAGTATCTTAGACAACTCTTAGCTCCTATCAAAGGCATTGGCTATTACACGTTTGCTGATGGTGATGAGGTAATAGCTCCGAATGATGCTAAAGGCAATTCAGTGTTTATTTTTGATGATGTGGCTACCGAAAAACAGAACAATATGAAAAATTTCTTTTGTATGGGACGTCACAAGGATGTGGATAGTTTTTATTTATGCCAAACTTATACGCATGTTCCAAAACATTTAATACGCGATAATGCTAACTTACTGGTGCTATTCAAACAAGACTTTATGAATTTGAAACATGTGTACGGTGATCATGTCAATACTGACATGACGTTTGATGAATTTCGCACCATTTGTTCGGAATGCTGGAAGGACTCTTATGGATGTATAGTTATTAATAAAGATTGTGAGATTGATAATGGTCGATATAGGAAAGGTTTTGATATTTTTATTAAATTATAAATACCAGCGCTATAGTTCTTGTATTGTTAGTTCTCTTTTGACCTGGATAACATTCAGTTAAAACAATGGATGAGAACTTGATCAAGGACTTAGTGGAAACGTGAAAAGTCATTCGTAAGAAGTATCAAGAATTGAAAAACGATCGAAATAGAACAGAGACGCAATTGGAAACACTCTTTGAACCCATTACAAAACCGTTGAAGAATCTCGCTTTACCACCACCACCACCACCACCACCCCTTACAACTGTAAAACAACAGCAGCGTAAAAGAAAAGTGAAAGCCATCAAAGTCAAACAAGAAGAAGAAGAAGAAGACAAAAAGCAAAATGTTGCAAAAACCATGACTACAACATGGCTAGGTGAAAATCTGGAGGATCCGGAAGAGGAGGAGGGGGAGGAGGAGGATGATGTGTTTGAAGATTCTATTTCTGACTCAATTTCTCCTGACACATATGTCAAGAACCTTATTGGAGCAAAGAATAAAGATGAAATCGATATGAAGTATGGATAGAGGATTCGATCCCGGTCGATTTTTCTAGTCCCGGGATTTCGGGATTATCAACATTTAATACCGGGATCCCGGGACAGTCCCGGGATCGTATTGGTAATAGAAAGTGGTAGCAAAAAGAAAGTAAAACATATCAAAATCAACCTTTTATTTTAAATCATTACTTAAATCTTCAAAAACAAAACAAAATTATAATTTCTTCTAATAAAATTAACAAACTACGCCCTTATAAAATAGTTTAATAAATTATTGCTTAGTTTGTTTATATTATTTTACAATAAACTTAAAAAAATTAACTTCTCAAATTTTAAATCAAATAGACCAGAAACTATAATTGACTTTTATTTAAACCACGAAAATAAAATCTAAGAAATAACAACGCATCCAACGTCTCATCCGAAAGCATACTTCTTAATTTGTTGCACAAATATGAAGCAGCGGAAAACGCGCGTTCAGGCTCGATGGAAGTTGGAGGAATCGTCAATAAATTGTTATAAGCCTTCTCCAAATTATAACCTCGTGTGGAACTAGCCTCATAAAGATTCATTTCTTGTTTAATGATCTTAGAAAGATCAGTTTCTTTATATGCTTCAGGATTTATAGTTTTCATACTGTTTTCTATTTCGTTCTGAAGCTTTTCTTTTAATGTTAAATCAGTTTTACTAGTTGTCTGCGTGGGTTCAATGTTCATGTCATTTTCTTTATTCTCACTATTTTCAATTTTCCCAGTTAACAAAATAATCTGTTTTTTTATAGTCATCTTGTTTGGACTTGAAAATAACTCCTTTACATCACAATCAGTCTCCAACTCAGTCTTCTCAGTATGAGGATTTTGTAGATAGTTTAATACTCCACTTAACTCACTTCGTCGACGATCTTTCAAGCGGTTCAATAAATGTGACTTCAATTTTGAAGCCAAAATTGAGTCATTGTCACGCAATTCTTGAAAAAGAAACTTGAGTGTCGCATCCGCCGTGCACAAATTGGCATCAGAACGACAAAGTGCTTCTACAGATAATTTAACTGGCGCCAATACCTTGATTATCTCACTAATGTGTTGAAAATCTGGCTCTTCAAATGGTACAGGATTATTAAGATCAATAAGTGCCTTTTTTACGCTAGTTTTTAGAAGATCAAATCGCTCCAGCATTGTAAAGAGACTGTTCCAACGCGTTTTACAGTCGAGTATTAAATTAAGCTCTCTTCCATGTTCTTTTTTAACATATTTTTGAAGTATTGTATCATTTTTCAAGGATGCTCTTTTGAAAATAAGAACCACTTTACGAACTTTCTTTACTAATTCATTAATATTTCGATCATCATAAGTCAAATCCCGACCGTTTCCAGTTTCAATGACTAATCCTGAGTCTAGTTCTTCATTATCATCATCCGAGTCATCAATATCATCACAGGTAGTCTCATTTACAGGTGTCTTTTTATACAATAAATCACAAACGGCTAAATGAATACCATGTGCAAAACAAACTTGATGTTCTGCATTGACAAGTTTTCCAACCTTCAGCATTACATTTGGACCATCAGTCACTATTGCCACAATATCTGTATCTAATGAGATATGAAACTCCAAAAGCCGCTTTTTTAAAGCATGAACACAAGTTTCGGCGTTTAGCGATTTATCAATCCGAACAAGTCCCAAATTCCATTTTTTGTTTACTGAATGAATATTTAAATTCATATATCTCTTATTATGGGTAGAAGTCCATTCGTCAAAACTTAGACTAAATCGTTGTCCCTCTTTTTTCAATGTAGATAGTTCAGCTGTTATTTGTTTTTTTATCTTCACACTATAGTCTAGTACTCTGTTGCGGATTGTTGAAGCAGATTTAGGTAAGTCTGAGTACCCTTTTGCTAACAGTAACGATCTTAAATCGTTTGATGTCACAAATACGCTAAAAGGAAAACCATCTAGCGCAGTCATACGGGCCAAAACATCGTCAAGAGTATCAGATTTCACAAAATAGTCGGCGACTGACGTCATTTTTCTTTTTGAAGGTGGTCCTTCATTATTTTGGCTCGTTGAAGAAGATGCCTTAGCAGAATCTACTTTTACGGAATGTTTTGAAAATAGATGAGTATGTAGGCCTTTGGTTGATCCTCCTAAGGTTTTTAAAATAGCTAAACAACGCTTACATTGTGCAGAGCTACCCGTTTTGTCGACTAAAAAATGACTCCACACTGACGTAACGTCTTCATCTTTTTTATGTTTGACATAAAAACTTTCCTTGGAGAGTGACATTGTTTACTTCTTAAACCTAAACAATAAAAAAGAAGATTTAAATCTATGTACAGTACAACATAAACATAACCTCCTAGATCAGCAGAAAAAACATTCGCTGTTTTTCAACTATATTTACTCATACACATTAATGCATTGTTGTTTTTTTAATAAATTAATTGTTTATCACCAATTAACAACATAAATATCAATACTTACACGATCTGAAACGTAATTTTTACACTATTTTACACACATACTTAATCCGACACCGGTCGTTAGCAGAAACAAACGCAATCAGCTGTGTAAACAAGATGGCCGGAAAATTTTGACGTTTAACGTCAAATGAAAGTCAGTGCGTTTCGTTTCACGCACATTTTTATTGACTTATATAAAAAATATATTAGTCCCGAAAATCCCGGGATTCATTGAATTTAATCCCGAAAATTTCGGGACTAAAATATGATCGGGATCCCGGGATCCCCGTCTTCGGGATCCCGGGACCGAATCCTCTAAGTATGGACCTCGGCTTGATGACAAGAAGCATATTTGGAAAATGGGAGGCTTACCTTTCCAAATGACCAATGACGCAGTCTTTATTGATAAAACCAGATATGACCTTACACCTGGTCTAGGGCAATTGTTATTTCTCAACAATCCCAATCCTAAAGTCTACACCAATGATGACATTAACAACTATTTAGAGATTATTGATAATACAAATGCAATTCACTATGATAATGATCCTAAGAAACGATTAGCTCATGATCAATATAATGAAAAATATAAGTTTATTGAAAGCTTACAAAAAAAAGCAAAATCTACCCATAAAGGATCTGGTTTAATGAAATTATCCAAAAGAAAATTAGATTATGTATATTGGGATGATCCTAATGAACTCGTTGAACGTTTGTTTATCGCTAGTTGATCCTGGATAAAGACTGCTAACAAACGTATAGTTTATTTATTCTGCTTACGTTTTCTAGCTTAAGTTGTAAAAATAATTTGTGGTTTATACAATGGATGCAAAATTTACGATAGTCGGTTGGGGGGTGTTATAAATCATAGACAGAATCGACAAATTCACCATCTGGATGTGTCTTGTAGCAGGTAGGTAAATAAAAACAAGTATTTTCAAGGGTATTTCTCTAAATATTTCTATTTATAATTGTTTGAGAAATAAATTCTGTCGATTCTGTCTATGATTTATAACGGGCTACCGTAAATTTTGCATCCATTGTGTATAGTTGAGAAAATTTCTATCCGTTTTATGGCAGGTCCCTTTTGTTAGAAAGTTAAATATCCTAACAATAGAAATTTGGTATGGTCATTAAGTAGGGGTTGGGTTGTATTGCTAGCAATGTGCAGGTACGGCTTTCAAATATTTCTTAATGTTTTTTTTTTTTTCAAGAAATAGTAATAAACGTCAGCCAAGAAGACAGTAGTGATTCAACAGAAGACGATGTGTAGATTATACGAAATCTTTAACATTTAATTGGTACTCGTATATTAATATTAATAAATTAAAAATTTGACAATCATTTTTCAATATTTTTCCCTAAATTTATATTTTACGAAAATAAACAAGCCGGTTCTGTCTACTAATAGGTGCAAGCACTCGTAAAATAATTTATGATAGGGTCCTGTCTACTTACTAACCCCAAACTATTGTGACGGTAGAAGACCATAAAACGGATAGAAATTTTCTCAACTATAAACCACAAATTATTTTTACAACTTAAGCTAGAAAACGTAAGCAGAATAAATAAACTATACATACTCCATTGGATGCCACATCAAATAAACCTTTCCAGGTGTTTCTATGTTTATAGGAACTGTATGTTAACCTGAAAACCGACAACATAAGCAGAATTTTTTCATCACCCGGAAACCGATAGAACCGATATTTTTGCCGAACATTATTATGGTTGCAATCAGGAGCCCAACAAGTTATAGCCATTGTATCTAGGTACTTCGCTTTGAAGTAAAACAATTAATTAATTTTTGAGACGAGTGTATAATGAGATCATAAATAACAATTTTCACGTGTTTAAGTCTATTAAGCCTCGCACAGGCCAAAGCGAAATATCCGCAACGGCAAGCGGCTGCGGATATTTCGCTTTAAATTCATTCAATGAATGCCCTCAATTGAACAGATATCTTTTGAAATAAAGCCGAGAATCAATCCATCCATCTAACGCATTCTTGATAGAAAATTTATATAATCGCCCTTTATATTTCGCTTCTTAACAATTAATCTGGAATTTAGTATCATGTACTCACTTTAAATTATCACCCTGTTATTCGAAATGTAAAATAAATACTCTTCGAAACGCTAAATCTGAAAATGAATCCAAGTGTTAATGTTAGGTTAAGTTGGACAATGATAAATTACTCACTTATACAAACACTTTCTGTAATATCAAAAATTGCCAATTATTGTCTTTTCAATTGTCTATCACCACCACTAAAAATTATCACTAACAGTCCAACACGACTTTTACAGAAAAATAAAATAAAATTGTAACCGTTCTTTCCTAATGGATATTTTCGTTTGTTGGCATCCAAGACCTTGAGCACGGATAACAAAATGGCGGTGATGACGCGCACTAAACGAGCGTATTTGCACCTTAACCATAAATGAAAATTCGTTAACTCTACGTTCATACAACCGAATAATAAACAAAAGTGTTTGTATCTCGAGATTTAGTCATGTGGTTCAGAATCATATATTTTTAATAATTTACTACTATATCTTACACAAATTACGTGCTCAAAACATAAACCTTGTGCTTCATGAATCGTGAGCACCTTTGATCCCTCACAATCATTATAACCCTCGCGCGTCAAATAATCCTTATATGATTGATTATGAACTAAATACAAAGTACGGGCTTGTTTCGGAATTGTACTACCAGAAAACCGCTTCACCTGCATACTTCGTATAACTTCATTCTCAGTACCTATGCCTTTATACTTATGTCTTAATGCATAAACGACATCAATATGACACCTATACGATATAGTCAGTTCTTTTGATGTGTTATATATTTTATTCATATTATCATACCTCAAAGGACATATATGTGAAAAGTCAATGTAAGGAATCTGACAATTATCATCCAAAATAACAATTTCTTCACAACCAGATGCAGCACAAATTTAACCCACAACTTCTGGGTGAGACATTAAAGCCTGATCTACAATTACCTTATCTACACCATCATGCACACCGTTAACAATTAACGATGCCAAAGTTCTAAAATATTTTTTAAGATATCCATCACTCAAATACGGATACCTTTTAATAGCTCTTTCCTCATGATCTTATATACCTTCTTTAGATGCGCATAATACCAAACATCGCATATTTGTTTAATTTATTCCACTTATACTTTCAATAACATAAGTTGACTTACCACAACTCGGTACACCATTAACCTAAGTTACCTTCGGCATACGCACATTTGTCACAACTATCCCAGACAAATTATTTACTATACGTTGCCCTAACATGACTCTTGTCCTTTTATTAACTAGAACGAACTTACTATTAGTAATAAATTTACTTATTTTGGAAAACCAAAGATCCATGCTCTAATATGGGATGATATTATTAATGATTAATTAAATATTACACGAAGTCAAAATCCCATAAATTTTATTTTTACAGAGGATTACACGTGTTTCGGGCAAATACCCATCATCAGATCCTTTTTTTAATTAATAATTAATATTATGAATATTTTAAAAAAGTTATTATGTTCTTACCAAATAATTATTAAATATAATATAAATTAATAAATAATATGAAAAAATTAAATAATAAAAGATAAAGTGAAAATTTTTTTGAAAAATTAATTCAAGTTGATTTTTATATTTTGAAAAATATTAAAATTTGTCATTTCATTAATGATGCGATCTTGATACAATTTTTTATTAAGTGAAATGTAAAACTGTTCAATGATATCTAAATTCAAAAATTTTTTTTGGATGTATAATATAGATATATTATCAAAATTGTGATTGCATGAAACAACATGTTTTGCAAAATTAGATTTATCTAAAGTTAATTTTGTTATACATTTTAAATGTTCTTTTTTGCGTGATTTTACCTATATAAAACATTCCACAATTGCAATTTAATTTGTATATTCCACTTTTTTCTAAATTTGGTATTATATCTTTATTTGATGCTAACATTTTTATATTATTTGATGTGTTAAAAACAATATTAATATTAAAAGATTTTAGAATTTTTTTTATAAATAAAGAAATAGAACCTAAATATGGAATAGATTTAAAATTATTTTTTGGTTGTGATATTATTTGTAAGTTTGTAATTGATTTTAAAAGAAATTTAGATTTAAATCTATGAAATAGTTTATCTATTAAGTGTTTAGGAAATCCATTGACATAAGCAATATAATTAATTGTATTTAATTCAAAACAACATTTTTTATTAGACATAGGAATTGAAAAAAGTCTATGGAAAAGTGAATTAAATGTTGCTAATTTATAATTAATATGATGGAAAGAGTCGAAAGGAATTATTTTTGATTTTTTTTTTAATTTACCCAAACTAACTTATATTTATCTTCAAAAGTTTCTCTATTATAAATACCATGCTTTGATAAAGCATCAACATGCACATGAGTAGCTCCCTTCGACAAATTCGCAACTGCCATATCGTAAGATGTTTTACTATCATATAAATCTTTACTGTCAATAGACAAATTACCTCTTTCCACACCCCTTTCAGGCAATTCTAATGATTGAACCAATTGAGATACATATGCTGATGTTGTTTCACAGTCAATATCTACATAAAATCCTTCTTCCGGAAATCTTATATTCCACTGCGAATGGACAAGTATAATTCATACTTGTCAATTGACCCCTAACTCGTTCACGATTAGCTTTTACAAAATAACCAACAAGTTGAGCTTCACGCAAGAAAGCCAACCAATCATGATAGATATCTACGCCTTTTTAAAAGTTGTACTAATGTGGCATTATTATAACCCATAACTATATCCGATGTTGTAAAGGTCAAAGATAAAGGGTTACTACTCTCACTTAAATTTAACTCACTATTTTCACACTCACACTCACTATCACTACTACTAAAAGCTATTTCCATTATAAATATATTTTAACGTAACCTAATACTATTATCTAAATCAAACTAACAAGCATATCATAATCCAATCAAATGTTTATTTATAATTCAATATTACACAATTTTCAAATAATCTTAATTTAACATTACGGCTAAATTGCATGTACTCATTAGTATTCAACAGTACTGCTTGAGCAGCCTCACTGAGTACAGCATATTCGTTATTGTTATTTTGTTTAACGCGGAACCCGGCGACCACTATTTGAGTGGCCCCGACAAATCTACTAGTTCCATCGTAAACAAAAATATCCTTTGCCAGTTGTTCCGCGACTTTAGATGCTATGTCCTGTTGAATGCGCAAAGACATTCTGGTAAAATCGCTGGCTCTGTTCGCTATAGTCAAATCCATAATTAAAAGTAACATCAACACACGAAACATTATATTTACGTCTTTAACCTAACATCATATTTATAACTGAGAGCTACTTGGGTCATTACACAGTCTGCTTCCATGTTCTTCTCTGTATAAGCTATTAAACATATTTTTATTGTTTACTAAAGTAACTAAAATACGAATTACCTTTGTACAATCATGTATGACGCCCCCGTATCTTTCTGAGATACCTGCGCTTAATGTCTTCATCAGTATATCATTATTTAATATATTTACAACGTCTATTGTTGAAATTCTGTACTCTTCGACATGGCACCAATTGGCCATATCTCTCCTACCTAGTTTACAATGCAAAAGATATCTTCGAGAGGAATACTATATTCATACCCCAGTTGCTTTATCGTATCAGATAATGTTTTTAGTAGTAATTCTAAATAGAAACTTCCTATGATTTCATAGGGAATGAATTCTTTCAAGCAAATTGAATAACTCATTTCAAATGAGTTAATTAGCTCCTGGCAGTGATTAATATTTGATCGCATCAATACGGAGAGTTTGAGCATTTTCATTAACTGAATTAACACGTTCACTGCCGATGTTTATAAGTGGGCGTACCTATAATGCTGATGATCTTTTTTGCGTAAAATCTATTTTATTTTGCTAGTGTTGCTGTTTTTTAGTTGTTTTGCTGTGATTTTCTTATATAGTACGTGTTTATTTACAAAAACGCAACAGGTGCGTCGTCAGCACCGCGAGACGTGTGTTTAAGCGTAGTGCTGATGGACGCATCATATGCGTCCTCTATGTGTATTCACTAATTTTGGGAAAACATAAATTTATAACAAATAACAATAACTGTTTATTTATAAAAATCAATTTATTTAACATAGAAAATTAAATTTTACAATTTACTATGAAATTCTTCAAAACATGGATCCAAACAAAAACCAGCATTACAAGATTTACATTGATATGGCGTATCCGTCCGTTTACCCTTTTGCGTACAAAGTTTGCACTTTTTTCGTAAAGTTTTTCCCGTAGAACCTTTTGGGCAGTGTGTAATGTAATGAGTCAACGTTTTCTCTGTTTGTTTTTTTGCCAGATTTTCTGGTAAGAGAACTTTTATAACGTCTAATCTGTAATCGTAAAAGTTCATTCTGGGTGAGCGATATTTTTTATAAAGAAAAAACGAATTTAGCATTAATAATTGTATTATATGTAACCCAATTTTTTTATACCATCTTATTGTTTTTCTCGCGCAAGGATAATAGGCCATTTATTGGTCTTGACGATCTATACCCCCCATATTTTTATTATAGTGTATAATTGGTAAAGGTTTAGTCTTTTCATCCTCTCGTTTATCTAGATAAGTCTGCATTTCATTTGTAAATTCCGTAGATATGTAATAAATATCTCGCCTATCGCGCCATTTTCCTACCATTACCCCATTTGAATATTTTGCAACTGTTTCACCTTTGGTTAATTTTTTGGATTTAAAATCCAATGGAGCACCTTTCCGGTCAATGCGTAATGTTCCGGTTGAATGTGTGGACCGCGAGAGTAGCTTTCTAGACAGATCAACGCTATTATAATAGTTATCCATGTATAGTGAGTGTCCGAAATCTAATTTTTCCTCCATTAGATGGAGAACTATGTTAGCCGCGTGTCTTTTTCCCCCAAAATCGTCTAAAGCTCCGGTATACACCGCAAATTTCAAAATGATACCGTTTGGTTCTGTAAGCATATAAAATTTAACGCCATACTTGTGACGCTTGTTTTGAATGTATTGGCGAAAAACTAGTCTACCTCGCCACAAAACCATTGATTCATCAATGCAGACATTCCTATCTGGATAATAAATATTATTCATTTTATCGTTAAAATAATTAATTAGAAACCTAATTTTAAAAAGACGATCGGCAGGTCTCGATTCTCTCTTACCAGGATTTTGACAAAAATGTAAACAGCGTAAAATTATCAGAAATCGATCTCGGCTCATATATGAAGCAAAACAACGTATATTAAAAAGTCGGTCTGTTTTCCAATAATCCTGTAGCCGTGCAAGATGAATTGTTCCCATGTGGAAAAAGTCCAAGAAAAACTTTGAACTCGTCTACCGTCAAAGGCTTCCAGTTGGAGACTCGAGCATATGGTGCACTACCACTTTCTAAAAATACCTCTTCTGCGTATTGGTTGGTCAAATTTACGATCATTTCGAAGAAATTGTCATCAAAGAGGGTGTAGAAACAGTCGATAGGGTTGCTACCTGAAATATATAGAGAAACATTACTACCTCGATAATGGCTCCATAAATTAGAGGACGGTTATTCAGGTATAGGGTCAGAGGACAATTCTAAGAATTCTATTGGACACATAAGTATTTCTGCGTATTGAGAAAGATGGTGTACAGATATTTTAGAACCTTTCTAATTACATCCTTGTTTCAGGTACTAACAAGTAAGTATTCTAAGTAAAGAGGATGATTTTTGAATATCTAATAAAAAGAAAACGAGGATAAAAACATGTTTGCAAAATCCAAAAATTTAGTACTCACCAATATCAACCAATAATTCATTTTGTTTGGTAAATTCAATCACATTCAACTTAGGGTCTAATTGCCACTCAGAATCAGAAGGCGTGGCCGATGCTACATCAGGCTCAAATGTCTCGAGTCCTGGCTCTTCTTCACGAAAAAATTCGCTTGAAATTTTCATTCGAGACGGTGCACCACTTTCTTCTTCTCTGTCTTCCATTTCTTCCTCTCGATCAGAATCTTCCTCAGCACTTGACGGATATACGTCTTCGTCAATAAAAGTGGGGTCCTCCAGATTATCGTCGGATTCATATAACATTCTCTCAAGTTCCTCTTCCGTCAGATACCGCTTAAAGAGGGTTTTCTTTTCCACTTTTTGTTTTTTACTGCTAGATGGACCTGCTTCAATGTTCTCCATCTTCTAGTTCGAATAAGGCGAACCAGTTGTATTTTCAAAATCCTTTAACAGAACACTAACACCACGCAAAACTACAATGTTCACTCTGCGGTAGTTATTTTAAAAATAATTTATTTTATAAGGGGTAGTACTGAGCGCAACGTGTGCGTCGGCAGCACTCGAGCATAAATCGCGCAGGCGCACCGTATGCGTCCTCAGCACTAAACGTGTTAATGTATTATTCATAACTGATATCTTCTCCCCGTTTACTTAATTCAAAATAAAGGAATGAAGTGCGGTTAGTCAACTTCTCTAAATTCAATGCTACTTCTTGTGTATCATGAATCAACTTCGTGATGGTGTTTCCGTGATCTATAATAGCTGTTTTGATATCGGTGACATGGGTTGACAAATCTTGGGATTGGACCTTAAGAGCATTGATGTCAGACGTCCAGAGCGATCCAACCAAGGAAAGGTAGTGTCCCGTGTTCTAATAATCGTTTCTGTCGGTGGATTTTTGATATCTTCTGATTGATTGATAATTTAGTTTGGAATCCTAAGGTCCAACTAGAAGTAATGGTTTCTTCAAAGAAACGAATGATAGATATTCCATCATCATTTGAGAAGTAATTACTTAAGACTGGTGGTTCAGGTTTTGTTGGCTTCTTCACATAGAAACTCAAAATGTAATTGGTCTCATATAAGTAATTAATTGACAATGGACTGTATAAAGCACCAATGTTACCGATCATAAGTTCTTCCTTTGATAATGGTACAAGGATCAACAGAAGGAGTCGGAGAATTAATAACATAGCTTTGGTTTTTTGGCAATGCAGTTAATTTGTTTTTATTGTTTTATAAAAAAAATTGTAATTTGTCAAAGCATATGTCTATTTGTCTAAACAGAAAAAAAGTTGCATGTATATTTTTAGTAAGATTTAATATAGAAAAAAACTCACCCCGTACTCGGACCCAGACGATATCACCGTCTTTATCTTTTACTGCGTGTACAATTTTTTTGTGATTCACCCCGTACTCTGACCCAGACGATATCATCGTCTTTATCCTTTACTGCGTGTACAATTTTATTTTCCGTTTCTATTTTAAAACAGTCCTCTTGCGAACCGAAGATGGGTAACGCGTACCCACCTTCTAATATGACATACTATAAATTTTGGGGTGAGTTTTGGTCTGGGGGATTGTGTTTGCTTGTTGTTTTAGCCTTTTTCGGCATTCCTGGATGTTGTGACCGAAATTTCGGCAGAAACCACATTTGCTTCTTGTCTTGGTCATTTCCATTATTGGTATGGGTTGGTTTTAGTATGGTTGTGGTTGATTCCTTCTCATCTTCTTCGACGAGGCAAGCTCGCTCGAGCAATTGGTCGTAAGACATTCCAACACACAGATTTTTACTTTTATTTATATTATCAGTAAATTCTTCACTTGGTAGCCATATGAAATATTTTAATAAATTTTCATCAATAGGACCACCGAATTCAAAATTCTCTAAACATAACATTAGGAACTTTCATTAAGTAATTTTCCTCTTCATCAGTAACGCTGGTAATCTCTTCCCAAATTTTAATCCGCTCAAGGTCAGCATATTTTAGTAATATATTATCGTGAGCCTTTTTTCTAGGAAAATTCTGAAAAATAAATGGAACGGAAAATAGTCTATTTGTTCTGGATTTTACGTTTATTTACCTTATCCATTAATTTCAGATCTTTTATGAAGACCTACCGCTCTGTAGTCGTTTGATTGGTTTATTGTTTTATTATTTGGATATTTCATGTTTTTGAATCACATGGGTAACCAACACAACTGTCTCTAATTCAGAATTTTCTCGGTCTCTGATATTTGGGAGATCTGGACATACTCGCTTACACCTGTCCTTAATTTACATGTACTAATTATAAATAGAACACAATGAATACAGAAAAGATTTTTATTGCAAGAAGATTATTCCAAACAGTGTAATGAAATACAATCGGCGCGATTAGCGTTATGGTATTATCTGATGAGTTGCCGTAAGCATTATCGTGCTTCGTTATTGAATCTTGGTGACGATGGTGTTCGATTGTATTCCAGATAGTCGTCATGTCCTGGAGCAGCGGATGCTTTAACCATATGATTAGGATCCTTGACTCGTTTAATAAGCCCTAATACACGCATATCGTTGATAGTCAGCACTAGTAAAAGACGTGGAATCTTATCCATTACCAGTTCCACATGACTCTTACAAATATGTACGTACAGCTTCTTGTATGGGTAAATAATGTTCTGGATTATATGGACAAACAATGAAGTCTTCCAAATCATTACTCGCTTCATCATCTCTTATTAAGGATATAACAAATGGTTATTAAATATTCAAGTATGGATATACGAACAATATAGCATCAAGCTTTTCAGAAAACTCACCAAAATGTGTAGTAGTAGATCCTCGGAGAATGAAACACTTTGAACACCATTACTATGAATGTTATATGTCTTGCCTGTATCGTGCGTGGTGGTTTGTACTTCTTAGTCGTCATCTTCTCAATCTTCGTGAATAGTTGAACAGTATAGTGTGTTATTCCAGTCGTTTGCATATCTTCGAGAGCGTGTAAATACACGCCCCTTTTAGCAGCTGGCCACATTGACTGACAATATGCCAGGTGATTAAGAGGAGTTCTGGAGGTTGTCTTGAACTTCCTAATGTGTCTGTAAAGGTGTTGGATGGTCCTGGGATTATATTCAGGGAGTATGATGGAACGGTGTCTGTTGATGTAGGCAGCATAGTTGGTTCCGGGACCGGGAGGGTAGTAATACCAATCCCAAGGCCTCGTAATGCTCGGAAACCAAGAGTCCGCCCATAACGGCAGTCCTCTCGATGATAGTCGATGCAAATAGGTCGAATGAGTTGCACGATGTCGGGAGTGGTGGGAGGCCATTCTGGTTTTCCGAATCTTCGAGTCCTGCATAAATCCAAAGATGGGATGACGTCTCTTTACGATGCCTTTAACTTGATCATTATATTATTTGGCATAAACGATGTTATCATACGTAAACATTGGTGGTTCAGTCATTTTGTTACGTATGTGTAATCGAATCACCTCATCCATGATAGCCGCTCGCTCAACATGATCAACAATGTGACTATCATCAAGGAACTCCTTAAGCATTTCTCCACAGAAAGTTTGATATTTGGAGTCAATGGCCCTGCCAGTTGTTCTTTCTTTTAGTAAAGCCAGGGCTTGTCGCACATTCTCCTCATGTGCCTCTTCTCTCGTCATTGGTGTTCCATCCCTATGTCTCATTACGATTGCATTAGGAACCATTGGATCGGGATGGATTTGGTGCTCCAATGGTGGATTTTGCAACATCTGTCGTTGATGTGCTATATGTCGTCTTGCCGGGTTATTTGTATGGCAGGCTGTTGCTGTTGGTTTTCCTGAGGTTGTTGTTGCGGTTGTTGCTGTCCAAATCCAACCAATCCTCCAAGTGCTCCTACAGCCCGGCCCCAAAATGCCCTGTTGTTGTGCATTTGGGTCAGGTGCAGCAGAAGGCTGTTGTTGTTGCTGGGGATTATTCGCGTTTGGATCCATTATGGTAGAATGCCGCCAATAAGATTGTGAATCTCTTGCCGCAACCAAGCTAAGGGGAAAATGTTACTATCAATTCAGCTTGAAACGTCGCTAAGAATCACACAAGCTGGGGATTTTTCTCCAAAAAACGCGTTAAAATTAAAAAAATAGACCTTATGAGTACTTTTCGGAGATATGCCGGGTGATGCTCATCATCCTGGTCCTGGGGTCTCCGCCATAAAATTGCTCCCACATAAATTGATCTACATGTTCTGGGAGCAATGTAGACTGCATGACCCCAAGATATCTTAAATATCTCTTCATTTTGGACCAGAATGATTCAACTCTATTCGTACATACTCCTGTTTTAGGATCGACAAAATTACGACTGTGATTCACATTCCTATGCACGTATGGGGAAGCACCACCCAGCATACCTAAATTCGCGTACCCCTTCTACATATCGGTCCATACTTCGGATCCAGGGAGTGCATATTTGAGAATCATTTCTCAAAATGTTATTACTGAATTAAATCTCTAAAAAATATTATATGAAACTTACCTCTAAAACTTCCCTGGATCGGTTAGGTATGAACCGAATAACGCCTTTCTTCGTGGTCATATCGTACAGACCGACGACCCATTGTTCCCTAACAAGTCGGCCTCTGTTGTACTTGCGTTTGGTAACAACGGATTCGTCGACCTGTATGACATGACCAGGTCCACCAAGTTGAAATAAATTGTCCTGCTGGAGCAACTTCCAGCTACATATATCCCCGAAATATCGATAATATTGATAAACCGTTTGCCGGGGGATGTTAAATTGTGCTCCAGCAGGACCACATCTCACTAAACACGCCCAACTCCATAATAAATAAAAAATTTGCCTTATCGGTAGCTTACAATTTTCAAAAAAGCTGTTCTTCAATAGGCTGGGCGTCTTTCGGCACCTGGGGCATCTAAATTCATGCCCCAAAATTTTGTTCGCATTATGAATTAAGGTGCAGTCCCTTCTGCAGTTTCTGGTCCTGCACCTTACGGAAAGAGGAATCAAACGATGTCTCATTAAGAAATTAACGATGTGTTCATCATCATCATGAAAAATATTAAACAATTGTTCAATGGATTTAATTTCCATTGCAATAAATCTGAAATGTTATGTAGAGTTGTAACGATTTTGTAACAAATAAATGTCTGAATGCAAACCAACAAACACCAAAAATCCAATCGAGCACTGAAAAGTACTGATAATCACAAAAAAACACGAATACAAACAATACAAACGATCAATGCTTTGAAAAAAGCTGTTTAATGCAATAAAGCACAATAAAATATCTGCAAAGAAGAAATGTATTACAATTAATAAAAAATATTAGTAATAACTAACAAATGTGTGAATACAAACCAACAAACACCAAAAATCAAATTGAGCACTGAAAAGTACTGATAATGACAAAAAACACGAACAATACTAACGATCACTGCTTTGAAAAAAGCTATTTAATGCAATAAAGCACAATAAAAGATCTGCAATGAAGAAATGTATTACAATTAGTAAAAAAATTAGTAATAACTAACAAATGTGTGAATACAAACCAACAAACACCAAATATCCAATTGAGCACTGAAAAGTACTGATAATCACAAAAAAACACAAACAATTACAATAAAAACGATCAATGCTTTGAAAAAAGCTATTTAATGCAATCAAGCACAATAAAAAATTTGCAAAGAAGAAATGTATTACAATTAATAAAAAAATTAGTAATAACTAACAAATTTGTGAATACAAACCAACAAACACCAAAAATCCAATTGAGCACTGAAAAGTACCGATAATTTTTTTTAAATCGAATTGAAAGCCACGAAAGAATCAACCAACAATGCTTTGAAATAGAGCGATAATGGCAAAAAGGTTGTCAAGCTAACGCATTGACCCGATTTGAAGTATTTCGAATTTGGAGTGTGTTATTGTACGTTAATTCCTCCATTCATTGGCTTTACAACTGTGTATGAAACTTACCTTAGTGTTTATTATTAAGAGTTGATGTAGTCCATTG
Source organism: Mylabris sibirica (assembly GCA_039776855.1). Taxonomy (NCBI): domain Eukaryota; kingdom Metazoa; phylum Arthropoda; class Insecta; order Coleoptera; family Meloidae; genus Mylabris; species Mylabris sibirica. Next base: position 3,954,576 of record CM077840.1, on the reverse strand, counting down.
AATTGGTTCAATACACAAAATTTTTGTGTGTTTTTGAAGAATAATTTTTTTCCATTATGAATAGTTGTATTTTTTTTTCGAGAGGAGGGGAAATGCATTTATGCACGCCAGACGACCCAGTGCCGCCTGGGAGTGTGGGACTACTCCGAAGAGACTACCCACTAAAACCCATCCTCAAATCAACCCCCCCCCCCCCCAATAATGTGAAGACGCAATCGATATTTCTTTATTCAGCAAATTTGTAATTTACAATACAACAGATATAATACATTTCATTTTTATCTAATAATCTAAGTATAATATATATTATCACAATACCGACAACATTCAATTACAATTAATCTTGTAATTGAAGTGTTGGTATTGTGTTTTCTAATAATTCTAAATAAACCACATTCACTGTATAGCACTGTTGTTCGTTATCACCTTGTTGACGATCTGGCACGGTCGCCAACTGGCACTTTACACTCGCGAACGATCGAGCTCGCGATAGAGCCACGTACAATTACCCATGATCAAAAACTGGTTTTGGTAGGTATAAACCCACCATCTCCAGAGTTTGACCTTGACTCTTGTTGATGGTCATCGCGAATGCCAGTTTAACAGGAAACTGCCGACGTTTCATGTTAACCGGCAACTCGGTCGTATTGGCTCCGAAGTTGTCGACGCATGATATAAACTCTAGATGTACTGCACCATCGAGGCCCGTAAATTCGGCTTCAATGAAATGTTCATACAGTCGAACAACTCTCATCCGAGTGCCGTTGCATAAACCCCGCGATACATCAAGATTTTTGATGAGCATAATAACGGCACCTGGCTTTAAAGCAAGGTCATGAAGTGGCAATCCCGGAGCATCTAAGGAATTCAAAAATTCTTCAGGCCACGCAGCTGCCACTTCATCGCCGTTTCCATGCTCATCTCCATCTTGATGTATTATTGTATCTACGCTAAAATAATGCCGTGGTTTACCTGGAAGTTTTGTCAGTACATCCGCATTTATACTATTCACGTCAACGTTGCGCGGTGTGAGAATCGCTTTCGTCAAAATGGTATTATCCAAAGGATTTACATAATCTCCAAATACACTTTGAACAACATCTTCGAAAACAATACGTTGTGGGATTTCAACAATTGTTTCGAAGTCATTGTTCAGACGGCGTATTGGATCAGATGCCTTTCCAATAGATAATAGCCATTCTTTGAAATTAAATAACAATTTATACGCTCTCTCAATCTTTTGTGTGCTACCTTAATGGAATAAAAATCATTAATACTACTAGTATTTGCTCTTTGCATACGCTCACACTTAAGATCGCTATAAACAGGATAGGTAACATTAAATTGAAAACCATTTCCTATGAGTTCAGCCTTAGTATGTGGGAATAATGTTTTATCAAGATTAACTAGATCCTCATAGTAATGACTACTCTTTAAACCTGATACATTGACTATCTCATCACCTTTAATTGGATCACGATTAGGGTTATTAGTTACGGCCACTTGATAAGCTTCTCCCATTTCACGCAATCTAACGGGACATCTTTGATATCAGCCTGACTTAAATAACAATTTATACGCTCTCTCAATCTTTTGTGTGCTACCTAAATGGAATAAAAATCATTAATACTACTAGTATTTGCTCTTTGCATACGCTCACACTTAAGATCGCTATAAACAGGATAGGTAACATTAAATTGAAAACCATTTCCTATGAGTTCAGCCTTAGTATGTGGGAATAATGTTTTACCAAGATTAACTAGATCCTCATAGTAATGACTACTCTTTAAACCTGATACATTGACTATCTCATCACCTTTAATTGGATCACGATTAGGGTTATTAGTTACGGCCACTTGATAAGCTTCTCCCATTTCATGCAATCTAACGGGACATCTTTGATATCAGCCTGACTTAAATAACAATTTATACGCTCTCTCAATCTTTTGTGTGCTACCTAAATGGAATAAAAATCATTAATACTACTAGTATTTGCTCTTTGCATACGCTCACACTTAAGATCGCTATAAACAGGATAGGTAACATTAAATTGAAAACCATTTCCTATGAGTTCAGCCTTAGTATGTGGGAATAATGTTTTACCAAGATTAACTAGATCCTCATAGTAATGACTACTCTTTAAACCTGATACATTGACTATCTCATCACCTTTAATTGGATCACGATTAGGGTTATTAGTTACGGCCACTTGATAAGCTTCTCCCATTTCACGCAATCTAACGGGACATCTTTGATATCAGCCTGACTTAAATAACAATTTATACGCTCTCTCAATCTTTTGTGTGCTACCTTAATGGAATAAAAATCATTAATACTACTAGTATTTGCTCTTTGCATACGCTCACACTTAAGATCGCTATAAACAGGATAGGTAACATTAAATTGAAAACCATTTCCTATGAGTTCAGCCTTAGTATGTGGGAATAATGTTTTACCAAGATTAACTAGATCCTCATAGTAATGACTACTCTTTAAACCTGATACATTGACTATCTCATCACCTTTAATTGGATCACGATTAGGGTTATTAGTTACGGCCACTTGATAAGCTTCTCCCATTTCACGCAATCTAACGGGACATCTTTGATATCAGCCTGACTTAAATAACAATTTATACGCTCTCTCAATCTTTTGTGTGCTACCTTAATGGAATAAAAATCATTAATACTACTAGTATTTGCTCTTTGCATACGCTCACACTTAAGATCGCTATAAACAGGATAGGTAACATTAAATTGAAAACCATTTCCTATGAGTTCAGCCTTAGTATGTGGGAATAATGTTTTACCAAGATTAACTAGATCCTCATAGTAATGACTACTCTTTAAACCTGATACATTGACTATCTCATCACCTTTAATTGGATCACGATTAGGGTTATTAGTTACGGCCACTTGATAAGCTTCTCCCATTTCACGCAATCTAACGGGACATCTTTGATATCAGCCTGACTTAAATAACAATTTATACGCTCTCTCAATCTTTTGTGTGCTACCTTAATGGAATAAAAATCATTAATACTACTAGTATTTGCTCTTTGCATACGCTCACACTTAAGATCGCTATATACAGGTGGTAAAACATTATTCCCACATACTAAGGCTGAACTCATAGGAAATGGTTTTCAATTTAATGTTACCTATCCTGTTTATAGCGATCTTAAGTGTGAGCGTATGCAAAGAGCAAATACTAGTAGTATTAATGATTTTTATTCCATTAAGGTAGCACACAAAAGATTGAGAGAGCGTATAAATTGTTATTTAAGTCAGGCTGATATCAAAGATGTCCCGTTAGATTGCGTGAAATGGGAGAAGCTTATCAAGTGGCAGTAACTAATAATTCTTTGAAATTGTCACCGACCGGTTCCAAAGCACGTTCATTCACAATTAATTCTAAACGCCTAAAGTGGTTCCACAGTGGCGAGGCCTTAACAGAAATCTCCAGTGTTTCCGCTTTACCCCCGTGGGGATTAATTGGAGCACACTGTCGAAAATCGCCGCACACCATCACTATTTTACCACCAAAGGCCCGATCTACACCCGTCAATTCTCTGAGTTTCGAATCAACAGCAGCAAGCATATACTTGCTGGCCATTGATATCTCATCCTAGATAATGACGCGTGTGTTCCGCAATTTATCCGCAATAGACGACTCGTTTCGGATACGCGATGTTGAATCTGAATTGAACGGAACGGAAAACATGAAAGAAGTATGAACGGTTTTACCGCCGCGTAGCAGTGAAGCTGCTATGCCTGTAAAGGCCATCGCGAGATATGAGATATTATTCGAAATAAAATGTCCGATCAAAGTATTAATTAAAAACGTTTTACCACAACCGGCGTGGCCATCAAGAAAGTATAATAACTGCCCATGTTCTTGATTATTTAACGCGCCTAGAATTTCATTGAAGACGAATCGTTGATGACGATTCAATCTTTGTACATCGCGATTCACTAAAATGGGATCAATATTAAGAATCAATTCTGATGGATTTGGTTCTAAAATGTTTACTTGGAGATCAAAATTACCGATGGGCATCGGAAGCTGAAAATCCGCGTTACTTTTACCATGACGATGGAGAAAACGATTGATGAAAACTAACACGCAATTATAAGCAAGATCGTCATGGAAATTTGGGAGCCGTCAAAAGTCTTCTGAGTAGGCAATTTTAAACTCTTCCCAGAGTGCAAGGGGATCTGTAATTTCACAAAACAGGAGCATTTGGGCAAACATATAGCGAAGCTGTCGGGGCATATGAGTTAATGAGGCTTCTAAAAGGGAATTCCGCCAAACGGTATCGTCGGTTACTAAATTTAAAGCGATGGCAGCCTCACGGAAAGTTTCATGTACCGCTCCGTTCACAGTGCGCAACTCGTCAAAGGATCGAGCTCCCTTCACATGATGCAAAAGCAACCTGAGAAAGAAACGTTGACCTTCACGAGGATGCACAAAATAAATGCGTGGTATCACGAACTCGGAAAATCTTTGGCGAGTCGTCCATTGCGTATTACGTTTGTCAAATACATAATAATACGGTATTTCAACATAGGTGTAGTTTCGCGCAATCGGATCTACCTGGTTTAGAAGAAACCAGGCCAATAGAGTTGAATTACGTTGTTCAGCTCTCTCAGCAGCAGCTTGCTTCTCACCATGTCGAAAATACACCTGTTGTTGATTCGGAAGATGGACTTCCAATCGAATGATCTTGTGGGAAATGTCATGCATTACAAACTTGTTGAGACGCCAGACTGCTTCTGGAGCGCTTACATAACGAACGTCCAGAAACATTTGGATTTCATCATAGTTATTAATGGCATTGACATTTCCATCAACAACGTGGCCGGCTTGTGACGCCTCGGCACCGCGATCTGCTTCAGGCACCTCTACCTGATCTAAGGGAGGTTCAACATGTTGCCCTTCAATAACAACATGTGCGCGATCATAACCTTTATAAACATATTTGAAAAGATACTTTACACTTTTAATAGACGAACAGGCTTCGACATTGATGTGAGCCTGGTATTTCTGAAGCAAATACGGATTGTAGGGCACAATTCGACTATTCTCGATTCCGTCATTATTATTATTGCCAAACAAATTGCGTCGCCGGTACAACGGATAACCGTTGGTGTTATATATTGTGTCAAAACGAAACTGCTTTGGAAAGCCCTTGCTGCATCTTTGTTCATTGTCTAAACAACGCCCTGCAATACATGGACCATGTACCATATGACGAATTACCAAGTCATAAAGTTCAGGGTCCTTGTTTTGATTAGGGCATTCGTCGGAAATCAAACGATCGATTCCATCCGCATCCACTATTTTATCTTCCCGCTGTAACCAAATAAGAATATGGGCATGGGGCAAACCGCGCTTCTGAAACTCAATGATATAGACAAAAGCGGCACATATACCAAATATATGTCGTTTATCAATGTAATCAAGCAGACCATCCAGTTTGACCCCAAAAACGCGACTCACCAGGTCCGGTCTGTCCGAAGCATGCTGTGTGTTATTAGCTAAATTTGCCTGAATTTCCGGCCAGTTTAGATTACATGTGAATGTGACAAAAAGATCAGGCTTACCCTGTTTTGCCACAATCGCCATGGCATCCATATAATTTTGACGATGGCATCTTGGACTCCCGATAAATGTGGACGGCAAAATGAAAACGTTTCCCAATGGGATACCGTCGTCAAGTTGCCTAGCGTTTAAATAATCGACCAAGCCCTGGTAGGCGTCTGCACGTAGTCTTATCTGATGTTGGCGAATGTAATCCAACCTTTGTTGTTCAACCTTGATATAGGCATCAACAACAAACTGTTGGAATAATTTTCCTGCCATAATAATAGGATTAAAAACGTTTGGACGCAAAGCAAGTCGAAAGGCGTAATATTCCAACATAGAAATATTACCCCCACCGCCTTGATGTGGTACACCCGTTACAAATCCAGGCTCATTATGGGGGAATAATAGCGGATACAACATAGGATCGACATTAGGAGCAAGGTAGGGAATTTGGAAGAATGGTCTGGTTATGTTGTCGCGACAATAAACAAAAATGCAGCGATCAATCGGTGGTTCCCCGTCAGGACCCGAAACGAAAACGCCAACGACTTCGTTGGCACGAACAGCGCGCCATACTCACCAAAACCTACCTGACGACCCGGAACCCGTTGGTTGTCAAAATACAGCCTGTAGACCAGTTCCGCTTCTCCCGCTTGACGACGTCTTCTTCTTTCTTCTTCCTGCTCCTGGTACACTTCGCTAAGGAACCGGTATCCCTCAACGAATTGGTTGTGTTCCTGCAGGTAATCTCCGATCATTTGGATGATGGCCGCATCCAGTTGAACCGGTCCCGCGTTGACTCGCTGTCGGTTCACTTCAGCGGTATCGATAAAATACAAATTACCGTACCGCCTCTGCTCTGCTGGAATATTGGCCGCCAAATGACCAAGATTATGCCGTACTTCGCCTTGCACCTACATAAATAACAGACAAAGAAAATGTAATTTGGAAATAATTACAAATATTAATTACATTACCTTAAAGCAATAAGGTCCACGTCCTGGTGTACGCCCTTATGTTCTCCATGAAATCCCGCCGCGTGAACAGTTTCTGGAACTGCTCCGGGTAGGGGTGAAGCGGAGGCAACACCACCTTTCCGTTGCGACAGCATTTCATATACCTACCACGGGCGTTTACCTCTGAAGCAAAGTACAACGCACCGCACTGCAGTGCGTTGCACACTTGATCCAAAGCACCCATGGTATGTACCTGAAACAATTTAAATTGTCATTAGAATTTGATTCAATAACAATGATTATGGAAGTATGGAAAGCATTAAAATAAACAATTAAATGAATGAATAATTAAATAGAAAGGTAATAGATTTGACAATTTCAAGAGATAAATGTCAATTAAGGCCTACTATGTGTTATTGGGTTATTGTAATTTTTTTTTTAACATGTCAAGATACTTAAAGTATAATTTAAGTATCAGTCAGATATAGATGTCTTGGATGATTATTATCTTCTGGACAAACTTGCTAAGAAATCTTTATCGAACTTTAACGGTTGCCCTCCAGAATATCCACTTCGTGTGTTGGGAAGTGTAACAGACTTGCTAGATGTTTGAGATCTAGAAATTGCCTCTAAGGTTGGTATAATAGTAGTATTAATATTAGATACACGAATCGTCTTGAATGTTAATAATGCAGAGTCAGGATCATTGACACCCATCAGAAGTAATTTCTTCTTGAGATCTTCATAATTCTTATTTTCACAGTAAACTAAACAAACCAATAAATCATCAAAGTCAACTCCTCCATTAGTTGAAGATGCCCACCTATCATATAAAGTTTTTATCTCATTGATATCAAATGCAGTTGATACTTGTTTTGTCGGTGGATGTGATTTTTTTGAAGTAGAGGGTAATTGAACAATAGCTGGTTTATCTCCAGCAGTCATCTTCCCTGCACTTGGTTGACATGTCAATACTACTTTTGTTTTGCTTTCTTTGACTTCAACTTCTAGATCCTGCATTTTTTCCATTATTTTATTCATGCTCTGGGCTAGTTCTTGAACTTTATTGGTAAGTTCTCTTACTGAGCTTACAGTGTCCATAAGATAATCCTGGAGCTTTCCTATTCCACTCGAGGTGGCACAAGAATGCCCAAGTAAAGTGTTCAGATCTTCACCTATACTTGCGTCACCTCTGAGTTTAGTTTAGATACACCAGCTGCAACTCTTAGGTCAACATGTCTAATATCTGGGGACTCTACTATGATACTCGGATCTTTATAAAATTGTGCAAACATCTGCCTTACAGAATCAGTCACATGTAATGAGGATTGATCACCTGGGTTATCATCTGGATCTCTTGATTGATCACTTTTCTTGTCATCATCACTTGTCACACTTTCCCCTTCATCTGCTTTATCTTCTAGAGCTTCACAAGTACAGGGATCAATCTTACAATTATCACAAGGAATAGGGAATATTGTGAGATCTTGAAGTAACAACTATCATTAAATGATAGTTGTTACCGTTAAAACTGGCGTGTTACTTTGAAATTCTATACAATTTGAAAAAGAACATGAGTAACATTGAAACAAACTATGCTCGCTCAAAAATAATTTACTCCATAAATTACTCACATTGTCCTCACAGTTATACGCGATATATTTTGTGTTGCCTCATTTTCTTTTTCATTTTATAACAATTAAACTTGTGTTCTTTCTCGTGAATTGTAAAACTTTGTAAGTAAATTTCACGTGTTAAACCAGTTCTCATAAAATCAATCACAAACTTGCAGGTAGAATTTTTAGAATTATTTCAAAGTTCACTAGTTTTTAAACTATAATTGTGGTCATTTTGTATGGACTGTTTCAAGCTGAAGGTAAGTAAATTGTCATTGTTTTTAATGTTGGAACAAAATTCCTTTATATCATTATCAGAACATTATCTGGAATTTTATTAATATTTTCCTGCTTTACATGCCTTGGATTACTGATTTAACAAAATTTTAAAAAATCATCTTCAAAATTAAATAAATAAATCATAATCTATTCATTTAAAGTTTTTGTGTTTTTGGATCGTTTCCTAGACCCATCCAATTTCTATTGCACGAATTTCCTATCGTCTCAGCATTATCAAATAAATTATTTTTGCACTCAATATAATAATAAGTCGAATTACCAACAGATACTGTTGATTTATCGACATTCTCATCAAAAAATTGTGTTAATTCACTTTTTAATATAGTCACACCATCTATAAGTAAGTTCAAATGAGCTATTACAAAAGTTGGTAAAATTGTCGGAAGAGGTATTTCTTTTTTTAAATAAATACAATATAAAGCCCAATAACCAAACTAAAACTACTAATTATTGAATACCAAACTAAATAAACTAATCCAAACCTAATCTATGATAAACAAAATAAACCTAATGTTCTAATCCTAATCTAATGTAGAGTACTATTAATAGCACTCTTCCCTACACCCATTTCAATCAGTAGTTGATGGTAATTCAATAGCTGCCAGTAATGTAAGGTTGTTTATCTCCTCAAAAAATGCCTTTCAATAGTATTGCATAATTTCTCAAAGTACTTTGGCCTTTCATCATATTTGATCAATGTAGTTCTGAAAGCCATTGTACAAAATTTTAATGAGCTGTGAAGGTCAGTGGCATTTGGCTTTAAATCCATAGATTTAAATATGTACTCTGCTATAAATCACATTCAAGTAGAGCTTTAAATATAGCCAATACTCTGGGGTCCTCATAATCATCTGGCAAAATACAGCATTGAGATTGCCACATGACAGTAGTAGGCCAGTTCACACTCAAATTCAGAGCAACTTCTAGGGTGGCAGGATCAACTACGCGGAGGAGTTTCTTGTGGTGGGCCAATATGATATTGCATGCCTCAGGCGCAAAAGCACCTGCTATCCCTGATAAAGTGATTGCACAAGGTGCCCCTGCTAACTTCCCACCTTTGGCTGATTCCACAACATGAAAAGTTGCTTCGAATTCCCTTACAGTAGGTATGGCCTGTTTCGTAGATTTTGAAGGATCAATCATAATACGTATTGAATTTCCTCTAACGAAGAAGAAAATTATGGCTTTTTGCAGTAGCTTCTTCCTCCTCATGTCAGTACAGAGCCATTTGATGTACTCTCTTATTTTTAGGAAATCAGCACCCTGGTAGCTGGCTGATTCAATAACATCTGATATTTCACCTTGGGAAAGTGCTTCATTATCAAGGAAAAATTCCTGAAACACAGGCATGGTTATGGTCAGTTAATTAGTTTATAATTTATCGGAGCAAGTTTAGGAGTAAGATAGTTTGGAGACTTCTTTGTGTAACCTCACTTAAAACTTTAAAATCCCCTTCAACATATACTATGATGATGTAGCTTGCAAATTGGTATGTGGAATACAAATTTTTGCCCAAAACGGAAATTCCTGAGTATTTTTAGTAATGTCTATTAGAGATTGTTTTAGTTTTTGAACATAAAAAGAGATTAGCTTATTACCAGTATGCTTAATGATAAGTGGGTATGAAGCAAGCTCATTGTCAGTTGACCAAGATGTAATAGTAAAAGTATCATTGCTTGGACTCTTGGATCATTTAATACATCGTTTAAAAGTGTACTTTTTTCTAAATCAAAATCAATATTTTCAATTTCTTTCCCGATAGTAGAGAAAAAAATGTCCGTCTTGCATTTACTGTAGTATGTGTTGGTCGTTCGCCGTTTCTTTGACGGGCAAATGCTACAAATAGTTCTTGGACCTTTAGAAAGGATGCCTTCATTTGTTAATGGTTCCTGATTTACCAATTGATTTCTGAAGAGGTCGTGATAAATTTTTCATATTTGCTCGCGATTGAACCCAAGGTTCTTAGCATGCAATTTATTGCATGCTAAGATTGCAGAGAAATGTTTGTCTAGAAATAGGTTTTTTATTCTTACTAATCTGTTTGTGGTTGTATATTATAATAACTATTTATCCCAGCCATATTCAGCATGTTGTAGAATATGCAAAGCGGCCATCTTCTGGTTTTCCAATTGCAACTCATGTTGGCACACATCATGTTGAATATATCTACTCCGCTCTTAGTTTCATTATAAATTCAACAATTGCTGACTTTTTCGAGACTACAGAAATACAAGGTTGATCATGTGTAGTTGAAAGAAGCAGTACAATTTTAATTTTTTTTTTGGTGAAAAAGAAACAAGTGTTAGATCACTGTCGAAACAAAAAATATTCAAAGTCAAAGAATATTAAAAAAAGTTCAATCAATGAATTATTAATTTTTCTTGATAACACTTGAATCTTGCCTCTGTTTTTTTTTAAAAGCTAATTCTCTGCACTATCCGCTCTCTTCGCAGGTCCATCAGTTGAAGTCCCCGCTTCATTTTTTCACGCTTTCTATCCAAACTCTGTAGTTCCTTCTTTAAGTCTTCTTTTTCCTGGATTTCTTTTCTTTCCAGTGTTTTTATTTCTTGTTGCATCTTTTTCTGTAACATCCCAACACTATCGTTGGGACTTTCAACGAAGGCCTCATCTTCACTTATGATGTTGCTTATGCGGCTCTTTCCACTTAATATTATGCTGCTACTATCACTGTCTTCATCATTTTGTGTAGAGCCCGATGGTGATTGGAGTAATTTGGAAAGATCTTTTCCTTGATTACTAATGCCAGACACAGGAGTTTTTACTTTGCGTTGATGGTCATATTGCTACTGCTGCTGTGGCTGTTGCTGTTGCAGCTACGGTTGTTCTTGTAGCGGTGGCTGTTGTTGCTGTTCGATGCCGCAATTGGAGCCGAACTCACTAGGTGTGACTTGCAGCTCAGCTGCTAGTCTGTGGACCTACATAGGGATAGAAGCAATGGGTATAAGTTAATTTTCAAACAAAAAAAAGCATTTATTAACTACTCACCTCTGGTTCGGTTAATACAATATTTTCCAAAATTATTGGTTTATCAGCCATATTACAGTTTTTTGAATACAAAAAATTGGTCGAGCTGTTTCAATGGATGGAATTGACCTTATACAAATAACTATTGGAACCACTTATAACCCACGATGATAATAAGGGAAAGGAATAGTATGGTTCAATAAGCGTACACACACATATTATCAATAATTATTTTATATTATAAAAAAAAACATTAAAAAATTAAATTATTACATAGAAAAATTATTTTTTTTCACAAAAATCCCTTTATCATGGCATCGTAGGCCATCTCCTCTCTAGGGCGTCGCCTGCTCGATAGGAATGGATGTGTGTAATTGGAAATCGTCCTTCTTTTTTCCATCTGTCTACTCGGACAGCATATTTTACTGGTAAATGTTTTAAGCGTTTCATGTAGGCGCTCAATGGCGTAAAATTTAGCATTATTTCCACCCTTCCAGTTTTCTTGACGATGGAAATAACTCGATCTCTGTTGATTTTTCAATCAAAATATAAAAATAAAATTTAATTTTTTTTACTTACACAAATAAATGCTTAGCCATTATACAGGGTGTTTACAAATTGCCGCAAAAGCTACACGTAGCGATATTCTTCTTTCGATTCTGAATCAAAAATCTTAATGCTAAAATGTTGTATCATGCTTCGTTTGTCTTCAGGAACCACTTAATAGAAACATACATTTGGCAACACTGTAATTGCATACTACTGTAATAGTAAGTACATGGTCGTTACCGTTACAATTTCTGAATTTCGTTCTTTAAAGACATTTTACGCATCATTAATAGTATCAGATTTGATTTGCTCTTTAAATTATTTGTTACCAAATAAAGCACATTAGAAATATTAAATTAAGATTTATTTTATAAAAGAATTGATTGGTTTTTTGAACATTTATCAACACTATTACTTACGCAGTTGTTCGAATTGAAACCCGTCTGTTTGTAAGCATAGTTGTAATCTTAGAGGTATAGTCTGTATTACACGTTCCAGCCTTTCCGGTGTCATTTTTTATACAGCCACGTTAATTCTATTTCAAACTTCGTCAGGGTCCTGTGGAGGTGTAGCGTAAACTTTTTGCTTAATAAAACCCCAAACAAAAAAGTCTAAAGGATTGAGATCGGGAGATCTCGCAGGCCATAAAATAGGACCTCCACGACCAATCCACCTGTTAGGAAAGTGTTGATCCAACCAATTCCTTACATTACGAGAAAAATGTGCAGGAGCTCCATCATGCATGTAAATCATGTTACGGCGTATGTCTAACGGCATCTCATCAATCACTTGTTCCAAAACGTTTAGGTATCCATTAGCGTCTAGACGATTTGGTAAATAAATTGGCCCAACAACCCGGTTATTTATTATGCCCAGCCAAACGTTAACAGAAAATTTTCGTTGGTGACCATATTCCCGAAACACATGTGGATTTTCATCTGCCCAATGGTGAAAATTATGGGTATTAAATACGCCATCTCTCGTAAACATAGATTCATCGCTCCAAAGAATACGTCTTAAAAAGTTGCCATCTTCTTGAATCCTATTTAAGATTCCGTTACAAAAATTTAAACGATGTCTATTATCGTTTTCATAGAGAGGTTGAACTTTGTTTACATGGTATGGATGAAGAAGGTTTTCTCGCAGAACCGAATGAACTGTCCTATTACTGGGGATATTAAAAGTGGAAGCTAACAGTCGGGTGCTAACGGAGGGATCTTGTTGTACTACGCCTAGAATTTGCTCTTCCACTTGCACAGTACGCCTTTGTCTAGGTCGACCAGCGTTAGGTCTCGTTACATTAAATGAACCAGTTTCACGAAGACGTTGGTCCAGTCTTCGAAATACATTTCCACTAGGATGTCTCCGGTTTGGAAAACGTATGCGGTATTCTTCTTCTGCCAAGTTTGCATTTCCATTGCAGAAACCATATACCATGTACATATCGGCATACTCATTAAATGTAAAATTATTCATTAGAAGTATACAATTTAATAAAACAAGAACGATAAAACACAGGAACAGAAAAACTAATGAAAATAATACAAAAATTACGAATCTAAGGTTACACAAAATTATACGATACGAATTACATAAACATTACTGTCATATTTTGACATTTAAATGTCATTGCCGTACTACGTTGCCAAATGTGTTTTTCGTGGGAGGATGTTAATAAACAAAAGGTAAAAAATGAGATTATAACTTGAAAAGAGAACATTTTCGAAAAAATATGATCAAAATTCGTCTCTATTCTAAATTGCAGATATCTCTATTGAGAGATATCAAGTAGAAACGCTTGTTTACGTACTAAAAATCTAAACTTCAGTAACCTCGTGAAGACGTATGAAGCACGATACAACATTTTAGCATTAAGATTTTTGATTCAGAATCGGGAGAAGAATATCGCTACGTGTAGCTTTTGCGGCAATTTGTAAACACCCTGTATAAAGGCAGTCGTCACATAGTATTTCATCTTTTTGATCTTCCTTTGGGAAGATGACTACGGTGGACACACCAAACTTTACGTCTTTGCCAAATTCCATTTTTAACACTAAATAACATATCAGCTAGATATCCCTTATATATTCGAACGTTTTACTTTACACCTCCTACCCGATCCTCTTTATGGTGATAGGGTGTAAAACGAAGAATCGAACACATAAAAACACACACACAGGCTGTCTACTTCGTAGAAATGGCTTTTTCTAATTGGATATCGTCCTCCATTTTGCCATTTATCTACTCGTATTGCATAATTCAATGGTAATTGTTTTAATGGCTCCATATAAACGCTCATTGGTGTGAAATTTAGCGTTATTTCCACCTTTCCAGTTTTCTTGACGATGGAATTAACTCGATCTCTGTTGATTTTTTCAATCAAAAAAATATAAATTAATTTTTTTAGTTACACAAATAAATGTTTGGCTACCATATAAAGGCAGTCGTCACACATTTGTTCTTTTTGATCTTCCCTTGGGAAAATTACTACTGTGGACACCGAAATTGACGTTTTTACCAAATTCCATTTTTATAAACTAAATAACATATATATCAGCTAGATATCCCTTATATATTCGAACGTTTCACTTTACACCTCCTCCCCGATCGTCTTTATTGACACATGGCTTAAAACGAAGAATCGAACAAATAAACACACACATCTACTTATTATCAACAGTGATAAATTACGCATTTAGATCACACAAACACACTCTCTCTCACACACATAGATCTATTGAATATCAGGAATGTTAAAGAAAAAAAGATTATCAAATAGTGGTTCAATGTTGGGGAAAAAAAAAATAAGGACCACACACAAGAGGGTGGTGCCATAAATCATAAAGAGAATGGATAAATTCACCGTCTATTTATATACTACTCTATCAAGAAAGTACCGGGAATTGTTCAATAAAAGACAAATTATGTATTAATTATCCAAATTTATTGTATCGCCTTCAAAGTAGGCCCCTTCTGAAACAATACACTTACGCCAACAAATCATCCAATCATCAAAACATTTTTGAAACGCATTCTTTGGAATCAACTTCAGTGCTCGCAGCGAATTCTCTTTTATGTCATCTATCGACTGAAAGCGGGTACCTCGAAGTGGTAATTTTAACTTTGGGAATAGGAAAAAGTCGGCCGGGGCCATATCAGGGGAATAAGGTGGTTGTTCGATGATATTTGTTGAGTTTTTGGCCAGAAATTCGTTCACAATGATAGCTGTGTGAGATGGTGCATTATCGTGATGCAAAATCCATGAGTTGTCTCCCCACAAATCCGGTCTTTTCCTACGAACTTGTTCTCTCAAACGTTGCATAACGCTGAGATAATATTGTTTATTCACAGTTTCACCTTCTGGCAAGAATTCGGAATGCACAACCCCGCGGTAATCAAAAAAAACTGACAACATCACCTTAATTTTCGATCGACTTTGACGGGCTTTTTTGGGTTTTGGTTCAGTTGGAAGGCGCCACTCTGAAGATTGTTGACTGGTTTGCATGTCAAACTCGTACACCCATGTCTCATCACCTGTTATAATACGTTTTATAAATGTGGGGTCGGAATTGGCCCGCTCTATCATGTCTTCAGCGACCCTTACGCGATTAACTTTTTGTAAGAAATTCAGATCTTTCGGTACTAATCGAGCGGCCACGCGTTTCATTCCCAAACAATCGTTTAAAATGGTACGAATTGACTCGTGAGACACAGAAATTTCAGCGGCTATCTCTCTCAGACTTAAACGACGATTTTCAGTGACCATTTTCTTTATTTTACTGATGTTAAGTTCAGTTGAAGACGTTGATGGCCGACCAGATCGAGGCAAATCTTCCACCACATCTCGACCGCTTTTGAATGCACTGTACCACTCATAGGCACGTGTTTTTGATAAAGCTGCTTCACCATAAGCCTTTTGTAACATTTTCAGTGCTTCGGCACATGAAATTTCATTTGCAATGCAAAATTTAAGACAAATTCTCTGTTCGATACTTTTATCCATTTTAAAAATCGCAAGAGACACCTTACATGAACTGACAAAATTACGTACTGTAAATAAACGAATAGATAGGTGACGCTTAAACATCCGGTGAGTATAAAGGACAGGTGTCCCCACTTATCGACAAAAATAATATTGATTTTCCTCATAAGCGGGCTTTTTAAATGATGCATTCCCGGTACTTTCTTGACAGAATGTATGTACACTTGTACACATTTAGATGTGTCTTATACTAGCAGATGTAGAAGGTATTCTCATCGTCAACAATGTTAAATTATACATTTAGACCACACACAGGTACATATATCTATTGATCATTAATAATATTAAGGAAAAATAGTGTGTCTAATGTAACAGAATATATGACCACACACACACATGTAGATATAGTATACACATAAATACCAAATATAATCTAACTTTAAATGTTCCAATAATATTAAGAAAAATAGTGGTCCATTATTATTTATCAATAGTAACCAATGTCTGTTTGAAATTGTTCTTTCCAAGGAATAAATTGAAATAAAAAATTAATGACGGTGGACCAGTTTCGGCTTTATTGCAGGCATCAGCACCCTGGCTACAAATTTTAATAACAAATGACATATAAATAACAACAATAACACAATATTCTTTACAACTTACTCAGTCTATACACAACCAACAAGTTTACAATGTAAAATCATTTAATACCCCTTCTTTTACTAAAACGTTATTATTTGAAGAATTTTGAATTTTTCTGTATATGAAATAAAATATAAATAAATAAATGAGGTTGTTTTTAAATTTTAAAATTACATATTAGTACTTACGTGTTTTTAAAACGTACTAAGTTTTCCAACGAGTAGAATATGCAACTTCTCGCTCGCGTGAAGGCGGCAAAACAAGCACCCGGACTATTTCAGACGAAACCCTCTCCGTCATCATCACTCATATAATAACTATAACCTATTTTACTCCATTTTCTTGCAGCCCTGGCATGACGGTAAAAAGAAGCTTCCAATTCATCCTTAAGTAAATTTAAATTACAAGAATATGTCATCACAATACCTAACGCGGAAATAAAAATCAAATCTAGACTCGAACGACCAGTAGAAAATACTCTCCGAGCGTTCTCACTGACATTACCAACGGTACTATTCATAACTATATCGGAAACAGTACTACTAACAAAAAGGAAAACGATCAATATAGCGCGAATTAAACTCATGATATTAAGAACCTATATTACGGAGACGCTTCTTTGCATTATCTAACCTCAGAAGAGAAGTTTATTAACATATCAACCTGATATGTAAATATGCAATCAGGTATAAAAATGTGACTCAAAACGAATTTAATTCCATAAACATTTTTGCTATTGATGTAATTCTTTAAATGTTCAATGCAAATATTAACGTAATTCTTTTGGACTTCAAAAACGAAGTCTGGTGACATCTGGAATTTAAACCATACCGATAAATCCCCATGCTTTAGTATTTACAAAATCTGAACTAATAATCCTCTTGTCATTTTATGGGTTAAGTACAATTTTTTTTTGTTTTACTGTAAAAACATTATGTTTTATAGATTTAATTAAATATTGTTCTCTTGTTAAAATTTTATTATTGACCCAGATATGCCCAATAATTTTTTTTTTTCAAAATGTTAACACCCGGCTAGTAGTTTAGCGTTTTGAGGGTCTGAAAGCTGCCAGAAAATTGTTTAAAAAATTCCAACATGTCTTGCAGAGCTTGTAGGATGTGTCCTTTTAAAAGGACGATTGGACTATACACTACATTATAATGTAAAAACTTTAAATAAAATAAATCAACATATAAAAATTTAAAATAGAAATAAAAAATGTTAAGTATACATTATTAAAATAAAAAACAAATTCTTTATTGTGAATGATATGGGATAAAGCAATCTATATGTAATGCTACATTACACCTGATACACTTGGTTGAAACCTTCTTATGACAAAGACGACACTTTTTCATAACGATGGGAACATTGAAATACACCTCCTCGAATACCACGTTCAATAAACAAGAGCATATCAATATCAGTTAACAATTCCAATTTTGTACCTGTATAAATTGTTTCTTTACAAAGAAACAATTTATACAGGTACAATATTTATACAGAGCCAATATTTACCTGCCATTTCAAATGTCTTGTTAAAGTTGTGTTTTATGCCATTTTTCTCTGCATATTCGTAAGCCATCTTTCCTATTTCAGTGGAAGTACAGGATGCGTCATCTTTTATGTCGGTATGTGAATATTGAATAACTTAAAAAAAAAAACACAACCGATTTCCATATATGAGGTATTTTTATTTAATTTGGTCCTTTACAATTTATTTGCACTAGTTTTTAAATACAACATCAATCAAGTGGCCACCTTTATTGGCTAATACAAAATGTGCCCTTTTTGCTGCGTTTTCCATCACTTTTTCAAGCATCTCGGACGGTATAGCGATGATTGTGGCACGAATGTTTGCCTTGAGCTCGTCAATGGTCTGAGGCTTGCTGGCGTACACCTTGCTTTCCAAATAACCCCACAAAAAGAAGTCCGGAGGGGTCAAATCTGGAGACCTGAGTGTCACCATTTTTTGACACCACACGTCCTGGGAATTTTCGTTGGAGAAACTGCATTGTTTGATCTGCAGTGTGGCATGGCGCACCGTCTTGTTTTCACGCATTTGTGTGCAAACATAATGAGCCAACATCCACCGATATCGATTCCCATCGACTGTTTCGCCTTCTCTGAAGAAAAATGGCCCAATGATGGTTTTGGCGCAAACGCCCAAACAGTTTATTTAATCTTATATATAAACAGATGCCTTATGCTCCACCTGGAGGTACTACATAAGGACTTCCTTATATACTAATAGCATCTCTTTAAAATAAAAATAAGCCTAACAATCTGTAATTATAACCCTAAGAGCTTCCACCACTCGACCGTTTTTTCCAATCTAGCGAGCTCGTCCTTATCGCTCGGCCAAGTTAAACCGCGCCTGATTGCAAAAGTTTCGGACTCAAGCCTCCAATCGTTGAGCAGCTTACACGAAAACAGCACGTGCGAGACGTCATCCAATTCACCACACTCACATGTATCTGGTTCTACGGCTCACACCCTCTTCAGATAAGCTTTGAAGCGCCCGTGTCCTGTTAGTAATTGAACGCCCCTGTGGCAGATTTGCACGCATTTGTGTAACATGGTACCTACTTTTGGCAGATAAACTGCTGTCCACCTACCGGTTTGAGACGTCTCCCACCTGTGTTTCCATTTCGAAATGCTTTGCAGCTTTATTCCCCTGACAATAACGCTCCGCGGCATTAAATCAAACCGTTCTCTGGTGGATATTCCTTGAGCCGCTTCTTTCGCTAGTTGGTCTGCCCGTTCGTTCCCCTCAATTCCCACGTGTGCCTTTACCCAACGAATTTTTGCGCCGCAGCGTTTAAGTTTTCCTACTGTTTCAACAAGACCTGTTGCTCTCTTTAGAGTTGTCAGCGCTTCCAATGCCGACAGACTATCTGAAAATATTATTGCCGGTAGCTCCCTCCGCAATACATATTCCGCTGCCATACACAGCGCGAGTACCTCCGCCTGAAAAACGGTACAGTACCCCTCTAACCCCCTCATTCCCTTAGAAACCTCCCTACCATTACGAAATGCAACAAAAGCGGCACCCACTCCATTCTCGCATTTTGATCCATCTGTATAAATAGCAAGTTGGCCATCCGAACACTGCCACGCCGTTGTCAAATGTTATGCCCGCGTTTTCCCTAGGATCAAACAATGTTCGAACTTCAACCGCTTTCTCTATTGTTTCGGTTTCGATATGTATTCCAGATGCAATTTCCCGCTGTTTCCTACTCATTTCATATAATTTACGAATGTTCGAGGTCTGCTCAGCCTTAAGGTCTACAGGTACATTTGCCAATGCCATTGCGGCCTCTGTGGATGTTGTTTTAAAGGCTCTTAGCGACTTTGTGAGCATCTGCCTTTGTATCGAAAGAAGTTTTCGTTTCTCCTTGACGCGGCATTTATCGGCCCATACCTCCGCAGCGTATAGGAGAGCGGGCTCCACTGCACCCTCATAAATAGTTACTATAGCATCGCGTTTGAGTCCCCGATCAGCTGCCACAGCTGCGCAAATTTTTCGGCTGACCTCCTTCGCTTTACCGCAAACTCTATCGATATGACTTGAAGTTGAGTTTGGTATCAATGATTACACCCAAATATTTGACCTCGTCGACGCAATGAATGTATTCATTTGCAACTTTGAATGTAGGCCGTTCTTGAAATTTCAGTTTACCGAAAAACATTGCCTGTCTTCTTCATATTGAATGATAGTCTGACACTTTTGCTCCATTCTAAAAGTAATTCCAACGACTTGTTTACTATCTGTTTAAGGCTCTTGTACCGCATGCTACTAGCTAGCAAGGCAGTATCATCAGCCCAAACAGTCACTTTTTGGTCATGCAACGGTGTTTCATAGATCTTGTGTGGATTCTTCGTTCCCCAAATACGGCAATTTTGCTTGTTAATGGCGCCAGAGAGTGTGAAATGGGCCTCGTCGGTCATCAACATTTTCTTCCAAAAATCAGGCTCAGTGTCAACCATTCGAGCGACTGTTTGGCCGTATTCCAAACGACGTGGACGGTCTGTCGGTAATATTCTTTGAGTCAATTGCACTTTATACGGATACAAATTCGAATCATCCTTCAAAATGCGCCGCAATGTGGTTCCACTGACGCCAAAATGCTGAGCGCGGTGACGATTCGACATTAGTGAGTTCTCTGCAACACTCACTCTTACCGATTCAACCAGTTAATTGGAACGTCTTGGGCGTTGATGAACGGCATGTTGACGATCTCCCACCATCCCGTACTCAACAAAATTCGACACCAAACGACGAATAGTGTTGTCAGACGGTGCTTCTTGGCCACGATATTTTCGACGATATGCACGTTGAGTTAAAACAACTGAATGACTATTTTCAATGTACAGCGTCACTGTTTCGACGCGTTGTTTCGGTGTGAAGCGATTCACAGTTAAAATTGTACTGAATTGAACTTTCAGAAACATGTTCACTCAAGTCAATCGTTGAAGTTGTCAATTGTTAAAGTTATTCGATGTTTACATACCGACATAAAAGATGGCGCACCTTGTACATCCATAGAATATTTTTGCAAAAAAGAAGGTTGTATCTGGGCCTGGAAGATAGTAATACCAGTCCCAAGGGCTCGTGAGACTCGGGATCCAATGTATATCTCTCCCAAAACGGCTGTCCCCCCGATGAAACCCATGACACAAAGGTGGAACAAATTGTATGATGTTGGGAGCGGTGGGAGGCCAACATGGTTTTCCGGCGGTTCTAATCTTTTCTCTTGCATGTATCCGAATATTGGGTGCCTTCGCCTAACAATCCCTTTCTGTTAGTCATTATGTTGTCCTATTATTATGGTAAATGTCAGCATTGCACACACCCATAAAAATTCTTAAAGCAGCTCATTATACGACTAGTGGGTTTAAATTCAAGAAACTTGAAGATTCTAGGGATGTCTAATAATTTTGTCCATGGGTGTAGCATCAAAGGCAAGTCCTGGTGCAGTATAATAATATGCAGCATCTAGTTTATATGTATTTAAATAAGTTTTACGGAAATCTTCAAATATATCAGCCAAAAGTGAAACATCTTTTTTTAAAATCAAGTCTGAATATTCGCCTAAATTTTTAATATTGAAGACATTCCATAGATTTTGAGCATGTTTATAGTCACTATCAGAGATGGTTTCATCATTTAGTTCACTATAAAAATGCTCTTTGTTAGGTAATTGAGTTTCATTTATGTAGTTTTTCTATTGTATCTAAATATTCGTATGAAAAAACACCTTTACGGTTCAATAAATTAAATCTTGTTTTATTGTTATTACAAAAGGATTTAACTATTATTTATTGGTTACCGATAATGTTTTTTAATATATTTGTTAAAAACTTTGACAATTTGTAGCTGGGTGCCTGGCAATTGATTACAATAGGTCTAAGATAAACGTTGTCTTTGTGTAGTTTGGGTAAACCATAAAGCGGGGTGCGACGGAGTTAAAGGTTTTGACGGATTTTTTGGTTATGTTATTTATGAATTTTTTGTTTTTACATTTGGTGATGAATTGGCTTATTTTGTTCTGTATGTTAGTTGTAGAATCGTTTTTAAGTTTTTCATATGTTGATGTGTCGTTTAAGAGATGTAGTATTTTATTTTTATAATCTTCTTTTTTGATTATGACCGTTTTACTACATTTATCTGCTTGTGTAATAATTAAATCTGGATTTGATCTAATGAAAACTTCTGTTTCATTCAAAAGTTTCCTAGTGTGTGTTTTGTGTTAGAGTTTGTTTTTCATGTTTTTTGATGTTATTGGAGAAATGGAGGAACTGAATTTAAAATACACTGACCAGGCTTTAACTCTCTAAACAATAGGGAAAAATAAAAATTAAAAAAAATTGATAAATAGGTATACCAATTAATCGTTTTTTTGTTATGTAAAATGTAAAAAAAACTATAGATAAATAATAAGAGGTAACGGGAAATCGACTGCTTAATGGATAATCGACGAGATTCTACTGTATACGTGAATAACGTTCACTTCTAACGGATAGGTGCAGAAATGGAAAATAACTACGCCAATGGTGCATTTCGAGCGTTGTAGATCTCGTCAAATGACCTTGAATCCGCCCTTTACTTATAATATAAAATTTGATTTTTTTAATTGTTTATAATTACATAATCAAATTATAATATCACATCTTGAATTATGGCAAACACCCCTTGCATGAGATGACGAACTGACAAATAATAATAGATAATAACATACGGTCAATTTCCATGTTGTTGTTGTTGTTGTTGGCGGTTTGGACATCTACTTTGTTTGCCATTTTTAAATGAAATGATGCGGACGATATTTGCCACTATGGTTGAAAGGGGGTGAGTCTAAATGCAATTGTGTCAACGTGACAACGTTGCAATGAAACTACAAACAGCGAATGTTCGAGTATTGATAACCAAGCTTAGCATATGTGATTTGGCCTGTATGAGTGTAGATAACACAACTTACATATGGAATATGGAAAATCCTTATAATCTCAATTTTCACAGGGAAATATATGTTTTTCCGACAAAAGTATTAATATGAAGTAAAATGTACAAAAAAACACGGTCCAACAGTTTTCTCGGTCATTCCGAATTTTATCACATTTTCCTTTAATGGAAAGCTTCAGAACATGCTCCTTGAAAGGCTCTATCCAACGCACGTTTAAATTTCACAATATCTTAAAAAAATAAGCGATATGTCGTTGTTTGAAAATTGATAAATGTCGCACGCCGAATAGCGTAATTTGTCCAGTTTCCCCTTAATGGACTGTCACGAGCGTAGCGCATGTTCACGGTTATTGCCAGTTATTGGAACCCCAACCTCTCACAATAAGTTTCACTTAGTCGAGTGACGTACGCATGTAGAGAATTAAAAAAACGGTAACGAAATGTTGCACAGATTATTGTGCATATAAATTTTATGGCCACTTGCCCTATCAGGATTCATCAAATTTATTGTTGTAATCAGTAGCAACAAAACATTCTGTCACATCGAACAGTAACGGTAAATAGTGTGTTGTTGTACACCAAAACATTTGCTATAATAAGCAGTACACTTGACAACCACATGTTGTCTCTTTAGAGGTTGATATGTCAATAAAGTTAAGAGATAAAGGGAATGGAAAATAAGATCTTTTTGTTAATGTATGCAATTAAAAGTATTTATTTGATAAACAAAGTAATGTTCATGTTTTACAGCTTATATGTCAATAAAAATATGATGATAAAACAATAATATATGTAGTAATTCAATAATTTGGGGAACGCTTCATATTTATTTTGAAATATGCATATGCAATAATTGTTTTACAGTTGATATATCAACATATTCAACAATTTGAGGCAGCGCTTTTGGAGCATCAATTTCTCCATTACTCAAAATGATCGATTCACCAGATTCACGATATTCAAAGCAGGAGATTTTCAAATGGCGTTCGCCATAATTAGGATCATATTTATGTAAAACGGACATTTAACATTACCCCATTAGTATATTTTAATGTAAAATGTCGATAAAAAGGATATGTGCTTTTGAACATACCATAAATATGGTGTGGTAGAAAAGTCTAAGTAGATAACCAAAGGAAACGTACAATCAAACAAACAAAAGCACACATCTACTTATCATCAACAATGTTTATATAGAAAAATATTATCAAATAGTGATTTAATGTAGGAAAATTAAAAAAAAATTGTTCTGTTGAATAACAAAAAAAAGTTTCTTTGTTTTTATTTTCATTTAATAATTTGTATATTGAATAACAGTTAATAGTGTCGGTTTAAGTCGGTTAGTTATTAAACTGAAAAAATGATGTCTTCCGATTGCTTAAGTATGTAACTATACTTGTCAAGTAATTTATGTAAAATATCGGAATGTATTATATCAATATCGATCCTACCATCGATCACATGGCAGTATCTTTCCGATGTACAAATTTCTTGAAATCGTTGAGTAACTTGTTTGTATCTCTAGATTTTCGTAACATTCGCTGCCGAAGGTGGGTGCCCCGGGAAGATATTTAATCTATAGGTAGAGTCAGTAGAAACAATAGATCGGGTTGTATTAAAGCATCTTCTAGTTGAGTGTAAAAACACAAATTCAAATCTTAAAAAAATGTTTATTACAAAGCAAACGGCAAAAAAGTAATGGACAAGTATGTCTTACCTTTTTAAATGAATGAAAAAACAATCCCGAAAAATGAGTATCGATCAACAATTAAGGTTATGCCATTGTTTAACAAATCACACATTTCATGAAATTTCTACCAGCGATTAACGGCAAACAAAAATTGCATTGCTTTCGAATGAATTTCGAAAGCGGAATTTCTGAGGTATTTGTTGATTACTTTACCGGTTATTGTTGTACAATCTCGAAAATTTGTTGCTTGTAATGGAAATTCCAACTCGGCAAAATTTAATGCCACAAGATTTCCTTATATGCGATGTCAGCAATCGATATGATCCCGGTCGTTGGGGATGATCGGCAACTGGATGTACCGCTGATATGATAGCCCATTTAAAACAATATTCATCGGCATTTTGAACGTTAATACAGGCATTTTTTGCGATGTTGATTGGCAATGGTAGATATTGAAAATCCTTTAACTAGTCTTTTATTTTTATTTTTTCACTTTACATTTTTTAAACATTCGTTGTGATTTTTGAAAGAGATTAGGATCGAAATCCATATTATCAAGATACTCTTTCTCTCGCCCAATGGGTGGTAACGACGTTGTCTCATCATCCTCCTTATCCGGAATATGAAGTAATGTTGATCGTTTAGGTAATGTTGATGTTTTTGTTACTGACGTTTCCCGAAACTTCATATCATACGAAGGCCCATCTTTACAGCAGTTCATTATTTCATACTTTCTACTGGCCATTTGTCGAACGTCCTTAGGTGTAACAACACTAAATATTTCTGGCAGGTACAACATTTGTTGCTTGTCGAGTTCCACCCGTAAACGGTTTCCAAATTCCGATACAGCTATTATAAGAGCCTTATTAAATTCTTAATTTA
This sequence comes from Mylabris sibirica, assembly GCA_039776855.1. Taxonomy (NCBI): domain Eukaryota; kingdom Metazoa; phylum Arthropoda; class Insecta; order Coleoptera; family Meloidae; genus Mylabris; species Mylabris sibirica. The sequence continues at coordinate 3,928,919 of CM077840.1, read as the reverse complement.
TTTGTAAGCATCATCCTTCTCTTTAAGCCTTGTTCGGACCAGGCTAGTAATTTAGTCGAGTAGCGAGTGATCGAGTAGACCGTTTAGTTATTGGCTTAAATCCGTTTGCACTACAATCGAGTACAGTACATTAGTGCGCGGTGGTGTGTTGAACAATGAACACGATGATGCGCAATAAAATAAATAAGGTCATGAATCTAATTATAATTGGTATTTTGGAAGAAGTGGAAGAAGAAAATAGTGGATTAAACAAAAAAAAATTATGGATACGAAAATGGATTAATCGACGAGATGAATTAGGAGCCACAAATTCTCTTCTAAATGAAATTGCATTGGAAGATTCCAAAGAATATTGTGCGACTTTGAGAATGACCGAAAGTTGTTTAAATTTTCTGCTAATGAAAATCCAATCCCATATTCAACGTGAGGACACGATTTTAAGAAGTGCCATTCCAGCAAAAACAAAATTACAGACAGTTCTGTACTTTTCTTGCAACTGGATGTAGTTTAAGAACACTCACACATATCTTTCGACTTGGAAAATCAACTGTTTCAGATTTCCTTGTAGAAGTTTGTGAAGCTATTAATGAATCATTACAGGAATTTATAAAGGTAAGATTTAGTTAATTATAAAAGTAATTTAGGAAATATTTATTAACAAACTTAATTGTATCTAAAATACAAGGTAAATTCATATCGAATAAATGATCGGTTTAAGAAAATAACTCGAACAAAACTCAAAACCTTGTAATATTAATATACACCTGATGATGGCTTGCTAGCCGACACCCGTAGTGCAAATTGAAAATTACTATTACAAGATTTTGAGTTTTATTCGAGTTATTTTATTGAATCGATCATTTATTCAATATAAATATTTATTATTTAAAGTAAATCATCCGAATTGTTCATTGCTGAAAAAAAATATGTTACTGCTATTTGTTGATCTCAATTATTATTATTAGATGGTATAGAAGTAATGCTATCTGAATTTGGTGATAACAAAGGTGATTCCAATGCAGTTCTTAAATGTTGCCGCCGGATTCGATTTATATAAAGTTGGATGTGTTCTTGCGCTTCAAGCGCTGTCAATAGAGGCAAGGCCTTCAATTGAACTGCGACGTGCCTGCCAAATACGTCAAATTCATTTTCTTCAGTAAAATTATTATTGTCTGAAATTTCTTTCAACTGACTGACCATACTTGGACAATATTCTCCACAGTAGAGTTACGTTCGTCGGTGTCGGTATCGCTCTGCTGAAAATAAAATGAAGATGTATTAATGAAACTTTCCTGGATGCTGCGGAGCAATCGACGGCAAGCATGTTGCCATTAAAGCAACTCCTGGATCAGGAAGCTTATACTACAATTACAAAGAATCTAACAGGATTGTCCTAATGGCAGTTGTAGATCATAAATATTGCTTTAGTTATATGGACGTAGGATGCAATGGCAGGATTTCTGATGGAGGTGTTTTTCATAATTGCAGTTTGTACGGAGCATTAGAATGCGGTATATTACCAGAAGGCCATATTTTAGTTGATGACAATGCATTTCCTTTGAAAAAATATCTACTTAAACTGATATGTTGCAATAATGGGAACAAAGACAACAAAAACCAATGAGTTTTAGATCATTTTATTTTTTGCCGACGTTTCGCCACACTCTTGTGGCTTCTTCAAGGCTACAATATGAGAGACAAATCATTTTACTACAATACAAGATAGAAGGATAGTTAATGTTACCTTCGATAAGTGATCTAACAATTTTCTATTACGATGTTCATCAATGTTGATCTACGAATATCGAAATTTCTTTTTCAGTCGGCCAACAGTTATTAAACCAAAATTCGACTCAATTCTTTAAAATTAATATACAACATCAATCCAAAAACAAATATTATACCAAACAATAAACAATATTAACAATTAGAATTAATTGTAAAGCACGTGCTATGTCAGCTTGTATCTAAACACACAACGGAAGTGAAAAACGAAAAATTGACATTTCTGACTTTTTGACAGCCATTGTCTCTCATATTGTAGCCCTGAAGAAGCCACAAGAGTGTGGTGAAACGTCGGCAAAAAATAAAATGATGTAAAACTCATTGGTTTTTGTTGTCTTTGTTCCCATCATTGCAACATATCAGTCGTTTCGAGAATGGACATTAGTCATACATGTGTCAGTTATCTACTTAAACCTTTCCCAGGGAATCAATTGACATTAAAGCAGAAAATTTTTAATTATCGTCTATCACGGGCTAGAAGAATAGTCGAAAACGCTTTTGGGATACTTGCTGCCAGATTCAGAGTATTTGAAAAACCAACGGCCAGCAGCCCTGAGAAAGTTATTACCATTGTAAAAGCGTGTTGTGCTGTACTTAATTGGCTCATGGGGACAAAATTTCAAAATAAACGATCTGAATTTACAGCAGATAAGGATAATTTTGATACAGGAATCATTATTCCTGGTAATCGGAGGGATGAGCCAGAGCCTCATGGCCTAGAATCACTACCAAATTGTTCGTCGAATCGTTCATCTCGAAGCTCTACAGATCTTCACGAGGAATATGCAGATTACTTCATGGAAAACGGATCAGTCCCGTGGCAGACAAGAATGATTTATTAAAAAATGTGTCTACCAAAACGCTTTGTATGAATATTGAAAATTAAATGTACTTATTACTTACCAAATTACTTTCACTTTCCGCCAAAGTAGATGTGATGTTTCTCAATGATTCATCCATCAAATTAAACCATCTTAAGGAAGGGACGTAAATTGCGCCACTCCCAGCACCGGACTGTTTTGACTTATGAATTTTTTTTAATTCTTGGGAATACGTTGATCTATAGAATTAATCAATAAATATAGACACCTACCAACCAATTAATATACAGGGTGATTCACGTTAGACGAAAAGTTTTCATGGCAACTTCCAATAGTTGGCGAGCGATTCGAAATATATTTCAAGGATTTCGAGGGGTCTCCCTAGGTCATTTTAGCAAAATTAGAACCTTATAGCTCATTTGGAAGTTGGTCCATAAAAACTTGTTTCAATAGTAATGCAATTTTCAAGAACGATCTAAATCAGGGGTCGGCAACCTTTTTTAGCCGCGGGTCAAAATCAACCATAATGTGAGTTATAAAGGAAAGTTTGAGTCAGGAATATTTTCGTAATAAAACAGTCTTTTATAGATAGTAAGATATATTTTATTAAGAAAATAATTATAAACATAGTTAGATTAACTTTATTTGTAAACGATCTCCTCGATATTAATGGCTTCCCTGATGTTGAACTTGTGACGTCAATTTAGATAAATCCGGTTTATAGTTAGTCGTTTTAAGACGAATACAAGCATCTGAATTTTCGGTAGTTAACCTGTTCCGGTTTTTGCTTAATATAAATTTCATTTGTGAAAATACTTTCTCGCATTTATAAGTTGAACCGAATGCGGACAAAATTGCGACCCCAACTTTTTTTAAAGATGAAAACTTCATAGGAAGGGATGCCCAACATGTTGATATAATGAGAAGATGATTATCTTCTGTTTCTTCCAAATCTTTCCGCAATTTCTTAAATTTATCCATCCATAACGTTGAACTCTTAAAATCAATCATTTCCAAACTAAAACTGTCAATTTTTAAATATTGAAAATACTGCAGATTTAAAACATTTTCTTCTATTTCATCGGGCTTTATTATAAATGTAAACATTTCTCCATACTTTTTAAAATTTTGAAACCGACTTTCATATTCTTTTTTAATGACGCAAATCCAGCTTTCGAACATATTTAGATTGCTTTTATCGATATTTTCTTTTTCATGTTCCCCTTTTAACAAGGGAAAGAAGTGAAATTTCTTAGTTTTTACATCAGTTTCAAATAATATTAATTTTGAAGTAAAACTCTTTTATTCCTCATACATTTTCAAAATTGTGTGGTTATTTCCTTGGAGTCGAACGTTGAAATCATTATAATGGTTCATTATGTCTGTTAAGAACAAAAGTCTTAAAAACCATTGTTTATCATGAAGTTCGAGATCATTTTCACCGATTTCGTGAAGAAATATTTGTATATCATCAAAACCACAGAACACTCATTATTAGAAATGAAAACTCCCTGTTAAATCAGAGAAACAAACGCCACGCAGTGTCCAACTGGCCCTACTAAATTATAAGGCGCCAAATTTAAATGAAAATTGAAGTAATTTTTTTGGCGCGAAATATAAATACACATTTTAGCTTTACTTTAAATTAATTTTAAATGTTTGGTGATAAGGAATTAACAAAAATCGGCTTTGTAAAGAACAACTTTTATTAAACAGCAATAAAGAATGTAAAATCAACAAATATCCCAAAACATGTTTTATATGAAAATTTTATCACCATTCACTATATTGACTACAAGATAAAGATTTTTATAAAATAAATCAACAAAAAAAAAACAAAAAAAGTTTATATTACAATGTAACCCACCACCACCACCACTTCTAACACCTCCTAACAAAGTATGACACAAATTGTGAAATAAAATTTAAAAAAAAGATTTAAACTCAATATTGAGATGCAAAATACATTTAAAAAATTGAAACAAACAAAATCAGAGTTAACTGTAAAAAATGTACAGCTACAAAATCAAACATTTCTATTATTAATGTAAGCAGTATTTAAAACTATGTGAAAAATTAGCAATTAGAAAAAAAGACCCACCACCAATATATACAAACACACCTGAACAAAATAACACTAAATAAATATTTACAAAACTGTTAATACAATTAACAATAGTCAAAAAAACATAAACTGTTAATAAAATTAACAATAGTCCAAAATAAACATATAAACAAACTGTTAATAAAATTAACAATACTCAAAAAAGTCAATATCAGGTACAAAAGACAAAATCAGGTACAAAAACATTGCACATCTACGTCAAAATCAGGTACATACATTACAAAACAGGTGCAGGTACAAAAAAGAGCAAATTAAAATGAGTCGATTTAAAAATAATGAAACATGTTTTGACAGAAGAAGAGTAAAAAGGTAAGGTTTTCAGTTATTTTTAAACCGCTTCACTTTTGTGAGATGGCCATCACTTACATTCTTTCTTTTTTTCCTATCCTGTTTTCATTCGTAAAGTCTGCCTCAGCAAAATGATCCTCACAAATAACATAACGAGCGCAGTTAATACTCCCCTCTATCTGGCAAACATTTTTCCACAACTGATGGCATTCTTCATCTTTTGGGAATTGGAAATAATGCTTGTTCTCCATATTTGTTGCATATGCATTACTGCAACCGGGATATTTGCAATACATCTTCTTCTTGCTCTGCGTCTCCATTTCTGCAATATATACAAATAAATGGAGCGAAGTGTATCTATTCTTTTATACTTATCTTATCCTGAAGCTTCCTGCAATCAAATGCCACTTTTTCTTAAAGACCAAACCACACAAAGCTGATTTGGTGCGTCATATAATATAACAAAGCAGTTTCTTATTGCGCATGTGCGTTCTGCCACTTTAGGCACACAAAATATTCCTAATTTTTAATAGTAATATTTAATTTTACACTAAACTGTCACGTGTCACCTCCCTTTACCCCGCTTACGTCTACTGGCCCCAACAAACTTGTGTTTCCCTTTCTCCAATCTAGCTTTCACCCCCCTGATCAAAACACTCTACAAATCTATTAAGAACTTTGCCTCGACTTAACCATCGTATTTCAGAATGTAACAACAAATCTCCATATTTCGAATCAATTTCCTCCAAAAAAGCTTTAAAGCGCCTGTGTGTTAATGCTGATCGCGCCATTATCATGTTTACGATCTTGACAACTTTTTCCATTACATCCTTAAGTTGCTTTGTAGACGCCTTTGCAAATAAATTTTCTTCATGTATGATACAATGAAACGATAAAAGTGAAGGACCAAGTTCATTTTCCATTAGTTTTACAAATCCAACAGTTTTTCCTCTCATACTTGGAGCACCATCAGTTGTTATGGAGAATAATTTACTTTTTAAATCCAGTACTTGCCCATTTTTGAAATTTGTAAACTCTTGTACTTGACGAAAAATATCAGTGCCTTTGGTTGTGTCATTCATTGAGGCAAGAGCGCATAGTTCTTCACTGACATTAAAGCTATTTATTGATACAAATCTAATAATTATTGCAAGCCTACCAATACTATTTATATCGGTACTTTCATCAACTGCAATGCTAATTATGTCACAAGATAACAAATCATTTTTGACCTGTTCATCAATATTTTTGGCCATATCTTCAACGCGACGCTGGACTGTTCTAGCTGACAATGGCATTTCTTTGATTCTATCGATTATTTGTTTTTTATTTGCGAAGTCATTAAATAAGTGTTCGGAACAATTTATGAATGCGTTTTTCAAAAACTCGCCGTCTGTAAATGCTTTTCCGCTCGTACCAATGCTAAGTGCTGCAACAAAGCTAGCAGATGTAGCGTGATTGTTACTGGTAACAAAACTCTTCATAAACTTATTTTGTTTACCAAAATTTAATACACTTTTAGCAATGTATTCAGATCTATCTTCATTTGCCATTTCACTCACATCTTTATGTTTCGAAGAAAAGTGTCTCTCAATATTATAGGTCCTGGCGGTAATTATATCTGTACATAAGGTACATATCAGTTTGTCACCATTTTCGATACACCCATACTTTTCTGTCAACACATCTTGAAATAATCTCTTTTTTCCTTTTTGTTTGTTCATGGTAATTTTTTGAAATAATAATATTGCGTCACTACTCTTGTGCTACTAAACATGTGCTACAACTACAACTGACACAACCAGACACAACTGGGAGAACAACACGCCCGTCCAATAATGGTAAAACTTGTTCGGACAATGTCGCTCTATTCCGCCTACTATCAATACTGCAACTTTGTAATCCACATGAATCTTATATACATACCTACACACTTAAGGCCGATACACACAGATAAATCTCATGCGACGGTATCACCGCATCAATAGTTGTAGACTTATAAATAGTGAATTTGTTTTGAAATTGTCCTATTTAAAAATTGTCATTCTTTATTTACGGGACTGAAGTGGGTCACTTGAAATTATTAAATGGGTCACTTAGTGACCCGCGGGTCATAGGTTGCCGACCCCTGATCTAAATCCTTGAAATTTTTCGTCAGGCGTGAATCATCCTGTATACCTGTAACTACCTACCTGTGCATGGTTCAAAAAAATATCATTTAATTAAACAATGTTTGACAATTTAATTATAATTGTCGCAAATAATGAAAATTACAACAAAATTCCAATTACTTAATGGTTAAGGCGAACAGAGGAAATTGTTTATCGTAAATTCCGTAAATATCATAGAAGCAAAGAATTTACAGCTCATACCAGATGTGGACAATATTTCTTTAAAAGCAGGTAGGGCAGGTAGTTTTACCCCTCACAGAATTTACAGTTAACAATTTCCTTTGTGTGTGCCAAACATTAAATTAAATCAATTTTGTTATAAGATTCAATATTTCCTTGTGATAAGTGTCAAAACAAAAAAAAATTCGCAATCTTCATGATTATCAAGAATACAGATCGTGTAGTGGTAACAAATTAATATCAGTATTAAAATAGTTATACTAACCTGATGTTTTTAATTTTCAACTTAATTTCTTTTTCGCCAAATCCTGATATTCCCATTAATTTTTCCAAATCCGCATATGCGGCTTGTTTGATTTGTTTATTTTTATATGAGGACGATTTAACGTTCCATAAGCATTCATGTTCTAAATACATAGAAACAAATGCTCTAAATGCTCTCTCCAAAAAGTGCAATGGATCCTTAATATCTACGTTTGATATGAAGCCTGTACGAATTCTTCCGTTGAAACAAGTTTCAGTATCCTCCCATGACACTTTAGAATACCGATATCTATTTAAGCTTTGACCAGATTTTACAAATGCACGCTCTCGTATACACTTTAGTTTATAGCGATAGCACTTCAAATACGATAAGCTATATTCAAGCGAAAACAGATTCTCATGAACGTTGTCTTCATACACTTTGTTCTTTATTGCTTTTCGTACAATACGTATTGTTTTATTGATATGTGATAACAGATTATTTAATTCTTCCAATGTTTTAATTTTTGTTGTATACAGTTAAATTACTTTAAGCGCATCCTTGCAAGTGGCGGACACGGTTGCCATAGTTCACTGACAGTTCGATTTGTTGATGTACACGTTTGCTTGACAAATAATTGAGTTCATCTTGATACATGGAGTTTATATGTACAGTTGAACATGTGAAATATGACCGCACAACATCTCACTCATATTCAAAGTATCTGTTAGGTTCTGATTGTTTGGAATAAGAGAGATAGCAATATATGGTTCCAATACAACTCTGCGTTTAATAACAACAAAGTTTTACTCATTTTCAAAATTTCTGTTAGGATCTCATTCGCTTCAACTAGAAGAACAACAACAATAATACAATTAGAATGAAAACATTTATTCAGTCAAAGAATTATAAAGCCAATTATAAATATGAACTAAGAACAATGATCAATTAATGAAGAATTGATATAGCGTTATCACCGATATGCAACCAAGAAAAGCGTGAGACCAGGTGGGAATCGAACCCACGACCTTCAGATTGCCGGTCTGATGTTCTTCCATCTAAACTACTGGGCTACTACTGATCTTGGCTGCTTTTAATACTATCAGAATTAACGGCGGCGCATTCGCGCACTTAATGCCGTTTTTCCACGTCAAAGTTAATAATGTTTACAGTATAGGACGCCACCCGATTAATATTGAATTGAATATTTGTAAACTCGGTGTATTAAATATGAACTAAGAACAACGATCAATTAATGAAGAATTGATATAGCGTTATCACCGCCGCCGTTAATTCTGATAGTATTAAAAGCAGCCAAGATCAGTAGTAGCCCAGTAGTTTAGATGGAGGAACATCAGACCGGCAATCTGAAGGTCGTGGGTTCGATTCCCACCTGGTCTCACGCTTTTCTTGGTTGCATATCGGTGATAACGCTATATCAATTCTTCATTAATTGATCGTTGTTCTTAGTTCATATTTAATACACCGAGTTTACAAATATTCAATTCAAAATTATAAATATGTTTAACATTATTCAAACTGCACAAAGCACGCGTGTTTGCGTGAAATTTACATTCTAAATATTCATCAATCGGGAGCTTTGGGCACGCTTGCTGAACATCCAAGTCTATGATACGTGGACACTTATTTCCTAGCGTTGTCATCAAGAATTGCTTCTTAATGGCTCCTTTAACGTAAACAATGACGTCATTTGTTTGCTCTTGCACTAAATGTAGGGTTAACAATTTCTCAACGTATTCTTGTTCTAAGTAACCAAAATCATATGGGACACTATGATGATGATTCTCCAAGTATCTAATTTGTCGTTGATAGGTCCTAGATACTTCTGAGAATGGTCTATCAGCCTTGAAGCAGTAATGTGCACACTTACCATCAAATAATGTTAGCTCTTTCACCATAAAATTGGGCACGCTAAAGCCCTGTATATCAACAACTATGAGTTTCATTTTGATTTATCGACTATATGAGCGTGTGCAATTGTAAGCTAACCAACGTTGACTAAGACGATAAATGAAAATGATAAGAATTTATAAAGGTCACACCGGGGAGGGATGTGTCAGTTTATAGCGATGATAGTGGTTATGGAATATTGAAACGCAATATAAGCAATTATATATATTTTATAAATTTACGTGTATTTTATTAAATTTTACAATTTTTCCACTACAATAATCATAGAAAATTAATGAACAAAAATGCTAAACTATCGGTAGACAGGAACCTAACGATGTCTAAAGTGGCAGACAGTAATGTTGCAATATATCGCAGCCTTAATTGAAACTACGCCCATTTCTGCGGCAGTAATTGTCTTCCTCTAGAAAATTGTAGCATACACTCTTCGAACTATACCAATACGGTTGTCTACTGTAAAGGGTTGCCCAGCTAACGAAACTACATTGTTGTTGGTGCTATTACAACGGCTGTGTGTGTGTGTGTGTTCGTTTCAAATCACCAATATTTTTGCCATTTTGTGGCTACATGTAGTGGACCACTATCATTGCACTGCTCATAGGGCTCTTCTGCTTTCCGTTTTGATAATTCTAAAAATTTACAAAATCATGGATTTGAAATAACAGAATAAATTCTCTGTCTTACTTCTCAGAGCCTCCTTTTTATTAAATTCAATTCGCTATAGGGCTTCTGAAATAAAATGTATGAATATGTTGAATATTTGAAATCTTGTAAGACTCACCCTGTGAGAGGTACCATCCCCTATTAATGTCAAAGCACCAGGGTTGATATCATCATCCCAATTTTCTTCTTCCTTTTATATTAACCCATTTAACCCTAAAACTATTTATTTTTGATTTTGCTGGTAGTAATTTCAGAAAATATTTAGTTAGCATTCTAGAACCTGTAAAAAATACTAAAAAAATTCTGACATCTCTATATTGCCCTCATGGCACCGTAGGACGGTAGGTTTATAGGATACTAGATGTAAACACATAATTTTCAAAATAATGTATTGATACGTAGATAAATTAAGTTACATAAATGCAATTCTACTCTAGGGTATGATAACTAAAAAAACAATGTTTAGGGTGAAGACTAACGTTACATTTGCTACAAGCGAAATTTACTTTTTTATGACAAAAACCACATCTCAGTTGATTTTCTCTGTAAATTATGAGATGGCCAATTCCATCATATCGGGAATGTTCATGAAGATTTTTTGAAGATTTAGACGGTCCTCGTTTTGTGGTTCGCTTGTGTGTTTCCAGTAGACCGGTGGCGATGGATCTTCGAAAAGAAAGTTGGTCAAGTGTTCCCAAGTTTGTTTTATGCAGATGCCAAGAATTTTGAACTGCCATATCAATCGAATGAGCTAGCAAGGGAAAATACCACTTCTTTCCACGAATAGTAATTCGGTATTGTCCAATATTCTGGTCACTTCTGTCTACTCCCCCCATGTTTTCGTTATACAATTTTACAATTGAAGGTTGGTCGACCAGAACGTGTTTTTTTGCGGCTTGGGAAAAACGTTTAGTTTTGTGCAAGGGGAAAACTGAAGCAGCATTAGATGCTAAAGTCACAACGCTGTTGTCGTTCCATCTGCATATGACGAGATCGTCGTCCACTAAAGCATAATCGTAATTTCCTCTTGTTGTTTTCTTCATTTCTTTTGAATTTATTAGTGGACTTCGAGGAATTCTATTTTCCCTGATAGTTCCCGTACCGCGTATGTTTCTTATCCTCAATTCTTTGAGAAGCGACAACGAAGTGAAATAGTTATCGAAAAACAAGTGAAAGGGACTATATGGCATTTTCAATAAAACATCTGAGTATTGAAGTACGACTGCTGAACCCAGTCCCAAATGAGAGTATTCTTGAGGTAGTCTGGAAGAAGAGCCCTGGTATGGATCGAAGTAAACTATATATCCAAGTCTCGTTGCTCCCACCCAAAGTTTGTAGCCCCAACGGATAGCTTTCCCGCGGATGAATTGCTTACAACCATGACGCCCGAAATAGGGAACCATGGCTTCGTCGATGCTGTGATTTTCTTCCACTGGAGCATATTCAAAAAACTTCTTATTGAGGGAATCGAATAATGGTCTCATTTTTGAAAATCTGTCACCTTTGTCAAGTTGAGTATTGTCACAGCAATGAATGTTTTTCATTATATACTGAAAGCGATCTCTTGATATTGCTTCAGAAACTAACTTATTTTGTGTGTCATCTGCATTTTCCCAATACATTTTGCGCCTAGAGACAGAAGAATAACCACTTAATAGTAACACGCCTATGAAACAGAGAATCTCATTTTTCGTTATGTCTCCTAGACGATTATTTTGTAGAGCATAATTATTGGAAAATTGCATAATCTGTTCAATGACTTCATCGTCAAAAAATTGCTTGAACAAAGATACAGGAGATTGCTGATTTCTCGCCGTTTGTACTGAAGACCATTCTTTGAAATTTGATTGTAAATCTTGTTTTGAATACCCAAATTCTTTTAACTTCTTTGGCTTCCGAACTACCAATCTTGCAAGCGGCAGTTCGTCTTCAGAATCATATTGATCATGGGAATTATTTCCGGTGATTTCAGACTCTGCCCTCAGTTGGCTGCCTGGTAAATTATCAATAATTACGTCGTCATCGTCACCAGAGTCTTCGTCAGTAAGACAATCATTCGCGTTTACTGGGGGGAAAATTGTAATATTGTTTGGTACTTCAAAGGTATCGTCATTTTCTAGCGCTTCTGTGAGTTCAGCCAACGTCAGTGGCTTCTTCCAGTAACTACACACAAAAATTAACAAAATCATTACAATGATCACAAAAGTAGTAGAAAGACCTACTGGCCTTTTAAAAGGACGTCTGAGTTTCGACCTTACTGTGTGCTTTAGCATGGGGCGAAATAACTTTGGATATATGTAGAATCATAGCTCAATTTCGTGACAAAACAATGCACCACGCTGCTGCAACCACAGCCGTCAATAGATTACATAACCCTTACCTCCTATTGTCCATTGCACAAAAACAAAAAACACTAGCTCACAAAAGTATTTAAAAAATGCAAGAAATTTTATCAAATCGACTCGTAACTATGAAGTGACAGTTAATGACACTTAATAAAGGCACCGAAAACAGCGCCATCTACATCTTAGACGCTGAAGACAGTCCCAGGTGTACAGAAAACTTCTGTCCTTCTAAAAGGACGGTAGGTTCATATGGGTTAAGAAAGATAAAGTTTATTTAGTAGTTAGGAAACATTTGATAACGTAATGAAATTACCTGTAACTACGTTTTTGTTGTTGTTGTTGCTATTATCATTATTGTTTACTTGAGCTACAAAGAGAGCGAATATAAATTATTTCAGAAAGAAATGTATTTATTATATCACTTACCCATTTTATCACACTGTTTATCTATATAAATTGATACAAGCAACGCGCCTGCTTATCCACTTTTTATATGTATATGTATGAATTAAACCAAACAACGCGCCCGCTTATCTATACACATTGAATTATCCCCACCACACAGCATTATAGTTTACTTGAGCTACAGAGGAGAGCGAATATAAATTTTCCCAGGAAGAAATGTATTTAGCTTGAGAGAGCCTTGAAAATAGTGCAAAATTGATAATATTGATATTTCCTCAATTTGTCACCGTTAAATAGTAAATTGTATTTGTAATTTGATACCAATAATTAAAAGAAGAAAAACAGGAAAATTTTGTATATACCTACGGCTTTAGAGGACTTTTCAAGGACAACAAGATTCCCTTGTAAAGTTGTACTTTATTTCAAAGTTTATTGCATCAACATCTGTCGATTGGTTTTCAAGTAAAACGCGTTTGTAATTTGACACCCAAACTTATTAAAAAAAATTTACATTGATTATTATTTATTATACAGGGCTTCTCACCGAAGCCGTTCGTTAGAAGTTTTTGGGGTTACAAAGAACTTAGAGATTTGAAAATTTGAGACTTGGAATAACTCATATTTTACTTTTATTATAAAATATTTTCAAGGTCGCACCACTTCCGGTTATACCAGAAGTTGCTATCAACTTCCTTATTTTAAATGGAACACCCAGTATTTTATTTCAGTTTTGGATTTCTCAGGAAATTTTATGATGAGTTTCATTGGGTTTCCCTATACCCATTTTCAACTGTTTCTCAGATATCTTGATTTTTTGGAAAATTTCTACAGTTTTAGCATTATCGTTAACAGAGGCCATTTTAACCAATTTTTGATTGGTGATAAACGCGTTTGCGGTAAACTGAAGCAGGAGAATAGTACTTTCGAAATCCATATTGACAATTGATTTATCGCATACAGGATGTCCAAAATTTGATAACCGATTAGATTATCTTCAAAAGTACAAAAGTTTATTTTTTCAAATGAGACACCCTGTATATCTTTACGTAGTCGGGTGCAGAATTCAATTCTGCATCGACTTGATATAACTTGCCTATACCTATTTTCAACAGTTATGTCATTATCCTAGATTCTTTATCAAAAGCCGATGTATCTTTAACAGTTTTATCTTGATTTTGACAGAAATCGTAGAAATTTTTTGATTTTGAAAAAAAACATACGACTTTGATATTTTTAAACTTTATTATTTTTAAAACAAACGGTAACATAGAACTTAGAAACATAAAACAAATTCTAGAAAAACTTGTATATAAACTCTTGAACTATTTGAAAGATTACGATTATTGTCCATTCCTGGTGTTTCTTACGAATATTAACCATAACTTATTTTTTCGTTCTTCCCAAGGAAAATTTAAAAAAATTAAATCATTGACGGTGGACCGGTTTCAGCTTTATTGCCATCTTCAGCACCCTAGATACAATGTATACAATTTCTTACATAAGTATTAAACTTTATAAACATCAACACTTAGGGCGTTTTCACACACACCGGTTTCTGCCGGACCGGAACCGGCTATAACTCCGGCAGCGGTTTTGTAGACTTTCACACACACCGGTTTTATCGGAGCCGTCGTTCAGTTTGACCTTGTTAACGATTCATTCAAGATGGATTTCAAAGTAACAAAACCGAGTTTTCTAATTGCATTACATTTACAAAGAAAGTACAGACGCGCTAAACGTAAATATTGGGTACACCCATTGTTACGTGTGAAATACTTAGAAGGAAGGTTTTATATACTTTTTGAGAAGTTACGTGAAGACGAGAGGAAGTTTCATAGTTATTTCCGCATGAGAACACATATTTTTGATTATTTAGTGCAGCGTGTGTCTGATCGTATTCAACGGCAGAACACTTTGATGAGAGCATCTGTGCCACCAAAGGAGATGATGGCGGTAACAATAAGGTAGGTAAAAATACATATACATATAAATATATATTATTTTACTGTATATATAGTAATATTATTTATTGAAAATATTAGTGGGATTGATGATACTAATTTTCAAGGGAAGTGGAACTCAAACTAGCAGGTATTGAATTGGAGGAAGAATGTGAGGAAAAGGTTGTGGAGGAAGTGGTAGGAGATAGTAAAGGTAGTTTTTGATTAGGGCGATTTTTTATATCTTTTATTAATTGAAGGACAGTCATTCTAAAATCAATCTTGTCATCTTCGGACATCTGGCGAACTGAAGGTAAAATCGATTGGAAAAACGCTTCATCGGGATCTGGAGTTGTTTTACTCTCTTGTAATAATTTTAAAATTTCTCTATCAATTTGCTCTTGTAGCCGTGGCGTTTTCGAAGGTCGACTGGGTCCTGGGATTTCTGTATTTTCTGTGAAACTTGTTTCGTTTTCCTCTTTCAGAAACTTTAATGCGGCCCTATGCAGGACATAATTTAAATGGCGGTGTGACGTCAGAAACAATAACAACCCTTGCGCAGTAAAGTCTAGTCTTGACTTCGCCTGCGCACAAAGTCAAAATTTGTGCAGACAAGCCTTGTCAACAACACCCTATCAACAAAATACCAATCTCTGAAAATTAGAGGAAATGGAAAATAAAAACAATACTCATGGATTTATTTCAATTTTATTTAATACGTAATTGTAATGATTTGTGGTAGTACCACATCCATTTCTGGATGTGGTGGTGGCGGTGGCGGATCAGATTCATCTAAAAAATTAATAAGCATTAAGTTACACGAATTTTCATTACTAAAAAATGCTTACTTGTAATTCGTACCCAGACGGTTTCCCCGTCTGGGCCTAATTTTGCTCTGTAAATCTTGTTATTTACAGTAATTTTAAAGTAACTGTTTAAAGTACCATAAATAGGGAGGGCGTGACCCCCCTCTATTATGGCATATTCAAACTACAAAACACAAAATTAGAAATAATTGTAAGAAATAATCAAAGAAAACTTACATGTTTGTTGAATTTATTATAAAAATATTGTTTAACTTGATCTAAAAGTTATAATCAAATTATTTAAAGAAAATCACTAAAATTTGTTTATACATACCCATCTTTGGCTGTGTTTTGTTAAATACTGAATTTTATAAGATAAAATTCAATTGCGTTATCATAAAAACGGAAAACTAAAAACCAACATAAAGAGGGAGAAATGAAGTCATTTTCAACAAAATTATCAACTTTTTCTTTGGTTCTTTTGGAAATTTAGAAACCACATAAAAATTGATAAAGAATTATTTTTGAGCAATTTGTAAATTATTTGTTTTTATTTCAAACGACAAAGATAATACAAAATATTAAAAATTAATAATTTCGTGTTTTAAAAAATATTTCTTACAATTCCTGTTAATTGATAATATTCAAACAATTTATCATGTATAATAATACAATAAGCTCTAGTTTTATTAGGAAAGTTCTCACTACTTTCAAATTCTAATTTAACATCCACTGTTGACGATTGTATGGCTTCGTTTTGTTTTGAACAATCAATAACGAAAATTGTTCGAAATGCAAAATTTGTATAGGTTGTTGTTGGAGTTGATGTGTGATTATTATGAAAATCCCGATGGAAATCGATAAAAGCTTGATAAGCTTCTGTATATTCATTCTTTGCGAAATCAAAATTTTGATTTTCATATGGATAACATTGTGAATTCAACCATACACGAAGATTGGTTAATTTTACATGATCAAATTTACTAATTTCCATTTTTGGATTGTCTTTGCGATCCGTTTGGAAAGCTATGATAACATATCTTGGTCGTTCAAGATTGGTGGTTGTTTTAACGCTCCATATATCCTTTTTAGTTTGTCTTAATGAGGGTAATTCAAGTAACTCCCAATTTCTGAATCCAATTTGAACTGGAATATTCTTATTCATTTGATCTAAAAGATATACTTTCGATTGATCACTTGGATATACATGTTTCAATTTTAAGCATAAGTCTTGAATTTTAACTGTAGCTATTTTTGTTCCACTACTACGATAACAATTATCATCAGATCGACTGCGTACTAATCGAATCTTGTGTTTTCCATTGATGATTGTCTTGTAATCGTGAAAACAAGCAAATAGAAATGACAATGGAATTCGTAGATTCACAGATTTCTTATCAGATGCTAGAGTTACTATTGTACCACTATCAGGACACCAACCAGCGGTTTCTAAAGCCCTACTCTCATCATGATTATAACACAATAGACCTTTAATAGTTGTTGTTGTTCCAACATCTCGTACTTTTTCTATTTCTTTACCATTTAATTCATATGCAATTGAATCGAATAGATATGCTCCAAAGTTATTAGTTAATTCACAATCACCAGTGGATGCTGCACTAGCAATCTCTTCAAATGTACAAGTTAAATATAGAAATGATTCACAAAATGAAATAAATATATCCTGTTGATTGATATTGATTTCGATTTCATCATTATTTTGAAAGGATGAAATTGTTGAATGATACGTGTGATATTCTTCTTTTTCAATACTATCGTCGAACTTTAATTTTTTGTATATTTGTAGTTTTTCGGATATTATAACCAAGATCTTTCAATATTTGAATACTTGCTTGTGTTAATGATGTTGATCTCGACAACTTACTAATGGGGGATGATTGAATCTGAGGGATTTTATTACAATTACCCCCATCACTACTACTACTATGAAAAACTAATTCCTTTTTTTTCAATTCTAATCTAATATCAATTTCTTCTTTTTGAAAATTCACCAAGATACCGTTTTGATCTAACACTTTAAGGTAGTACGGTTGTGAAAGCAATATTTCAAGAATTTCTCAAAACTCTGATTATAAGCTAATAAATGTTTAATACACGTGCTGTTAAAATTTTAAGATCATTTACCACGTCAATTATGAGATATTTGCAATTAAAAATGACATAAATTGTACACGTAGCATAGGAGAAGCGTGGGAAAATGATCAATTCATTTTTATTTATCAATGAACCACTTTCACCATCTCTATGAAAAACTATTATTTGTTAAAATACTATGTTTAGATAATATACAAGAAAACTCGAAATTATTTACCACGTAGTTTCGATAAAAAATGAAAATAAACAACTGGTTTCAGCGATAATTTTCTGTGGAGGGGATATAGAGACGGATAACATGGAAACGATGTGGCAACGTTGTTACAAAAATAAAATGTCAGAGCAGAAAGAAATAGCGCGAAATTTAAACTACTTTAATATTTTTAATGAGAACACTTCTCAGCTTTTATTTATTAATAATTAATAACAATTATTAATCAATTTTAAATTTTAAAATTAGATAATAAATCTTATAGAGAAATCCTTTTATTTATTATTAATTTTGACAATAAATATATTTAATGATATAACATTAATAAATATTTTTTATTAAATATTAATGGAGAATGAATATTTATTGAACTTACCAAGAACTACGCCTGTATTGATGTCAGAATGTTTAGATTGACTACCATCTATGCGATGAGTTTTACCCGTTGGAACTACTGTTATTGTATCACATTTTGTGCATTTAACCTTTAAGATTGAATTCAACCCTAAATGATGTTCATGTACAATATTTTCAAGACTAAGTATTTCATGACATAGTGCACATTTCAAATTTTGGGCTAAAAATTTTAAATCCACTACACGAAAGCCTTCACATAGGTTAGTTTTACTGGTATCGTTACCTTTTCTTTTTTCTTTTCGAGCATCTTTAATTTTTTTTCGAGTACTTTTTTTTTAATAAATTTTCCTTTATAACGAATACGATCACACATAATTATTTATTTATTTGGATAATAATGGCAAGTTGTTTACTGTGCGTATAAATTATACGTAAAGTTTTAGTGGTTAGTGGTATAGGGTTGTGGCGACACCAACTAAAATCGCAGTTGGTAACAAAAATATCAGTTGGCAAGACTGAAGCGGTTAGGCCAGATTCGCGCTCTCGAAACTCGTCTCCATCTCTTCCATCACCAACTACCGAACGGAACGGACGTGTCTACTGTCTACCTGACGCCAGTACATCTTTGATCATTTATTATTAAATCGAAATATTTAAATTATGGTTATATCCGTGTAAATAAACATCAATCAAACTTCAAATTCGTGTTATTTAACCGGATCCCAACCAAAGTGGTGACCCCGACTAAAAACAAAGTGAAACCGCGCGCGTAAACAAAAGGTGAACACGTGTTTCCCCGATGCCGCGAGTCCACAGTTCTGCTGGTGATGGTCTAAGAGCAACGCAACCGCGAAAACCAACAGAGATCCTGTGCAACGCGTACAAGATGCCAAACAGCGACTCCCACAACGACAAATAGCACAAACACAGCATGTACAACACGTGCAGCAGCAACAACAACAACGACAACCGCCACGACTGCAACGGCAACAGCCACGACCACAACGACAACCGCCACGACTGCAACGGCAACAGCCACGACCGCAACGGTAACCGCCACGACTGCAACGGCAACAGCCACGACCACAACGGTAACCGCCACGACTGCAACGGCAACAGCCACGACCACAACGGCAACCGCCACGACTGAAACGGCAACAGCTACGACCACAACGACAACCGCCACGACTGCAACGGCAACAGCCATGACCGCAACGGCAACCGCCACGACTGCAACGGCAACAGCCACGACCACAACGGCAACCGCCACGACTGCAACGGCAACCGCCACGTCAACAACAATCACCGCAACGGCAACCGCCACAACAACGACAACAGCAGCAGCAACAACAGTAACCCCAACAACAAACAAAACAACGGCATACCACCCGAAAGCGAAAGGTATGATCCGTATGATCGAACGGTTTCACAGAAGTTGAAAACCGCCATAATCGCATCATCGAGGAACTGGTCAGAATCACCTCCTCTAATCATGCTAGCACCGAGAAACGTCATCAAAGAAGACATTGGTTGCACACCGGCTGAAATGGTATTCGGCAAATCAACATCACGTTCGCTTCAACATTTGAATGTCCCGCTCACTGGGAGGGGAGTGCTGTGGCGACACCAACTAAAATCGCAGTTGGTAACAAAAATATCAGTTGGCAAGACTGAAGCGGTTAGGCCAGATTCGCGCTCTCGAAACTCGTCTCCATCTCTTCCATCACCAACTACCGAACGGAACGGACGTGTCTACTGTCTACCTGACGCCAGTACATCTTTGATCATTTATTATTAAATCGAAATATTTAAATTATGGTTATATCCGTGTAAATAAACATCAATCAAACTTCAAATTCGTGTTATTTAACCGGATCCCAACCAAAGGGTATAGGAGAAATAAGAATAATAATAATAATGCGACGTTGCCACATTTCCATACAGAATTTTATATCATAGTATGCGTGTATACGTATAGGGTATATAGTAGTGAAAGTAGTACAGTCACGTTAAAAAAACATATCGTACAGTCACAGTACTGCTAAAATACTTAACGTTAGTAATAATCCAAAACTTTTTGACTGGACTGTCGCGGAGGAACTACCTTAATGGTTAAATTGTCAATGGAACGTTTATTCAATATCGGTAAATATATATGATCTTTTGGTTCAATATTTATAGCATAACCTGGATCTACAGCAGGTGCAAATTCATAAATTGTATGTGATTGTTGACTATTGTAGTATGATCCTGTTGTTATATTACATTCAATACGAATTGATAAGACCTTGATAATTTCTACCGGTTGATCTGATGAATGAAATTGGTTTGGTGGTAGAATTTTTTTTGAAAATCCTAATAACGTTCCGATACCATCGTTCTTGGTGAAATCGATTTCATATTTACATTTCAATCCACACTTTAATGTATTGTTGTTTGGTTTCAATGAAAGAATTTCCGATTTGTAAACAACAGTATTGGTTGAATTAAGCTGTTGTTGTAGGTAGTCTTCAATGTGTGTTATCTCATATGCACCAGTAGGGATGGTTATCAATTTTTCTACACCATTATCCTTATAGTAAAATTTATTTGGTCCTTCTTCAATGTTTGGTATAGTATTGTATGTGTGGAAACCAATTAGAGCTAATGAATAACTACAATTTGGATTCAAATTGATTGGTGGATAAAAGTCTGCAGATAAGACACTGCTACGACCTTTCAGTGTGAATGTTAAAGACATGACTGATATAATTTTCAAACACCTTTATTATACAGGGTGTTTGCTCTCAGTATGGAGTGTTCTAAGAAACTCATATTAGTCGACGAGCGATTCGAAAAATATTTTGAGGATTTGTAGAAGAGTCCCTACGAACCATATTAGCAAAATTAGAACCTCGTAGCTCATTTCAAACTTGGTCAAAAAACGATCATTTTGGACAATGTCGCAATTTTTAAAAACGGACAAAGCACGCAGAACGACTAAAAATGACTCAGAGACCATCCCAACATTGATTTTTTTCCTTTCTTTCCATTTTATTCTGTTACTGCTCAACCAACTTGTAGTCGAAAACACACTACTGTTGGGAACGGAGTTGTGAATCGCTTGATTGATAATCTTGCACATTGCACATTCCTGGATATAATTTTTGCGGGCCTGGCACAAAACTGAGCAAGCGGTTGGCTAGAGGCGATAGAGGTGTAAACAAATTGGATGAGGCTTGCAGAGAGCACGATATTGCCTACGCAGAGGAAAAAAGCTTGCAACAAAGACACCAAGCCGACAAGTTTCTTTTAGACAAAGCCAAGCAACGACTTCATTCTATTGATTCATCAATTGGTGAGAAAGCTGCTGCTCTAGGGGTGATCGCCACCATGAAGGCTAAAATAAAACTTGGCATGGGTTGTAAGACACAATCAGTTAGAAGACCTCGTCGTAAATCTGCAAACAAAACAAAAACGTGGTGGAAAACTGACATTCAGTAAACTTTTGAAAGCAGCACGCTTGGCTGTAAAAGGTCAAAAGTTCAATACCATTAAAGATGCCCTAAAGGTAGCTATGAGCGCAACAAAGAAGCTTAAGAGAAACAAGAGCGTGAAGCCTGTCAGAGTAATACCTGTACCTAAAACAGGAGGTTTTCTGCCATTGATACCAATTTTTGCGGCGCTCGGGGCGTTGGGATCTGTCGCCGGAGGTGCTGCAGCAATTGCAAAAACTGTGAATGAAACCAAAGCAGCCAACGAACAGCTCAAAGAAAGCCAACGGCATAACCAAACAATGGAGGCAATATCACTAGGAAAACGTAGATGTGGGTTATTCCTCAGGATTAAGACTTTTTTTAGCACCTCCAAAAATGCAAAAATTTCCACGGTAAACTTACCGAATCGAGCACTTACAGATATCGAGCTACATAGATTTGCTACCCAGTTGCGGGTGAGGAACCTCAGAGGTGTATTTATAAAGGACTCTTTGCCCAAATCAGGACCGTATGCTAATGAGTGTGCTATTATTAATCTTGATACAAGTAGCGGTCCAGGAAGTCACTGGACTGCGTACGTAAAGTGTAGCAGAAATGCAACATACTTTGACCGCTTTGGTGATCACAAGGCTTCAATGGAGCTTGTAAAATACTTAACGATCTAAAGGTCCTTGTGAAATACTATACAATCATGAGAAATATCAATCATACAATTCATTCAACTGTGGACATCTTTGTCTGAGGTTTCTAGCGTACTATAATAATTTGTGCTGATAGTAAAAATAGTTAGTTGTTCCTACAGAAGAACAGATAATGTCATACACATTTACGTTGTCTGGAACCCAGTCAGTTCTTAAGACAAGTTACTATCCCCCTGTTGTATTGGATGATGCAAGCTACATCATAGGTCTAATCAATTAGAAAACCTCTCATTCTATTCGAAACATTGACAGCAGCAATAATAAGTTCCACTTTTTTGCAAACGATGGTCGTTTAATTTGTATAGGAATTCCAGAAGGTTCTTATGAAATTAATAATATTAGCAATTTTCTCAACAGGGAGCTCAATAGACTCACTTTAAACGGACTAAGTAGCCAGCCTAGCTACAGAAACCGCCAACTGTTGACAATGAAAGGAAATAATAACACTCTGAAATGTGAGCTGAAATGTGCATTTGATGTAGACTTTTCTCAACAAGGTACAGTCGGTGCGTTACTCGGATTTATTCGTAGGAAGTTGATAGCTTATGGGAAGCATATATCTGACCTGCCCTCAAAGATCTTGACGTTGAATGCACTATGTGTTGAGTGTAATATAGTTGCAGGCTCATATCGAAACAGTAAGCCAGTCCACGTTATTCATGAGTTCTTTCCGCTTGTACCACCGGGATATAGAATTGTTGAAGCGCCATCTAACGTTATCTACCTACCAATCAGCGTTAGGGAGATCGATGAAATCATACTCAAAATCACCGATCAGGATGGTAGACTTGTTAATTTCAGAGGTGAGGTGATAACAGTGAGACTGCACCTTCAGAGACTCTAAGCCAGCGGTCGGGGAACTTTTTTAATCGTTACCCCAAAATATTTTTGTGTAAGTTGATATTACCCCATGGCGAAGAGCAGAAAGAAAACGAAAGCGCCTCTTTTTAGCATCTTTCATATTATAGCCCCCCATGATAATTTTAAAAAGAAAACAATAACTAAATATTTACCCCCAAAATTTCATTTTTACCCGATTTGGGGTAATTTACCCCGGTTCCCCGACCGCTGCTCTAAGCCATAGCAATGAGTATTGTGTTTAGTAAGGGTCAAGTAACAACACATGACCTGTATAAAAGCAGACAAAGCAAAAAGCGGTCGGTCAGTAGAGGCTTTGGTCTCAAGAAGTTGACAACGCAAAACCGAAGATTTCTTTAGTCCTTAGGATTTACTGTTCTCTTATAAACGCCTTTGCAAGATGAACAAGGATATATTACATGTTAATGAGAAGGTCATCTTTGACGAAGCAATAACCTACACAGAGAAACATACACATCAACCGTACGCTTCCACTTCATACAATAACAATGATGAAATTCGGATACCAATTCAGCAACAAGATTTGTACTCACTACCATGGTACAGTGATTTATACATTGAAGGGAAGATACTAGCGCTTCAAGGGGAGACATCTGTACAGCCTAACGGAGTACGATTTATTAATAACGGCATTTTATTTCTCTTCGATGAAATACGATATGAGATTGGCGAAAACATTATTGACTGCATAAAAAATCCTGGAATGGCCACGGTAATGAAAGAACTTGCAACCTACAACAAAAATCAATGTGTTGCACTAAAGAATACAGGATGGTTTCCTCTTGAAGAGTCTACGATCATGGATAATGCAACAGGAAGATTTAACGCAATTGTTCCTTTGCGAATGTTTTTAGGCTTCTGAGATGATTTTAGAAAAATAATTTTGAACCTGCAACAGGAACTTGTTCTACTTAGAACTAATACAGACACAAACGCACTATTGCATGATGGGAGCAAGTCTGTTAAGGTAGAAATACACAAGGTATCTGGAGGATGCCGCACATTTCAGCATCAACTGCTGTGAGAATATTATTATTGGACATATTGAAAAAGGATCGCGAGATTAGCATTCCTTTCAGAAGTAGAGAATTTTACGAACACCTTCTACTACCACAAACACAAAGGCATATGTGGCCAATCAAGACATCTATGGAAAGACCTCAATACTTTGGCTTTGGCTTGCAAACTAATAGGAAAAATCAATTCAATAAAGACTGTAGTCAGTTTGATCATTGTAATTTGACTAACATTAAAGTCTTCCTTAACGACGTAATATATCTCTATGACAACCTCAACTTGAATTTTGACAGCAATCAATTTGCTGCCCTGTATGAAATGTATACAGAATTCCAAGAGTCTTACCTGGGTAAATCTAGAGAGCCTCTCCTCACCCCTGACGAATTTAAGAGAATGGCACCTTTAGCCATTATTGATTGCTCTAAGCAAAATGAACAAGTGAAACGAAGCCCTGTTGACATAAGAATTGAGTTTGAAACAAGCAGAAATATTCCTGATAAGACAACAGCCTATTGTCTGATAATTTATGACCGGATTGCCAAATATATACCTTCGAGGAACATAGCAAGAGTGTCATCGTAATTAACATACTTTCTTAATTACTTTTCATTTTTTTTTCTGTCAACTTATGTGTAATGTGGCTTTCAAAGTTTACAATAAAGTATAAATAAGAAACAGTCTTTCTATTGGTTAGAGTGTTTTATTCATTATCTAAAATAGCGTACAATAAAGACATGGTTTTCTGATAATCAAATAATTTAGTTGAAGGCCAGACCGCAGAATCCGGTCCACTGGTCCATCCAAGTTGAGCTCTAGGATTGTTTAATCCTTTTGCTATGTTTAATTCTATCCATCCTTTAATTCTCAGATGCTCTTCGTTGTGACGCGGTTGAAATTTGCATTTCATCTTTTTTAACCCAACAGCAGCAATAAAAATTTTCAATGCCTTGTGGTTCGCCAGGTAGGCGGATTCACACACGGCTCTATCGATACAGGAATTTATCGGCTTGTAATTCTTCTTTATGTTCTCTACTGGATGGCCCTCTTCGCACATGCTATAGACACCATTGTCAAGCATTCTCCAGATAAAGAATTTGAATGCTGAAGCTTGTTGCTTATCACATTTCTCAAATGGCAGAGCCATCAGAGTCTAACGTCAATGACACAATGTTCATATTTTCACATGCCTCAACTAGTTCATCAACGAAATTGTCAACCTGTATTTTCTTTTCCATAATTCTGCACACAGTGTATGCACTTAGGCTTGCTGAATGCTGGGCCATCCACGAAAACACCGCATCGGGTATTATAAAGTCTTCCTTGTTGACCAAGTAATACAACAAATTGATGGTACCATTATCAGATTTGTTGGAAAATATTGCTGCATTAAGGTGGTATTCGTACACATTCGATACAGCTTGATTCGTTTATTTTAACTATCAACTCCATTCTGTTACTGATACTTATAGTATTAGTAGTAGTAAGAACTAAAGTAAGATTGATATTGAACACACTCTTACTGAGGTAGTTCCTCACACACCCATTTGTATATAAACTTTACATTGTTCCAGGAACAGTACGTTATAGGGTCCTAGAGGCTTATGCACATTGTGAATTCTTGAGGCAACCTAGGACAATTGCCTTTGACGTCTAGGTCTATGACCCTTGGGCACTGGTTGCCCAGAGTTTGGATAAGAAAGTTTCTTTTGATGGCACCTTTGACGTATATTACGTCTACAGGCTGCTCCACAAGGTGTTTTCTCAGGATATCACCCACTTTATCCTGTTCAATCGCACCATACTCATAACATAGCTTATGGTGATGATTTTCCAGATAACGAACTTGTTTCTTAAAATAGGGGTGCACGGTACACAGCGGCCTTGCAGGTTTGAATAGGTAATGTGCCTACCATGTTCCATCAGTGATGGAAAGTTCTTTTACCACAAACTCAGGGATTGAGAACCCTTGAATGTCAACCACTTTGATTCTCATTTTGTATGCACTACTATTTATTTTTATTAATGTTATTAAGCTTTGAATGAATAAATCTACTGTCAAGTCAACAATGCCTTTATTTACAATAATAATGAATTTACAATAGTGATATGTACAATAATAAATACCTGCGTTGGACCGTTCTAGGCTTATGCCTTTTCAGTCCAAGGTAGGTTTACATAAGTTTAAGAGAAGCAAAAAAAAAAAATACAGAAATTTAAATGAAAATCAAACACTAAACTATGAAAATCTATGTACAATACAAAAAATGTAAAAAAATACAATATATACAATATTTACATGTTTGGGGAGGAAGAAATGTAGTATACTGGAGTAGGATGTTGAATGAGGGTATAGGAGACAGGGTAACACGTAGTGAGGTGTTGACGCTGTGGTGGCCGGAATTATCTCGTCGTTGTCGCATTACCGAATGGCAATTGGGGCGTTGTCAATCGCATCTCGGAAATAAATCTACTGAAGAAACGGCTATTTATACGATTTAACATCTGTGGAAGGTGGAGCTTTTAAGCCACGTGTCCAATCACGTTAATGTCAACTCCTTCCTACTCCCACTCAAGACATGATAGCTGAGTAAGCAAAATATAGTGAATATGACGTCGCGACGCCTCTCAAATGTCAACAAACGACATCTTTGATTACATACTCTAAAAGAGCCATTGAAATTATACACATTTGCTCTCTTGGATTTTTGTCTATTTTGTTATCGTTTAGGTGTGATTGGAGCTTGTAATTTGAAACCAATATTAAAAAGAGGGGAAAAGAATTAGAAATACAACATATATTATATACGGCTGGATAGGTCTTTCGAAAGGCAACATCTTTCTCTAATAAAGTTTTTCTCTATCTCTCAAAATCATCAGCGTCGGCGTCGCGACGCCTCCTAAATGTCACAAACGACATGTTTGATTACATACTCCAAAAGAGTTTTTGAAATTATACACATTTGCTCTTTTGGATTTTTGTCTATTTTGTTATCGTTTAGGAGTGATTTGAGTTTGTAATTTGAAACCAATATTAAAAAGAGGGAAATAATAAGAATACTATACAATACTATACATATTGTATATATGGCTAAATAGGGCTTTTAAAGGACAACGACATTTTTCCGTTATGTTTTTTTAATCTCAAAAAATTAGAGGCGTTGGCGTCGCGACGCTTCCTGAAATATGCACAAAAGCACCTATTGTGGCCCATGGTTGGAAAGGGCTATAGAAGGACTACAACTTTCCTGTATATAATTTTCTATTATCTTACAATATAAGAGGTGTTAGCATCGCGACGCTTCTAGAACTGATCACAAAGCGTTTCATATTGTTTCCTAAAATAAGCGACGCCTGAGTAGCAAAGACCCATCAACGTCTACATATATTGTTTCTTTAGCCGTATGCTGAAAATGCTGAGTTGAAATTTCTCATTTTCTTATGACAAACAGTAGGTAAACCTATCAATCTTGCATTTTAGATTTTCTCACGGAAATGCAAATTATACAATAGACAATCTAAAATTTTTTTGTTGAAATTGACTACGCAGTTTTTTATTATCTCATAAGAAATAATAATTCAACTATATTATAGTAAAAGATGTGACTGCTGCAGTTTTGCGAACGCTGCATTTTTTTTTTCTATACAAGCGCAATTCATTCTTATGATTTTTATTAGTACGTTCAAGTGAGTCAGTGGGTATACACACTTGGTCAGTGACTAAACTTTTTTTTAATGGATTTTGAAAAGCGTATCAATATAATTTCAAATATGATTTTAAATGAACGTGATCAATCAATAAATCAATCTGAGACAACAGCAACCACAACTGATGAGGTAAGGTTAACAAACGCTTCCTAGAATTACAATTTACTCATAATTTGAAAATAATTTTCTTTCGCAGTCTGATTTTGAAAACGATTTCATGTTGACCCCAACCCCAAACAATAACGACGGAGCTCAACAGCAGATTACGGATGCTGGAAGCAAGCAACCAGAGGAAACGCAACCACAACAACAAGTAGAGGAAGCCAAACAGCCACAACAACAACAAAAAGAAGCCGAGGGATCATCTATGGTGAACCTACCAGGTCCATCAAAGCCGCCAGTTTCCAAAGGGAAGGATATGAAGCGGTTGATGGAGACTATCAAGCGCTCACATGTACAAGCAGAAACACCATCAAGGAAACGGACCGCCAGCATCAGCTTTTCGGACAGCGAAGATGAGTTCGACAAAACAGAAACCGTGATCAACTTGTATAGGAAATTTTGGAGGGACCTGAAATACATAGAGAAGAGGGAAGCTAATGAAAAAGCGACCTTAACGACACAGTTGGAAAAGATTGATGAGAGGAGGGAGAAGATAAAAATGAAGCTAGAAAGTTTGGAAAAGAAGAGAGAGAAGATTGCCATCAGGCTAAATTCTATAAATAAAAATAAAAATTGTATTGATAAGTTATATAAAACTTAAATAAAACTTCATGTCATTTGCATATTAATGTTTTATTATATTTTCACCCTAAACAAATACTTTAATTATTCTCCATTTACTTTGAAATCTAAATGACACCACCGCTCCCTTTATTTGAAAACCTATCCTGTTTAGATTTTTTGAGAATAATTGATTTGATAGACTTCGATTGCAGCATGCAATAATTCTAGAAACATTAGACCTTAATAGGTTTCATTTGAACCACTAAGCACACGTCGAATGATACTAAATGAGGATTAGAATACACCATTTTGGTAAAATGAAACATCATTGGAGAGCTAAACGTGTTTATTACCCTCAACTTACACGAAATATAGCTTGACAATACAAAAAAACTTTCAGAAGAAATCAAACTCAATATTTTGCAAGCATTTACAACAGTCACTTCTATTCTTCCTCAAACTTGATATTTGTCGTTGGGCCTACAATTCCCTCGCTGACTAGAAAGAACTTCTTTCCTTGCTTAATCTCCTCGTTACAAGCAACAATTTTTTCTTCAGTAAACCTTTCAGTGAAACGTTGGGGTAGCAAAGTTTTGAATTCATCACATTCAACAACAACCTTATCACCATACTTAGTGGTCGTTCGTTTGAAAGATTTCACCAAATGCTTTGCACCAACTTCAAGATTCATAACGTTCACAAACGGTATAACATGTAGGGAAGCATTCAGTTCAGCGATAAATAGTGACATGATGCTCGGTTTATTTAATACAGCTTATTCGGACCAAAATTATTATGTGGCTCCATCATATCAAGCAGACGTATTTATAGCTATAGAAATTAACAAGCGCATGTGCAGTGCATGCAAGTACACTCACTGTTTCCGAAAATGTTGACTTGGAATATGTTTTGCCTTGTACAAATCTTTCATAAGCTTAGCAAATGTACATGGTATACATGTTGTATTTGAAAGATCAGACTCGCCTCCACATTCGACGCATTTATATTTTATAGGAACAGCCATTGTTACTGATTTCACAGAAAAAAGCCTTGAACACATTTAAAGTCAATATATATATCTATCTGAGGGGTGAAATATCCCCACCTCTTTAAGCTTCCCCAAAACATGTAATGGAGAATCACCCTCAGATAGTTAAGGGTAACTACCTGAGGGTTATTCTCCATTACATGTTTTGCGGAAGCTTAAGACCAATGTGTGGTGATGGTTGGTAAGGGTACCAACCATCACCACACATTGGTCTTGAATCAACTTCGCCTACACATCACAACCATAGAGTGGTCCAACATCGGCATCAATTCTCACAGATTTAAATTTCCCGCTATCTTGTGGTCCAGCTTCGGCATCTATTCTCAGAGATTCAAATTTCTCTCCATCTGGTGGTCTAGAATTGGCATCAATTCTCAAAGATTTAAACTTCCCGCCATTTTGTGGTCTAGAATCGGCATCTATTTTCAAAGATTTAAATCTCCCGCTATTTTGTGGTCTAGAATCGGCATCAATTTTCAAAGGTTTAAATTTCCCGCCAACTTGTGGTCCAGGATCGGCATCACTATACTACTTCTACCTTTTACAAACCACTGGTAGCACATTTTATCTATGTTGAGACCTTCAGGTTTTAACAGACTTTTTTTGGTTCACATTGACTCTTGACTGCCGCTTACTGCGAATATCTTCTTTCTTCTTCGCCAGTTCTGCCGCTTGCGTTTTTCCTATATTAAATCTAAAATGCAATAGGTACATTTGTTTTAGTCAGTGTCTAAATTTAATAATTTGTATATATATGTCACTTTTTTGCCAGAGCACGCACTGATAATTTTTCCTTGTCTAACACATTCACCACTTCCAATTTTTCTTTCAATGTAAGCATGTTTTTTCAGGCGCCATAACCTTCGTCTCGTTCTACACGTTTAATGATAAGTAAATGCCTACAGAACAATAGAGTAAAACAAATAAAATGCAGTGTCATACAAAATGGGTTACCACCCAGTTTCTGGGCATATCAATGGCCATGCGTCCGTTTATGATAGCTACGCGTCCGCTTACGGGAGATTTTTCATCAAAGTTGTAGGGAAATACGGTGTCCGTGTCCGTTTATTAGAGCGTCCGCTTATTAGAGCCTACTTTATTAGAAAAATTGTAGGAACAAGTTTGGTTTCAGAAAAGTTGTCCGTTTAAGAGAGATGTCTGCTTGTGGGAGCTGTCCGCAAGAAGAGCTTTTACTGTATCCGCTTGCTGATTGCGCGCACCTAGAACTGCTAAAGGTCTTTAGTTATTATTATTAATATACCCAAGACGATTTAACATCTCTCCAATATTTACATCTGTCTCTCTGGCACTATACTGCGTTATATTTCGAAAGCCGGGAGTGGTAGAAAAAAGCATCTTTGACAGCAACCCAATAGTGCCACGCAAAATAGGGTTTTCGTCGCTATTGTACTCAATTTCAACCACCACCTGCTGCGGTAAAACCATCGCAAAAACTATCTTATTAAAATCATCGTAATTTGACCCCACATTTGGACTATTAACTACCATGGCAAGAGGTTCAGACCTATTCAGTTTAGATTGTTACATATTTTGGTTATTTAATAAATCTGGCACAACCAGTTTTTTTGTTGTTTCCCATGGTAGTATAACCCATCAAATCCATGCTTTAACTCATAAGTTAATGTTCAATTGCGTATTTTTTTCTTAAAAAAACAAAAAACAAAAAAAAACGTAAAGTTAAAAACCAGATTAAGAGAGAAAGAGAACCAACACGTCATGTATTTATAATCAATATTTATTCCACATATTATAAAACTAACAAACACTGATGGAATATAATAGCTGTTTATACAACAAGTGCGTTAGGGGCCAAATAAAACGCAAGAGAAAATGTTTACTCACGAGGCGTTAGCCGAGTGGAGTAATTTTCTCGAGCGTTTTAAATTTGACTAAAGTGAGGGTAATTCAACAAACGTTGAGTATTTTTTACTACTTGCTACAATGCTGAAACAATAACCCAGGGACAAAAATATTCGTGACAATTTTTTACATTAATACAAGCCTTTCCTTTTTTAATAAATTTTGGAAGCTCGACGTATGTTGAAATACCCCCTCTTACCATATAGGTTCAAACTTATTTATGTTAACTTTTGAAAAGATAATTTCAAGTAACGTCCATTCACTATCACGTTCTTGAAATCCCTCTAGTTTTTTCAAAATACTTTCTGAAACATTGCTAATATACAAATTACTAATTTGGTCTAATTTTAAATCATGAAAGTTACTATAATTGTTACAATTACAACAAAAATTTGAGTCCAAAACGTCTTCGTCTGGTAAATGTTCAAAATACAATTTTATTATTTTTAAAATAAATGTTAAGATGCGATATAGGAAACGATTGTATACACTCTATTGTATTTACTCGTGCTTCAAAGGCTTCTCTATCACTGCTTACAAATCTATGTAAAGGATGGTTGCTTGTAATTATAATAGGTATCTCCTTATTTAACTTTTGAGACGCTTTATTTTTGACAGCAATGAATACATCTGGACATCGTTCAGGAATAAGTTTAACAGTATCAGAAATATCTGGTGATATATAAGGCTCATTTGGCTTTGGGCGTTTAAATCTATACCATAATCGTAGGCAGACATCATAATTTTTAAAATATCGACAAGTGTAGAACGTACAGCTTCTGAATTAGATAATTCATTAATATTTTCTAAGCGATTGATAATATTCAATTCATAAATAGCAAATGTTCTATCATCTCATATAAGTTTTTCAAATTTTTGTTTCCATGTTCCCCATTTCATGGTAAACAGAAGTGTAACACAAACTACCAAAAAATTTTTTTTTTTTCATATTAATCAAAATTGGTAGTAGCAAAATGATCCCAATGATCCATTAAATCTAATTGATTGTCATCTATTTTAAATCCCGTTATTATAGCATTTGGATATTTTATTTCTAAATATTGAATGGAGACTTCTGCAATGTTCTGACATTTAAAACAGGAACTTTGCGATTTTGTGTTGTTATTTACAGTGGAACTTCCCTATAACGAAAGCGCTAAATCCGCAAAAAAATTTCGTTATACAGAAATTTCGTTATACAGAAAATTTATTTCTATAGTGTCAAGTGTCAAAACAAGCAACGTTTACTTGCATTTTTTTCATTTGAATACATATATCTACATAATTAAAAACGTGTGTAAGTGCATTAATAATATCTTATGTGCATTTTATGTAGGTACATATACAATTTGTATTTACAATTTATTGGATAAATAATTTGTAATTTTTGTTTGAGCGGTACAATTAAAATAAATTTTATTCTCATAAAAATCTTCGCATTTTCTCAGAAATTCAAAAATATTTTCCGGAACTCCTTAGTTTAGTTTATGGTCGGGATTAATTATCTACGTCCGGCATAATTACGGAACAACCCACCCTTATACTGCGGGAAAAACCTTCTTACCAATACCCATTTAAAGAGTGATGTTGTTGGAATAATTCGTTACAGAGAGAATTTACTTCGTTTTAGAGGGTGTTTTTAACATGGTATTTGGATTCAAGGTGCAATGTCTTATACAAAATTCGTTATACAGAGAAATTCGTTACATAGACGTTCGCTGTAGGGAAGTTCCACTGTATTTTATAATTCATATTGGGATTTGAATAACTTACAATGAGTTGACCAAAATATTTGTCTTGAGGTTTTTGTTGTTTACGAACTCCTGCTTCACCTGACTGGTTATTTATGTTAATTTTTAAAAATATAATTTCAAGTAACGGCCATCCACTATCACGTTCATGAAATTCCTCTAGTTTTTTTTAAAATGTCTTATGAAACATTACGTGTGTTGAAACTTTTTAAATCTACTTCAGCGCTGGATGGTTGAATAAAATTTATCGAAAAAATTACATTAACTTTAACAATTGATGTAGCCAAAACTTTTTTATTCTTTATAGAGAAGCTACGGAAATCTTGTTGAAAAAAATGTATAGGATCTTTAATGCTTAAATTTATTATTAGCCACTAACAATAAGTAGCCTGCTATTAAAAGCAGTTTCAACATTATGCCAAATCAATTGTTCTTTGTTTACGTTTTTGTTAAATTCTAATCCACGACCTGTTTTCTGCAATTTAAACTTTAATTAGTTCAATTTTTCTAGATAAAACTTTAATAGTGTTAAATTACTTAATGGGGCAGGTTGGCGCTGCGCCAGTCTGTCCCGATGGTTTTTTAAAATTTAAACAAACTTGAAAACCATTGACATTGAAAATATTCCAAAATCTTTTCAGTGATAATTAACAAAATCCATTTTGAAATTCAGTTCCTATACTGAAGAATTTGATTTTACTACTTATTTTCAAGACTCTGCAAAAAATTACTAGAACCCGTGGCAAAATGAACTTATACGTTTTGTAACTACACAATGATTGACAGGAACTTTAGTGCACGTTCATATGCATGTAATTAGATAAAGTAGAAATGACTGGTGGCAAAATAGGGTTATCAAAACGTTCAGGAAGTACTACAAATGGCCGGGCGCCAACCTACCCGTGCGCTAATCAGCCCCGGTCTTTCCTACACTGAAATTCCAATTTTAGTTATTGAAAATTCTCAATTCTCTTAAGATCTTGACTACATTGTGTTTGTTTGTATTAAAAGTTCCAAGTCTTTTGAAGATTTGGCTTCTCCTTTGTTCGATTTCCTTTAGCTCTTGCTCCAATTTTGACTCTTCTTCGACATCTCTCTGCAGTAGTTCTTTCAGTTTTCATTTGAAGCTATTGAACAACTTAATGACACAGTTTCCACTACTGTTGCCACAATCCGAAGTCTCTGTATCACTGTCACTCACTACGACAATGTCACAGTCTTGCAGATCATTCTTCTTGTCTTCAATTATAGATGGCATTGTTGTTGTTTGCCTGTGCTGTAACTGGCGAAGCTTAGCCAACGATTCTTGATTTAACTCAGGCAGGGGAATCACTCACTTAACTTGCTCTTATCAACAATTCTGCGTCTTTTCACATAACTACTCCTATTTACTCTTAAATCATTCTTCTGTTGTTCATCAATGTCTAAATTATTAACACAAAACTGACAATTTTTCATCAAATCTATCAACGGTATTTTATACAGTCAGCCCGATCGCACGCAGGTCGATTTTAAGCACAAAACCTTCACAAAGTCCATAGAATAAGCGCTGCTTCCAAGGTTTGTTCAATCCCTTGGCCATAAATACTAAAGCGTGGTCAGCAAGCTGAGGCCTCACCAAAATCTACATAGCCCTGGACAAAGTCATGTTTATCCGACATGTGAAGCCCTGTTGCTAAAAAGATTTCATCAAACAACAAGACGCAGTGCCTATCCAAATGGCACCTTATTTTAGGTGGCTGCCAAGGTCCGCGGTGACGGTAACGCGAAAATTTTGGATAGGAACCGATAAGCCTTCCTGCTTTGTTTGCACAATTGTAAGGCCATAGCCTTATCATTGATTTCGTACCGCCGACCCTTAGGTCGCAGAGCTTGGTTTCACAGTTGCGACTTACAGAATTCAAGCGTTTCGTCACTCACGCACCTCAAATACATTAACAAATGGCTGTTTTTGGAAAGTAATGTCGACAGGTTACGTCTATCAACTATTACGTCTCTAACAGTAACGTATTCTGCTACGAAAACAGTAAAAAATAATAATAAGATGAGTTTCATTCTTGATTGAATTGCTGGATGAACCTATTATTTGTTATAATATATTTTTTTTTAATATAAAAGTTCATCTATTTATATAAAATTCTTATCAATTTTTTCGCCTTAAATTCTCAAAAGGGTTGAAGTTTCTTTTTTTCGGTTGAAATAACTACAAGATATTGATCTGATAAAAAGATAAACAAATGTGAATGCTGTTAGTTCTCTATTATCTATAGATAAATTATTTCAAGAGAGAAGAAACCTGATATTAATTACTACACGCTTAAGTATCGTTTACATCCACTTAAATTAACTTAACGCACGGAAAATGAAAATTAACGCACGGAAATTTGGACCCGTCTGTTTACATTCAAGTTCCGTATCTTACGTATCATCGTGGAACATGCGCAATTAGATTGAGTTTTTGACATTTTATCTGTCAAGTGTCAACGTCCAACGTCTTACGTCAAGTCGAAATTCGTTCTTGTCAACTACCTAACGTCCTATTCATTATTGATAAAATCTTATTAGACACAGAAACAAAATGAATATAAATAACACGGACGATTTATTACCTTTTTTATTGTTGGTGTCAACCACTGTTTCAGCATGTGGGTTGTCACTGTTACTGACTACGAAAACACGTCGACAAAGAAGGTAAGTTACTCTTTTTTTAAAAAGTTTTAAGACAAATATCAAAGAATCTTAAATACTTATAGGTGGTGGGTACGTCCAATTTACCAAAAGCGCAAAGAACAGGGAGATTACCACAATTTAATGCGCGAAATGAGATCCCATGACCCAGAAATGTTCTTCCACTATACGCGGTTAACGCTGGAACAATTCGACGACTTACTGTCTATTGTGGGACCCCACATAACAAAGAAAAGTAATAGAACCCCTTTGACTCCTGCACACCGTCTAGCAATCACTTTACGGTAAACAATTATGGGGGACTACCATACCTAATGGGAAACTGCAACAAAAATTTCATTTCAGATTTTTGGCAACAGGATGTTCGTTGCAAGGTATAGCTTTCCAGTTCAGAATGGGTAAAGCCACTGCATGTATGGTTATACATGAAACATGCCAGGTAATATGGGACACTCTGAACAAAAAAGTTTTGGTGCCAGCATCAACAAAAAACTGGTTGAAAATATCACAGGAATTTGAGAGCCGATGGAACTTTCCCCACTGTATAGGTAATTTTTTATAAGGTATTTACCAGATTTATGATTAAGTGTCTTCTTAACTTGTGTTTTAGGAGCACTGGACGGCAAACATGTACGAATCCAAGCCCCTCCACTCTCAGGCACAGAATATTACAATTATAAACATTTCTGTAGTATTATACTAATGGCTATGTGCAACGCAAATTATGAGTTTACGTTTGTTGACATAGGAGCTGTGGGCTCTGAAAGTGATGGGGGAGTATTTGGCCGAAGTGTTTTATCACAACTTTTAGATACTAATCAAATGGATTTACCACCTCCAACAAAGATTGGTGGATATCAAGAGTGTATATTCCCATATTTTATTGTTGCTGATGAAGCATTTCCTTTGAAACAAAACATCATGCGACCATATCCTGGCAAGTCAGTAGGCAGATCGCAGGCCATTTTTAATTATCGATTATCTCGCGCAAGACGGGTAATTGAAAACACATTTGGAATTTTGGTTGCTCGGTGGAGGATTTTTCAAGGACCAATTGTTGCAAAAGTTGAGAATATTGAAAAATATATCGAAGCTGCTGTGTGTTTACACAATTATATACAGATGTATGCAAGACAAAAAAAACAACCAGGGAAATATTGCCCACCAAATTTTGTAGACACAGAGGAAAACGGTAAAATTTTCAAATAATTTTATTTCAAATAACCAATATTATTTATAGGTATTTTACAACTAGGAGAGTGGCGAGAACAGGTATACGACAGCCAAGTACTTCAACCTCTAAATAGATTGGGCAGCAACAATGCAAAGAAAAAATATTTTGAAATGAGAGATGATTTGGCAAATTATTTTTCTACCAAGGAAGGGGCTGTGTCATGGCAAGAAACTTATGTGACAAGAGGCACAAAGCGTCGACGTAATTAATATCTACGCTTTTTTAAACAAAAAGTTCATCCAATTAAATAAACTTTATTAAAATATTATTTTATAGTTATTTAATCGTCACTATCATCAAGGTCCATCATCATGGAAAACACTATCTTTTTAAAGTTTTTCTTCTCCTTGCTGCTTTTAACTTCCGCAAAAAGGCAGTAACAGACTGTCCAAATAACTCGTCTTCGTCCAAGTCTTTCGTATTACTGATTCTAAACTGACTCGCAGCTGCCGCGACAGTTCGCATGCATTTGCCAATTTCTTCTATGGCTACATTTGCTTGCCTCTTTTGGCCTCGTGGTGTACAATCTTCTGTCCCAAGTCGATCAGGACAAAAGGCATCGGCATCACCATGAACGCTACTACCTGTATTCCCCAAAATACTTTCTGATATAGGGTCGTCAAGTTGAGTAGGTATTTCTTCTGCAGTTGGCGTTTCTGTCATCGATGTCTGTGTGTTTTCGATGTCTACAAGCTCCACTTCCACTCTTTCTCTATTCAATGACAGATTTGACTTTGTCCTGATAAAAAATGTAGACAATAAAAGCAAAATATAAGTACAGAAAAAATGCATACTTCTTTCTGTTTAGAATGTAGGCATCCAACCACCTTAGTGATTGGTACCATTCCCACTCCAATTTTTCGGAAGCACCACTTCCACTGGGTAAGTTCCTGGAGCTCCTTTCTCGAACATATTTTTCTCGTAGGTACTTCCACCTAGCCTGCACTTCGTCCACTGGTAATGATGGTGGTCAGTGTTTAATTTTTTGACAAAACTATAATTTTGCCTTTATTACTATCGTGGAACTTTATCACACTTTTCTTGTACAAACACATATAAAATATTACAAAGTTTCCTACCTATTATTATATTTCATTCTGCTTGGATTAAGAAAACCACGATAATAATATAGGCGTTCGTTCATTGTTTCACTTACCTGTATAACTTCCAAGAAGTCGTGCAATTTCCTCCCAAGAATTTTGTTTCTTTCTGGTATCTTTAAAATCTGAGCGCCTTTTGTCGTATAGATGCGAATACGCAGAAACAAGTTGAATCAAACTACCATCGTCCATGAAATATAATTTGTATACTCAACTTACTCGCAAAGAAACAATATAACAATAGACTAACAAAAATTAAACTTTAAGGTTATGTGTTGCTGCGCGCTGTGCTATTCTAGGAGGCCTGTGATTGGTGCAATTAACGCACGCTAGCTGTTAAGTTGAGATTGAACCAACTTTTCCGTACGCTACGTTAATTTTCTTAATTTTCGTTTGGATGTAAACGAGTACGTTTGAAACCACGTAACTTAACTTCTTACAGTTCCGTGCGTTAAGTTAATTTAAGTGGATGTAAACGATACTCAACACTTAGTAATTAAGGTACACTTTAAACTATGTAATGAACATTCCCTGAAAATAACTAAATTACACATTTACACTTAAAATCTTTAAATTTAATTCCCAAATCTTTCGCTCATTCACTGATTAATACTGATTATTATCGCTCAAGTTTAATTTGAAATTTTACTCTATATTTAGTTATGACATATTTATTTACAAAGTCTTTTGTTGATTAGGGGAAATGGAGAAGGAAAAAAACAATACTCATAGATTTATTTCAGTTCTTTAATAGATAATTGTTGTAATTTTAGGCGGTATCACATCCATTTCTGGATGTGGTGGTGGTGGTGGTGGGTCAGATTTATCTAAAAAATTAATAAGCATTAAGTTACTCGAATTTTCATTAATAAAAAACTGCTTACTTGTAATTCATACCCAGACGGTATAGCCGTCTGGGCCTAATTTTGCGCTGTAATTTTTTTCATTTGCAACGATTTGGAAATAAGTATCAACTGCACCATAAATAGGGAGGGCGTGCCCCCCCTCTATTATGGCATATTCAAACTACAAAGCACAAAATTAGAAATAATTGTAAAAATAATCAAAGAAAAGTTACATGTTTGTTGAATTCATAAAAAAAATATTGCATAACTTGATCTAAAAGTTATAATCAAATTATTCAAAGAAAATCACTAAAATTTGCTTATACATACCCATCTTTCCGTGTTTGATTCAAAACTGAATGTTATAAGTTAAAATTCAATTGCGTTATGATAAAAACGGAAAACTAAATGCCAACATAAAGAGGGAGAAATGAAGTCATTTTCATCAAAATTATCAACTTTTTCTTTCGTTCTTTTGGGAACTTAGAAGCCACATAAATTGATAAAGAATTATTTTTAAATTTGTGGTAAAAAATAAAACAAGAACAATTTGTAAATTATTTGTTTTTTATTTCGAACAACAAAGATAATACTAAATATTAAAAATCAATCATTTCGTGTTTTAAAAAATATTTCTTACAATTCCTGTTAATTGATAATATTCAAACAATTTATCATGTATAATAACCCTCAAGAGAAGCACTTTAGCGGCTGCGCGATCCAGGAGCACTGGGTATGCCATACCCGCGTGTCTATGATTACTAATATCTTTCGATCAAATTGCCCAAAATAGAATTTTTTTTATTTATTTTAAAGCTTAGACATTGTAGATTATGAATATACCTCTATTAATTTCGTCCATTATATAAATATCATACGTTGTTAATTTCAGGGAAAAAGGACGAATACAATGATACTATGTGTTACGGTTCTTCGTTGTTTTATTAACCATTAACCGACGTTTCGCAACTATTTTCGTTGCTTCATCAGGGCTACAATTATTGAGAATATACAAATTGTTAAAATACACCATATATAATACAGAACTTTACCTCAACAACTGAACCAAAATTCCCTTTTACAAAAATATTCCAAATTTTAAAACTGATGTAAACTATTCCTAATTTTAGGTGTATTAACTGGAATCGTTGGTCAGTGTCTTCTTAAATAAAAACTGATTACAATAACTAACAATATCATACAAACAATGTGCTCAACAAACGCAATATAACTATACAAAATGGCTGCAGCTCACAAAAACAACCAAACAATACAATTCCATCAACATTATTTATAAAATTAACAATGTCATCATGGCGTCTTTTCATCCGATTTTTGGACGTGCGCATTAGAAATTCCTGACTGCGCATGACCACCCCTTTTGTTACGTCACTATTTTGAATATCAATTAAATATAAATCGAATAATGGTTCGAGGACGCCAAATATTGTCCCAACCCCAACTTAAAATGTCATTACAAACTACTAATTATGAACCAGCTAAGCCCCTTAAAATGAGGTGTTTTATTCAACTACCATATCTAGGCAGAATTAATAGATAAAAAAATTTTCAAACAGCATTCGAAAGAGAATGGATTGTACTTTTAGATAGTTATTTCTTCGTTTAGCTGTATTTAAAAAAAATATATTTATTTACTTAGGTAAAGTTCATTATTTTTAGAATGGTAATACTTAATTAAGAAATATGGAGTCATTTCTCTTTTATTAATTCAAACATTTAAATAACGTTACAAAACTCACATTATAAATGTATTGAAGCTGCAAAACATTAAGCATATAACTTCATGTTACATTTTTCACAAATTTTGGCTGTATGTTGTTTACACATTGGAATTTCACATTTTAAACACTTATAACATGTTTTTCTGTCTAATGAACTGGGACAAAATCCACATCGCTTATATTTTTCTAGTTTATTGTCAGTCATCAAATCTCTAGGGTCTTCAGTTTCAGGTAAATCTTCATAATTTAGGAAAGCTTCTATTTGTGAGCGTAATGTCGTTTGTAAAGTAGGCAGTTGAAGTCTTCTTATCAAAAATGGCTTAATAAGAGATAAAATAAAATCAGATAAAATATAATCATTTGGAGTGATCATTTTATTACTTCGTATTAAATTATAAATAATAAAAGAATTTACATTAGCTTGGTCTAGTATTCCATAAAAATAGCGCATTGGCCATCTCAGGGTTTTGCGAGCAGTCGTAAAATCATGGCATTTTTTATCGAAACTATCAGTACCTCCTTTAGTATTATTAAAAAATGTTACAATTTCTGGCTTTCCAGTGTCTGAATCGATTTTAGCACTACGATGATAAGATGACAATAATAATACAATCTTTTTGCCTTTAGGATTAAACGAAACAAGAGCACAATAAGCTCTAGTTTTATTAGGGAAGTTCTCACTACTTTTAAATTCTAATTTAACATCCACTGTTGATGATTGAATGGATTCGGTTTGTTTTGAACAATCAATAACGAAAATCGTTCGAAATGCAAAATTTGTATAGGTTGCCGTTGGAGTTGATGTGTGATTATTATGAAAATCACGATGGAAATCTATATGATAAGCTTCCGTATATTCATTCTTCGCGAAATCAAAATTTTGATTTTCATATGGATAACATTGTGAAATCAACCATGCACGAAGATTAGTTAATTTCACATGATCAAATTTACTA
Organism: Mylabris sibirica; assembly: GCA_039776855.1. Lineage (NCBI taxonomy): Eukaryota > Metazoa > Arthropoda > Insecta > Coleoptera > Meloidae > Mylabris > Mylabris sibirica. The sequence continues at coordinate 3,886,782 of CM077840.1, read as the reverse complement.
ATGTCCATTTTTGGATTGTCTTTGCGATCCGTTTGGAAAGCTATGATAACATATCTTGGTCGTTCAAGATTGGTGGTTGTTTTAACGCTCCATATATCCTTCTTAGTTTGTCTTAATGAGGGTAATTCAAGTAACTCCCAATTTCTGAATCCAATTTGAACTGGAATATTCTTATCCATTTGATCTAAAAGATATACTTTCGATTGATCACTTGGATATACATGTTTCAATTTTAAGCATAAGTCTTGAATTTTAACTGTGGCTATTTTTGTTCCACTACTACGATAACAATTATCATCAGATCGACTGCGTACTAATCGAATCTTGTGTTTTCCATTGATGATTGTCTTGTAATCGTGAAAACAAGCAAATAGAAATGACAATGGGATTCGTAGAATCACAGATTTCTTATCACATGCTAGAGTTACTATTGTACCACTATCAGGACACCAACCAGCTGTTTCTAAAGCCCTACTCTCATCATGATTATAACACCATAGACCAGTGATGGTGAACCTTTTTGAGACGTGGGTCAAATATTGTTCACTTTTTTTTTAGTGATAGCTCGTGGGTCACTAAGTGTTCTGATGAACAAGGGGTAAAGAAAATTACATAAAATATGTATGATGAAATATTATTTATTAATATATTTATATACGCCTACATAAATATAAATGTATAACAAATTATAACTATTTAATGAGAAATTTGTTGCTGTTTATTTTCAGATAATTTTTTAATATCAGGTTCGTATTTCGTATTCATTAGTTTGACGCATTTGGCAGTTAATTCCCTTTCAAGTCTATTTCTATTAGAAGATTTAACAAAGTTCATTGAAGAAAACAATTTTTCACACGAATATGTGGACCCAAACATCGTTAAAAGAGCATTAGATAGTTTTTTCATTGATTTAAAATTACTTGGTAAAGAATCCCACACGTTTAATATAATATTTTCAATTTTTAATGTGGGATTAATATTATCGGCACTACTTTCACACAATTTTCCTTCTACTTCAGAGATCAAGTCTTCAAATTTTGTTTTCCACACTACGCTGCTGCGAAATTCCACTACTTCCATTTCTAAGTTCTCTATACCTAGCCACATAAATTCGGTTAACTCCATTGTTTCAAATTCAATTTTGTATGGATATAAAATAAAGTGAAATGTATTTTCCAAACTTTTAAATTGATTGAATCTCTCCTCAAAAGCTTGTTTTATTTCTCGGAGAATCAATAAATGTGTTTTAATTGCATTTTCTTGAATGTCGGCCGTGTTTTCACAAAATCTTGTATTTTCAAAATGTTTTCTTAAATGCGAAAAATATTTCATAAATTTCATTTCTAAATCCTTACTGAAGATATCAAGTTTTGCCATAAATGTTTTAATATTTTCATACATGGTTAAAACAATTAATCCTTGCCCTTGAAGTTTTTTGTTCAGTTCATTAAAATGCTGAGTGATGTCGCATAAAAACATTAAATCATTTAACCAATTTACATTGGATAATTCATCAAAACTTTTGTCTTTTTCAATTAAAAATAACTTAATTTCATCTAATAATGTAACAAAGCGATTAAGGACTTGACCGCAACTAAGCCAACGCACATTGTTGTATGTCAAAATACCAGAATATTGGCATTCAATTTCCTCTAAGAATTGTGCAAATTGCCGTTTATTAAGAGCTCTTGCGTTTATAAAATTGATGATTTTTATTACAACTGGCATTACACTGGAAAATGTTTTTAAACCTTGTTTCGCACATAAAACTTGCTGGTGTATTATGCAATGAAATTCGATCAGTGAATGTGAAATATTTTGTTTAAGGTACCGAATAAATCCAATGTTTTTCCCTACCATACTAGGTGCACCGTCTGTTGTTACAGAAACTATTTTTTGAAGGTCAATATCCATTTCTTTAAATGCAATATCAAATTCTTTAAAAATATCAAGACCGGTACACTTCCCTTTCAACGTTATTAGATTTATTAACTCTTCTTTCATTATATTTCCTGACTTATATCGACCAAAAACTGCTAATTGAGCATAACCATTTACATCATTACTCTCATCTAAAGCAATCGAATACATTTCTGCATTATTTAAGTCGTTATGTATTTGCGAAAAAATATTCTTTTCTAATTCTATTACTCGATTCTTAATTGTATTTCGAGCTATAGGTAGCTCATTTATACGCTTTATAATCAAGTCTTTTTCTTTAAAATCATCAAACAATGTAGAACTACATTCTAAAAACGCTTTTTTTACAAATTCTCCTTCTGAAAGAGGTTTCCCGTGGCGAGCAATGCAATTGGCAACTTGAAAACTAGCAGCTGTAATGTTGTTTTTTGGAATCAAAAAACTTTTTAAAACACTGCTTTGAGAAAAATTCTCTTTTTTCTTTTGTAAAAAATATGTTTTTTTTTCTTCATCTGTTGACATGCTGAGATTAGAATGCAACGTTTCAAAATGTCTTCTTATATTATACATACGTGAAGTCACTTTTTCATTACAAATAACGCACATAACCATTTTATTCCTTTCAATCACACCATACTTATCAAACCATTCAGCTTGATATGGTCTTCTTAACCGCCGACATATTACAGAGCTACACTTAAAAATATTTATATTTAGAATACAATAATGTCAGAAAAAAAATTAATAATATACCTAATAGACAAACACAATAATAAAGATTACTTTTAAATGCGTTCGAAATGGACACCACTTAAGTTAGTTCAGCACTGGTACCGACTGGTGACCATGATTCAACAAATAAAGGTTAGATATTGCGCATAGACACGTGGTATTGTGACGTCAAGTGGAGAGTAAACAACGATGTCTGTTTAATAATTAAAATTGTGTTTCAAAGGATTTGTACAAGACTAATGTAAAACGAACCAAATGCAACAGTCAAATATAAAATTTTAATTATAAATTCAACATTCTCTTTAACTATATTTTTTAAAACGATAAAAATATTATTGTATAGAAGTTATGTACAATTATTAATCGTAAATGTTATTATAATTAATAATTACCTAATTTATTATTAATAATCAGTAGTACTGTACAATTAGTACTTAATGTTTGATCTTTAAGATCATACATTCCTATAAGACATGGCAAGTTTTTTTTTCCCAAAGAATACTTTGCAACTTATTTAACAATGAAAAAAAAACTCTTGTAAATTAGCAGTTTGAAAGATATGAAATCTACTAATTAGGCGTTGATGGTTAATGATGTGATAAAGAAACACCTTTTCTCAAAACTACTTTGGTACAATTACTCATTCATCACCTACATTATTAATATTATTACCAATTGATCAAAACAACTAGTCAGCACTTTATTTAGAAAATTGAATTTAGCATGTAATTGTAATTGATAATAATGATATTATTACCTACTAACCATCGTTAACTGTATTCCGACCAATGAAATCGTGTTATACCATAATATTTTGGGCGTTAAAAAAAAGTTATAAGAATCACTGAGTTTTAATTTTTGCACGTATATCAGTTCTTGAGGTGCATGGAATGTTTACCTCAGGCTTATTACTCTATTCTAATTGTTGTGTCCTTTTTGCAAGATATATATGGATACTCATAAAGTTTTATTACTTAGTTCAAAACATTTTCCTTTATCAGATTTTTTTTCGATATTGGGATCCAGATTTATTTTTGGCTTATCAACATTTACGTGGACTGACCATTTATCTTAGGGTCGCCTAATTATGCCATCCGAAGCCTTAGTTAAGGAAATTCAATGTTTAGAGAGTATTTTTAACCATTTCAACGGCGATACATACTACAAATTATTTAAAAAAATTATTAGATTTGTCTAAGATGATTAGTTATTGTAGCGCCAAGATTAAGCTGCTGTTTTTTAAATCACCAATGTATTTTAGAATAATTAAACATCTAAATGAGGCAAAAAAATTTAGCAAGCAATCAAGAAAAAGAAAATTTGGTAAAATTATTTAGTCCGGGGAATTTTAATATTTGGTTGTATTATGTAAGTAAGTGATAGATCAGTGTGTCGATATTCCGCTTATTTTTATAATAAATTATATAATTATCTATAAAATAAAATCGCCTATAAATTTTTGTTCTAAAACAAATGGATAATCAATCACCCAGTTTTCCCTATATTTTAACTTAAATATAAGCGTATCATTTGGCTACAACTCTCCAGATGACGCCATGCGCCAATTAGGACGAGTTTTGTACACATGAGTATCTAACCTCTGTATTTGTTGAATCGTGGTGACTGGTACCTTCCCCCACTCTACGATGCAATGAATATGCGCGTCAAGCACAGGTATCGTGATACAATAGAAATAGAAAATCAGCTAGTTAATTTCTACTTGGACATATTTGTTTTTCATATATAAAAAAATAATTTATAAAAACCAAGGAGTGGGTCAGTTAAAAAGCTTGCGTGGGTCACTGTCTGACCCACGGGTCATAGGTTCGCCATGGCTGCCATAGACCTTTAATAGTTGTTGTTGTTCCAACATCTCGTACTTTTTCTATTTCTCTACCATTTAATTCACATGCAATTGAATCAAATAGATATGCTCCAAAGTTATTAGTTAATTCACAATCACCAGTGGATGCTGCACTAGCAATCTCTTCAAATGTACAAGTTAAATATAGAAATGATTCACAAAATGAAATAAATATATCCTGTTGCTTGATATTGATTTCGATTTCATCATTATTTTGAAAGGATGAAATTGTTGGATGATACGTGTGGTATTCTTCTTTTTCAATCCTATCGTCGAACTTTAATTTTTTGTATATTTGTAGTTTTTCGAACATTATAACCAAGATCTTTCAATATTTGAATACTTGCTTGTGTTAATGATGTTGATCTCGACAACTTACTAATGGGGGATGATTGAATCTGAGGGATTTTATTACAATTACCCCCATCACTACTACTACTATGAATAACTAATCCCATTATTTTTCAATTCTAATCTAATTCACCAAGATACCGTTTTGATCTAACACTTTGATGGTTAAATTGTCAATGGAACGTTTATTCAATATCGGTAAATATATATGATTTTTTGGTTCAATATTTATAGCATAACCTGGATCTACAGCAGGTGCAAATTCATAAATTGTATGTGATTGTTGACTATTGTAGTATGATCCTGTTGTTATATTACATTCAATACGAATTGATAAGACTTTAATAATTTCTACCGGTTGATCTGATGAATGAAATTGGTTTGGTGGTAGAATTTTTTTTGAAAATCCTAATAACGTTCCGATACCATCGTTCTTGGTGAAATCGATTTCATATTTACATTTCAATCCACACTTTAATGTATTGTTGTTTGGTTTCAATGAAAGAATTTCCGATTTGTAAACAACAGTATTGGTTGAATTAAGCTGTTGTTGTAGGTAGTCTTCAATGTGTGTTATCTCATATGCACCAGTAGGGATGGTTATCTCTTTCTCTACACCATTATCCTTATAGTAAAATTTATTTTGTTTTTCTTCAATGTTTGGTATTGTATTATATGTATGGAACCCAATTAGAGTTAATGAATAACTACAATTTGGATTCAAATTGATTGGTGGATAAAAGCCTGCAGATAAGACACTGCTACGACCTTTCAGTGTGAATGTTAAATACATGACTGATATAATTTTCAAACACCTTTATTGTATAAGAATTTCAAACATAAATGTCCACAGTTATAGGTGTTTGATTTTTGTAGATTGTTATAATTAAAAGAAATATTTTTACATTTCCAATAGTTAAATAATTGTTTTGGTGGTTTAAGATTTCCATAACTATCAAAATATAATACTTTATTATTTTGTTTCAAATAAGCTACCCAGTGTGTATAGTTGGAACGGTCGAGTAAGAGATTAAAGTCAAATCATAAAATTTGTTCACAATAGATTCGGTATGAAAGAACTTGATGGGTTGCTAAAATATTGCCACCAATAAATTTCGTAAATTTGTTGGAGACAGGTACGTATAACCATATGTTTTTGTAAAAATATGCAAACGGGTCGGTCTTTCACAAAACAGGTAGTTTTCCCACAAAATCCCCTTAGGCTCTCTACATTGTTTGGGGCTAAGCTAACCTGGTAAAAATTAATGTAAATTCCTTTACAAATAATACAACCCTTCTTAAGTCAAATATTCGCATTTCATTTGAAGTCATAGGAGAGTGAAGTAGTCAGTCGTGTTTGAAATAATATTTTTTAAAATGTGGAGACCTTGGCATATGGATGATGAAGTTTTGGATAATGATGGCGAAGGTAATTAATATAATACATACATTTTATCACAATTAATATTAATTATGCAATTTATAAATAGAAGCACCCTTGTTGATCCAGGAAGAAGAGATGGAAGTTGTTCGCAACAATAATGATGGTTAGTATAATTTAAAATACATATTTTTTAAAAATACCTCTTCTCGTTACTAATGATAATAATAATAATATTCATTAGGACATGCAGTTGTAAACATAATGGAAGAAGACCATTCAGTCAATCATGGTGCGTATGTCGAAATTTAAAGGTAACAATAATTAAAAACATGCTTTTTTTTCTTTTAAGCTTTTCGAAGTAGAAATCACTACTGTCTAGAAGTCAAGTTACTTTTAAAGAAAATTTATAATCGATTGCTCGAAAGAGGACATACAACTCCCATAGATGAAGTAGCTGATTTGACTGGTGTTCCACGGAGTACCGTTGGAAAAATTTGTAGTAAAACTGAGGACAATTTGAAAAGAAAAACAAAAGAGCGACTATCCGCAGTGGAAAAAGTAGGTGCAGAGCAGCTGAGGGAACTGAAGACTCTCATTTATGACATGTACAAAAACAATGACGTACCAACTATAAAGGAGATACAATCTAAATTAAAAGAGCGTAATCTTCCATTACAAGAATACGGTACGACTCAATTAAGAGTTGTGCTGAATAAAATTGGTTTCAAATATAAACGGTTGGACAAGCGACTGAGTATAATGGAATCGCATCGGCTTCGTACAATGAGAAGCGATTTCATTGACCAAATTAGGCAGTATCGCGCGGAGAAGCGAAACATAGTCTATTTGGACGAGACATGGTTCGATACTCACGACGTTGTGAAAAAGGGGTGGGTTGATAACAGTGGCAATTGTCGTTTAGAGACTCCTTCTTCTCGGGGAAAACGGGTGGTAATTTTACATGCAGGCAACGAAAATGGGTGGGTACCAAACTGCCTTTTGTTGTCTGCTAAAAACATCGCAAATTGTTCAGCCGATTATCACCAGGACATGAACGCGGAATTATTTGAATCGTGGTTCAAAACACAACTATTGGTTAATTTGCCACCTAGTTCGGTTATTGTTATGGACAATGCTCCATATCACTCTCGACAAAGTGATAAGTGCCCTACAATGGCAATGAAGAAAGGAGATATCATTAGATTTATGGAAAGCCATGATATGGAAGTTCCAACTAAAAAAACGAAGAAAGAATTGTTGGATATAATATCTTCTTCCAACATAAATAAAAACAAAAAATTTGTTGTTGATGAAATAGCAAGTAAATATGGGCACATGGTTTTAAGACTGCCGCCGTACTATTGTGTATTGAATCCCATAGAATTAGTGTGGAGTCAATTAAAACACCATCTGAGGAAAAACAACAATGCTCCTCACCACCTCCTCGTATTATTATAAGCACAAATGACAGTGATAGTGACACTAGTAATGACGATGAGAGTGAGGGTTGAAGGTGAGTGATTAATTCATTTAACATTATAAATATGAATTTTGTTTTGTTCTTTATAGGTTTCCTACATAAGAGACATTAAATATTTGACTTTAGAATTTTTGACTGTTTATTTCTTAGAAAATTTTTATTAATTTTTACCTGGTTAGCTTAGCCCCAAACAATGTAGAGAGCAAAATACAGGAAAATGTAGAGAAACTCGTTTCAAACGTATATTATTAAATTTAAATCAAGTATTTTAATTTATTTGATGATGTACGTAAAAAAAATGTATTGGTTATTACTTTATTACAATTATATATGTTGATCCATTTAATGTAATGTTAATATTACACTAGAATGTGATTTAATCAATCAATCACAATGTAATATTTTATTTGTTTAATTACAAGTTTGATATTATTTTTATTTTAAATAAAGCCTAAGGGGATTTTGTGGGAAAACTACCTGTTTTGTGAAAGACCGACCCGTTTGCATATTTTTACAAAAACATCTGGTTATACGTACCTGTCTCCAACAAATTTACGAAATTTATTGGTGGCAATATTTTAGCAACCCATCAAGTTCTTTCATACCGAATCTATTGTGAACAAATTTTATGATTTGACTTTAATCTCTTACTCGACCGTTCCAACTATACCACTACCTTCTCGACAATCTAAATTGACAATACCTGATTTATATTTTCATAGTTTTTAAAGGTAAATCATCTCTCATGAAAAAACCTCGAAAATTGGGAATTCCAAGTTTTTTAGCATAAATTCGTAATTGATGATCGGTTAGGGGATGAGAAGGTAGTTCTTTGTTAAATACAATCCTAGTTTTTTGTTAAATACAATCCTAATCCTTTTCTATGTTTCTTCAAAAACAAGCCATTGCCTTTTTTCCCAAAGCGATTGCTTCCATTGTTTTATTATGACGTTCGGATTCTTCCAATTTTTTTCTTGCTGTCTTTGCATCATTTACGGCCTTAGCTACAGCTGCTGCACCACCTGTTAGTGCTCCTAGGGCAGATAAGTCCCCAAATATTAGTGGGAGAAAACCTCCGGATTTTTGTGGTAGAGGAATAAGTCGAGGTAAATGAATACGTTTACGACCACCAGCTTTTTTAACAGCTACACGAGCTGCTTTTACGATTTTTCCAAAATGATGACCCATTCCAAATTTTTGTTTAGCTTTCATGGTATTTGTAACCAAATAGGCAGCTGTTTTCTCACCGAATGATGCGTCACGTGACTTAACTCTCTCCCAGGCTCTGTTTTCTAGCACTTTATCAGCTCTATGTCGATCTTCTAGATTTTTACTTTGTGAATACGCTATATCGTGTTGTTTACATGCATGATCTAATTCATTAATTCCTGGATCACCTCTTTGTAATCGCTTAGCTAACTTTGTACCAGGTCCACCATATTGAGATCCGGGGATGTGTAGTTCAATTGGTAATTTATTAATTAAGCTATTAACAAGACCACCACCATCACCACCTTTGAACGTCAACATTAAACTGAGAGAAAGGTGATGTCGTTTGTGTTCTTATATAAATACCTACGAATGTTTTCAGTGTTTATGATGAATGTTGTTAAACATAACCTATCTCTTAAGATAAATAATCATGATGTATCAGTTTCAACAAAGGAAGGTCACAGACACAGTCCTTTACTTCCGAATACGATGAGAACGATAATTTGTGGACCGACCGGATGTGGTAAAACTAATGTGATAATGAGTCTTATGTTGGAACCGAATGGATTACGTTTTGAAACTGTGTATGTATTTTCAAAGTCTCTTTTTCATCCAAAATATGAATTTTGAAAAAATGTTCTTACTAAAGTTAAAGGGCTTGGATATTTTCCACTTACGAATAATGCTGAAATAATTCCTACATGTGATGCAGAAAATAATTCAATATTTATCTGGCCGCACGTCACTTGCGCGCTGCGGTCAGTTTTGTCCTAATCCCCCAAGTCAGTTGCGCGCGAGCTCTGAAAATGCAATGAAAGCTGGCATGTCACTTGCGCGCCGCGGTCAGTTTAAACCAGGTACCTGCCCAGTAGGAACAAGGATGGTAGTTATGTACATATGCATGTAGAATAGGAGTCACTAATTATAAAGTTTTCATTATTAATTGCAAATTGTCCTGCAGAATACTTGAAACTTTTTTATTAGACTTTGATTTAAGTACTTTATTGAATTATTAATTTGTTTTTCAACCAAACACATAAGGAGAAATGAAAATAAATTAATATCATATGTATGTACAAAAATACCTATATTTGTATTTACAAGTTCATTTCTTATAATAATTATAACTTACACTTTTAACAAATTGAAAACGCGAAATATTGCCAGCATGGTATAATTTAATTAAATTGGCAATGTACTGCATGCGCTTTGTTGATTCGCAATTTGTAAATTTGCGCTGAATACCTATGCTTCTCATTTTTATGTAGCTGTTTAATTGTACATCTTTTAAAACAGAAATAAATTTAAATATATCTGGATGAGGAGTATAAAAATAAGAATTAAAATGGCTATGAAAAGCTTCACAGCAGTTAGTAGTTTTTTCTATTGTTGCAGTGCTTGATGCCCACAAATGTGGCGGAAACAAAGCACTTTCGTCTATGTAATTGCTGACTAAGTAATCCGAATACTGAATTACTCTAGTATCATTAGGAATGATAGAATAAAAATCTTCCGCAAAACTGTAGCCAACCTCGTCAGGATTCAAAAATATCAGTCCAAAAGTCCACCGTAACCATGTGCCGATTTCCGATTTTGGGTTCTTATATTCTGATGTTAAGCCTAAATTTTGCACTTTTCTGAACCATGCTTGAGTTAAATGGAATCTGCATCCAGTTATTATACTTGACGGCCACACATGTCTTATACATAAATGAATAGAAAGCTCAAAGTCACAAATTACTTCAGGGGGGTTAAAATCTAAGTTTATGCCTTTACAATATTCAGTTAATAAATTGAAACCTAGCGAATATGTTGAACTAGATTTGTTTGGTAATAACATAAAAACCATTGGTATATAGTGGCCATTTTTAGATCCATGAATAGTAAATAGCTGACCAAAAAATTTTGCACAATAATCAAATGTGCCGTCTATGTATATTTTATCACAGGAGCATAAAAATTTTAAGTTTGTTTCACAAGAAAAGATGATTATATGAAACTGTCGATTATTGACAATCAGAAAATTTTCACCCTTGTTGGTGTCGCATTTGATGGATTCCAAAGCTTCGTGGACGGCTTCTAGTGACTGGGGTAAAGGTGGTAGAGCACTCCTTCTAGCTCTGTATATACTTTGCCGGATATTTTCTATATCCCTTGTAGTCACATTCTCATCGCTTTCATACAAAGCGCGGTTTATTAATTTTGCAGGACGTTCCGATAAATCATCAATAGCTCTCCGCTTAATTCCATTTTGTACTTTCTGTGAAGAAAATAAATAATAAACAGTCAAAATGAGTTGAAAAATATTTTCTCAACTTTTCATTAGTGACCCGATAAAAAACTGTACATTAATGTATTAAATATTATTATCATTAATTATCAATTAATTCACAACGCCGAGAAATGTACTTTGCATATTTACCTTTACAGATAATTTTTCGGGAGCATCATGGTTATGTTCCTTATTACATTTTAGCGTTACTTCTTCTGTTTTATCTAGCAGCAAACGTGCGACACAGCCCCTTTTAGTACATCTATAGGATACACCCATAGCAGTCTTTTTATCTCTTCGAAATGTATATCCTTCCATAATTAATAGTTTTTTTCCTTTTGTACTTAACATTGACTCCATGTTAACCTGGATAATAACAAACTGCAAGTCTTATACACTACTAAATTTTCTTCCACACAGGACTGTTTTAAATACGTTAGACTCAAGTTTCTGTCAAAGCACCAATCACATGAAATAAATATTCTTAACATTTAAAGAGAAAGTTTCTCTGCTAATTTCTGAAAAACCCAACTGGAATTTCCGAAGGCATTAAATAATCGGATTACTTTATGCCGGCGCGCTAGTGTCGGGTACAGATTAAAGCAACCCTTAACTACCAGGTAAGAAAACTGACCGCGGCGCTCAAGTGACAGATCACCATTTATCTTTGATGATGTATCCGTATCTGTTGAACAGGAAAAAATTAGAGAATATTTCAGTATGGGACGACACAAGTGTATCGATTGTTTTTATTTAACATATACACGTATACCAAAACAATTGATACGTGACAATGCAAATGTGATTGTGGTTTTTAAACAGGATGAACATAATCTAGAGATGATTTATAATGAGAATGTTGGAAGCGATATGAATTTTATTGCCTTTAAACGTATATGTAATGAATGTTGGAAAGATATAAATATGGATTCTTAGTGATAGTAAAAGATGAAAATCTGTTTAATGGACGCTATAGAAAAGGATTCGATTGCTTTATCAAACTATAAAAAAGGTTAACTTCAATACAACGTAAACATTCATTATTCAACTGTGACAATGTTGAGTCAACAACAAAAACAAGTTAAAAAGAAATTAAAAGAAGCAGCTGATAATTTCAGAAAAAAATTCAAACGATTAAAGAACGAACAAATTGATCAGACTGAGACAATAGGTAGACTTTTGGAGCCGATCAAGAAACCATTAGATGAACTTGTCATAGAAAAAAAGAAGTCTGTCAAAAAGGAAAAACAACAACAACAACCAATAATTAAAAAAGAAGAAGTTGGGGAATTTTCACAAATGATTCCATCATTTCCATATGTACCGAGAAACGAGTCTGTTTCCAAAAAATTCAAAGACCTTAAAGAACCATTATTTGATTCTGAAGATGAGGAGGCGAAGAAGGATGAAGTATTTACGGATCAATCAAAACTATCTAACATTGCTTATAATGATTACATTAATCAATATCCTGAAATTGCACAACCTGCTGAACATTACTTCTTGTTACCAATAACACCACCTTACCCCCACTTTGTCACCCACCCTCGTCACCACCATCAGGGGTGAATGTAGGAAGAAAACAAAAACGAAAGTCTTGACGAGACAGTTGCAAGACACAGTTGTCACCAGAACAACAAGAAAATAAATAAACCAATACAACCAATCAAGGACTATCATTTGTCCCCTCAATTCATCAACACTTTTGGTTCTTCGAGCCGGATGCTTGTTGAGTTACTGACTGGAATGTTTCAGCCAAGTAAGCGGGTGGTAGGTTGTAATAACTGGCCTTTTGCGGGATTAAAACTCAATGCACTTTTGTAACATTTTATTGATTGCCAAAATTATCTTGATACAACACGACTTCATCGGTTGGAAGCCAGTTACTTATTATTCTACAATTAGTTACAATTTCTAATGTTAAGTTAATAATATCTTTTGATGTTATTGTACATCCGATTTATTCCCGCATGACCTCCAGTTGGTAATATATGAAAGTCATTTAATATAATCTGTCGAAGTTCTAAATCAGTGATGGTTTGGACGTCCCTAATGACAGATATTTTTATATTTGCTTGTTTAATTTTCTCTGGAAATTTCAAAATTTCTTTTAACAATAATGCGCATTTCTTATTTTTTATAATAATGATTTCCGGAATTTTATATTTATTACAAATCTCTTTCAGGTCTCTCAACGAGGCGTCGAGGGCGAACGTTGATCGAGTATCCTGTTTTAAATAAATTAGTTGCAACTTTGTGTTACAAATGAAATTTCCTATTACACAATCATATTGTTTATTTTGTATGATTTCATTATATTCAGAAACTGGGATCATTCGTAATTCAAATGAATACGGAGGGCGCTTTAACAATTCGGTCACTCCAGGGTGATCAAGCCTATCATGAGAAATTGAATCAAGAGCACTCGGTATTTCATGAATTTGTCTACTTTGAGCGCGGGTTAAGACACACATTGTTTCGGTAACTGTGCTACTCATTGTCTTTAATTCTGTCGAATCAATTTGTATTCGTGATAAAGCATCAGCTGCTACATTATCTTTTCCTTTTATGTATTGAACTGTAAAATCGTATTCTTCAAGCACTAATCGAAATTTGGTTAATCTACTTGACGGATTTGTCATACCAAAGAGATAAACTAATGGTCTGTGGTCTGTAAAGATTGTGAATTTACGCCCATACAAGTACGGTCGAAAATGTTTTACAGCCCAGACGATTGCTAATAGTTCTTTCTCTATAGTACAATAATTCTTTTCTGATTTATTTAATGCACGACTGGCGTATGCAATTGGTTTGTCATCTTTATTTGTTAATACTGCGCCAATTGCACATCCAGAAGCATCCGTTTTGAGGGTAAAACAATTACTATCAGAAAAATTAGGGTATTGCAAAATTGGAGGGCTTGCAAGAGCACGTTTCAATGTTTCAAAGGCTTTCTGACATTCTGATGTCCATTCGAATGGTGTTGACTTTCTCGTTAATTTGTTTAAAGGAAAGGTAATGTGAGCAAAATCTTTAATGTATCTTCGATAATAATTCGCAAAAGCTACAAATCGTTTGGTTTCATTTGCATCTTTTGGAACTGGATATTTCTGTATTGCGTCAATTTTTGCAGGGTCAGGAGAGACACCATCAGCAGAAATTACATGACCTAGGTATAAGATTTCTTTCTTTAAAAATTCACATTTCTATTGTTAATATTTAAAGAAATTTTCGCTGATCCATGCGATAATGTTGACCCGGATATTCCGTTTATTTTTATTTTCCTAGATTTATCTATTTTTTCATTGTTATTTATACAATTTTTAAAAATCACACTAACAGACGCTCCGGTATCTAATAAGAATACTATTTCATTCATACCATATTTCATTCGCACTAGATTCAATCCGTTTAAATTAAAAATTACTGGAAGTTGAGGGCTGGGGGGCTCGAAAAAACGTTTCGGATACGGTAGATTGTGAGGCAGATGTATCTTCAACATTTTGACTCTGCATATGATAGTTTTTCTGAGAATTTTGATTGCGGTTTTGATTTCGATTGAAATTTCCACGATTATTATTATAGTGAGTTTTATTACCACGACCTCTATTTGAATTTGAATTTGTGAATGTACCGGAATTTCGATTTGTATTATTTTTGTTATGGAAGTTTCCTCTATTACCACGATTTTTATAGAATCTACGGCCTTGCATGTGAAGCATTTGTTGAGACTCTTTCTTTGGTGATTCCTCATCTTTAGCTCCCCGAATAGCATCATTGAGCTTGCTATAATTCCTAGCTTTTATGATTGTTCTTAATTCGGAATTTTGAAGACCGTTTGCAAATACATTTATTGCAATTTTTTCATTCGCGGATTTTAAAATTTCTATCGCGTCATTGTTACCATCTGCTTGTGCAATCGTCAGATCCACTAACAATTCTTCAATTGCTTTACCAAAATCTTCAATTGACTTCCCATTTTGTTTTGAATTATTTAATTTAACTGACAAGGAAGATGCAGACTTTTTTGTTAAAAGATGAGTTTTAATGTCAATTATCAATTCCTCATTTGAAGCGTATGAAGATTTTAGTCGCAATTTCGCGTTTTGTGTGAGTCGCGCTTTTAAAACATATGTTGTTAACATTTTTTTTCCGTTTTCATCTAACAAAGCATTGTACAATTCAATGGCGTCAATTAGCTGTTTTGTTACATTTTCAGAACCATCCATGACCGGCAACAAAGTAGCTGCGGTTCTCAAATCAAATTTTTCAGTCATAGTTGGTTTTGATAATTCACAATCTAAATTTGAATCTGATTCAGAGTCTGAAGCGTCGGAAGGATCAGTTTTATCTGATTTATCAACTGATTCTAATTCTAATACTGTTTTTCTCTTATTTAAAATTTCTTTACAAGTTTCAAAATATTTATTTATTGCATCTAGACACTCCTTCACTTCAGTTTTCTCTTTTATATCATGTGGACTACTGTTAAACGTATTTTTTAATTCATCTAGCTCTAACTTTAATTTATCTAGTTTCCTAATTTTACGTTGAATTACATTAATATTTTTCCTACGCTTATCATTATCCTTATTTAAATTTCTATAGAATACTCTAATTTCCTCTAATAAATAACGGAATTCAGTAGATATCGGCATTAATTCCTTAAAAATAAATATTTTCACTTACAGTTTGTTACACTAATTCTTGGCTTCTCGTCATTTCATTCCTGATTTTCTTCTCCAACTTCTTTTTGCATATTCTGAAGAAAAACGCAAAAATTACCACGATTGCCGCTACCAGGACGATTAATTCCAAGATTTCTTTTTTTGTAATGGAGCCGGACGCATCAGCATCGTTTGTAGTTCCTCCACTATTACCAGCTTGACTTATGATGACTTCTTCTTTCGATTCAGTTTGTCCCATTTCTTTTTTTCTCTGGTGATTTTCACTGTGTTCTTATGAATTTTTACACATACTTATTTTATTTTGCTGCGCTGGCAGGATCGCCATGTAATAACTGGCCTTTTGCGGGATTAAAACTCAATGCACTTTTGTAACATTTTATTGATTGCCAAAATTATCTTGATACAACACGACTTCATCGGTTGGAAGCCAGTTACTTATTATTCTACAATTAGTTACAATTTCTAATGTTAAGTTGATGTTCTACTTAAAATTGCTGACCAGTTTGGTGTTGGTCAATTGTTGTATTAATTCTATTGTTATATTTAATGTACAAATTCTTAGGTGATGAACAAATACTTGAAACAAAGTAGTTTTGAAATACTCTATTTCTTTATCGGATCATCAACCCTTAATCAGTACATTACAAGGTTGCGTCTTTCGTTCGCATTCGCTATCCACTCGTCTGGAATATTATCAAATAATTTCCAGGATGCATTGTTGTCTGCATCTGCTTTCATCAGTTGTGATGAAAAGAAGATACCTGATCCGAAAATACTTTCATTTTCTTTGATCAAGCATGTGGGTCGGATTTCTCTGCGCACTCCTGGTACTGCTGGAGCAGCAACGATTGGATGTTCAATGATAATCTGGGACTGAGCCCCGATTTCAGAAATTGGTCCGAAGGCCACGTCGTTCATCTTGAACGTTGATGTTGTAGCGAGCGTGTTTGAAATCGCCGCTAGAAGATCCAAGTTGAAAGCTGAGTTCACTGGATAGGACGGAAATACATTTTCAGTGATTCCCGTATCGAGAGCAAGATTCTTTGCTTCGCTACGTCTGTGACATAGAGGACGAAAACCGAGAAGGTTTCGTGTTGGTTGTTGATTTTGGTACACTATCGTTGATTGATAGGCACCTGGTTGCTGGTTTGATATAGCCATACGAATTGCGTAAGCCATAACACCCATGCAAGGGATCTCTTCGTAGAGATTGTGGCGCGAGTTGTCAACTCCGTCGGCTGGTGGAAGCAAAGTTCCATAGTATCTACCTTGATCTTGGATTACCGCTGTTGGTAATGGTGGGAACTCGGGGTACAAATGTTGCTTTGTTCCAGTGATGATGTTGCCGATGACTCTGAGTTGCAACATGATGGGCTCTGGGATAGAGAAAGATGTTGTTTGAACAGCCATCAAAAGATTCTGTTCGTGCTCGTTCAGAGGTTGGGAGTTCTTATCTTTCAGTGTAATGATTCTACACCACAGCATAGCTGTTGAGTAGTACTGAAGATATTCGGGCAAAAGAATTTTACCCAGGTTGGGGTTGTCAGCCAACAACTCTGAATAGACATTTGCTGTGATGTCTGGTAGAGCAGGGGCGCCTGGTGTGAATGTTTGGCGCGGGACTGTTTCGCTCACACTGATGCCTGTTGAGAACAGTGATGCGTCGGCTGGATTTCCAGTCGAAATGGAGCCACCCTGATTTTTGTCCTTCAATGAAGGTTTTGGCAAGGAAGCTGGGACAGACTTATTCGTCTGTTTTCCTCCGCCACCCCTTTTTGGAAAAGGTTGGTTGATGGCGCTGGGATCGCGCTAATTAGCGGGATTACCCCGGTAAATCCTGCGATTTGGAGCAGCCTGAGCTGCTTGGTCTTGATTATCTGGTTGATGATCAGCCATGATGATAATAAGAATTGGTTTTGAATTTTGAAAATCGTTTGGAAGATTTCAAAAATTGGATGGGATGAGAACCTCTCTCCGCAAACAAGTTTTTGGGACCTAGAATCACTAGTTATTCCTAGAAATGTCTCATTAAAATCTCAACGAGATATTATTGAAATTCACGGTTTTAGTGACGCGAGTCAGTTGTCATATGGCGCTTGTGTTTATGTACGCACAATCTTACAAAATGGAGATTGTATGTCACACCTACTTTGTTCAAAAAATAGAGTTGCACCACTAAAAACTATTACCATACCACGTTTGGAGTTATGCGCGGTATTAATGCTGGCTCAATTGATTCACAAAATTAAAGATATCATAGACACTCCAGTAAGTCAATATTTCCACTGGACAGATTCCACCATCGTTCTCTCATGGATTCAAATGCAGCCAAATAACTTAAAAACGTTCGTAGCCCACAGAGTAGCTGAAATTCAGTCAATTAGTTCACCAGAGGATTGGAGATATGTCCAATCGACGGAAAATCCCACAGACGCGTTATCACGTGGAGCAACCACAACTTAATTAACGACCTCTAATATCTGGTTCAGCGGGCCAGATTTTCTACGTGATGGTACAATGAATTTTTGTAAATTCAATCAACAAACTGCCAAACCTGAACAAGTACCAGAATTAAAGGCTTTGTGTTGTTCAACAACAATAAACACGACCGCTCCAGAATTTAATCTGTTCAAAAAATGTTCCTCATTCAAAAAAATTGTTCATATAAACGTACAAAAAATGTTTATTATAAATTTCTACTTACTTGAAAATTGTCACAGTATAATAGTATAATATATGATAAAACGTTATTTATTATATAATAATTATATATAGATATTTTATCGAGACGAAATTAAGAGTTTGTATGTCTACACTCTGTACTCCCTATGAAACAAGTAAGAATTACGACGTATTCACATAATATTATCTATGGTATTCACTTCTCTCACCCCTCACTCCAACAACGTTAGCAATATTAAGCAGTGTTGTATACAATTTACTTTTCTAGAAATTTCAGTGAAAACAAAAACCGTTATCAAGAATTGTACCTATATGTATACATATATATAGTTTTATATAGATTCTAATGAATAATGAATAAAAAATGATTTTTTTTCTCGAGAAAAATTGAATAATTCTTGAGAATTGAGAAAAACAAATTTGATATGTTTCTCGAGAAATTCTCGAGAAAGAATTCTCGAGAAGAAACACTAGTGATGATGTATACGAGATGTCAGCATTTTTGTATTGAACATTGTTGTTTATAAGAATTATATTATTATTATTCTTTATAATAATTAATTGCATCATTTCTTTGGATATAACTGATTTTACAAAACTATCACATGCGATACAATTTCCTTAATGTTGACGATTTCGTATCTCGCGCTTGGTAATAGCGCGCCTTTAGACAAAAAACATGTTGTGCTTAGTAATTAAAGCGCTGTGGATTGCTTAGTTGCAACAGTCGAGCATTCGTTGAACATAATCACAACTGTTGTAGCAACCCACAATACATTTGCGTGGTAGGGATGTCATATTTGTATCTTTTCACACATCTTCTCGTAAGAAAACAGATGATCGTCGTTTGCCATATTTGCGCTTACTTGGGGCAGCGCACCAATTTACCGCTGCCTAAAATACTCAACCGTTGCAAGTCAGCGGCCAGGCAGCGCTTCCATTCAACGAATCCATATTGTCAACGGTTGTGAGTGATTAGCTTCGTTGAACGCGCCCAATGTCTTAATTTCCACGAGCGATCTAAACACACGAAACGACTAAAAATGAGTCTTAGGCTGAGCCCATACCAAATTAGTCAGTCAGACAAAAACATTTTGTCGTGACTTTCTGCCTAATGAGGTGTGGGTTTTTCTTTAGTCAAGCTCAGTCAAACAAAACGTCTGTCTAATTTCGTATGGGTTATATCTAAACAGATTAGTCAAATTTCAAATTTCAGTAGTTTACAAAATGCAGGACGAGGAAGACGTAACCGTGTTGTATTTGTGGAATTGTTTAATTAATAATGATAATAATAATAGAGAACGAAAATATTGGATTCATCCATTTAATTTAAAACGAACGAGTGAAAATTTGCTGTTAAATTTTATTGAGGAACTGAAAAGAGATGAAGTGAAATTTAAGAACTTTACAAGAATGAAAATAGAGACGTTCAATCAACTATTAGATTTAATTGAACCTAAAATTACGAAAAGTGATACAAATTATCGAAAATGTATCAGTGCGAAAGAGAGATTATTTGTAACTTTGAGGTAGGTAAATTTTCTTTTATTGTATAGTCCAAAGTAATCTTAAATAAGTAACAATTTAATTGATAATATGTCCCACAAAAAACAAAATTTTTATTTTTATTATGCAGGATACAGTCTACTGTTTTCTGTTTCATAATTGTGGACAGAGAATGTTGTCATGGGAGTGAGACCTGTTCCCGTTGTTGCAGCAGAAGTTGGTTGTCTTCCCATATTTTCATAATCTTGTTGATCGATTAAATCACATAACCTGTGATACATGTCTCTTTTAAAGTTACGCTGTTTCCTTGGTGAAAGTTTTCTCATATCTGGTAGTAAGCCTTTGAAAAATGTTAAATTTTCATCCTCTACTTGATTTGGTCTTGCTTCCAGAAATTTAATCATAGGTCCAGCTACCTGTTCAGCCACACTTATTGGCTTTTTTCTTTTAGCTGGTGGAGGTGTTTCAAACGATGTACTTGTAAAAGAAGTTGATGGTTGGGATAACAACGAGGGTGATAAAGGTTCACTTAACTCGTCTGATGTTTCGGGTAAAACGGTCTCACTCTCTTTGTCTAGATTACTACCCATGGAAGTATGATGTTTCATAAAATTTTTCAAAAAAGACATTGCATCTGCAAGGTACCAGCGTTTTCTGTTACTTCCAGCTGATCCAGACTTTACATCTTTTTCCTGGCGCAAAGCTCGTGCGTACGAATTTCTCAGACTTGTCCATTTTGTCTTACAATCATTAACTAAAATATATTAAAATTTTTATACTATCAACTATGGTCAACAAATTAGATGTTAAAATTAGTAATATAATTTAATTTTTCAATATTTATCTGCTTAAACTGAATAATGTGTTTTTACAACAGGTATTTAGCGACAGGAGATTCATTCAAATCACTGCATTATCATTTTCGCATTGGAGCGTCAACAATTGAACAGATAATACCAGAAACCTGTCGAATAATCTGGGAGTGCCTTTTTCCAATTGTCATGCCAATACCAACTATTGAAGACTGGCGTATAATTGCCGAAAAATTCAATAATTTATGGAATTTCCCTAACTGTCTTGGGGCTTTAGACGGAAAACATATTCGTATTCAATGCCCACCAAATTCAGGCTCTGAATATTATAATTACAAACAATTTCATTCCATTATTCTTCTAGCATTAGTGGATGCTGAAGGTAAATTCATCTTTGTAGATGTTGGTGATTATGGTAGGAATAGTGACAGTGGAGAATTTAACGAATCAAAATTTGGAAAGGCTTTCAAAAGTGGAAACTTGAATTTTCCATCCGCTCGTCAAATATCTCATAACAACGAGTTTCAGTTTCCATTTGTCATAGTTGCGGATGAAGCTTTTCCGTTAACGAAAAACATAATGAGACCTTTTTCAAAACAATCTTTAAATTCAGAAAAACGGATCTTTAATTACAGATTGTCTCGTGCCCGAAGGTTGGTAGAATGCTCGTTTGGGATGATGACAAAAAAATTTCGGGTATTGGAAGATGCAATTAAACTACACCCAGATAAAGCATCAGTCATTGTTATGGCTGTATGTGTTCTGCACAATTATATTAAATTGAAAGAAGGTGACTTTTCTTCCAATATTAATGACTGTTCTGAAGATTTGGGTAATAATTTTACAGAAGATCAAACAGAACGTTTTTCTTGTAACAGGTCATCAAATGCTGCATTACGTGTACGAGATGAATTTGTTAAATATTTCAATTCACCGGACGGTTCTTTACCATGGCAATCAAAATATTCATATTAAAAGTAAATTTTGTTTCGTACTTACCATTATATTTCATTTCTTTTGCCACTTCTTCCCATAATTTTTCACAAATATTCCTATTACTATGTTCTTTTAAGGTATAATTATAAAGTACAGGGCGATTTTCGATTAAGAAAATCAATTTTTCCTATTTTGCGTTGGAAATAGACTTATTTTGACATAAAAAGTAGTGTGGAAATGAAATATTTCTTAACTACTTTGAGTGTAGAAATATCTAGGATAATTTATTTTTTAGAAGTTGGTAACACTTGCCTTATTATTGAAATGTCACTTTTTGACAGATATTAAAAACAGTCAATTTAAATAAAAATTTTATTTCATTTAATTCAAATTGTTTCTCCATTGCATTTTCAACAATTTCCCACAGTTCGGGTGGAGTACACGATAAGTCGTCACACATTTTCACTTAAAAATTGTAATGAAAATGGAGACTAAAACAATTGAAAATCAACTTGATGGATACTAGATACAAAAATTGAATATCGGTCACACCTACAATACCAACTCCTATAAAATTCCCTAAATTTCCAAAATCTATTTTTTTTTTGGAAAAAGGGTGCAAGGGGATGCAAAATAGGAAAAATAGTATAAAAAACTCGGTTCAGAAGTCAATTCCTGCATTCGACCATTAAAAAACTCGCCGCTTCGCGGCTCGTTTTTTAATATTGGTCTCATGCAGGAATTGTCGACTTCTGAAACTCGTTTTTTAATATACTATTTCAACATCGCAATCCATCTTTCCTCATCAATGATTTTAGCAAGACTAAATAAAACAAGATCATATGGAACAACACCAGACACATTTTGTCTTGTTTTTTTGTCTGTTTGACTTGTCTACATTGGTGTGTGTTACTCCATTGTACTCCCTATATACTTGTCTAAGTGTTGCGACTGACTGTTTTTGTTTTGACTACGTCGCTTCCGGTCTGGGTTAGCTAATTGTTTCTTCTGTAAATTTGTGCACGAAAAATTCAAACAAGATTAGTCAGACACATGACTAAATTGGTGAGGGCTACTCAGTTCAAATATATTACTACTACATTTATTACTTAGTCGTATGTTTTGTTCCATCGTGTCTGACTGACTAATTTGGTATGGGCTCAGCCTTAGACCCTCCCAACATTTTTTTTTTCGTTTTTCCTAATTTTATTCCAGAACAGGTGTAAATGTTTCGCATTTTTTCTAGAATGCAATGGAGAAAACGATAAAAAACAATGCTGGGAGGTTTCCGAGTTATTCTAACAAATAGTTGTTTTGCGCCTTTAACTCGTTTTTTAAAATAGCTACCTTGTCCAAAACAAACGTCTTTTGACCGACTTCCAAATGAGCTACGAGGTTCTACTTTCTCTAAAACAATCTCTAACCCTCTAAAAATCCTTAATTTTTTTTTGAATCGCTCGCCAATTAATGGGAGTTGCCATAAAAACTTTTGATTTGAGGTGAGTCAGCCGATATATTATTCATTATTAAATTATTTATTATTAAAAGAGATTTAATATTAAATCAATTCATAAGTATAAATAATAAAACAGTGCCGAATAGTATGAGACAATTGTATCCAAGTCAACTGATATCGATTTTTTGGCCTACGCAAAAACATGTAAATGATTATTTAGTTTGTGTTTTTTTTTTATTTTTTCAAGCAATCGATACCAGTGTTCAAGCCTTTACAATTTTACTGAAATGCTTACATATGTTTTTTTGTGGCTCAATGATTACACTATGCAACAAATCTGAAATTTACTTTTTTCACTGGGTTGTTAATATGTACTTATCATTTTACTTCAAAAACTTAGTAATGGTGACTAAATAAAATTTTCGCATCACGTCAGGTTTCATAGTGACTTTTATTAAAAGAAAATATGACCAAATAACCAAATAAAACTTTATTCTTTAGAAAAATATTTAATTTTTTTCGAACGATTGGCTTTTTTTTGTAATTAATGCTCGGAGTATCCCTCAAAAGGAACCAGCAGTAGTCGGCGAGCATGGCTGGCTCCCATCTACCTTGGTAACGCTTTTCAAACTCCGCTATTTCCTGATGGAAGCGTTCTCCGTGTTCGTCGCTAACAGCACCAATGTTTTCCGGAAAAAAGCTTAGATGAGAGTGCAGGAAGTGAATTTTTAATGACATGTTGCATCCCATTTTATGATACGCATCTAGCATTAATTTTATTTTTTCATGAAAATCAGAAGACCTTTGGTTACCGAGAAAGTTTTTTGTTACATCAACAAAAGCCAACCACGCTTCTTTTTCTGTAGGATTTAAGCTGGATAAAAATGAAGAATCATCGATTAATTTTCTTATGTCAGGCCCTACGAAAATTCCTTCTTTAATTTTGGCATCACTCAATGTAGCAAACTTTTGTTTGAGAAATTGAAAGGCAGGTCCATCTTTTTGTAAAGCTTTAACAAAATTCTTGATTAGGCCAAGCTTAATGTGTAATGCTGGTAAAATGGTTTTTTCAGGTGGTGTTAATGGTTCATTTTTAACATTTTTCTGACCAACGACATATCCAGTTCTTAAAGGCCAAATTTGTTTAACATAGTGTTCTGCACGTGCTCTGCTGTCCCATTCGCACAGAAAACAACAGTATTTGGTATATCCCGTTTGTAGTCCTAAAATTAAGGCCACCACTTTTAAATCTGCACATACTTGCCATTTGTACTCATTATATTTGATTTTTTCTAGAATCAGTTTCATAGTGTCATAACTTTCTTTTAAATGAACGCTGAATGCCAAAGGCAAAGATGGAAATATGTTGCCATTATGCAGTAAAACTGCCTTTAAACTTCGTTTTGATCCATCGATGAACAGTCTCCAGTCTTCTGGTGAATGATGATGACCCAGCTCTAACATCAAACCATCAATATTATTGCAGAATACCAAATTATCTTCTTTTGAATAGAATGCGTTTAAGGAAGAATTGCGTTTTCGATATGTGGTGATTTTGACAACTGGCTGTAAGAGATTCCACTGTTGTAGTCTGGATCCTAAGATTTCAGATTTGTCTTTAGTCAAATTTAAATCTCTAATGAGATCGTTTAGCTCCAACTGACTTATCAAGTGGGGTTCTGTGGTATTTAAATCTTGAAATAACTCATCAGAGGAACAAGATGATGTTTCTAAATCAAAAGAACTTGACAAATTTGCTGAATCTATAGGTCGTTCCGGTACCAGGTCTTCTTGTGAATGAGGTTGTGGCATTGAAACTGAAGATACACTAGCATATTTTACAGCATGCTTCGATTTCTTGGAAAAACCTTTCACATGTGTCAAACAGAAGTAACAATCGTCTGTGTGATTTTTTGGTTCACGCCACTGCACCGGTACACCAAAAGGCATCATTTTAACAGTACCATTGTACCAGCCCGTCAAATATTTGTAACATTTCAAACAACAGACGTGAGGCACCCACGATTTATCTTGATTTTTAATTACGGAATTAAAATAAGTTTGATAACACTTGTGAATTAGTGGAGATAGAGGCTTTTTATCACTTTTGGGAGTAAATTGACCACAAATATAACAAAATAAGTCAGGCGAATTCACACAAACGCGCGGCATTTTGTTAAATCACGATAAATGTCACTCTTTTAATGACTTTTGTCCAAAGCCAACTAATATTTTCATTGCAGTGCCTACAAAAAATGTTTTAAGAGCAAAAACAATAACGACTGAGTATCTGTGAATTGAGACGTGATATTGAAAAACAAAGTTGATGGTTTTTGTCCACTAATTGTACGTAGTTTAAAATACCATTTGTGATTTCAGTGATTTTTTTTGTGTTGCTTAGTGTTATCGGTCTAGTATTATTGGTACCTCACATTTAAAATTTAAGCAAATAGTCAAAAAGCAATTACTCATTGTCAGTTAATTTTTAATACTTCATTTTTAAACACTATAATAAAATGAAAATAAAAAGATCTTCACATTAAAAATGAACATCCAATTATAAAACTTTCTTTCTTATCAATCAACCTATGATAAATAAATGTTTTGGGTGTAAGAAAATAAAGGATTGACCCCGAAAAATAATTGTCTATTCAATTCAAAAGCACAATGTCGACTGACTCTCTTACTACAATTATAACAAAAACTGATGACACAATCTCTACATTTCTCTTTTCAATTCATTGCATTTCTCGGTATTTGATACTTGAATCTAAAAATAGAATCTACTCTGATAAGTGCGTTTCAATAATATACAAACTATCATCGAAAAGAGTCTCGACAGCGATTTTTCCTACACTCGGCCATCCTGTCAGGCGGACTGTCCTCAGACCGCACCCCAACTGCTTCTTATAGTCGTAGGTCGTAGCCGAGAAAATGATGGAATAACTGCTAGTCGATTTCGTCCGTGTGGCTGCAACCACTCTAACCTATAGACTGGACGGGATTTGTCCGTGTGGCACCAACCACTTCAAAAACACTCATAGAAGACTGGACAAAGCTGGTCCGTGTGGCGACAACCACATTAAATCATTCATTCGAGACTGGACAGAGCTTGTCCGTGTGGCGACAACCACTTCAGACGTTCATTCAAGACTGGAGAGAGCATGTCCGTGTGTCGACAACCACTCAAAACAATTTGTATGGAACTGGACAAAGCTTGTCCGTACGGCAACAATTGCCACTACTCTTGTTGAGCTGCAGACCAGGGCCTCAACTTTTCAACTGCCACTACCGTCCTCGCCTTATGATGCCCCTCGCGCAGGTCCTCCACCTCATAACGATCGTTATATAAAACTGTTACCACTTGGAATGGTCCTCTGAACTTAGGTAGGAGTTTCTTACTGGAACCTGTATTTGCCGTTCAGGTAACGAGCACTAAGACCAGATCACCTTTTTGATACCGAGTAGCTTCCCTACGTGACTTATCATAGTATGCTTTTTGACGGGCTAACAAGGTTGCTTGTGTTAAAGGTCTCGGCTGGTAGCCCAATAATACTTCCGATGGTGTTTGAATAATACCTTTGTTGAACGCGGTATTCATTATCAAATCTGATGCAACGAAGCAAAAACCGAAAGCGCTTATAGCTGAACAGTGCCCGTAAGAGAATCAGTCCTGAGCCATCTGCATCCCAAAGCTCCAAACAATTTGCGTGAGAACCCTTTTTTATTCCAATTAAAATTAGTGTACCTAAAAGAGCTTTGATTTCGGTTTTTGATGTGCTTTTACAATCTCTGTCTCTTGCATATTGCACAGTATTTCTTTTATTATCAATATAAATGTTGGTGTTACTAACAATATCATCAATCATGTGATCAGTTATAAACAAATTAAATGCCTCAATTGGTTTTTTTGTATTCTTGGCACTTGTTCTTGGACCCGGTAAAATTTTAATAATATTCTTTGCTTTTATTTTGCCAGAAGAAAGGGGTTTACTAATCCAGAGCGTTTCGCCATCTTTTCCAATAAGGAAACGATAATCCTCCAAAACTTGATCACCTAGGTCACTTACTCCAGGTTGTTCCAACTCGTCTTCGGATTGTTCGGAATCACTGTTATGGTCGTCTCTCTCAATTGTTTCCTCCTCTGTTTCTGACTCAAATTCATCATCAGGGAAGTCACTAACGTCTTGCTGATCTGCTGGAACCAATGATTTTTCTATTTCTAATTCCTGAACAACTTGTTCTAATGCTCGCTCCAATTCCTCACAGGATAATTTTTTGTGCGACCTGCAAAAAAAAATACATTATACTGTAGCTGCAGGCATAAAAGCATACAGACACACAATACTAGATTCTCACAAAACTGATAATTTAAAAAAAACAGCACCGCAAACTAGACACTCCTCTAAATAAACGCCAATTATGACTGCACCAAGTTAGCGCGGCACGGTGGCTATGTGGGGAGTGAGGGTGAATAGTCTCGAGAACGAATAGCTAGCTTATAAGTTAAAAAGTATAAAAAAAAATTGAAAAAAATTGATTTGCGGCTTTTTGCCACAGGCGCACCCATCGGAGGATTAATTTGGCTTGAAATATTTTGTAATTGTCCTTTGACGTAAAAATAACACCACTCTCTTACGCTTTGACATTTTAAAGCACAGATACGACACGACGTAGCGGCGTAACAATTGGTAATTAACTGACTACATATAACTATGACGAATGGCGCAAGGAAGAGATTAAGTGGAGAGTGGGCGGGTAGTCCCAGTGCAACATGTCTGTGCAAGAGAGATGTCCGGATAATCGCGAATCCGTATAACCGAGGTCCGGATAATCGAGTCTCCACTGTGTAAGTATGTATTTATGACCACTCCCGGCCCCACTCTTCGCCTTCAAACACAACGAATGATACGCGGATTTCTAAAAACATATATTTATACGTACATATATTATACGGAAGCGAACATACCAATTTCTGATTATAAATAAGAATACAAAATTAACCCTGCAGGAGTGGCGCCCGTTCGAATGACACAAGCGGTAGCGCCGAGTCTGACAGACTCATTATTTAAAATAATTATGCATCAACTATTATTATGCATTTGAATTTTGTTGTGAGATTTTCTGTTAAGTAAGTATATTTTCTATAAATGTATGCCTTTTTGAAGCTCTCACATTGTTTGGATATCAAAAATGAATAATAATACTAACGGGCTGCAAAATACGACATATTTTAACAACGTAAACGGGAATAAAAATTTCATTACTTTCAATTTTAAAAAATATCAAAAAATACGTTTTTTTTTCTAAAAGTACACCTTGTACTGTCAGTTGACTTCTGGGAGTGTAACACATACAGGGCAGCGAAATTCAGCATGTTTCAAACACAAAATTTTTTTGCAAGTTTTGCAAAAATAACGTGTGGTGTTGTTATTTTTGCACAAATGACATCGTTTTCTACCAACTGGAGGCTCTTGATTATTTCCGCTAGCTTCTGCTGAAGTTCCTGCTACTTCTTGACGTCTTTGTCGAATTGCTGGTGCTATGTTTTTCATAAAAGACCGACGCTTCGAATGTTCTTGAGTTAATTCAAGAGTCAGTCGTTTTATATATATTCGTCGAACTATTTCTGTATTCTGGTTGTTTGCGACTTAAATTATTTGCGAATTTATGCCCGCCACGCTCATAAGGGCATAAAAAATAACCATCGGCTACCTTCTGGTATTGCGAGCCACATTGTAGGTAGCACAAAGCTCATCTACGGTATCTACTCCCCCCTTGGTGTCATTATAAAACATAATAATTTCGGGCTTATACTGATCTCCAGATGATCGATCTATTTGATCATTATGATGCATGCTTGAAGCCAGGATAACGTTTTTGTTCTTTTTAGGAACGTAGGATACAATAGTAATATCTTCCTGGAATCCAAACATACTGGAATTTACAGGTCGTTGTTTTGTGTTTACAAACTCAGAAGGAAGCTCTCTTTTATTTTTTTTTACTGTGTCTACATAAGTTAGATTATGATTTCGAATGAGATTTGTAATGAGGTCAAAGCTTGTAAACCAGTTGTCACAGGTTAGATTTCTGCCTGTACCAGATATAGGTTCGATTATTCGCAAAACGATACTAGCTGGATCATTGTCGGTGCGATAAGGCCCCTCAGGCTGTAAACCTACATATGGCTCTAAATTCAAAGTATATCTTGTTTTCGCATCAACAAGCGCAAAAATTTTAAGCCCATACTTGTTTGGTTTAGATGGGATATATTGTTTGAACGCACATCGTCCACGAAACCCTTCGAGTTTCTCGTCGATGGTTCCGTATTTGCTAATAGTGTAGGCTTTTTTACAATTATCTACAAATATTGTAAACAGATCTCTTATGGGCGCAAATTTATCATACAATTTTCTTTCCTCTCTTGTATCTATGTTGTCAAACCGCAGATGCCTTAGTAAAAAGAGAAAACGTTGCTTAGACATTGTCAACCAAAACATTTCAATTCCACATCCGTCTCTGTCCCATAATTCATCAGTGTTTAGTCGATTACTTTTCAAACATCCAGCTAAATACAGCAATCCCAAAAGTGCTTTAATTTCAATCAAATCTGTGTTTCGTGCAGAACGCTCTCGTGTATAATTCTCTTTTATTGCATCAATTTTTTTATTAGTATTTTCAACAATTATGTTCAAAATATCGTTCGAAAGAAATAAATTCCAACAGTCATAAATTGACTTTGCATTTTTTCCATATTGCTTCACACCCGGTAGATGTATGACTATATTAGATGCCCGAGTTCTCACATTTTTAGGGCCACAATGTTTTTTCCAGGCTGATCCATCTTTTCCTATAAAACTAGGAACACGTGTTTTTTTGCTGGTGGTGGTGCATCATCGGTGTCGCTTTCTCCTTCTTGTTCTGTATCCGAATCAGTCAAACGTGATTCAAGATTATCCTCTTCGTCTTCAGACACTTCATCATCAGGTTCTTCGATGTCAGTTTCTACTTCATCTAATAAATGTAATAATCGCGCCTGTTCTTCTTCGTAACTCATATTTCTAGAATTGGTATTTATTTATGTTCAATTCGAAAACAATAGATCATTTATTACTAACCAAAAATGATCAAAGCAAGTTTATTGCAAAAATGTTAGATTTGTATTATGTGATGCGTCAGTGGTGGCGCCGAGTCTGGCAGACTCGATTATGCTACAAAATTTAAAAACACAAACTGAACGTTACACTTCTCTGGTGGTCACTAGATTACAATTAGTACTTCATATAAAAAAAATCAGACAGAAAAAACTATGTTAGGTATCACAAGAAAATGGACGTGAAAATACAAATGATACTGAAAAGATCCAAACTACAAACAATACAAAAAGAGAATAAAAACAATAATAAACAATTATCGCAAATAGTGTTCAAATCGACCTCCGCCTTCTGTGAGACAGTACGTAAGCCGATTATAAAAAGCACGTCTTACATTATCTAGCATTTGTGGGCTATTTGAATTTACCGAGTCAAGAATTTGTTGTCTCAACTTTTCAACTCGTCAAAATTCGTAGCTTTGTTTTGTTGGAAACGATAAATTCTGTTTTTTAAATATCCCTATAAGAAATGATTACATGGTGCTAGATCCTGAGATCTAGCAGGCCAAGCGTACCCCCCTCCTTCACTCAACAATCTCCCCTGAAAATACCTGTTCAAATATTGGATAACAACAGAAGTGAGCAGGGCAACCATCCTGTTAAAACCATATTTGGTTTAAATTAATGTCAGGGATTTCTAATAAAGCTGGCATGACTTGTTCCTGCAAAAGTGTGAGGTACTTGATTGCAGTCAAGTTCCCTTCGATAAAAAATGGCCCTATTATATGATCCCCTAGAATTTTGGCCCAAACATTTAGTTTTTGAGGATGTTGTGTCCCATTATCATACGTTAAATGTAAGTTTTCTCGTGACCAGTAGCGTGCAATGAATGGGTTTTTACGGCCATGTAATGGAAAAGACGACTCGTCTGTAAACAATACATATACTTTTAATAAATTTATCGTTTTTGTTCGCCTCTTCCATTACATTTTCGCAGAACTCCATCCGTGCTACATAGTCAGCGGGAAAATAATCATTTTCTTTTATTAATTTGTAAGACCGATATATATTTTTTTTAATGATAGATTTGATGGGTTTTACTACCATGGAAAATGACAAAAAATTGGAACGTAACAGATTTATTAAAAAAACCAAAAAGCAACAATTCAAAAAAACAGACCAAACGCGTTTGGCCCCAATCTGGGCCTTATCAATGGTCAAAATCTATAAAGATGAAGTGAAGTTCAAGTAATAAAAATTGAAACACGAACAGTTCAACTTTTCTCAAGATTACAAAACAACAAAATTGAAAAACTATCATCGGAAAATACACAATTAAAAAAATGATAGAGAAACAGCAAACATCCTCTCCGTATGAAAGCTTAGTCAAGAAGGAAAGAATTAGAGTAAAACTAGAAATATTATCTATAAATGTAAAAAATTCATAAATTTGATAGTAGAAGGCGAAATTTATTTCTAGAAAATATTAAATATTATATACATAAACTCAATGATAAATAATAGAAAGAGAGGGATGTACTCTGTTTCTCCCTAACAATCAGTACAAAACTGGAAAAATCTATCAAAGACAACAAAATGATAACCAGTTTAATTAATTATGTTGTAATACAATTTTCTCAAACGATCGATATCTGTTTTATTATTGATACAATTTTTTTTTTTTTTTTGATATGATACATTTCAAGAAATAGGCGTTTATTGGAATTTTCTTCTCTATCTAGGATTTTAGTGTTGTTATAATCAAATTTATGATTTTTTTCTATGGAATGTTTGCTTAAGGCTGTATTAGGGTTTTTATTTATAACAGATGAACGATGGTTGTTGAGTCTATTTTTTATAAATTCTTTTGTTTGCCCTATATAGATTACAGGACAATCTTTACAGTTGATTTTATAAACTAGATTAGACTCAAGATTTTTGTCTTTTTTATCTTTCAATCTTGTGAAGAAACAGCTGTTATTGTAATAATTTTTAGGGCACATAGTTTTATTTATTTTAGATTTAATATAATTACATATAGATGGTGTAATATTTTCAAAATATGGGGTAGAAACATATATATTGTTCTGATTTGGTTCGCCATGTTTTTCAAAATTGTCATTGTATATTTGGTGGATTCTTTTTTCAATTTGTTCATTTATTATTTTATCAGGATAACCATTTATTTTTAGAATTCGTTTTACTTTTTTTTTGTTTTCGGGTCTAAATGTGTAATGCGATAGTTTAATACTTCTATCGACTAAATTGTTAATAACACTGATTTTATTTTTAAATGGGATTTGAGAGGAAAAGTGTAGATAACGTTTGGAGTGTATTGGTTTTGTGTACCAATTTGTAATTTAATTGCAATCTTCTCTGAAGATGGATGGTCATATCAAGGAAATTGATTTGGTTGTTTTTCTCAATTTCGAAAGTAAATTTTAAACGTTGATGGTAATTATTGAAGCGTTCCACGATTCTATTTATGTCGGATTCTAAGCAAGATAACAAGCAATCGTCAACGTATCGTTTAAAGAAACCTCAATTTAAATTATTATTTTTTATCACTATCTCTTGTAGGTCTTCCATTAGGAGGTCTGCGATTACAGACGATAGTGGACTTTCCATAGCTGTACCAAAAATCTGTTTATATAAAATGCCGTTAAATTGGAAATATGTGGCGTTCAAAACAAGTTCTGCACCGTATATAAGACTGTTTAAATCGAGGGTGGTGTATTGTTCGATTACATCCCATCTCTTTTTTATGATGTTTATTGCTAGATCAGTCGGTATGTTGGTAAATAATGATTGTACGTCCAAGCTAATTAGTATGTGATTTTTTGGGATAGTTATTTTTGTGATAAATTCATGAAAATCCAAGAATGTTTAGATGTTACATTATGTAAAATAGAATTAATATCTATTAAACAATCGACTTCAGAAGAACACATAAAGAAAGTGCACAAACACACTTGGTAAGACTTAAGATTCTAAAATTTTGCAATTTTATAATCCGGGTCGGCAATCCAAAACCCTTAAAAATCGCTTTTTTGGTAAATCTTCGTTTTTTGACGCCATAGCGACTTCGATTAATATAATCTTTGATCGTACTTTAGATTTCGAAATAGTACGCACCACTTTACAATTCTCAATATCAGAAAACCAAAAAGAAGTAGAAATATTAGAATTGTGAATATTTGAATAACTGTTAAATTTTGACTTTTATAACCTGCGGATCTTACCATTATCAGAAATTATAGAAATTACTAATACGCACAATCATATATTTAATGATAGAAAAAATAACAATCTATAGTAAAAATTAAATATAACTTATAACAAACAAATTAAATATGTCAATATGTCAATATAAGCACTCCTTTTTATATATTACCATCAGCGCACCGTATACAGGGTGAATCGTTAGCTCCTTTACAAAGTTTGAGAATGGAAAGTAGATGAAATTTGTACAAAGAAAATCTTATAGAACCATAGGTCCAAATTTTACTTCTTCATTAAGAAAATTTAAGATATTTTTAAGAGCAAAAGGTGCATTATTGATCACAGTGGCTTTGTAAATACCTACAAAATTGTTTGATTTCTGAAATTAGTGAATCCAAGTAGACTGCACAGTTGTTTGTCAAGTGATATTAGCGAATTTTTTTAAAAAAATTAGCTAATGACGAGATCCTCACTTTTGAATTTGCGAAAAATTTTTGCACAGAAGTTCGTTTTGGGACCTCAGGAACCCATATCCACCGTTCGTTAAAATTTTTATATATATATATATATGTATACCCACGATAACTGCCGTAAAAATACACCAATCTTAATGAAACTTGGTACAAAAATCGGTCTTTGGGATAGCTTGGATGAGTTCGTTGACCAGACTGGTAGGGCCAACACTTTTGGAATAAGAGCTGAAGAAATGTTAAAAAAAATCATTTTCAATATTAAATTTGCTTAGATTTTGATGAAAATTAAAATAACAGTAGAGTCGTCGATCCTCTATGACCCAGAAAAAAAAATCATCAAAATCGGTTCATTGGATCGCAAGAAAAATGCAAAAATCTCTTTTTTGAGTATAAGCAGTAAAATCACGTATCTAAGATGGCTATGTGTTCTGACAATTGATATTAGAAAAAAAATTGAATATCGCGGGGGGCAACTAATTTTGACAGTTAATATTAGACGCAAGGCCTGCTAGAGAATTTCGCTTGAAAAAATCAAGCAGGCCTTGATTAAACGTATTACGGGAAATGAATTTATTAGTTGATTCAATGTTATTAAAATATATTAATTGTCAGTATCATAAGAATGTTTTGCAATTAATATTTCAGTATGTAGATACATATCGCTATATAAGGTACTTGCTGCCTTTGGAGATTTTTTTTATTTTGATTTTGTAATTTCTCATTTTTAGCTCTTATTTATAAAATTACTGCTAAAAATTCATAATGTTTGCATTATTAGACGAAAAATTAATGCTGATATTGCTTTTTTTATGGATTATATAATGTTATATCTTCATATTTAATGTCTAATGTCTATATGACGCTATGCAGCCTTCTTGGATTCGCTTAATTTTGCCACCAAACAATTTTCTAGGTATTTACTACAGAGCCGCTGTGATCAATAATGCAACTTTTGAACTCTGAAATATCTTGTATTTTCTCGATGAAGAAATAAAATTTGGACCTGTGTTTATACAGGGTGTTTGGTCTAAGTATGGTGAGCTCTAAGAAACTCCTATTAGTCAACAAGCGATTCTATGTAATCTTTGAGGAAGGTGCAAACTTTGGTCCCTTACGGGCTTGCCCTTCGTGGTAGGTGTACAAATATCCAGTATTATCTGATAAGTTGTGGATCTCAAAAGCGTATACCCACAATTGTCGAAAATAAAAGATCTCCTGTAGTGGTAAATTTGGAAGGGGTAGATTCTGGATGTAATCGAAAGTTATACCGGCAACTTTAGGTCGATCTTGACACATTTTTCGAATCTCCTGTAGTTTGTTATAAAAATTTTTGGTACGTCGTTTATGGACAATCAGTTCCGCTGTGGCGACTCATTTCGCATGATCATGCAAATTGTGACTCTATTTTGGCACCTAATCCTTCACATTCGGAAGAGACGTCTACTTGTGGCCTTCCAAATTTGAGTGCATAGTTTTCCTTGAAATATTTTAAATAGAATTCATATTTAACGTTATGTTGTAATTCAGGATTTTCTTTAATTAAAAGAGAGTGCATAGTTTTAACGTTTAGCCTTGCATCTAAGTATTGGCATACTTTTGAAGAATAGTGTGTACTTTTGCGTGGAAAACGCTCTATGTGGTCTTTTATTTTGACTAGCACTTCAGCCGATATGGAACTTGGCCTATTGTTGTGGAGCCCCCTCAAATCTTTTGGAGATCCGCCCGCGACAAGTAGTGTAGTTAAACGTTGAATTTGGATATGTGTCACAGCATAAATGCTCATAAGAGCTTGTTTGCATACTGCCACACGGTTACCAGAGCTATTCAGTATGAAGTATTTAAAACTTGCAGATTTGGGTTTACCATTAACTGGGACCCGTCTTTTACGTCTTACAATATGTTTTGCTTCGATCGAGCCTTGTAGGAATGTGGATTACGATTGAATTGTTTTTTTGACAGGTGTCGTTTATATGCCTCGAGGTCATCAGGCTTAAAAAAAGATAACCCACGGCCCACCTATCCCTGTGATCCAATTACCTCAACACATCTTATTACTTTGCGCTTTAGGAATAGCATCAGCTGCATTTATGTTCTGTTTGCAGTTCTCAACGTTTTTAATTGAGATATTATCACCGCGGGTTATTTCTAATTGTTCAGCAATGGTTGGATTATCATCAATATATGTTGATGAGTTTGTTGAGCTATAATTAGATATTATTAACTTTAGTAATTTTAGTTTGTCAGGTTGTATAAAGAAACTCACAAGAAATGACTGGCGCATGTCAAGTTGACTTTAGAATTGGAATCACGTTCTTATTGTTGTAATGGTTATTTTAGTTTTAAATAAACATGTAAATATTAATTATAATTAAGAAATATTAATTAAAACCCAATCAACACATAAAACATGGTGTCAGGTGTATAAAAATATGTGTAGATGGTTAAAATATAAATGAATAAAATTGGATAATATAAAGCACATGTAAAATGGTGAATTCTAATAAAACTGATATTATATCAGCAATCGCAAGTCTATCTTTGTCAACTATTGGAAAACTACAATTAAATGGTGACAATAATGAGGTTCAATGGAAAAAATGGTATCAAAAATTTGGATTATTCCTAGTTGCTGGAAATTTAACAGAAGCTCCAGACAATCGCAGAATCGCATTATTATTACATAGTATTGGTGATAAAGGTTTGGAGATTTACAATTCATTCAATATCAAACAAGAAGAAAAAACATTTAAAAATATTATACAACATTTTGATGACTATTTTATTCCACGTAAAAATGTGACAATGGAAAGACACAAATTTTTTACTCGTGTCCAAGGTCCGAATGAACCACTTGATAATTTTTTAACGGATTTACATAATAAAAGTTTATCCTGTGAATTTAAAGATTTGCGTGAAGATTTAGTTCGAGATATTAATTGTTGGTTTGAATAATAATATGATTGAAGAACGTTCATTAAGAGAAGATAACTTAACACTTGATAAAACAGTATCAATATGTAAAGCTGCAGAATTATCACAAAAACAAATAAAAGAAATACGTAATACTAAAGGGGAATCAACTGCATCTATGTTCAATATAAGTCGAAAACCTCAAAATTACAACAAAAAATCACATCAAAGAATTCACAAGAAACAAGATTCCAAGAAATGCTTCAGGTGTGCTGCGCAATGGGATCCAAAACACAACTGCCCTGCAATCGGTGCAACATGTTCTAAATGCAAGAAACCAAATCATTATGCAAAGGCGTGTACATACAAACAGAAGAAAGTACATCAAATTTCGAGCAATATTATGCAAGAAAATTCACAACAAACGATTTTTATTGGTAACGTTACCAACAATAATAAACATAATGATGATTGGTATGTAAATTTATCTATAAATAATAAGAATTTGTCTTGTAAAATTGATAAAGGCGCGCAAGTTAATTGTATATCGTATAATACTTACTGCAAATTAGGGTTAAATTCAAAATAATTTGATAGAAGTTATAAAGTAATACTGACGACATTAAATAATAAAAATATTCCAATAATTGGTAAATGTACTATAAAATCAGTATTATTTAATAACAAATTTGAAAATATTGAATTTATCATTGTTAAAAATAATTGTATCAGTATATTAGGTTTACAAACTTGTAAGCGGCTAAACTTAGTTCAAAGAAATGTATTTTACTATAACGGCAGATAATAATAATTGCGATAATTACAATAAGATATTAGAAGAATATTCTGATATATTTAACGGGGTTGGATGTTTTAAAAAACGAATGCCAACCTAGGGCGGATCCTCCGAGACGCACTCCAGAACCAATATTAAAACAATTGAAACTTGAATTAAATAAGATGATTAATGATGGTATTATCGAAAAGGTTGAAGATGATACATCAGAGTGGTGTAATTCAATTGTAATAGTTCGTAAAAAATCCAATGCAATTAGAGTTTGCTTAGACCCCAGATATTTGAATAAATTTATAATTAGACAACATAAACAACTACCTACAGTTGAAGATATAATTAGTAAAATGAATGGTGACAATTTTTTTACGGTACTTGATTGTAATAGCGGCTTTTGGTCAGTATTATTAGATGATTATAGTTCAAAATTGTATACTTTTGGAACGGCATTTGGTAAATATCGATACAAACGTCTACCATTTGGTCTCTCATGTTCCACAGAAGCATTCCAAGACAGAATGGAAGAAATATTTCAAAATATAGATGGTGTTGATTTTTATGTTGACGATATAATCATACATGCTAAAACAAAATCACAACATGATGAACTTTTAAAACAGATTTTCAAAATCGCGAGGGAGAATAACGTTCAATTCAATAAAGAAAAATCAAAATTTGGTGTAAAAAAATGTAAATTTTTTAGGATTTTTAATAGATGAAAAACGTGTTCATTTGTTCATATTGATCCAAATAAAATAAAAGCGATATCTATGATCTCATCCTCATCACCCACAAATAAAAAGGAATTAGGATGATTCTCAGGAGTAACGAATTATTTAGCTAAATTTATACCAAATTATTCAACAATTACAGCCAATTTAAGAAATCTTTTAAAGAAAAATAATTTATTATGAAAATGATTTCAATATGTTAAAAAACTACATAACTAAAAATATAAACTTAAAACACTAGAAGATACTACCTTAAATAAAGTAACTAAATATATAAATAATGGATGGCCAAATTCAAAAAATGATTTAGAAACCGATGTAAAACCTTTTTGGAACAGAATTCACAATTTAATGACTATAGAGAACCTGCGTGACTTTAAAAATCGACACTAGCGTCCATGGTGGCGAAAGTTAGCATTTATTGTGTGAGATGATGTAAATTTTATACTGGACTAGAGGAACTGAAGAATGATAAATTGCGCTAGTTAGGACGAAAATTTTCATTGTTTTTAAAATAATAATTGTTATGAAAATCAGTTTGCTTGTTGGGAACGCTTTATTTCAAACAATTTTAAGATAATTGATATTATTGTAGACAAAAAATAAATAAATACAATAATCAAATAACCATTACCAAGTCTAGGAAAACTGTTGGAGACTCCTTATCTTATCATCATTTTTATTACTATTCTTTTAATTTAAATAAATAAATAGGTAGTTATTACATCTCGCAATCTGTCAATTTTTCCACAAATTATAGATCTTTTGTTTAATATTTTTACAACTGTTCCGAAAATACAAATATTAAATAAAAGATCTATAATTTGTGGAAAAACTGATTAAAAGATTTAATAAGTGTTGATTTAAATTAAAAAATATTTCCACATTTGAGAATGGACAATAAAATATTTAATTTTATTTTTCATCATTGGTTATTTTCAATATTTTTGTTGTAAAATAATTTGTCGCTATTGCTTGATCTTGAGCTGATGTTATTAATACTTCATCAGTTTCGCCTTTTAATTCACCATTTTTTGAATATTGCTATGTGAATTTTTTATCAACGTGTTGTTTTTTCGTTTCACGTAAGAATTGTCCATGTAAAATTTTATTTTGCAAACATCTTCCTTTTCGTTAATTAATCCATCTTTTATTTTATCATTATTATAATTATTCATATTGTTATTTTAGTTCAACAAACGTTCTACGTATAACATTTATTTGTTTTTATTAATGTTGAATTTTTCTCCGAAATTTTAAGTTTAAGTACATACAACAAAACAGAAGTCTTCTAAGAATTTTTCCCCCCTCAATAATTTGCTAAGTACGAAGCAGCAGAAAATACTGCTACGGAGCAGTAGTTTTTAGTGCCTGCTTGTTTAATACTCTATTGTATTGGATATAAAATAAAATAATTAGAAAGAATTTTTAAAAAATGTCTAATGTTATTATTATTAAAAGTGGTTTCCAAAAAATTAATATTTCTGATTTACGATTGTCATCTGAAAAAAAAGGTCAAAATTTATGTGAAAGTAAGCATGTAAGAAGTGTTGAAGAGTGGAAATCTGAACATAATAGTTTAATAAAAGCTAAGGTTATTCGTCAAACTAATATTAAACAACATTTTGATGTTACTATTGACGTAAGTTGTTATTTAATTATTATTATTTTCTAATGACTCTTTGATAAAGCTTCACTTTATTTGTTCAACAATGTTTTAGGTTGACATCAATCGAAACGTAGTTGATCGAGCATGTAATTGTCCAGCTGGATTGGCCAAAAATTGTAAGCATATAGCTGCTGTTATTCATTTCATAAATTTTGAAACAGTTAAATCTAAAACTAGTCAACGTTGTCAATGGAATATTCCTTCAGTATCTAAGGATAATGAAGAATATTCTAAAGGACGTAAGGTTAGTGAATTGATTCCAAGAAAAGAATATGATAAGCAATATAAACCCGTGGATTTAGTTGATTTAAATTTTTCGTGTCCGTTAAGTGACATGCTAAAATCTATAAAACTGACTGAATCGACCAAAGTAGCAAATGGAATTATCAGAGATCTAGTTAATTCTGCAATTGATAGTACATGTGCTCAAAAGTGTTTGAATTTATTTATACATTTTTACAATTCTCATACAAGCTTCCAAATATATTCAAGTAGTATTTTATTTAAGGAAATTTTCCATGAAGTTTTTTATATGAATAATGTAACTGATTCATGTGATAATTTAGCTAATATTTGTGTTGGTACACTAGGGCAATCAGAGTGTAAAGAATGGCATAATGAACGTGCAATAAGAGTTTCAGCTAGTACCGCTCACTCAATTAAAACTCGTAAATCTAAATTTCAAGAATTGGCCGATTCTATGATATCAGAAAAAAAAATGAAAGGAAAAGGACTTAAAAATGTATTGTATGGTATTAAAAATGAAAATAAAGCTCGGGAATTCTATAAAAAAATAAGTGGAAATGATGTAGAAGAATGTGGTCTTGTTATTCATTCTC
Source organism: Mylabris sibirica (assembly GCA_039776855.1). Taxonomy (NCBI): domain Eukaryota; kingdom Metazoa; phylum Arthropoda; class Insecta; order Coleoptera; family Meloidae; genus Mylabris; species Mylabris sibirica. The sequence goes on along the minus strand of CM077840.1, from coordinate 3,845,757 downwards.
AGCAACCATGGTTGTGTGCTAGTCCGGATGGAGTGGTTGTTGTAGGTAGTACACCTATTAAAGTTTTAGAAATAAAATGTCCTATTACTGTGCAAAATAAACCAACAGCTAATAAGAAAGGACAACTAAGACATCCGTATTTGAAATTTAACGAAGATAAGACAGTGTATTTGCAAAAATCACATGCTTATTATACACAGTGTCAAATATTAATGTATTGTACTGGTCTTACTGAATGTGATTTTTTCATTTTTTTTCCGAATTCAGAATATATTTTAATTACGATACCACGCGATGAAGGTTTTTTATCACAATGTATTTCGAAATTGCAAAATTTTTACGTCAATAATTATATTGAGAAGTTAATTTTCAAATACGGTCTTTAAATTTTTAAATCAATTCATTAATGTAAAATCAAATGCGAATAAAAATTTCGAGAAAATTATCTTATTTCTCTGTTACTTGTTTAAAAATAGGCTTTTGTAAGTTTACTAATACACAACACATATGAACTATATCATCAATGTATGGCAAAAGATCAACAGTTATTTTATCAAGGATTCTGTAAAACTTGATTCTTGCAATACATCTTTCGACATGAATTCTTACACTTGCAATATTATAAGTTTCTTCTATTTCTTCTTCATTCAAATGTCCATCATGTAAAAATGGGGGTGTAACAATTACAGCATTAGGCACATCAAGAGAGTTTTTTATGCCAGGAAAACCTTTATCTGCCATCACCTCATCACCTGGCTCTAGTAGTTTCAAAAAGTTGCTATCATTGGTTATAAATGGATCACTTGATCTCCCACAGTAGCACTCAGATTTAAATGAGATCATTCCTGAAGGTGTTATTCCTACTAAGAATTTTACTGTGTATCCTGATTTGTAATCAGAATACATATGATTTCGTATTCGCACGAGACCAGGTTGTTCACATTTTATTTCTGTACAGTCTATAATAACTCTACAATTCGGATAATGTATCTTAAATGCTGGTGGCATAGTTTCTTGTATATCCTCTTTACTAGGCCAGAAAATAAAGTTTTTTGTCTTTTGTGCTACTATTGATAGTACATTATGAAAGATTCTCGAAACACATGTTGGATCTACATCAAAAAACGTAGCAATGCCATCAAAAGCTAAACCTGTCTTGATTTTGATTAAAAAAATCAATAATCTGTTTTCAAGACTTATTTTTTGATATTTAATAGGTGGCAGCATATGCAACAATAATTTAAAAACTTCTGGTCTCACTCCAGTTAAGCTCAGAAGTTGTTTATCAGTTTTTACCGAATTATATCCACAAAATCCAGGTAAAAAAATTGGTGTATCAGGTCCATTGCTCTTATTTTTTGTAACTATATCGGTTCTTAAAATTTTATTTGATGGTATTGTTGCTTGAGTCGAAACACTATTTGATTCACGATCAAAGTCACATGAAAAAATAAAATTGATGTTATTATGTTCAAATGATACTGTTTGCACTGATTTATCGTGTTTATTTCGGGTTGTATTTATGTTTATTGCAAACTGCATATCCTCACATAACTTATTTACTGATTCTTGTTCATTATTGGTAATAGTTGAGGTTTCAGATGCTAATTTTCTTTTTTTCCAACGATTGAAGCGATCCAAATCATTAACTGAAGAAGTTTTTCGTTTGTGTTCAGTTGGGAAAATGGTTGGGTTATATGCTGGGTGACGAGGATCTTCAGATTTGTTACCACCAACAAAATGTTCACTACATATTCTTGAATTACTAGTGGGTTGCCACGCTGTACCGTCTGAACTAAAGATATAATAAAGTTAATATAATAATGAAAAAAGATTATTTTATATTTAACGCATATCAAACTTACTTTACACGATTTACAGCTTGTATCCATTTTTTTCGCCGTTCTAATAAATGTGGTTTTGACGGAAAAGAATAAAATTTTATATTTAAATTTGTTTTAGCATAAGTATTATGGCATAATACTACACAGCATCCTGTGTTACCAGATCTTGGTGTTTTATCAATATTATTATTCATTATCACTTATCACTCAGGAAAAAATCAAATAATTGTTAACGAGTTTGAATTTAAATTTATGGTTACAAATAGCTAATGATCACACATAAACTTATACGATTGCCGAAAGAGGCGCCACCCGTCTTTATGCAGGTTCTCTATTGATAATATCATTTTACACACACATACACACACACACACGCGCGCGCGCGCACACACAACACACACACACACACGAATGCAATTAATCTGACTTCATTCAAACTTAACCCTAATTTTGCAGTCTGATATTGAGAAGGACTTAACACTGTCACAATCTCCAAAAAGAGATACCGACGGCCAAGGGCAAGAAGCTAATGGGGATGACAAACGAAAGAGCTTCAGCTGCAACTGCTGCACCTGTTGACCAACCGGGTCCGTCAAAGCCGCGGGAAGGTCAGGGCAAGGCCAAGAACTTTAAGAAGCTCTTAGCGACAGTTGAAGGCGTTCCAGTCATCAACAATGGAAGAAAAAGGGTATTGAGCAGAAATAGTGCCGCATCAATACTCAGTTTGTCTGATAGCGATGATAACTTTGTGGAAGCTGAAGACCTGGTCAGCTTATATAGAAATTTCAGGAGAGACCTGAAAAGTATTGAAACACGCGAAGCAAGTGAGAGGGAAAATTTGAGGACACAGCCAGAAGTGGTTGACAAAAGACGGGAGAAGATAACGAGAGAGCTGCAAACATTGGAGAAAATGAAGGACAGAATCAGCAACAGGCTGAAGACTATCAATAAAAATAAAACGAATATTGACAAATTGTTAAATAAACTTAAATAAATTTTATTTTACTGTGTGTATTTGAATTTTAATTATCATTTCCAATTCTAATATATATATATATATATATATATATATATATATATATATATATATATATATATATGTATGTGTATGTATGTGTATTAATTAAAGATTGAGATTGAGATTAAGCGTGGGTTCGACTCCCACCTGGTCCCACGCTTTTCTTGGTTGCATAGCGGTGATAACGCTTTATCAATTCTTCATTGATGATATTCTCAATCTTTAATTAATACACCGTTTGTTTACAAATATTCAATTAATATATTAAATCGGGTAGCATCCAATAATGTAAACATGATTAACTTTGACGTGGAAAAACGGCATTAAGTGCGCGAATGCGCCGCCGTCAATTCTGATAGTATAAAAGCAGCCAAGATCGGTAGTGGCCCAGTAGTTTAGCTGGAAGAACATTAGACCGGCAATCTAAAGGTCGTGGGTTCGACTCCCACCTGGTCCCACGCTTTTCTTGGTTGCATAGCGGTGATAACGCTTTATCAATTCTTCATTGATGATATTCTCAATCTAAAATAATTATTGATTGGTAGTATTGGTTCTCTGCGTATCAATCTTATGATATGTGGGACCTATCAGCTTTGTTGAATGATTAAACAATACTTCACTTTTGACAATGTATTAGAAAGAGTTCAAATAAAATAGCATTTTAATTTATACCAGCATTTACTTATTCCATTTGTATCACAGTATTGAAGTTGAGTCGTCTTATTAATATTGACAATCATTAATAATTGCTACTGCATATATAAAAATAATTATTGGTGTGGAAGGCCATTTAGAGCGGTCCTGTAGATGTTATTATAAAATTGATAAAATGCATGTGAAATAACATGGCTATTCTTCAAGAAACTTGATATTTGTCGTTTGACCAACAATCCCTTCACTGACTATGAATATCAGCTTTCCGTTCCTAATTTCTTCGTTACATACATCTACAGTCACTTCTATTCTTCCTCAAACATGATATTTGTTGTTGGGCCTACAATTCCCACACTGACTAGAAAAAACTTCTTTCCTTGCTTAATCTCCTTGTTACAAGCAACAATTTTTTCTTCAGTAAACCTTTCAGTGAAACGTTGGGGTAGCAAAGTTTTGAATTTATCACACTCAACAACAACCTTATCACCATACTTGGTTGTCGTTGGTTTGAAAGATTTTACCGAATGCTTTGCACCAACTTCAAGATTCTTAACGTTCACAAACGGTATAACATGTAGGGAAGCATTCAGTTCAGCGATAAATAGTGACATGGTGCTCGCTTTATTTGATGCAGCCTATTCGAATCAAAATTATTATGTGGCATATCAAGCAGACGTATTTATAGCCATAGTAATTAACAAGCGCATGTGCAGTGGATGCAAGTACACACACTGTTTCTGAAAATGTTGACTTGGAATATGTTTTGCCTTGTACAAATCTTTCATAAGCTTAGCAAATGTACATGATATACATGTTGTATTTGAAAGATCAGACTCGACGCATTTATATGTTATAGGAACAGCCATTGCCACTGATTTCACAGAAAAAGCCTTGAACACATTTAAAGTCTCTCTCTCTCTCTCTCTCTCTATATATATATATATATATATATATATAACTTAAATATCAATTTTACTACAAGTACTTTATTTATCAAAATTTAGGTTGTTACAGTTGTGCGGACAATATTAGAATAATTAATATAAAAAATTGTTTGACTGATTTCGGTCAATAAATTTAACATAATTTGCTGGTCTTTCAATTTCGAAATATTACGGTAAGTGTTACAAATATTTTAAGAGTCAGCAAATTATTACTAATATTGTTGCTATGTAACTCCTCCCCCATTAGAATGAAGCTTCTGAAGGAAGTTGAATCGTCTGTTGTCGAGGTTCTTGTTCAGTTTTCTTGTTGGATTCATTGTCTTGACTTGATTTATTTCGGGGATGATTTCCATGTGGTTTTCTTTCATAGTTAATTCAACATATCAACAAAATCTTGAATCTTTCTCTAACAGGATTTGTTCTTCACAGATTGCTTCTTGCTTGGTTGACTTGCAAATGACTTGGACAATGGAACACATTGCCATAGACACATTGCTTTTGTTACATATGTCACTTAGAGGTTTTATTAAATTGTCATCAGGTTTTGAAAGATATTTGACGTTCGGGATTATTGTTAAAAATTTAGAATCATGTTTTGTTGGGATAGGTAATAAATAATATAATTCGAATAGTTTTTCGTAATCTATTGGGATTGATAGGAAATAGATGATCTGATTTGTTTCAATTTTGCAATTAATTTTAACTACTGACTCAAAATCTAAAATATTATCAAATTTAGTGTCAAATGGTAATTCATTTTTATAATGTGTCGAAATTAATTAATTAATAATTGATTGTACAAATCTTTAGCATGGAGAATATTCTCATGTTGAGCATTTTTTATTTGTTTTGACGGTTTCATTATGTTGTACATCTTTAATTGTATCATTGAAATTTTGAATAATTTGTTGATTTATTGAATATTGCATTTTCATTGATTTTTTGTTTGGATAAAATTGATTGGCTTTTCCTAATTATCTAACTTTAAACGGATTGGTTTGAAATACTTATAATATTTGATTTTTGGTACAATGAAATTTTTGATAAATTCACGATTGAAATTAGGTTTTGATAACTGTAGTGGAATTTTTTGTTTGTTTTTATGAAGATTGATTATTGATGGAGGTGAAGGAGAGAAATTTACTTCTGAAATTATTTGATTTTTACCAAAATTAGCTGGACATTCTACAACTGGAACGCCAACGACAGGGTGTTCTTTTTGATTAGAGTGTATCGTTTCGTCATCGTTTTCGTTTAAATTATCACGGTCTTCATTATTGTCTGTTTCTACTATTAGGGATTGTGTTCTAGCTAGTTTTTCGGTTATATTCGTGTTAATTTCGATTCGTGATAATTCGTCAGCATTTTTATTTAAGGTGCCTTTTTTATCCACGATTTCATTATCATGATTTGAGTTTGTTTGTGATATTTGATGGAAGTGTAATTTTATTTTACATTTAGGCGTGATTAATACGTTGTTTGTTAAATCAATCGTTACATTTAGTTCTTTTAAGTTATCTATTCCAAGTAAACAGTCAAAATAATTATGAAAATCGAAAATCTGAAATTTTCAAGGAATATTATTTTTTAATTTAAATAATTTTGAAGATGGGATGATTGTACTAAAATTTTCCATAGAAGTTCCGTGTGCTGTTGAAATTTTGAAAGGATCTTTCTTTATATCATTTTTAAAGTATTTTTCGGCAATTGATGGTTTGATAAATGATCTAGAACTGCCCGTATCGATTAAAAATTTTAAATTATTTTCTGGAAAAACTATATACGGCAATTCGCTGGAATCTTTATTTAAGTTCATTATTTCGAATATCGGGGGTCCGAGGCTTCTATGTCTAAAAAATAGGCCTACTGAAGGTTGTATAGGTGATATGGAGTATAAGAAAAATATAATAAAGAATTCAGTCCCACCAACACTTTACTGTTTGAGGAAGACACATAAAACTAATTTGTCAATGAGACCGGTGGTCTCCTCCATTGGTTCGCCATGTTATAGTTCGGGAAAGTTAGTCCATAATGTATTGATAGGGGTGTTGTCTACATCTACTTACAATTTGAAGAATTCGTTTGATTTGGTGAAAGAAGTTCAGGGGATGGTTATACCTGATGATGTTAAAATGGTGTCATTGGATGTGGTTTCGTTGTTCACGAACATTCCGAAACAATTGGTGATGGAGATAATTAGAAAAAGATGGAATTATATTGAAAATTACACGAATATTAGAAGAGACCTATTTCTACAAATAATTGAGTTTTGCTTTGATTCCAGCTATTTTAGATGGAACGACAAGTACTATGCACAAATTGAAGGAACATCGATGGGAGCCCCGGCTAGTCCGGTGCTAGCGAATATCGTCATGAATGAGTTGTTTGATGTTTGTGTAAATAAACATATGAGTGAGATTGTCTTTAGTAAATTATATGTTGATGACACTATGTTGATGATTAAAGCGGAGAAGATTAGTGAGGTCTTCAACACCTTCAATTCGTTCCATCAAGCATTGAAATTCACCCAAGTGGTAGAAGAAGATGGTAAAATTGCATTTTTGGATGTAGAACTGGTAAGGAGTAATGGTATAATAAAAACAGATTGGTATAGGAAGCCGACCACATCAGATAGGGGCGATCACATTGAGTAATCCTTGTTTTCATGAAAAAAACATCAAAAAAGTTAGAGACATTTTGGTTGATAACAATTATCCAAAGATATTAATTAATAAAGTATTTGAAAAAGTAAATAATAATGTAGATACCAGTAATACAAACGGGGAAAGTTCGATCGGAATTAAGAAATGGTATAAATTTCCGTTTGTCAAAGATATTTATTACTTCACTAATAGATTGTTAAAAAATTTTAATTGTAAATTGGTTCCTTATAGCTTGCTCACGACCGGAAAGATGTTCTTCACTCCACTAAAAGATAAGATAGATTTTGAAAAATTGTCAAATGTAGTTTATAAAATACCTCGCCAAAATTGTGATAAATTATACATAGGTCAAACTAAACAGTATTTGAAAGATCGTATTAGACAACACAAAAATGACTGTAAGTGTGTTTCATATAAGAACAGAACAGGCCTGGCATATCACAGGTTTGAGGAGGGACATCTTTTTGACTTTAGTGAAGTAACGGTGATTGATAGGGAATCCAATGTTAAAAAAAGATTAATTAGTGAAGTCTTAATGATTAAGAAATATAAAAAATGTGTAAATTTCAATGAAGACGTGGGGGGTTTACTCAAGTATATAATATATTGTTACAATAGTATAGTTAGAATGTTGATTGTAATAATTGTCATGTGATCGAAATAGTTGTGTGAATGCACCATTAAAATCAAAATAGTAGATTGTAAATTAAATTTGACATCATCGCAGTAAGATAATGGCGCATGCCTGTAATTAGTTTTTTGACATCATGTTCTGGTATATTCTTCGGTTGCAGGAAGTTAAAAATTCTTGTAAAATCATTGTCAGCCATTTTGTGAAATGTCCGCGTCTAATGTGGATCGTTTTAATTGTTTGGTGAATGTATGTTTGTGATAGTTACCGAAAAAAGTAGTACTTGGTTAATTTGTGACAGCACACATTCATAAAATTGGATGTATTTTGATGATTTGTTATAATTTAGATGATTTTAATGTTTTGACTGTATGGACATAGGTAGTTTAGATGAAACTTAAGGTAGATATTGCTTAATTGTTAAAATTGTAAATGTATAATTATCGTTCCATATTTTTGTAGCCCTGAAGAAGTGGTTGAGTCTGCCACGAAACGTAGGCTGTTAGTTTTGAAAAAAATTGATTAATTAAGAAATAAAAGAAAAGTCTGATCTCCTGAATAAATTGTTTTATTATATTGAATTATTTTTCGAGTTTTGTTAAATTGTTCAGTTTGTCGCATGGGCACCGGATTTCAGCTCTTCTCCAAATCACACCCCACAGTTGCCGTTTCGAGAAACAAAGAATTGTGTGGAAAGTGTGGAAAAGTACTGACGTCACATCATTCGGCAAGTGATGGAATATTCGATTCGTGTCGAATATTTCATTATTCTTTTCATGTATGAACGATTAACGAACTTGACTATCGTTGTCGATTATAATATATAATCAAGTTGATTTATGTTTGATTATCCTGCACATCTACATCAATGGTCCTAAAAATCAAATGTGGGCTCAGTGTTTGCAAAGTTGGTGTTTTGAGTTCGGTTAAGACTTAAAAAACTGTTTTGTTGTTCGGTTAGTGTTCGCGAATCTGATGTTTATGTGGTGTTCACAATAAAGTTTATGAACAATCTTGGTGTTGATTGGTTTTGTTGAACATATATCAGAACAGTAGAGACAGTTGAAATCGATACTTGATTAAGGACATGGTACCGCTATGCTGCGTCAAAATTATCGTCGAGTGTGTAAGTCCACTATTAGTTTGCTGCGCCTAAGTGAATTTAAATACGCAACCCTTATAACATATGCTAGAAGCGTGCCTTGTCTTTTAAAAAGAAGCAAAAAATTAAAAAAAGTAATAAAAACATATCGACCGAGCGAAAGATAAATAAATAAACATACATATACATACATACATACATATGTATAGGTATATGTATAGTATATAGTACACATTCAAGTATTATTATATTAGATAATTTATGCAGATCTTTATTAGTATATAGTTTTTTCTATATTTCTACTCGATTAATTAATTACTCAATAAATTATGAATTTACTGTCGTGGTAAATTTTGACCTGATTGATTCGATAGTCAGTGGCGTAGCGACAAGGTAACAGGGCCCGTGGTCCGGAAAAGGCGAGCTCCAAATTTGCTTATTAGTCTTATTACCTATCTACCTATAGCTACATGTTCATTTGTACCTAATATTGTTTACGGATTTTCGGAACATACATATCTTTACCGGAATCCCTTTCATTACGCCACTACTTGTTACCGTCAGGTCAGATTAGGTGTATTCTACAGTCTGCCTATTCGTCATGCATGATCACTGTTTTCATGCCAATTGTTTATTTATTTCTTACGTGAATAATTTTTTCTCACAAGCGGAATAATTCGTTTGCAAAAAATTGGTTAGTCTTGCAAAGGGTTGATTGATTTTTTCTGAATTGAATTTTTTGCAGTTCTAACAGAATCATTTGTCAATTTAAAGGAAAGGGCAGGATTATTTTCTCAATTCGTTCTTATTTATTTATTCATTCATTTACTGATTTACGATTGGAATTCTTTGTATGAATAGTGCATCCTGATAAGGACAGTTTTTGTTCCATTTGTCCATTTATTTCGTAGTTCGTTAGTTTGTTATTGCAAGGAAATCTTCTCACACGTGAAATTTTTACTTCTTCTAATAGAAATCATCTGGCAGTTTGATTTTTTGTGTGAAAAATTAGCTGAAGCTGCAAAAAAACACTACGAAATGTATGTATGTGCTGCTACTTCTTTTCTTCATTTTCTTCTGTTGGTATATTATTTTTGCTGCATTTCTCATTAAAAGAAAATCATCAACACATGGATTCTTTGTGAAAATCATTTGTTGGTCCTGAAAAGGACCGTTTTTGTAGAAGAAATAAAGGTAGACAGACAGATAGATAGAAAGATAGATAGGTAAGAAGGAAGTCACCACAACAATAACAAGAACTACTACTACTACTACTACTACTACGACTACTAGTGTTAGTTATATTACAAATTACAACTATTACTAACAATACTATTAGCTGTGGTATTTCATGTGGTAGAACCAATTGAACTAATATCCACAAATTATGAAGTAAAAGGAGATCTATCTACAATACATAGGGAACTAATATGCGCGGATCCGCGTTAGGATATTTCATACAGTATGTCATTTAACTTGTCAAATTTATGCCGGAATTTCTTTTTTCATTCCGCATTCAAAAATGATACGATTGAAAATTTTTGTTTGTATTTTTCTGTATCAAGAATTTTCAAGTATCGGAATGTGTCTTTTTGTAGTTTATATTCAACGATGATACAACTAAAGATTTTTGTGTATATTTTTGTATCAATTGCTCGGTAAATTTGTCGATACTATCCTATGTTTTAAATTGGTACGACGGTAATTGTTACATAAAAAATTCATTTTTATTTCATCGAAGAATTTTGAAGCATTGAACTGTGTCTTTATAATCCACATTCAAGAATGATACAACTGAAGATTTTTTTGTATCTTTTTGTATTAGTTGTTCGGTGAGTTTGTCGATATTGTCTTGGTACTATTTTAATTGGTACGACGGTGACTGTTACATGTTACATGACAGATTCATTTTCATTTCATCGAAGTATTCATTCAAATATCGCAATGTGTGTTCTTATAATCCACATTCAATGCTGATACAGTGAAAGTAACTTTGTAAATTTTGTTAAAGAAAAATTTTGGTTTGACAGATAGATGATATACATACACACATACATTATAGTGGAATAATGTCCCACACAATGATATAATGAGGTTTACATAAAAAAATACGATATAGTAACACATCATTCCCCTATATTTTATAGCAGTGGTCTTTAAACTGTGTTCCCCATTACATCTCCGGGGGTTATAGGAGTGCAAATAAAAATTCGAAAAAAATAATTATAAAGCACTAGCAGTAGCTCGCTAGTGTTTATTTACTAAAAGATATGAAAATACACTTTGTAGGTATTGTTTTTTATCTAAGCGTGGGAAGGGCTTTCCAGGAAAATCTTAGAGTTCCGTGAGTCGACAAAGTTTGAAAACCACTTTTCTATAGTAACCGGTCAAGCATTCGTCAGGTGAACAAAAAGTATGAGCATTACTTTAAAGTTTTCGTTGAAGAAATAAAAATCAGAAATGTGGATTGTCCATTTTTGGTACTTGTGGCACTCACTACAAGCAACAAAACGACCTACAAATTTGAGATCAAATTGGAGTTTTGTGAATCAAGTAAATTCATAAACGTAAAACGTGGAATGAAGAAGGCTATACGTAGCCAGACAAACGACAGCCTAGATGTAAACGGTAATGTTTCAGTCAAATCGCGACTTTTATACTTTCATAGGTATGGATATTTATGTTACTCATCTTATTTTATCGGCAATGTTGTTGATGAATATTCTCATGACATGTAGAATCCTAGAAATTACATCGTGTTTTGTTGTTTTGTTTCATTTGTGGGTAATGGTGCTAATTAGTACCGTGAGGTATACGATTTTTAATGAAACGTACTTACTTCGACAATTGAAACTGATACAGACAACATGCATGTATCGCAAATTTTTCTAACATTCATGTACAACAATAAGTAGACGACAAAAAAAAAGATATTTTATGAGAAAATGATTGCATAAAGAACTGGAAATGATAAAAAGGATCTCACAATGAACTGGAACAACTAGGCCACACAGATGGAATTCCTACCACAAGGTCCAATTTTTTTTCGAACGAACTGAAAATGTATTATGACTTTCAAGTCAATTGCTGGTAAATGTAGATATTCATTAAATGTATACATTTGGTTCTTTTATTTCTCTGAAAAAAAGCATTTGGAGGCCTTTTGCTAATGGCATAGACGATCTTATAAAACAAATTATAAAGCATGTAAAGGTAATATCCATGGTCATAAGAGAAACAATATTGAACAGCATGGACCTAGAATACAAAGACGAAGTGTCCACACAAGTATCACAAAAATTTCATTGACAATGCTACAACTAAGAAGAGTAATACAATTACAAAAGTACTCAAAAAACGATTCTACTGTATAATTTACGGTATATAATATCAATTGATGAGAAATGCGTGGATCAGAGGCATACAGTTTAGACTTCACATTGTAATCTAGTGTCGAAACCACATACTATAGCAACGAAAACGTGAAAGTGTCAAATGTCCAAGGGATTTTTCTTTTTAAAAACATCATGAAACTTATAAAAGTAATGTCATAGCAAGTTAATTTCGGAAAGAAGCACACAAGACCAATAAACAAATAATAGAGAATTCGACAAACGATAACATAAATGTCGCACGATAATTTTGGGGAAGCCACATACCTTGTCAACAATAGGTAGGTACTGTTGCTACTGGAATATTTTCACTAATTCTTCACTTATAATGTCAGTACAGTAGATAAGCGTTGTCCCAGATTACTGGTTAATTTAAACAATAATACAGTAGAGGTTTCCAATTCAACTGTGGCCAAAATAGTAGATAGAAAACAAATCAATGTTTCATTTTGAGCATAACAATCAGAGGTAAGATATGCCATTGTTACCAATTACAACAAAAGCAAAGGTAACTACAAATATGAATGACGGAAAAGGTGGCAATGAAACGCCATTATTATATTTCTACAAATGTGTGTGATGTACCCAATTCATCAGCAACGAAGTAGTAAAAACAGTAAAAATGTTGATTATGGTGACGGACAAGCCTTATACACTAAATATGAAGATTGAAGATAATGAAAATAAACTGCACTGCAAAAAATCCATTCCCGTAGAAATTTTCGAACAACAAAGTAAATGTTATGTTACAAAGAAATAAAACAAAACATGAAATGCCAACGAAAGCGACAAAATACCTAGTAATTTTGAAAAGATTTGGAAGACACGTATGATTTATAAACACAAAGAGTACTGTCGAACTAAAAATGAGTCCGAACTGCAACCGAAATATAATTCGACCTAATCACTGGAATATGAAATTCAAAATTTAGAAAAGAAAGCAAAAAAGGTATTTATTCAGGTATATGGATTATTTGTTGACAAAGACAAGCCATAATTCTATGTTGACATGATGATTTAGCTGGGAAGAATGGCAACCGTGTACATATATCGCACGTAACATGATAATATGAGATATAGTATAGTAAAAGAAAAAACAACATTCTGTAATCAGTTCAAACGATATATATATTCTCTCTACATTACACAGCCATACATGCGTCTTGTGAAATACAAAGACAGAGCTCAATGCGATGAAAGAGAATCACGTTATTTTGTGACACACACAAAAAAAATAACAAATCATTAATGATAATCATGACTTTTGAGAGAATGGGTAATAAATTAGAGAAGTTGTACATAAACTGATTGTTTCCAGCCCGAAAAATTTTACGGAAGGATTTGTACGGGTCAAGATTATCCGTTCCTGTTGTAGCAGTGCAAAATAATATCGAATGTATCCTACATTTGTGTGGTCAGGCGCGTATCCAGGGGGAATAATAGGGGTGGTTAAAACCAGGTATTTTACGATTTTTTTTCTTTTCTAAATTTATACCTACATATATTGTTATATTATCTATATTTTTTACCTCCAAAATGAAACATGCAAAGTAACTCGATATTTCTCATAATAAATTGTCAACAATTAACCCTCACACCCTCATCCCCAAAGATTGGAAACGCGCCTGGTAGGATTTCAACCGCTCCCAACAAATATTTCAAGTTGTATGGAATTCATGACCCTAAAAATCCTTCCGTAAGATTGAACGGACTTCTTCGTTTCTTTTGATTCGGGAATCCACGATTTCCGGTAACAAACAATTTATGTAGAACTTCTCAAGTGTATTTACCATTTTCAGTTGCCAAAATTCATCATCACGATGAATCACTTGCCATTCTAGATCTATATTTGTGAATATCACAAAATAACATTTCTCTTTGTCAGCAATATGCAGCTGCCCTTGAATTTGGTACATGTAGGGATGGCACTCTTTGAGGCGAATTGTACCGTTTGAATCAATGACTGAATGCTGAATTTTCTTCGACACGATGCCTTCCCGTATTGTCATGTTTTGTGCGCTATATGCGCACTTGATTTCAATTAAACCATCTTCTCCAACCAAACCATCAGGTGATGCAGCAAGAAATTTCTTTTCTTTATCGACAAACAATCCACAATCCTGAATTTTTAACCCGCTTTTTTGTTCGAATACCCTTTTTGCTTCATTTTCGTGAGAGATTCCATATTGCACAGCTTTTGGCAGAAAATCTCTGTCACAATCTGACTTCATAATTTGTTCTACAGTATTCTTCGTATTTGTTGACATACGCATCCTACAAATTTTCCCAAAATTACTGGCTGTAAGTCGGACCATTCGTTGCTCCTTCCATTTTTTGTTTTCTCGTTGTCCACGAGTATCCTTTTCAATAGCATCCGCATTGCTGTTCGAAATATCTTCAAGGAATTTTTCTTTTGCAGCTCTCAGTTGATCTTCATCCATATCCGGTGTAGAAGGTGCGTTAATTAGACTTTCATCGCCATAATCAGCATCTTCGCCTTGGAAACAACGTTTCCGTCTTTGGTTCGTTGCCGTTTTCGGTCTCACAGATTTTGCACATTTTTCAAAAAATGACGACGTTACTTGTCCGACCTTTCCTTTGTTCAGACTTGCCGTTATCTTCGGTATAAACGATGATGTTTGATTGTAATTGATAACAGCAGCGTAACATCTGCCCTCGTAACTGCCTCTTTTAGTGAAATCAATTCGCTTCCCACCAAACCATTTTGGTCACCATTCCGTTGAATGATTCTGCTGGATTGTTATCCAAATCGTACAGCAAACTAGAAGCTTTTGCTGCTAGATTCTGTAAACCATCATTATAATATTTATAAACTGAAGCATTAGTGAAAGTGTCCCAGAGATTATTATCAACAGTGCCAACTTGTTTGCAAAAATATTCTTGACATTGCATATGGTTGCCTAAAATATGCCGTGGTCCATTTATTATATCGTTTCGCAAGTTTTCAATTTTCTCATGCCATGGTCTGTCTTCATCTTTCCGAAAGTCTTTCGCAGATTCAATTGCTTTTCTGAATCTCATGACATTTTTAACCAGAAATTGCTTAAGTTGTGCTTGGCCGCTTAAACGTTTGGCACATTCCCTAATTCTGTTGCAGTAATTTCTGAGTAGATGGTTGCGACAAAAGATTTTCTCTATGAGAAAATCTGGCCTATATATTCTCATTCCACGCAATTTATTCATGACACTACTGTCACCATCACCAATTAATCTTGCATATCTTAAATTATGCGTTACTATCGACTTTTCAAATCCTTCTGCAATAATATCTTTCTCCATAGCCGTTGACGGACCGTCGAAATTTTTGTAACAAACATGAGACGTAATTTTATCAAGTCTCTTATTCGTTTCACATGCTGCACAATTCTTATTTCGCACTCCAATGTGTAACACCTTTTTAGTGCGTTGGCCAATAAGGCACCCAACGCCTGAGGATGCATTATAATTTGTTTTGTAGGATCTTTTACTCCATGCACCGTCAGCAATTACAGTGATATTAGGAATTCCATCCGGCCCAATATCTCCAGCTTCTATGGCGAGACGACGCTCTTCTTTTCCGGCTTTCACCATTTCCTCGCGTGCAATTTTTTTTGTTTCCTCAAAAACTTCACTTTGTTTTGATGAAAATACACGTTTACTAATTGTTGGCACGTCTAATGCGGAGAAAAATTGCTATAGTTGCCGTTGACCTATTCCAGTTTCAATAGCAGATGCGACTGCTGCACCGTTCAAATCTGGATCATCATCCGATTGACAGTTGATTTCACCCTTTACATTGCAGATTTTACATTTGTAATTTATAATGCTACGTAAACCAATATTAGTCTCCTTCGTGAATTGTAGGTCACTAAAACGACAATCACAAGTTGGCTGATGTTCTATTGCTTGTAGTGAATTTAAAAAATAGGAAAGGTGGACAATCCGATTACCAACTATTTCAACATTCTTTTGGTGATCTACTTCACCTCCAAATTCGACTTCAAAAGAATCCTCTAAACACTGTCGTGCAAGGCGGGCTCTCTTACACCTCTGACGATAACTTAATCGTTTTGTCGATAACGACCTCTTTCTCTTCTTACCACAACTAGTAGTATCGCTAGTACTAGCACCACAAGTACTCATATTACTACTACTACTACTACTACTACTATTACTACTACTACTACTACTACTAATATTGTTGGTATTACTATTAGGTACAACAAAAACAACAACAACAACTGCTAACACTAATACTACTACTTCTACTACAACAACTATGCCAATATAATAACAAAATACTAGTAACAAAAAACAGTCAGAAATGTATTTACCTATAAAAGAAAAATTGAAAAAATGTAGAGAAAACACCCAGAAAAACCAAAAAATTCACAGAAAATCAACCAAATAACAGTAATCACACTAAAAGCTCAAATATAAATAAATTCAACAAGGGCTATCATTAGGTATTACATATATGTATGTGTAAGACAAGAACAGAAGATGGTGCGATATCAGATTTCAGTCTATAAGTGGCTAGTGGCTAGTGATAGTAGGAGACGTAAATAAACATATCGTTCATGTATGTATGCGTATATGTGTGTATATAAAAGAGCAAGTCGGATTTATAAGTAAATACATATGTATGTGTATCATAGGTGGGTAATGAGTAATGAGTGTAATGACTAATGACTGATGACAATGAAGTTCGATGTAGAATTTTAGGTATTAGGATCTGGAAAGAAACACATTCTGTAAGATATTACCTACAGTTTGTGAATTTGCTGAAAGAAAATTCATTTCAAGTAAAAGATAAACGAACTATTGAAATCCACAATGTTTGACATACATAATAATATAAACTATTATTACAATTTCGAATTGTTTTGCGGCAATAAATTCTGAGTAATGCATTTTTAAATGGGCGTTACAAAACCAGGATTCTCACCGAAAATCAAAATACATATCTACAAAACATCTCAAGTCATGTTATCTAAACTGGCCTCTACTTTACCATGGAATCTAAAATTACATTATAATCACCTCTACATATAATAGATTGCTATAACAATAAAAATATTTTATGTAGACAAATTAGGTGCCTAAACGTCTACGAATACAATTTCTAAATGTTCTATCAATTAGGACTTCTTATATTGATAACGACCCCTCCCCGGCGTTAGTGTTGAGAATATGTTCATTCATTGATTCATTCATTATTTTATTTTTTGTAAAAATATTCCTTTGACAACACTTTTCCTATATAAACAACACAAGTATTTCAATGCCTTATCTTATTTTTTTTTTACGATACTCGATATATCCAATGACGCAGTAAGTCAATTGAAATGATTACTAACAAATAGTTGTTTTTGCTTAGATCTTTGAGCACTGGCTAAGATGGGCGACTATATTGAATACAACACTCCTGGTGGCGATCCATATCAACTAGAAAACTTAGACCTAAGCAACCAGACCATCTCGTTATGATGGTTGTTGCCTACTTTCTTAAAATTTTGAGAAAAATGAATGTATTTTCCAAGAATAATGAAAAGGAAAATTGAATTTTTGGCGTTGTAGGACGGATCGTCGGACTTTTCTCTATATATTCATATAAGTTAGTTAGGTTTTCTTTCACCGAATAACGATTTAAACGAAAAAGTTTAACCCTACTTTTTTAGGTGAAAAACCTAGTATTTAAGATTTAATGGAAAATCTAAGTGATTTTTCCAGAAAAACACGTTCTAGGGAGGATCCGCAGGGTAATTGACAACTAAATCCGCTTGCAGAAGTAATTTATCTCTTACCAATTAAAAAACAAACGAAACATTTGCTCTTATGGAAATTACATAGGATTCAATATACGCCGATATAGCGATACCATACCCTTAACGATGGCGTCCTTTGGTGAAATTGAATTTGTTGATGCAAATATAACCAACGCTAGTATGACGGTCATTTCATAGGTTTATTTTTGGTCAAGAAGGCGATCGAAAAAAATCGTCGATGATTGAGAGATTTCACCGGTTTTCAGTTTGATTCGCTGTAATCTATTACTTACTCTGTTTAATTCTTTTTTACTTATATCAACTACTGGTTTATGATCAGTTTTAACAACGATTCTCCTACCATAAACGAAATGATGAAATTTGTTCAAACAAAAGGAAATCGCTAGATATTCCTTTTCAATCTGTGCCCATTTTTTCTCTGTTTCTGTTAAACTTCTTGAACAAAATGCCAC
Source organism: Mylabris sibirica (assembly GCA_039776855.1). Classification (NCBI taxonomy): domain Eukaryota; kingdom Metazoa; phylum Arthropoda; class Insecta; order Coleoptera; family Meloidae; genus Mylabris; species Mylabris sibirica. The sequence continues at coordinate 3,827,268 of CM077840.1, read as the reverse complement.
AGGCTGATTCTTTTGTAACAAGCATCCACCTATTCCATTTTGACTTGCATCTGTTTGCACTTCTATCGGCAATTGTGGATCAAATAATCGTAGCGTTGGACTCTGCGCTATTATCGACTTTGCTTTTAAAAAACTATCTGTATGATCTTTTGTCCAAATCCATTCACTATTCTTCTTTCTCAGCTCTCTTAATGGTGTTAATATTTCTGAAATACAAGGAACAAATTTTGTTAAATAGTTAATCATCCCCAAGACTCTTAATAATTCTTTTTTATTTTTAGGTTCTTCTAATTTTAATATTGCTTGAACAAATTGTGGATCAGGCTTGACACCCTCAGATGAAAAAATTTGTCCCAAATAATTTACCTCCTTTACTTTATATTGTATCTTTTGATTAAATCTTATACCATTTTCTTTTGCCCTTTTCATTACCTCCTTCAATATTTTATCATGTTCTTGGTCGTCTTTTGCTCCAATTATAAAATCATCAAAATATATTCCTATCGGTAAATCACCAAATATTTTTTGATTTACTCGTTGAAATACTTGTGGACTGACATTTAGTCCAAACGCTAATCTCTTAAAACAGTATTTACCAAACGGTGTTATAAATGTGCAATATTTACTACGTTTAGAGTCTAAGGGTATATGATAAAATCTCTCTTTTAAATCAAGTACTGTATAAATTTTCTTATCTTTCAGTTTTAGACTTAGCTCTTCAATTGTTGGAATAGGAAATTTATCCAAAACTTATTTAAATGTACATGATCCAAACAAATTCTTAACGATCCATCATTCTTTTCTACTATTACAATGTTGTTAACCCAATCAGTAGGCTCATCAACTGTTTTTATTATACTTCTCTTTTCAAGGTCGTCGAGCGTTTTTTTTAATTTCGCTTTTATTGCTTCTGGCACCCTTTGACAAGAACTAACAATGGGTTCTGCATTTTCTTTTAATACTATTTTATACCTTTCTTGTACCCTAGAACAGTTCTTTATATTTGTCTATAATTGTCTTCATCGAATTTATCTTTTCTAACAGTTTTAATTTTATGCAAGCATTTAAACCTAAAATCGGTATGTTATTAATGTCTATCACAACGAATTTGATGTTATACTTTTCATTTCTTATTTGACGTTTTAGAACAATATGACCTAACGCCTTAATTTTATCTTTACTATAGGTGATAATAGACAAATTGTCCCTTACAATTTGATTTTTGTTAATTCCTATTTTAATTAACGTTTTTAAAGATATACAATTACATGAAGCCCCCGTATCTAATTTGAACAATATTGTTTTATTATTTATTATTATTTTTGTGGACCAATAGTCCTCTTTCTCAGACATAGACCTAATGTCATCTATCCTAATATCATTTACAACAAAATCCTCACTAGAACTACTTTGTTTAGACAACGATTGCTTATTAGATAATTCATCTGCGTTTTTCTTTTTCTTTCTATCTTTAGGAAAACGTTTTTTATTTTGTAGTAAAAAGACAAATTAAAGTAAAGCTTAAAATCCACTTTTTTAATAATATACACAATACATGTTTCGGCTAATTAGCCATCTTCAGTTGTATACTGAGAAGATAAAAATCACAATCAATACAATGTTTAAATAAATTGAAATTATAAAACTTACGTCAATTATTATACGTTAAAACGAAGAAGATCAATTTTTATCACTAAAAGCAATTACAGATTGTGAAAAATAAATAATTTACACAAATCAATCAGAAGAACAAAATTAATCACAATATGAATGTTAAATGTCAATAGAATATAACAGAATGAAGGTTTAAACAGCCTTGGTGCATATCTTAACAAAGTTTTTATCAAAAATCAACTTAAAGATAGGTGAATATTGGCGCGAAATTCAAATTAGTTTTGTCGTTCAATAAAAAGTTGTTATTTTGTTGTTTATAAATTTCGTAGGCTTCTCATTACATCAATTTTTTACCTTTACTGGCTTTATGTAAAACTTTTATGTTGTTTTCATTATTGAAGCCATGATTATGATTTTTTAGATGTTGGTAAAACTTTGATGTGTGAGATTTTTTATGTTCTTTAGTTCTTGTTTTTATACTGCGCCCAGATTCACCTATATAGAATGCATTACAATCATCACATTTAATTTGATATACACCAGAGGAATCCAAATTATTATCTTTATCAATGTTATTAGCCAACATATTATATACAAATTTATTGCTTTTAAAAGCAGCAGTTATATTATATTTAAATAAATTTTATTTTATAAATTTTATTTTGTTTATTTTTACAACCAATTGTAAAATGATTTAGTTTATTACAAATTTTTCAAGACTTACCAAAAGCTGAACAATTCTTTTGACTATGTCTCTTACCACATTATTGATTATTATTGCTACTATTATTATCATTATTTCGGAATGGCGTTTTCTTTTTCTTATCTTTTATGACGTCGACTTCTTTTTCATTTCTCAGACTTTTAAGTTGATAACGACTGGCGTCCGCTGCTCTACAATGTTGTTCGGCGACGTCCAAGGTCAGCATCGTTATTCTCAACAGACGTTCTTGCAATGTTTCATCTCTAATTCCACTGACAATCTTGTCTCTAATCAACGAATCACACAAGTTTCCAAAATTACATCTTTTCGCCAATATTTTAATATCTGTTATGAAGTGATCAATTTCTTCGTCTTCTTCTTGAACTCTTTTAAAAAATTTATATCTGTCATACGTTTCGTTTTTTAATGGTTGACAATATTGTTGGAATGTATCGATGACGACTTCAAAGTCCTTTCTTTGTTCTGATGTTAATTTTAAAGTTTGAAAAATATCTTGTGCTTCTTCTCCCGCAACATTTAGGAAAATCGCAACTTTTGTATCTGAATATTTAATAATTAATCCTGTTGCTTTCATATAAATCTCAAAACCATTTAGAAATTTCTCGAAGTTTTGTTGCGCATTATGGTCGAATACAACACTCTTAGGCGGCTTGAACGTGCTTGACTCCATATTGCGTCTTCTCGGAATTTCACACACAACAATGTTTTTATTTCTTATTTTATTTTATTATTTCTTAGGTTTTTTTTCTATCAACTTTTACCTGACACCATGTCACAATCGTTGCTTTATTGAATACTTTATTAATAACTAATAACAAATACAATGGATAATACAATACACAAATGTCGTCTTAACTGTGCGACGTCTAGTGCTGTTCACAGATTAGGGAGTTGTTTACAGATGACTAACGCGCATGTTAAGCAAAGGTTCCATTGAAACTAGCGCCTCTGGTGGTTGGTAGCGCAAAAAATCTGTAGGGAGCGAAATTTGAACGTATTATAAATTCTTACGTTTTCCATTTCTGAAGTTTAATGATAAAAAAAAAACATTAATAAAAATAGTACATACTCGTATATTTGTTAAAATATGACACAGTGTTAGCCTTACTTACTACTTAATTACTTAATTAAAATCTTACAACAATAATTATCACTTAAGGTGGACTTTCATAAGATTTTTACACCCTTTGTTTGTCTCTTTTTTCTTTGCAGATATATTTTTTGGGCGATGATTTTTATTCTATCTTTTCCAGAATAACGTCTTGTGTCTTTACCCATCATAAGGCGATTCACATCCTTACACCATGAGTGTGTAATTGTTCTTATGGCAAGTGTACAAAACCACTTCGTTAACTCATCCCTATGAGTTGCGCATTTTAAAAATGCAAAATCCACATCTGTAGCAATTTTCGAATGTAAAATACTGCCCAAACGCTTTGTGCATGGGTCTCTTTCTAACGTTCTAATGATCGTCTTGTGTATGTTATAAAAACATATTGCAAATTCCTCGCTTGGATAAAACAGTCTCTTTGCCCAGCCACCCATATATTCCCGTGCTTTAATAAGCATCCCAGCAAACACGAATCATTGGCCCAATAATGATAAAATAACTGTAAGCCACCACAGACTTCGTTGGCGCTGCAATGGAAAACAACGAAGGACCGTTACTTATACGCCTCAGTGGCCGCCTGGCGGCCGATGGATACAACGCCAACGTTCCCGTTGTAGGGCCAGCGGTCTCTCACCGGAAAGTATTTTCGATGGCCCATCGTTAAATTAAGGAATATTTGGCAGTGTACCTTCGCAGTAATACAATAGTGGGCCGTTTATTTACCCATAAACTATTCGTTTCAATTACGATTCGGTGGGATAAGTACCAATAATAAAATAAAAATTATTGAAATAATTGTATTTATATATTATACTTATCTATTAAAACAAAAATGCATGTTCTTAAAAGAGTAAATAATATTTTGAGTACCAAACAGCAAAACTTCATCAAAAAAATGCAAGATTAAACAATTAAATATTATTTCGTTTAGGACGTCCCTCTTCTCTGTCTCCAGCACCTCTAAACCACAGTTTAATGACAGAGTCGATCTGCTCATTAGAAGTACGGTTGAAGGATTTTTTCGGATTGTATCTAAAAAATTCAAAAAAAAGTATATCGACATGTATTACCTATTAAACTTTTTATTTACCTTCTATTAACTTAAGAACACTTAACCACACTATTCTTGTATTTATAAATACAACGGCCAAGCTGAAACAATACGTCTAATATGGGGAGAATTGGAACGACAGTAGCGACATATTATAATATAGTTGACGGTGTCGATATCAACCCCTATGATAACATGCCAATGGTTTACCGTCACTTGACCATTGAATAATTCAAATTGCCTTATTACGTGTACTGGTCCTTTGATGGTACACCAATGGCAAAATTATAAGCTATGTCCGACATTGTCCCAGCACTTTACCATTAATACAATTCTCTAGTACATATTCTACACCGTTAAAGCAGAAATGGGCCAATGGTAGCTAAAAGTTGCCAGCATTATGCCAGCTGATGCGTTAATGGCTCATCGACTTGCCGCTTTTTGTGTGTTTGCTGGGATATTACTGCTCGAAGATTGATCTCCAAACAGATCATTTTTGCAAGCATTGCAGCCTCTGGTGAATAATTTCACTTTCTTCAAAAGAAAACCTGCAACATAATTTGTTGCCAACTCACTCAAGGCCAGTTGAAGTGACTGTGACCCTAAATCCACTGGCTGCATGATTATATCAGGCACTGTTGTAGAGGCCCCTGATAGCAATGGCAGCACTTCCACCTTTTCAGTGGATCCAAAGAAATGTTTAATACCCGCAAAAAGCACTTCACAATCGTCGTCTTCACAATTGAAACCGGGACTATATAAGCTTATCGTGGAATTTACCAACATGGTTTTAAAAATCTGCTCAAATGTTGTTGGGGTTGGATTTGTATACAAAATGCCATGACTCCTAACTTGGCCGAAGAAGTTTTCAAGGGGGTCTTGATTTAGATGACGTCCCAATAAATATTCGTATCCTTCTTCTTTCAAACATTTCCATATATTTATGAAGTTTCGGAGTGTAAAGATCCAGTTCTTTAGACTAGGTGGTTTGGCTTTGTCCCCAGGTTTTTTTGCAACAAATTGCATTGTGGAAAGAAGTGGTATAGCCTCCTCTTCCCAAAACCTCACATGATCGCTGGTACTGCTGATTCCGCATCTGAGAGTTTTCCCCTGACTTGGATATTTTTGATTCCCATTTACAGAATCAAATAACTGATCAAAAAAAAAGAGAATTCTAGAAGTGTCGTGTACTCCCTCTCCCAGGGTTTTAAAGGTGTCTGTAAAAGACCAAAACAAAATTATTTCAATCTAAAAAAAAAACCCAACAGACTTACCTATATTTCCTGCCAAATGTAAGCTTGATGCAAGTCGTTGGCTAAATATTTGGGTAGCATACTTCACCTTCATTTTTTTTATCTTATTCGCATATATGTGCTCATCAGTTAAATGAGGTAATGCCCGAAGACCTTGTATCACATTTGACCCATTGTCGAGTTCATAAAGTCGAACAATATGTTCCCACTTCGCCACTTTCTGGGTATTGTCTTTTCGGAAGGATAAATTTTTTGTTACAAAATTATTTCGTATACCCTTCAACAAATGTGGCGGGTCAAAAATGGGGAATATTTTCATATCCTGGACCTCAAAAAATCCTCCACGATATTCACGCCCACTTCTAGCATATTTTTCTTTTGTGTTCTTGATGAATGTGTTCAAAACACTTACATTTGAAGTCGCTTGATCGCAGACAGTGACAAGTGGCTTCAAACCTATCTCAATTAATTTGTTTAGAATTTGCTCCACCTTCCTCTTGATCCTGGTGCGCTTTTGCACCACCTTTGGTAGAAAATGTATAGCATACAGGCTGCTTAAATTTTTTCTTTAGTCCCCTTACCATAAACACTAGTACATGGTCAGCAATTTCGTTCAATGTTTCATTTTCTCCCATATCACCAAATCCATGTATGTAACCCTTACTTTCGTTAAAAGACAAATTAGGCATTAATGACAATTCGTCCCACATCAATGTAACAATTCTTTCGGAGGAATTCCATTTAGAACATGCAGTCTTTAATGAGTTAAAAATATTCTCATTTAAACCAGGTTCAAAGTTGATTTCCTTTAAGAAATTATTTAGTGTACCTTTACTGGGCAATGTAAATATCTTTGCTAAAAACCGATAAGATTTTGGGCTCTGCTTATATAATGACAAAGCAAGAATCTTTTCATCAATCGTAAAGTGATGCTGCTTTGGCGATTTTCCAGACTCTCGAATCTGGCAGCGAACAAATTGTGCTGCCAATTGGTTCAATTCCACTAAATGTTCCTCAATATTCTTATCTTTGGCCAATTTCTCAGCTGACGTCAATCTTTGCTTAAAATTGTCCTTACATTTTGTGGTTCTAAACAGTCTTCGGGACAATGACTTTGCCAAACCATATAGCTTCTCTTTTTTTGGAGTCATATCTTTTCTAATGTTGATTCCCATCCTCTTCAACATATTATGAGGAGTCATGACATCACCTAATAAAAATAATTTATTATTAGACAATATTATTTTCAGATAAAGAAAATTTTAAATATGAAATAGTGTCTTACGTTTTAAGACTTTCTTCATTGCTGAATGTCCACCACATTGGTTGTTGGGATTTTGGGGTTCCACATCTGCTGCCTTACGTTTGGCTGTGGGAGAAAGTGCCTCATTGCCCTCATTTGATGGTGAAGTTTGCTCAATCGATTCTGCTGCCTTACGCTTTGATATTCGAGAAAAGGCCTCGTTTCCCTCATTTGGCGTTAAACATTGCTCATTTGATTTAGCTGTAAGATAACAACATGGAATGTTGAGGTTTTGTTTTTATTTTAACATAAATGTTGATTAAATAACGAGGTGCTGACCAATCAAATACTAAATTAATGAAATCAAAATATGTTATTGGTCACTATAAGCATGAAATGTCAGAAGTGTTAAAAGTTCATTAAACTTACTTGACTGTGGTGGTAAATAAAGGGATGGTACAGCATTTAAATGGAGCCTATTTGCACCTGGAGAAAAATATTTATCCTCAAAATGTCTGTGACAGACTTTTTTGTTATACAGTTCTTGCGGACTCAAATTTTCAAACGCTGGATTCTGTATTAATCGTCGCCACTCCTCAAGACGTGCCAAATCTTTATTCGGGTTGGGAAAACGATGCCTAGGCAGCAAATTCACCTCACAATCAGGAACGCTACATTTAGCCAGACCCATTTTCGTCCGTAGAGTAGATAGGTATTACTGTAATAATACAAAACAAAAGGGGCACATAAACGAGGGTGTCAAAAATTATTGCTTATGAAGTATCTTACCAATAATACAGAAGAGAGATAATATGTACTATAAAGTCTAAAATGTCTATGTTTTATGCTCGATATCACCACACTTCACACTCCTAAGAAACCAAAAAGCCAAAAAGGTTACGCATAAACTTCGAACTTCGACAACAAACAACACGTGTTAAAGCGTAAATAAATTGACAGTCGTGTCGATAATGTAAATTTCGACATTAGCAAACTGTCGCAAAAAATTAGTGTGCGACATCTTACGATTGGTATCTTAACTAAATTTAGTCACGTGACTAGTTCTATTGGCTCCCATTTAACTTAAACGTCCACGTAGAGTAAGTGGTTTGTGGTGCTGTTCTGCTGTGTTCATAGCACTCGACGTTGCCAGCTCATCTGTTACAGATTCATCACTAATTACTTTTAAATATTCATCATACATATTTACTCTTATTATCTAGTATGTAAGCATCATTAAACGGGTCCAAGTTGCAAGGCTACCCTAATTACAAGATCAAGGGTTATAGATCACCCCACAACAATATTTATCTAAGAAAATGTATAAATACCATTGCAACGAAAGACTCGGCAGACTTAGATTTAAATTTTGTCTAGATTAAAACAGTAGGCTGTAGTAGTGTCGTTTGTATATTTTAATAAAGGGATAGTAAGCAATAACAAAAGTTAACATTTTCCCGGTGAAGTTCCAAATCAAAACTCAAATATTCGAATCCATAGCATAAGTAGGGGATCCTAAAATTCCTACTTTTTGACGTATATAATTATCAGAATTGTTGCTCGTGTGGAAGATCCTTTAGCCAAATTTATAATAAAATTATAGACGTGTGGATTAATATTTTAATGAATAATGTTGCAAAAAATCAAACAAATTTAGTTCAACAACAAAGTACAAGTTATGACAAAAGGAGGAAGCTTAATGTTTTTAAAACTTTATAATAATATATTTACATTTTTATATTGTCATAAAATACATACACTTAAAAATATTTAATTTTTTGTAGTAATTTCATTCAACGATTATTGTTTTTTCTGTTTCATTAAAGAAAATTTTTCACATAAACCTTTGACTATATATTATATAGACTGGGCATTCCGCATTCCTACTATTAAAGCATTGTTGTTTTGTTCCAATGATACACTCTTCTATAAACAATGCTCTCTTTCTAGACGACCACTAGCCAGTGGTGGAGCACAGAAAATAATAATAATAATAAAAAATGACTAAATAAGAACAGAATTTTTATTTTGATAAAGTAATCAAATACAAACTGCAACAATAAATAATAATAAATTTTTTAAAAAGTATTTTGGAATTATTACAGGGAAAACAATAAAAATTAAACTAAACTATTTTTTCTGGCGGCCTGTACTGATTGTCTCTGTCACGCACATGTGCGGTGTTGCCGAGCAAGATAATGCATTCAAGGCTTTAGACAATAATCTCATTTAAATCGCTCTCAATCTCAAGAAAATCACTTACAACTGGACACATCTGATCCGACTACTTCGAATCTATCTACCCTTCATAACAGTTTGTTTATTTTCCATTCTATATGTATACAGGGTGAAATTTTGATCTAGGCACATAGGAGATCCCACCCCTAATAGTTTCCACCCAAGTTAAGTGAAATGAAGAGACATTTGAATGAGATAGAAAATACTGGGTTGGTGAGTAGCGAGAAATGTTGTAGTAATTGTGACCACCCACTCTTAACCCCTCTTTTAAAAGGCATAAAAAACGTATTTTAAGAATTTTGTGTAGAAATTTGCTCCAACATCATATGGTACATGACGACCAAATGTATCAGACAGAGAAGGGAAGGGAAAAGGATGGAGAGATATTGGAATAGTTTTAAATGTACATAAGGTTCAAATTTCAGTAATCTCTTTCCGTTTTTTTTAATTTTTTTTACTTTATAATACAATAAAGAATTTAGTAATTTTTAATTTTTACCATTAAGGGATAACATTAATTATTTTGGGATATGGATTTATTTGAAAGTTTCGATACGTTTGGACCATTAAGTGAATAAGTTATAAAGATTTCAACATTTATTCAAATAAATTGTTTATTAATTACAGAAGTATTATTGAACACAACAATAATATACATAAAAAAATGGATTTGTTTACATTCTAAAATATTTGTAGGATCGTCATTTAAATCAAATTGGTATAAAAGGCTTTTTTATGTAAAAATTAGAAAAGTGAAAAATTATTAAAAAATTTAATAATTCCTATGATACAAACATTTCCGTTTTTAAAAATTGTTCATTTTTCGAACAACAATAAACAGATTTTATCTACGACTTATATATAAAGTGATCATTATATTTGTAGTTTTTGTAATATAATGATCTACTTTATATCCCTAGGGAGATAAAGTAAATTAATATCCCTCTCATCAGCCAATCAGAAAATAGTATTTTAATTATAATTTCCGTCAAATGTAAACAAACCACGGTAACGACAAAAATAAGAAACAATAGTTTCAACAAGTAGGCCTAAAGTGGGCGTTTTCATGCAATTTTGAATAAAATGACATTTAATTTTTCTGAAATTTCGAACAAATACTTAGTTGTGAGAATATTCATTGTATTTACAATGGAAAGTGTTAAAGAAGATGATTTTAGTAGTAGATAATAGTTTCTGTTAAATGTAAAACACCATGGTAACGACAAACAGTTTCAACAAACAGTTGTAAATAAAATAAGTGTCAATTTTTTGTGCGATTTTAGAATCGAAAATGATAAAGAAGGTAAATATTCTTGTACACTACCAGTACCTGTACATGTAGAAATAAGTCGTAGATAAAGTATAGCATACAACTCGCTTATAATGAATGCTAATTATAACCTCGAATGATTACAACACTCGCTCGCTCCGCTCGCTTGTGTTGTAAACTTCATTCTCGGTAATAAGAGCATTCATTATAGACTCGTTGTATAATATACTATTACAACATAAGCATAAACAACAAATTCGCCTTTATTACACCGAACAATTGTTAGGTATTTTTATTACTTCGTCTACAGACTCATAAAGCTGGAATTTTTGTCTAATAAACAGATGTAGATTTTCAAAAATTTGAAAACATATTTTTTAGTAATGGGCATAATCGGCTTCTTTTAATAATCGAATTCTATCGATTCGATTATTCTCATAATCGGATGATAATTCGAATTATTTTTAATTCGGTCTCGAACTACATGGCTACGGCTTGGCTCGAATTCGAAAGCTCGATAGCTCGATAGCCCGATTCTGCCCGATCACCCGATGCTTGCCGATTTGAAAGTTAAAACGAACAAAGCATAACACATTGAAAATTGAAACCAGTCAAACGGTTAGGCAGGTCAGCATTAATTTTTTTTTATTTAGTAAGAATAGGAAGTGTGCAATAATTTCTATATTATATTTAGGGGGGGCTTGGGGGCTAAGCCCCCATGGAGTTACAGTCACTAAATACATACAGTACCGCAATATTTGCCATGTTGGTTCTGAAATTTACGGGGACATTTGAATTTGAAACTATAAGTTGGTGACATTGAGAAGTTGATTTTAAAAGCAAGATATCTGACTCCATGACAAATTATTGAGTATAGCCAATAGTATGACAGATTCTACCAAATGCCGCCATGTTGAGTCAAAAATTGCTTTCTCTCTCTAACACATTGGCCCATAGAATTGCGGTACTGTATATATTTAGTAACTGTACCCTGGAGTATAAATTAGCCTCCCCCGGAAATTCAAATTCGTGTCTAACTCTAAACATGTTTTGACACATTTTTTTGGCGACCGCTTAGGGCGCCAAACTAAAGAGGCGGCAGCAGCACATCCAATTCGAGAAAAATATATTTTGTTGAAAGTAAAATGTTAATAATAATAATAATAAAATAATTAGAAAGCCATAAACCACACCGGACCCCTGAACTGCTCCGACCATTTTTACACGTGCGAACCAAATGTGAGCGGCAAACTATCAAAAAAGCGCAGCGGCTGCAGAAACGTGAGAAACCCAATTATGCCATAAATATTTCATGATTTTCATTTAGGTTTTTAATATGCTGAAACGTGATTCCACAATAAACAAATTTAGAAGTAGGTAGGTATTTGCAATTTTTATTTTTCCAATTTCTCAGTTTTCTTACTTTTCTTTTGAGCTTTGTAAGTAACAGACAGATATATCGCTGCAAGAAAAATATTTTTGTTGGTGAAGTTCAAGTTATTTTAGAATTACCCGTCAGTACAAATTGAATATTAAACAAGTAAGTATTTATTTACTGCTTCTTTATTTTTTTAATTATGATACTAATTAATTTGATGGTTTTGGTAATACTATTTTTAAATTCCCAAATAATATATTTCAAATGTTTTTTCAAAAATATACTTACACATTCAAAAATTATTTTCAGCGCTTCGGATTTTGGTAATAACAATAAGGATAATGAGTGCTCCAGGTGCCAAAAAAAGATCCGTTGTTTGGAAATACTTTAATAAATTGAGTGACAGTAATCAGGCGAAGTGTAATTTGTGCAATAAGAACATAAAATATTTTGGCGGCACAACAAATTTGAAGCAGCATTTATTAAGAATTCACCCAACAACAAAATTAGTGGAAGAAATTCCTCGAGAAGAAGATGTGCCACAGGAAAACATTGAAAATCATGGAAACCAAAACACAGTGTCGTCCATAATTTCCTCTAAAAGCACAGTTTCCTGTAGCAGTAGTGCTATCAGTGCCAGTGGTAGTGGCTTCAATGTCCTACATTCGGTCCAAGAAACTTCTGGTGCCATACGTCAAGAGAAACGTACAACTAAGCAGCTCAAACTAATTGCTTCTACAAGTCAACTTTCCGAGTCAAAAATTGCAAGCATCGATAAGAAATTAGTAAAAATGATAACAAAAGATTACCAACCGGTATCAATTGTTGAAAACGAAGGTTTTTTAGAATATTCGCATGAATTGCAACCATTATATAAACCACCCAGCAGAAAAAAATTGACAAATGATTTATTACCTAGACAATATGAACAGAGTGCTTCGTTATTAAAATCTGTGATAAGTGAAATTAAACATTGTGCAATAACTACGGACATTTGGACCTCGGACAGCAACAAAGCTTATGTAACTGCAACGTGTCATTTTATATTTCAAGATAAGATGCATACGCGAGTGTTAGCTACAGAAGAAATATTTGGACCTCATACTTCAGAGAATATTGCAGCCAGTTTATCTACAATTTTAAATGAATGGGGTGTATTTCATAAAATTGTAACTATTGTTTCCGACAATGCATCCAACATGAAAAAAGCAATTAATAATTGCCTTCAAAAGTACCACCATCCGTGCGTCGCTCATACACTCAATTTGAGCGTCAACAATGCTTTGTCTAGCACTGAGAGACTAGCAGTGATTTTAAAAAAATGTCGAGCTCTTGTTGGGCATTTTAAGAGTAGCGTGCTTGCGGGCAACAAACTGAAAAGTGTGCAGCAACAAATGGGTTTACCAATTTTAAAGGTTAAACAAGATGTGGCCACAAGATGGAATTCGTGTTTTATTATGATTGACAGGTTGGTGCAGATTAAGGATCCGTTGTGTGTTGCAGTCGCAAATTTACCGAATGCTCCAGATTTTCTAGATGCAGATGAATGGAAGATACTTGCTGAATGCATTCAAGTATTAAAACCTGCATATGATCTAACAACAATTCTATCTGCTGAAAAATATCCCACAATTTCATTAATTATTCCACTACTTCGAGGATTTCAGTTCACATTGAGAAACATAGTCACTGAATCAGACGTTACCACAAGCCTTAAAAATAATTTATTAGAGACAGTTATGAGTAGATTAGGTAATTTTGAAACCAATAAAATTGTTGGGAAAGCATGTTTTCTGGATCCTAGGTTTAAAAAAATTGGATTTGGTTCAGAAGATAATGCAAACAATGCACATAAGTGGGTGACTGAAGAACTATCACACCTTATTGCTAATAAATCTTCTGCTGGTGAGCCTGTCCAAGAGAATGTAGAACCAGAAGCTTGCAGTTCTACCACCCCTTCTAACAATGACCTTTGGTCTCATTTTGACGCCAAATTATCAAAGGTAACAACATTTTCGACTCCTTCATCAATGGTTGTTCTGATTGTGAGGCAGTACTTGGAAATGGCAATTTTAGAGCGCACAAGAGATCCAATAGAGTTTTGGGCAAAACATAAACTATTATTTCCGGAATTGTATGAACTTGCCGTAAAATACTTATGTGTACCCGCGACGTCCGTGCCATCAGAGAGAGTGTTTTCTAAAACTGGCCAGCTTACAAATTCCAGAAGAAACCGACTCGCTCCGAAAAATTTAAATTATATTGTATTCTTAAATTCACAATTTTAGTTTTAAAGTTTTATAGATTTTTAATTTGTGAAGACTACTGTTTTTCTGGTTAGTATTTCATTGTATAATGTGTAAACAAAAATACAGTTATTTAATATTTTTGTTGCCAAACAAATTTTGATTTTTTTTGTGAGATTATTATTTACCGCACCGTATTTTTGTCGATTTTAGTTTATTGTCTATATTTAGAGATTTATATTTGATTTATAACCCACAAAACCTTTGTTTTAATTTACTTTTATTCATGTTGTTTTTTATTATATCACATAGGTATTCAGTCATTTTATTCATGAAATTTCTAGTCCTGCCCTGTTCCTAACACTCTGACATGCGCATTTACAGACAGTCATCCATGCTCGCACTCGGTTTCGTTTCGGTTATTCATAAAACCGGTTGCAAATCGTAACTTATGGAAATTGATACTTCCGATTATTTTTAATTCGATTATTGAAACAAAATAATCGAATTGCGTAGGTTATTCAAATAATCGGATGACAGGTTATTTTTAATTCGAATTATCCCATCACTAATATTTTTAGTAGTAGAACAGATCCTGTTCAAGAAGCTTTCTTTTCAATTTATACTCGGTAAGTGAAAAACCGTTTTAATTTTATCCACTGTATTAAATTTTGTTTTTATTAATTTTAGATTTTCGCTAAAACCCATTAGAACTTGGCAATTGTCCTTTACCATCTCAGTTAGGTTTTAATTGTAACACTCCAAACTCCATTGGGTAATTATCTGGTCGTGTTCGTTTGGTAAGTGCAAGGTATTTCTAATTTTACGCATTGTCTTAAGTTTTGTCTTTATTTATTTTAGATTCTCGCTAAAATTCAGTAGCACTTTTAAATTGTTCTGCATTATATTGGGTCAGCATTAATTGTAAAATTTTATTGATTAATTAACTGGTGGTCCTGCTTTGGTAAGTGAAAATCTTTGTTGATTTCAGGCTTTATATTAACTTTTGTTTGGTTTGATTTCAGATTGTCAAAAATTCAATTTATATAAAATATGGAGGTGTACAATATAAGTGAGAAAGTGCAAATGGTGAAGTGGTATTTTGGTGGTAACTCTTACCGCCAAATTATTAATCGTTTTGCCGAAGAAATTCCACATCGTCCTGTACCATCTTTAACTACAATACGTCGCGTGATCAATAATTTTGAAAACCACGGTTGTATAAAAAATTGTAAATACCATAATAGAACGACTCCTCAGCAATTTAATGATATAGAGGAGGAGGAGGAGACAATGGTGTGTGCTGCCGTAGAGTCGGATCCGTTGCAGTCAAGTTATAATATTACTTATCGATTAAAAATACCTCCTACGAAAGTACGTAAGATTTTGAAAAAACATAAATACAGATGCTATAAATTGAGAAAAGAAAATGAAATTTTCGAAAATGATAAATTTAGACGCATGACGTTTTGCGAACGTTTAATGGAAAAAGCGAATGCAGATAGTAATTTTATAAAAAATATACTTTTTACCGACGAGTCGTCCTTTTCATTACACGGTCGTCATAACTCAGAAAATGTAAGATATTGGTCACGAAATAATTTGCATTTAACATACGACCATCGTACACAGTACCCCCAAAAGATTAATGTGTGGGCAGGTATACTCGGTAATAATATTATTGGGCCTTTTTTTATAGATGGTAACTTGACTGCAGCCAAATATCTAACACTTTTACAGCAGTCGATCATACCGGCGCTCCAGCAACTACCTAACATTGACTGGAATCAAATTTGGTTTCAGCAGGATGGGTGCCCAGCACATAATTCACCTGCTGTAATCAATTATTTGATGACACAATTTGATAACAGACTGATTGTTGGAAAGGGTGACAGGGACTTGATTTGGCCTGCTAAATCATAAATCGAACACAAAATTACAAATATACGAATCGTTTTTCTCTCAAATCGTTTGCTCAATTGCAATACAGCAACCAACACATAACCACCATTACTAACAACTAATTATTGTATGTAGTTATTTGTTTTGTTTTTTTATTACAATTCCTTATTTTTCAAGCTGATTCTTTAGAACCTTATCAGACTCTTTTTATTAATTACCAAGATGCAAAAATACAGTAACTTGATACTTATTGCTTGTTGTCTTTATCGATGATTGTATTTTATGTTTCCGACAGCTATTTTTTTTCGAAGTGATAAAAAGACCGTAAATAAATTTTGTTGATTTAATTTTTAAATTTTATTTTAGGAACGCGTTCCGCCCTCAAAAAAAGTACCGGAACGACGTACCGGAATGACGTCCCGGACCGTTCCGGCCCTATGACACCGCTGCTCCTGTTCTTTTAAAATTGCCTTTCATTGCAGCAAAGTTTTTTCTTGTAGATTTTTTTAGTGAGTCCCATTTACTCCGCAAATTTTCCTTGGATCTTCCGGTTTCAAGTGAATTATTAAATGATACAGAAAACTCTTCCCAAGCAGCTTCTTTTTGGCTGTTTGTTATACAGTCCGTTTTCTTACACTCTAAAATATAACCGCGTAAGACACAACTGGTATAAAACGACTCTAAAATAATCAACTACAAACCTATTTTGTTTCGGTATTTCTCCACTAACTGCAGCAATACCTCCATCTCTTTATAATTAAAATTGGTGCATCTTTTCCTTTTACTATTTTAATCAGCCATCTTAAACTTGAGGAAAAAACATTTGTTGATTCACAGATGCAACAAATATTATTAACAAAAATAACAAATGAATTGAAACTACCCTCATAAATTGAAACCAATGTGCGCATGTCTGAATTGTTATTCTTTAGATAAGTTGCTTGTTCCATACCTGACCGACCGAATAGGAAAAACCGGTCGTTATCCCAAGTTTATTCTATACCGTTATTATCCCATTGTTGTAAAATCGAATTTTAGGCCTTATTCGTTGAATAACTTTATACCTGGTTTTTACCAGAATTGTAAAAGGAATACAATTTAACTTAATTTATTGCAAAATTTTATACCACAAAATATTTAAAATTAAGCTCTCTCACTTTATAGATTAACTATCTAGTCAAAGTCTGGATTTTCCTTTTTTGATTTATTTTTTTCGTCACTGTTAAATTCAGTCAAAGAAGTATTTTTATTTTTTACAAAATTATTTAACAAAATATTACTAAATATGGCATACAACATTTTAACAATATCTTTAATATTGTCTCCACACATACATTCTGCCTTCTCATTAAAAAAATTATTTTTTTCTAAACTTATGTTCGTTAATGTCATTATCAATAACAATTGTTTCTGATTTGTACTGCTAAATAAATAGTGTTTCTAAATTTTTATCATTTACAATAAATTTCATTAACGCATGCATATGGAAAAAGATGGCTATCACAAAATCAGTTGGAACTGAAAGACCACCACGCTGCAATTCATCAAAATAACAATTATCAGTTTCCTCACCCTTAGATACTCTTAGTACATCTTCGCAAAAACAAAAGCAAAGCTTATTACAAACAGAAGAACTGGCAGATTTTTGGAGCGTTATAATGTCTTCATTATAACAATTAATCTTGATCGCACATGGACGTCTCTTCAATATAGCCATATGTCTTTTCAATCCGCTTCTTATATCAAATTTTTATATACTTCTTCAGACTTCTTCAGTCATATTGAATTTCCGTAGAAACTCATCATATTCAAGGGTATTATCATTATCTTTGTATAATTGTTCTAGAAATGCTCTTATCTCTTTCAGTTTTTCCTTGTTCTGAAGAGAAACATTTTCTAGTGGTTCTAATATTTTCGTCTTTGATAAGGGAAAAATCGTATACCAAATCTGCAGCGTACTTCCTGTATTCCAATATCGCCCTATCATCTTGTCTTCCCTTCTCTGTCTGATACATTTGCTTGTTATGCACCGCATAATGTTTGAGACAAATACAACAGATTTTTTTTAAATATGTCTTATGTGGCTTTTATTTCATTTGGTGGAAACTATTAGGGGCGGGTATCCTCAATGTGCTTATTTAAGAAATTTACGCTGCATATTTAAATTAAATATTTCTGAGTTTTCCAATAGGCTGAATTCGTTATCGGCCTTTTTGTGAAATTCATTGAAAAGTATCGTTTATAGTTTTGTGTTCTTGCTGTGCCAAAATATGTGGAAACGCGCAAAAATTAGTGAAGCGTGAAATCATTTTACAGTTGATTCCAACCAAAATAAAACGGCAAAGTGCAATATTTGTCATTTGAAATTAAGTTTCAAAGGAACAGTTTCTAGTCTCAATAAACATTTAAAAAATAAGCATTTAATTACACTACAACCAATGCAGACAAGGCAAGGAAAGCAAACTTGGCCTTCAAATTCTTCAGCTGCATCACCGTCAAAACCATGTTCTTCGGCAAATGAGAGCGAAAGTGGTGATAATGGTACTTCGACATCTTCACCTTCTACAAATCCTTCAGTAAGTAAGCAACCCTATACTTTTTTGAAAAATATGAGCCAGCCGACTTTGGCAAGTTACGCCACGACAAAAAGAATGACAGCCGCTCAGAGAAAAGAAGTTGATGATGCGCTGATGATGTTATTCACGAAAGATTTCCAGCCTTTTTTCAATAGTAGAGGATGGAGACTTCAAAAAACTCGTGACGGCATTGAACCCTGCATATCAGCTTCCAAGCCGTAAGCATATTTCTAATACAATGGTCATTGCAGAATATCAGCAGTGCTTAACTTCAGTAAAAGATAAATTCATAGAAGTTAAAACCGCATGCCTTACTATTGATGGCTGGACTTCTAGGGCACAAGAGGGTTACTTCGCCATAACAGCCTATGACTTACAAAACGTTATTAACAACTGGAATTTGCATAAGAAAGTGCGCCTGATAGTGGCAGATAATGCTAACAATGTACAGAACTCAATTAAAGAATTGAATTTAAAAAATTTCGGTTGTTTTGTTCACAGCTTGAATTTAATAGCAAAATGTGCGATGGCTCTAGAGGAAATAGATCTCTTTCTATCAAAATTTAAAAACATCGTAAATCACTTTAAGCGTAGTACAATGGCGACAGAAAAGCTTCTAAAGTATCAGATTCAGGTGGGCATAGCTCAACCAAAAAAATAATTAATTGATGTACCAACTAGATGGAACTCTACATTTTATATGTGCGAAAGAGCCCTTTTGCTAAGAGAGGCACTGACCAGCACACTGGCGCTTTTAGGGAGTACGAGCAGTGCCACCCTTCCAACACTTTCTGGGGATGACTGGAAACTGTGCTTAGATCTTTGTACGGTTCTAAAACCCATAGAAGAAGTAACGCGCCAAATTAGTGGAGAAAAATACCTGACTTTCCAGTCTTGTAATAATTTTTAATCGTACTTTAAGGAATATTTACGAAAACAAAATCTTCAATGATATCACCCCACACCAAGGTACACTGTCTGTGGCAAGAAAAATTAGAAGTGGACTCCACTCGCGACTCCAAAATATTGAATATAGTGGATATATAGTGAATATAGTGGAATATTTGCACATTCTTGGACCCGCGGTTCAAAAATCATCTGCTCCCTGATAAAACTGCAGCGGAAATGGCTAAAAAGAAGGTCATAGAATTAGTGACAAGTGAAATAAAGGACTAAGGTAGATCAACTACCCATAGAGCACAACATATTGCAGCAATATTACTGCAATATTGCACAATATTGCCGCAATTTTTCAAATCAACTTTGAATATGCACATATCTACAAGTGTATATAAGTGAATTATT
The DNA here is from genome assembly GCA_039776855.1 of Mylabris sibirica. NCBI lineage: Eukaryota > Metazoa > Arthropoda > Insecta > Coleoptera > Meloidae > Mylabris > Mylabris sibirica. The sequence goes on along the minus strand of CM077840.1, from coordinate 3,807,357 downwards.
CTAAGAAGATTCTTTCGGCTGGATGCGCAGTAGACCATTGGTGAGTGGGGGTAGAAAAAAGCACGTGTAAGTAAACTTCAAACAACAAGTTAGAAATTCCAGTGGCGTTTCTTATTATGAAAGATTCTAAGTTACGATTTTTCTTACTCATCGTGAAATAACGCAATTAGGTTTGTAAGTTAAAACTAAACACAGTGATGAAGCACCAGCAGTTTGACAGTATCTAACCTCGCGTTCGCTGTTTTGTTTGGTTCCGAACGCGCAGTTGCCAAACCGTGCAGTCAGTCTTTTCGGAAAGCGTAGTTGCCACACCGTGCGACATCAAACTGGCGTGTTTAAACCTTTGTTTTGCTAGTTGCTAAAAAATTTATTATCAGGTCGTAATTATATACAATTTGAACTTAACCTGGACTCTTGTAGGAAATTTTGTATTTTATATTTCTGTTAAAAAATATCTACCGTAATACTTTTAAAACGTTGTTCGGGGGCCGCATAAAACATAACCGCGGGCCGCCAGTTGGCCATCCCTGGTGTAGATAATTGCTTGCAAATTTCAAGAGGAGTCTCCCAGACTCCAGGTCACCGTAAACGTAAGTTTTTCAGGACATAAATTAAATAGTGACAAGAGAATATTTCTTAGGGTTCTAAGTAATTCAAAATGGATCCATCACCTTCAACTTCTAAGCAAGTTAGATTTGGTGATAGAGATTATGAAACTTCATTGCAGAAGTGGTTTGATGAAGCTGGGAGTGGTTCAGAAAACGATGAGGTTACTGAAGATACAATTTTAGCGTCCTCTGATCATGACACAGAAACCGAGCAATCTGCATCGGACGATGACGATGCGGAGGCATACGTAAAAATAGCTGAAACATCATCAGACACTTCAGAAGACAGTTCCAGAAATAGATACTACTACGAAAAGAACAAATATAAATGGAGTAGTAAAGAACAAACAAGAAACACACGAACGCCACTCCATAGCATCGTGATTCATCTTCCAGGAATAAAAGGTCCTGGTAGAATAATTGAACATGATAAAACTGAAAAAGTCTGGAATCTCACATTTGATGATACAATGATATTACTTATTGTGGAATGGACAAATGTGAAATGAATGAAAGACGTCAATATTATAAAAGAGTTCACAAGCCAGAACTCAAGCCCGTTGATGATGTGGAAATGAAGGCGTTCATAGGGTTATTGATATATACAGCCATTTTCAAATCCAATCACGAAGATATCGCCTCAATATTTGCTACCGATGGTACAGGAAGAGATATTTTCAGATTAGTAATGAGCCAGAAAAGGTTTGCTATATTGTTGGCTTGTCTTCGATTTGACAATCCTGATGATAGAGTTTTGCGCAAAGTGAGTGATCCTGCTGCTGCAATTACCGAGTTATTCAATAAATTTATTCAAAATTCTCAGAAAGCATTCACAATCGGCGAATATGCTTGTGTTGATGAAATGTTGGTTGCCTTTCGTGGAAGATGTCCTTTCAAAGTATATATGCCGGCAAAACCAGCAAAATACGGCATAAAGATCATGATGCTCACAGATGCCCGTAGCGGTTATGCATATAATGGATATATATATATATATATATATATATATATATATATATATATATATATATTGTGGCAAAGATTCTGACGGTCAAACTTTGTCACAGGAAGAGAAGAAACTCAGTAAACCCACACAAAGTGTGATCAGGTTGGCTAAACCTTTAAACGGAACGTTCCGAAACATAACAGCTGACAACTGGTTCAGTTCAATCGAGTTGGTGGATCAGTTGAAGATTAGGAAGTTGACGTATACTGGTACATGGCGAAAAAATAAAAGAGAAATTCCGCAGCAGTTTTTACCAAACAACACCAGAGAACCACATTCCTCTTTGTATGGTTTCACACGAGATATGACCCTTCTATCTTACGTACCCAAAAAACGTAACGCTGTATTGGTTATTTCATCAATGCATCATTGTAGGTCAAACGACAATGATGACAAACCGTAAATGATACTTCATTACAATGCAACGAAGGGCGGAGTAGACTCAATTGATGAAAAATGTTCCGTATATAGTTCAAGTAGAAGAACCAGACGTTGGCGGATGGCAATATTTTTTCAGATACTGGATATGAGTACTGTCAACTCTTTCATTATTTATAATAGCCATAAAAATAATAGTCCAATGCAACGCTTCACGTTCATGAAAGATTTGGCAAACAACCTAGTGAAACCCCATATGCAAAGAAGGGTCAACAATTTTAAAATTCCATTAGAGATTCGTAATGGAATAAAAAGACCTGAGGAACTTCTAGAAAAAAGGAAGTACTGTTTCCTGTGCCCTTCCAGATTGAAAAGGAAGACCCAATACACTTGTCAAAAGTGTCACCGGGCCGTTTGCCTACAATGCGCAAGAAAAACATGTATCGAATGTTGTGCGCAAGATGACTGATTTGAACCCTTGACAGTTTTTTTCTGAGAATAAATTGACATTTGTGGATTGCACTTTTCATTTAACTATTGAATATACTATTCCAGAAAAATAAATTATTTTCCTCTTAGCTTCTAGAACGGTGCTTCTAAAATTTGAATAATACCTTGTTTATTTTTAAGAGAATTTACCATTGATATTTCAAAGTTTTTATTTTATTGTTTTGTTTCAATGTTTTTTATGTTATATATTCACAATAAAACGAATTAACGAAATGTAAGTGGCTTTGACTAAATTTATTTAAATAAATAATTAAAAAGTAGAAAAAGTAAAAGAGCCTCACAGACTCCAGGTCACCAGTGGTGTGATTATTTTGCATGTCACTTGTTACGGGTTAATCATGAGTTAGTTGCGACTAAAAATGTTTCTGAATAGCACCCAAAAAATCCAACGTTAATTTAATCAATGATCAAACTGAGCTTTCTTTCGAACCTTTGTTCACAATTTTGAAGCCACCGATTGAATAGGTAGATCAGATTGATTTATATCGATTTGAATGATTGATTTGATTGTTGACTTTGTTTATTCATATGAAATCCTAGATGGTTATACCTTTTGTTGTTACACAGTGTATATTAACTCTTTCACTGATTTGGTAAAAATATGAATGCGCAGCAGGAAATGCGATACTGTCAAAAATAAGAATTATGCTGTCAAATTACTTTAACCTGAAAAACAATACATGTGTCTATATCGTTCGATTCAGCATAGTGTTTAATTGTTTAATCTGTTTACTAGATGATCATCGGTATAATTAATTGTAAAATTAGTGTATTTTGTGTTGAATTTGATTGTTGTTTGGTTGTATTTTAAAATTTTTTTAAAAATAGTAAAATGTTCGCTTGTCTAGAAATTGTTTAACTTACGGGCTTGTAATTGACGTAAGTTGGTATATGAAACATCAAAATGTGTAATTAATTACAAATTTATTAAATTATTAGGAGCGACTGATGATGAACTGATGTAGGTTCGAAACCGGTATCGCAAAAATTGTTGAAGAATAAATAAGGATTGATTTGGTATTGTTCCAATTATATTCTATTTTATTTATTACACCTCCTTATTGTCGAGCACCACGCTTATGTACCAAAACCCCCCTTTCCGTTTTTCCCATTTTTGGTCACAATATACATATGTCAAGATTGCTCATCCTACAACCAAATACAAAATTGGTGATAAGGTACGCATCAGCAAATATAAAGCATTCTTAGAGAAAGGGTAAACACCCAATTGGTCCAATGAAATATTCACCGTTAAGAAGGTGCAGCTAACCAATCCAACGACTTATAAGGTAAAGACGACACTGGTTGGCAGATAGACAGTCATTGGCACATGAACCACATTATTCTTCTAATCTGTTACAACTAAAATTGACTGCGTCGGTGTTTTACTGAAACTAAAGTTGGCACTTTTTGCACTAGAATCCAACCATGTTCTATATGCAGTTGGTATTGCTACTTTAGTTATTAACCAGAATTTGGCGGGCTGTCAGAAGTTTTACTAAAAATGACTCAGAGACTTTCCCAACATTGATTTTTTTCGTTTCTTTCCATTTTATTCTGTAACAGGTGTAAATATTTCGTATTTTCTCTGGGATACAATGGAGAAGAACGAAAAAAATCAATGTTGGGAAGGTCTCTGTGTCATTTTTAGTCGTTCTGCGTGTTTTGTTCGTTTTTTAAAATTGCTACATTATCCAAAACGATCGTTTTTTGACCAACTTTGAAATGAGCTACCAGGTTCTAATTTTGCTAAAATATTCCCTAGGGACTCTTCTACAAATCCTCAAAATATCTTTCGAATCGCTCGTCGACTAATAGGAGTTTCTTAGAACTCTCCATACTGAGAGCAAACACCCTGTATAAAGTTAGTGTCGACGTCTGTGTAAAAATATTGTACTAAAACTATACGAAAGTAGGCGAATGTATATAGCCAAATTAGCTGGTTTGCCAGGAGATTCAGATGCTGTTTTTGATGGTAACTATTTCAAAATAATATTTAAAAAAATATAGTTCATTTGGATTAACTTGATTAGTGTTTAAAACCTCACTCATTTGCTTATTTGCGATAATATACCGAAGGTAAGACATAAAAATCTGTATGTCTCAAATATGATACATTGTGCATTTATTGAAATAAATTTAGATGTCTCAGCTGATCCGTAAAAAGATTTTTTCCGACAAAGATCTCGAAGAAATCATTGAAGAATGGTAGAAGAGCGAAGATGAGCTTGAAGATGAAGATGATTTACTTGAAAATATTGATAATTTTGATATAGAGAATATGCCCATTGTATTCCAAGACGAAGTATTAGAAGACGGACTTATGAATAACGCAACTGCAAATGCAGAAAATGAAGAGGAGTGTGCAGAAATAATCACTGAAGAGATACCAAATAATTTCAAGGAACAGTTTAAAAACATACTTTGGAAAAAAAAAATATATCAATAAATGAAGATTGTCTACATTTCAGAGACGATGAAACTTTACCGGCTAATGTAAGAGAACTTAGCACACCGTATGAATTTTTTAGATACTTTTTTGATAATACTATTATTGATAAAATTGTCAGAGAAACAAACTTATATGCTACACAGTCTAACCCCGCCAAACCTATAAATATAAGCGGTGATGATATAAAAAAGTATTTGGGTATTTGTATCTATATGTCTATCATTCATTTACCGAATGCCCGTTGTTATTGGTCCGATAAGATTGGTGTTAGGCAAATTAGAGAATGTTTGAGCCAAAAGTCATTTGAAAAAATTAAGTCTTTCATTCATTTCAATGATAATTCTCTTGCCAAACCGAGAGATGACCCAAATGCAGACCGTTTGTACAAAATCAGACCTATAATCGACCTACTAAATGAAAAATTTGGAAATATTCCTTATGAACAATATTTATGTATTGATGAGCAAATGTGCACTACTAAAACAAGACATCACTTGAAACAATACATGCCTATGAAACCCCATAAATGGGGTTTCAAACTGTTTGTTCTGAGTGGTGTTAGCGGACTCGCGTATAAATTTGAATATTACTCCGGTAATGAAAATAAACGCCTTCCATCTGAACCGGAATTAGGAGCAAGCGCAAATATTGTTGTCAGGTTGTGTAGATCTGTTCCACGTAATCAAAATTTTCGCGTCTATTTTGACAACTATTATTCTTCGATTCCACTTGTAACTTTTTGGCAACTCAAGGTATTCATTCGCTAGGTACAATTAGAAAGAATCGAATTTCTAATTGTAAATTCCCTACCGAAACATAACTGAAAAAAGAAGATCGAGGGAAATCTTACGAATTTGTAGCAAATGTAAATGGTACGGATATTACAACGGTATTATGGAAAGATAATAAATTGAAATTGAAAACTGTCGAAAGATTTGATAGAAAATTGAAGAAGAAAATATCAGTGCCATGTCCAAATATTATTACAGAATATAACAGACACATGGGCGGGGTAGACTTTTTAGATAGTTTAATAGGACGCCACATAATAGAATTGCGGACAGAAAAGCGGTATTTACGAATTTTTTACCATTTAGTAGACTTAGCATTAGTAAATAGTTGGACATTATATCGCAAACGTTGCATGGAAAGAAAGGAACCAGTACTAACTATTGCAGAATTTCGCGTTGAGGTTGCGGATTGTCTATGTAGATCTGGATCTGTTGGAAATGCGGCAAAGCGCGGTAGACCTTCATCTGAAGTTGAGAAGAAAATAGCTGAGAAGAAAAAAAAGGACCAACGTCATATGTACCGCCAATCAACATTCGTACGGATGCAATAGGACATTGACCTCAGTACACTGATAATAGAAACCGATCTAAAAATCCAGGATGTAAAAAATTAACTTACATAAAGTGCGAAAAATGTGGAATTAACCTTTGTTTTAATAAAGATTCCAATTGTTTTAAGATCTTTCACCAGTAATACTTTATAACTTGTAATATTTTATGTAACTAAGTACGCAATGTCTCATATTTGATACTTATTAAAAATAAATCATTATCTCCTAAAAAACTAGCAGATATATTTTTTTAATTATTTTTCCCATTCATTTAGAGACTATTTAAAACACATATATTTTTTTGGCTTTTTTAAAAAAAGTTGCGCAGTGTAGGGATATCTAACGGCGGAAGAAGAGAAAACATTGGTTGAATGGATTGAGGCATGTCAAAAAAATGCTTTCCAAGGAGGATAGAAGATGTACAATATAGCGTACAAAATTTTATTAAATCTAACGAGAGGAGCACCCCCTTTCGTGATGGTTTACCTGGTAAAAGGTGGTACCGAGCGTTCATAAAAAGACATCCCCAATTATGCCTTACAACACCTGAAGCCGTTACTTAAGCTAGCTCTTGTATTAGTGGCCGGAATATAAGAAATTGGTTTGAGACCATCGAAATTGAGCTAGAAAGAGAAGGCTTAAAAGATATCTTAAAGGATTCCAGTAGAATCTTTAATGGAGACGAAACAAATTTCCTCCTTTGTCCAAAAAATAAAAAAGTAATAGCCTACAGAGGCACAGCAACAACAAAGGATAGAAGAGTTTAACGTGCAGTACCTGCCACGCCTGGCCCAACTTGCACGGCCCCCATGGGCGAGGGATCAGGATTCACGCCCGATCAGCGTCGCCAAGCCACAAGTGCCGGCTACCGATTTCCATCGAGGCTGCAGGCCTCTCAGGCACCTCGGTTTGGCGGAGGCCTATCTAAACCTCTACTAGCTATGCAGGCTAGTACCCGAGCTAAACGTAGCTCACCCGTCGAGAGGCGCCAACCGACGCCCCTCTACTCCGCGCGGAGTCTCAACCACAGCCACCACGAAACCAACCGCAATTGACCGGGACCGGACCGAGTCCGGCGGGCAACCCGGTCGCCCATGGTACCAGTTTACGTCACTGGTTGGACGTTCGGGAGCATTTGCCCCCTCCCAGTTGAGTCCTGCAGCACTCGGCACTGGTAAACCAGCTCGGGTACGTGGGTTCGCTAAGCCCAAAGCCACCTTCGGGCCGCAAGCAACCCGAAAGCAGCTCCCTGCACTATCCTCCTGCAATCCAGGGCCCATACATTCCTCACCTCATTCGCCTTCTTTCCTCAAACGCTCTACGTGCATACAAACAAAATTCATCATACGTCTCCCTAGATCGCAGGACACCTCCTGTCGACACCTGACCGTCTTCTACATTCACACCGCACGCATTCAGGTTCCTCATTCGCTCATACCGTTCACACCAAACCAGTAGAGGCACAAAAACGTATACGAAGTAGATCAAGGCATAGCAAAAACATCGCTTACGGTAATGTTTACTTTCTGTGCCAACGGAGATCTCTTGCCGCCAATGATTATTTACCCATATAAAAGAAAACCCCCAAAAGAAATTCTTAAAACAGTACCTGAGGAATGGGGCATTGGCTATTCAGATAATGGCTGGGTGAAAGCTTCGCTCTTTTATGAGTATGTAGCCAATGTTTTCAATCCATATTTAGAAGAGAAAAAAATTGAAAAGCCAGTCATTTTGTTTGTTGATGGACATAAAACTCATCTCACTTTGCAGATAAGTCAGTTATGTAATAGACTAGGAATAGTTTTGATTGTACCCCAACGCAACAAGGTTACTGCAACCTACTGATGTCGCCGCCTTCAAACCTTTAAAGACTGGTTGGCAGCGAAGGATTTTGGAATGGAGGCGACAACATCCATTATTACAATTTGCGAAAGAAAATTTTGCTCCGCTTCTTTCCAGAGTAATCAAAGAATATGTAAAAAGTTCAACAATAGTCAATGGCTTTACAGCAACTGGACTGTTTCCATAGGATTGTAATGCAATTGACTATTCAAAATTCTAAATCCTCAATAATCCAACAGAAAAATTTAAATTTCGCGCTTAGTGGCTTAGGATCTACAACATCATTTTATGTTGCATAACAAATCTGCGCATGCGCGACCGACCACAACAACAACAACGAGGAGCCGAGGGTCCATCTACGGTGAACCTACCAGGTCCATCAAAGCCGCCAGTTTCCAAAGGGAAGGATATGAAGCGGTTGATAGAGACTATCAAGCCCTCACATGTACAAGCAGAAACACCAGCAAGGAAACGGACCGCCAGCATCAGCTTTTCGGACAGCGAAGACGAGTTCGAAAAGCCAGAAACCGTAATCAACTTATACAGGAAATTTCGGAGGGACCTGAAATTCATAGAGAAGAGAGAGGGCTAATGAAAAAGCGAGCTTGAAGACACAGTTGGAAAAGATTGATGAGAGGAGGGAGAAGATAAAAATGGAGCTACAAAGTTTTGGAATGAAGAGAGAGAAGATTGCCATCAGGCTAAATTCTATAAATAAAAATAAAAATTGTATTGATAGGCTATATAATAAACTTAAATAAAGCTTCATGACATTTGCATATTAATGTTTTATTATATTTTTACCCTAAACAAATACTTCAATTATTCTCCATTTACTTCGAAATCTAAATGACACCACCGCTCCCTTGAGTATTAAATAAGATAAAGGAAAATAGCGACAAAATAGTAAGTGCTGAAAACTCCAACGACGGAATGTCTTCCCGAGTCTGCGGTTTTGGATTTCGCTGTCTTCTATGTGGCAGGGTTTATGGCCAAAAAGTTGCTCCGAAAGATGTTTTTTTTGTAAATCGTGCGAAGCTCTATTAACGGCTTCAACGGAATTACCAGAAGACGCCTTTATGAGACTCAAAGAATATAAGCGTTGAAGCATCCATCGCGTACTTTGAGAAAAATCGTCAGAGACGGCACATGGCACTTGTTTTTAGCAATAGTAGAAGAATATTTTATTGAACTGATATTACTATTACTATTATTACTTTGTCAATAGTTAGTATTTTTAGAATGGCTTAACTAAAATTGCAAAATCTATCCTGTTTGTCTATGAGTGTACCAAGTATATAATGAATGAATGAACGTATTCTAGCCTTGTATTTTGAAAAATTTCGTAGACAAGCAATCTAAAAGAAAATCACTTGCCAATCACTTTCTCACTCAACAAAGCAGTAAAACAATGTGTTTTAATAAATTATTAATTAATAATTTTTCATAATTTTGTCAAAACTGATCTATTGTAGTGCTACGATAACAATATCATAATCGTGTATTTCAACATTTCTTTGTATAATTTTTAGACGTATACCTGAAGATGACCTATTAAGGTCGAAACCGGTCGTATTAAAATCATAAATAATTACAAGGTATTGAGTTTTATTCATATTCTTTTCATTTAACATGGAACCTTGTACATTTGGTTACATTTATCAATTCATTACAAATGGATTTATTTTGATAACCCGAAGCGGAAAAAATTGTGGCTTTCGCCTGGCGAAGCCGGTCCTTTAACAGCAAGAGAAAATCGCTTCGACAAGAAGACCATGCTCTGTGTTTGGTCAATTTACTTCTGTTTCAAAATGGGAAAAAAGTGAAAATCAATACCTTGCGGAGCTCAAAACAGCTTTCGGTGATAAGGCATCACCCAGAACAACAGTTTATCGTTGGTATCAAGAATTTAAGTTAGGTCGGGATAGGCTTAGTGATGAGCTTCGTGGAGGCCGACCATCAACGTCCAAAACAGCAGAAAACATCGATGCTGTTCGGCAGATGATAATGGCCGATCGTCATATAACGTACCGCGAGATTCAGTCTACCTTAGGGATAGAAATGAAACAGATAAATAAAATTTTACATGATTCTTTGGCTGTAAAAAAAATTGTTCCCGTTGGGTTTCACATTTGTTAAGCAAAGATCAAAAACTTAGTCGTGTCAATTGGTGCAGAGAAACATTAAAACGATTCAACTCAAGTTTATCAAATTAGGTATACGACATCGTAAGTGGTGATGAAAGTTGAATTTACTCGTATGAACCTGAAACTAAGCAGCAATCGACAGTTTGGGTCTTTCAAGGTGAGGCAAAGCCGACAAAAGTCATTCGATCGCGCAGTGTTTCGAAGAAAATGGTTGCTATTTTTGTATCGAAAACGAGACCTGTGGTTACTATGCCTTTAGAAGGCCGTAAAACCGTGAATGGTATACAACCATTTGTTAACCTAAAGTTATTTCCGAAATGAGGGAAAAAAATTCGAATCATTTTACATCACGATAATGCAAGCTCGCACACCGCGCAGCGGACAGTCGAATATTTGGCCAGTGAAAAAGTGGACTTAATGTCTCATCCTCCGTATAGTCCGGACTTGAGCCCTAATGACTTCTTTACGTTCCCTAAAATTAAGTCGAAATTGCGTGGTAGCGTTTTTCCACACCAGAAGAAGCTGTGGATGCGTTCGAAAATGAACTTTTGGCAGTACCATCTTCAGATTGGAAAAAATGTTTCGAAAATTGGTTTATTCGTATGAATAAATGCATATCTCTCAATGGAGAGTATTTTGAGAAACAATAAACACATTTTTGCACTTTTGGGACTAAAACAACATTTTACTCCCTCAAAACAGGGACTAAAGTAAAAATACACAATATGTTTCTATAGCAACATTAGATAATTGTCAAATTAATAAATCTATAATTTTTCAATTTTCTCATTAAATATATACGAAAGTGCAAAGATAGCCACAGAACAACTTATTGTACATGAAGATGGAAGCGCTGTACCTGGTCCATCTCGCATGGACTCGGAGAAACCAACAGGAAAAACATGGAAAGAATGGAATCCTGCGTTACTGAAATCGAAAAAACATCCACCCTTAAGTAATTTTTTTTTTAACTTAAATAAACTATTTACTTACCGTCTAATTATAATATATTTAAATTAATTATTTAATTAATAATCTTATTTATGTTCGATTTTTTTCACGACGTTGTTCTTAGTTCTTGAAGGATTATTGTTTTTAGGTATACCGAAGGAAAAAAAGGCCCTTCGATAAACTTGTTAAATCGAAAATGGAAATTGTTGAGCTACAAAGAAAAGTACTGGAAGAAGAGCTTCAACAAAGTTTGGTTTAAAAAAAATTATGTGAAGAAGAATTAGAGCATAGACGTCGAATGCAAGAATTGGAGAGACAGAGTATGCTGCTAAAATTCAAAATTTTGAAAGTAGAGTTGGAAAATGCCAAGAAAAGGGTATAATTTGGTGTTACTGTTATATTTATACTTAAACATATTATGTAAAAGTGTGATGTCGCTATTAAAATATATTTCACCAAATTTATTGAAAATACAGATACAGGACAAAAAAAAATGATTAAGCCTTAAGCAGGGATTAATATTATAGTCTTATGATTAAAGCAATGTTGTAAAATATTCATCAATTAAATTTCTTCTGACACGATTTTGGGTGCTATCTCTTAAATTATTATCAACAGAATTTTCTTCCGTATCTTCCGTAGTCAGAAAAGCCGTGTCATAATCAAACTCTCGATCACCCATATCTACAGCGATATTATGGAGCACCGCACATGCTACAATAATAGCTTGCACCCGAGACAAATCACAAAACTACAAAAACTGAAGTTAGTGGGCAGCCACGAACGTCTATGCAAGGGTAGAAGAAAGCGTCTACCCCCAAAAACTTGTAAGTGGAGTCACCCTTCTGTGCAACTTTCTCTTAAGCTATTTCTATTTATCTATGATTTCTACTCTAAAACTCTAGTGTTCAATTTGCTTGTTGAAACTAGCAGAAATGGCCGTTTTTAAATATGATATTATAACATTAATCGAATTAGTCGAATCAAAGCCCTGTATTTGGGATAAAACAAACGAGAATAATAAAAATAAGATACTGCGAGAGAAAAGTTGGCAGCAAATTTTTGAATTTTTAGAGGATGGTTATGATCAATTATCCCAAGCAGAAAAGAAAAAAAAACAGGTAAGTTCTATTATTATTTCTTTATTTAACAAAACTTAAATTTTCGATAACTGCCAGGGTAATTGTCCTTCTTCACTAACAAAATAATTAGCAAAACATGTCCGTACACCTTGTCTAGTTTTATTAGTTGAAGTTGTTTTAACAGATGATAGGTTTTGTAATTTGGAACCAGACGAAATAACCAAATCTTCTGAGCGATATCCATCTTTTTTCCTTATAATATTATGTAATACAATACAAGCTTTTATAAAAATTTTTGAAAAAGATTTTGAAACATTAATTGCTCTGTGAAATATTCTCCACTTGTTGCTTAAAATACCGAATGCGCATTCCACGTATCTGTGAGCTCGGTGTAATCTATAGTTAAAAACACGTTGTTTGATAGTCAAATTATGATTTGAAAAATCTTTTAGATGATGCTCATTCATGGGAAACGCATTGTCGGCAACAAAAACATAAGGAACTTTCAAGCCCATTTTTTGTGTTAAAGGCCTCGCTTCTGGTATATGTAATTCACTATTCATTAGTCTTCTCCAAAACTCAGTATTTTGAAGAATGGAGGAATCACAATCCTTCCCATATCCTCCAATATCGACGAATAAAAAATTGTAATCTGTATCGGCAATTGCCAAAAGGATTATAAAGTAATATTTTTTGTAATTAAAATTCATCGATCCTGCATGAGGAAAATTTTCTATCCGAATGTGCTTTCCATCTATAGCTCCAAGGCACAGAGGAAAATTGGCTTTAACTTTAAATTCATTTGCAATATTTATCCAATCTTCTTGAGTAATTTCCTTAAGATAAATGGGTCGGAGAGTATTCCATATTTCACTAAGTACAAAGTGTATGTTTTTGCTTAAAGTCGATATCCCAATTCTATAATTATAATGTAATTCTGTCAGTGTGCACCCTGTAGCCAAATATCTGGAAAAAATTAAATTTCCGTTGAAATAGTTTTAATTTAATTATTATTAATATTTTTTTTTAGGAGAGATTATCATGGCAAAATGGTCTGATATAAAAGACGCGTTTTTAAGATCATTGAGAACAATGAGTGGCCAAGGAGCGAAAAAAAAAATATTTATATAGTGACCATTTGCAATTTTTGTTAAAAATAGCAGAAAAAGATGATACTGAAAGCAACTTGAGTCATGCTGGAACTTCTCACAGCATGAAAGAAATTGAGGAGTCGGCAGAATGACAGCTGGCTAGTTCCCATCAATCGACGTCGCAGCCTCTTCAACTTCCCTCAACTTCCTTTTCAACGGCTGCCAAAATCAAAAAGGCAATTGGACGTGATAGAAAGAGAGATCCTGATTTGAACAGTGTATGTGGAGAAAAACCAGCCAAAGATCACAATGAGAACAATGACACTACGAATAAATATCCAAAAGATGTAACAGTAGAAAAGTCAGATGATGGACACGAAAACCATACTTCGAAAGAATATTCAGATCATTCACCAGAAGATCATGATCAAGAATGTCAAACTCCAAATAATGAATCTAAAAAACTACAATTAGAGAAAAAACGAAAAAACCCATGATGAAAATTTAATAAATAGTTGTAATTTGGAACAAAACAGACACACAGATAGTTTGAATCAATTAAAATGGAAAACCAATGTTTCTGACAACACCAATTAGGAAAATGTACAAGCAACACCCCCATCATCACCCAAACTAACTTCATCAAAACAACAGGAAAATTTTGCAGAAGGAGTTGCATAACCGTTTAAGCGTCTCCTATTCTGGCTAGAAAAATCGCCTAAAGTACAAAAAATCAATAGAAGAAATACCCTCAGTGGCCACGTGTGAAAAATGGAAGGAATATTATAGAAAAAAAGAGGAAAATACAGGAAGAAAGAAAACGAAAAAGATTAGAGCAAAGAAATGAGATGACAGACAAGAAGAGAAAAGAAAGTAGAAAAACACAAGAAGATGAAAATAACTGGCATTGCGTTATTTGTGAAGAAAATAAAGTCGAAAATATGATTTGTTGCCTGAAATGTCACCAATGAATGCACAATAGATGTGCAAATGCATCTGCTAAAAAAAAACTTTGTACTGTGCTCATGTAAAGATCGACAGAAAAAATAATTAATTTTTGTATTTGTATATTTTTTGTTACTCACTTAAGTTTTTTTGCTAAATAAATATTTTTTAGTTGGCTTTACTAGGTATTTATATTTTTTGTTCCGTTGACGAACTTTGATGCCTTGTACTGACGATCACTCTCAATATAGTACTTCTGATATGACGAATACTGGGTGTACCTACGCCTATCTAATTAAAATACGAATACAAAAAACCTAGCTTATTAAGTTTCAAAGCAATGTGACTTAAAAGTTCCTTAACATTTGAAGGGCAGTAACACAAAAGATTAAAAAGTTACGCCAAATTATACTGGTTGTACCAACAAATTTCAACAGCATTATATTTTAAAGTGACGAACACTAGTGCCAGTACCTTATTCGTTCTAAATATGGTCGGTTCTATGAAACTCCTATTAGTCGACGAGCGATTGGGAAAATATTTTAAGTATTTGTAGGAGAGTCTCTGAGGAACATTTTAGCAAAATTAAAACCCCGTAGCTCATTTCAAAGTTGGCCAAAAAATGATCGTTTTGGACAATGTCGCAATTTTCAGAAACGAACTTATACGCAAAACGAAAAACGACGGATGACTCGGAGACCTTCCCAATATGGTTTTTTTTTTTTCGTTTTTCTCCATTATATTCCAGAGAAAATACGAAATATTTCCACCTGTTATAGAATAAAATGGGAAAAAACGACCAACTTCCAAATGAACTACGAGGATCGAACACTCTGTATAGACATTTATTCTGTTTCTTTCTTTCGTTCTTCAATCGAACTTATCTGTCCTTTGTTATTGCAAAATCTGAACGTCATCAACAATTTGACTCACTCCTTTCAACCATAGTGGCAAATATCGTCCGCATCATTTCATTTAAAAATGGCAAACGAAGTAGATGTCCAAACCGCCAACAACAACAAGAACAACAACATGGAAATTGACCGTAAGTTATTATCTATTATTATTTTAGTTGGTCATCTCATGCAAGGGGTGTTTGTCATAATTCAAGATGTGATATTATAATTTGATCATGTAATTATAAAAAATTAAAAAAAAAACACAAATTTTATATAAGAATGTGGTGTTCTATAATATTTTTCTAAATATACAGGGTGAGTTTAAAGTGACGCATAATGACAATAACTTTTTTATTTATGAGAATTTTGGAAAACGCCGAGACAGGTAACTTTTTATTTTTTAATTAAATATGCGCGAAGGAGCCAAAACGACTCTACCAGTTACCATTGCGAAGAACTGCCATCATCAACAATTTTCTTAAATGGCAACCCCTATTTTTGATTGCATTTTTAGCCAGAGAATTTTTTTCTACGTTCAGATATGTAAAAATAATGCGCGGTTACATAAGTAAATTTTCTAGAAAAAAATTCTTAAAATTTGCAAGATTTTCTGTCATCATAATACCCATGCATCAGCATAATATTCGAAAACACAACACCTTTGAATAAGCATTGCAAGCGTTTGCTTATTACGGGATTAAGTAGG
Source organism: Mylabris sibirica (assembly GCA_039776855.1). Taxonomy (NCBI): domain Eukaryota; kingdom Metazoa; phylum Arthropoda; class Insecta; order Coleoptera; family Meloidae; genus Mylabris; species Mylabris sibirica. Next base: position 3,791,398 of record CM077840.1, on the reverse strand, counting down.
CGTATTTTGAATATTTGTCAAAATTATTTTTAAATATGGCGAATGTAGTTGTCAAAAATAAAGCTGAAAATCTTAAGGGTGGTTACTCCTAGGGAGAAAATGGGAAGCAAGGTTGAAGTGTATGCGATCTATCTAACAGTTTACATGTAGCTAAAACTTCTAATTTCATTTAAATTTGCAATTTAATTTTTGACAATTTAATCCGCCATATTTGCCAATAGTTTTGTCAAAATTCTACATACGCCTACTTAATCCAATGCTTGCAATGCTTATTCGAAGGTGTTGTGTTTTTCCTAATCTATGCTGATGCAAGGATATAATGATGACAGAAAATCTTGCAAACTTTAAGAATTTTTTTCTAGAAAATTTTCTTATTGAACCCCCTACGATTTTCACATTTCTGAACGCAGAAAAATATGCCCTATCCGAAAATGCAATAAAAAGTAGGAGTTGCCATTTAAAAAAATTGTTGATGATGACAGTTCTTCGCAATGGTAACTGGTAGAGCCGTTTTGGCTCCTTCGCGCATACCTAATTTAAAAATAAAAATTTACCTGTCTCGGCGTTTTCCAAAATTCTCATAAATAAAAAAGTTATTGTCATTATGCGTTACTTTAAACTCACCCTGTATGTAACAATTGCATAATCTTTTTTCTTTTTAGATGAAAATGATAAGATAGATAAGGAAAAAATTAATGAGACACATATTGAAGAGACAAAGAATGCCGTTGATAAAGAAAAAAAAGAAAGATGTAAGTCAATAAAACCTTATTTAGACAAAAATTTTCATTCATATTTCGTTTCAATTTCCAGGGTGGCCTGCTAGGGGATTGCATGGTCGTGAGCGTGGTGCTGGTGGTCGAGGTGGATCTGGACGTGGTGGTGGTGGTGGTGGTGAACGTGAACGTGGTGGTGGACGTGGACGTGGTGGTGGTGGATCTTGGACGTGATGGTGGGGAACGTGAACGTGGTGGTGGACGTAGACGTGGACGTGGTGGAAGTGGACACGTAAAAGTGACCAACAATCACTATTATTACTATTATTGTTAAAATAAATAAATAATGTTTTAAAATATATATTTATCTGCATATTATTTACTCATTCAATTTTTTCCACAATAAATACCAATTATCATCATTCTCAAATTCGTTTTCTGTCTTTTTCCGTTTTTAATGTAAATTCGTAAATATTTAAATTGTAACAGCAAGAGAAGGTGTCCATTTTCAAACTTTCTTCACTAGAAGAATAAGACGTGGCCTCATTAGGGTTGCTGCCACCATTTTGGGAGTCAAAGAATAAAAATCAAATAAAAAGAAATACTTATATTACAATAACATATACATATTTTATAGCAAAACACGACAAAGATAAAAAATAAACAGACGAACCAAAGAACGCCCCGATCATAATTTACACCGGACGCAAAACAAACGCCTAAAATTCTAAAAATCCTACAAAGATTAGTATGGGTGGCAACCGTAAGTACATATTGTAAATATGAATGCAATTGTGACAACCTTGCAATGAAACCACAAACAACGAATGGGCGAGTCATGATAACCAAGCTTAGCATATGTGATTTGGCCCGTATAAGTGTAGATAACACATATGAAATATGGAAAATCCTTATAATCCCAATTTTCACAGGGAAATATATGTTTTTCCGACAAAAATATTATCTTTAGACAATTGCATTACTAACATATATTTTTTAATAGATAAAAAAGACAAATGAGCTTTCCAAAAATTTTCCAAAATTTTCAAAAATTGGATTTTCCACGGACGTCAGGTTTCCCTCACATGGATAAGCTTTCGAATAAGCAATCTACCGCTTGTCCACCTTTAAAACTGTACAAAAAAAAGTACTGCATAAGCCTACTCGTTTTAATAAAAATTCCGGAAAACTAAGTTATGTATTTGAAAAGGTTAGACGTGATAAAAAGGTTGTTCATGACGCGGACATTAAGGGTGCTATTCAGAAACATTTTAGTTAGTTACAGCTAAGACACTACTAACAAGTGACTATTTTACTCATTATTTGGGCGTGATTAAGGAGCAACTAACTTAAACGTATTCAATCCAGTATTAACCTCAGTCGCTGATTAACTAATAGGCATGTTTGCCAAACCGATTCATACTTACATAGGGAAGAAACAATTATATAAAGCTAAATAAAACATAAGTATATTCAAAATATAGAGAAAACAGTAATCACAAAATGTTGTGCTGAATAAAGAATTACATTATTAGATAAGTTTTACATGATTTTTAAATATTATTTTATACAATTTGCCAACACTGCAAAATGTGAAAATTTGTCAAAAAATCTATTATACATAGTAGGTATACGTCAATATTTTAACAATATTTGATTGTCTGTAATAATTTATTTCGAAAAAAACTTGTGTAGTTTATTAATTTGATAAAATAAATCAAAAAGAAATAGAAGTGATAATTGGAGCGAAGAAGAATAAAAATTGTTGGTTGATTTAATAAATGATAAAGTAAGTATTATTGAAAATAAAACAACAGATACAAATAATAATTTAAAGAAAAATAATGCATGGAAAGAGATCTATAGAGATTTTAGTATCGTTTATCCTAAAAAGGGACGGGATATTAACAGAATAAAACAGCAATGGAGACGATGAAAATTAAATGCAAAGAAAAATGTATCAATTGTAAGAAACTACTTTTTAATAAGTTTTTTGGGTATTTACTTTACTTTTTCATATTATAGATTAAAAACCATAGAAAAGAAACTGGAGGAGGTGAACCTATGAATGAGAATGTTGATAGTTTAGATTGGGCCATAAGTGCCATGTTGCCACACGAATTTGTTAAAGACATTAGTGATTATGATTGTGATATAGAATACAATTTGGATTACTGATAGTGATAATCAAAGTTGTATAACTGCAAATACCAATGTTGCTACTGCTACTAATAATATAAATACTGTTGTCGTTACTGATGCACCTGGTACATCTACTACCAATAGTAACGTTAATAATACGGATACCGAGCAGCAACCAAAAAAACGAAAGAAAAAAAAAAGATATTACTGTATATGAAGAAGAAATTTTAAAGATACAAAAATAAAAAATAAAAGCAGAAATGCAACAACAACAAATGTTTGAAATGAAAGAAAATTTGAAGAAGAATTATTTGAAATTCGTTTAATGAAAGAACAAGAATTGTATCAATTAGAAAAAGAAATTTAATTAAAAGAAAAAGAACTTTTAGAATTGAAAATAGAAGAAAAATTGAAGAACTTGAGAAAATAACTTTTATTTTTAATAATTGGTTTCAATTATTGAAATTTTTAATTAATGTTAATTATTTTTCATTCAAGTTTTTTCAAAAATACTGCTTAAAAAATTGTTGTGTAAATTGAGTTCCTCTTCTATTTGGTTCTATGAATGGTTGATCTGGTTGCACCATATCATGTTCCTCTTCGATATCTTCATTATCTAACAAGATCAGATTTAGTTTAGAGGATTATTTTTGAAATTATGCTTATTTTTACCATCAAATCCATTCCATTCAATAGAAATATTATGTAGTACACAACAAGCTACAATAATCGCTTTTGTGGTACTTATATGTACGCCTATTTTTTATTCAAACACAAAAATTTTTCTTTTCAAGCGATCGAACGTTCTCTCCACAACTGATCGCGTAATCGAGTGTGCTCTATTGTATCGTTCTTCTTGATGATTAGAAGGGTTTAAGATGGGTGTAAGTAAGTATGGTGTACAAGCATATCCACTGTCCCCATTTAATATACCTTTAAATTCTCTATTTTCAAAACGTTGTTTTAAAAAACTTTCGTTAAAAATCCTCGCATCATGTGCGCTTCCTCTCCATCTCGCAACAACGTCTAAAATTTTTCCATCAGCGTCAACAACAACCTTAATAATAATATTCAATTAACTGTTCTTCCTATGTGAAGTATGTAAGTGCATAACTTACTTGCACGTTTAATGAATACGATTAATGTATATCTGAGCTAGTGGCTCACCCGGATTTACAATTGGGATGTGGGTTCCATCAATTGCACCAGTTACACGAGGAAATCTTGCAATATTATAAAATTTTCTCATCACATTTATCTCTTCAGCATAATTTTGAGCCATTTTTATATATCTACGACGTAACTTTACAAGTGCAACACTTATCTGTAGAGAAACACTTGTAATGACCATTTATGTTAAATAATTTTTAATTTTGAAAATACATTACTTTTTTAATTACTCTGCTAATAGATAGTTGGCTCAATCCATGCAAATCCGCAGTGTCGTCTTGAATTTGGCCCCTCGCAAAATACCTTAACGCACATAACAATTGTAACAAACCACTTATTGGGCGACCACGAGTCCCCAATTTTTCTATGTCTGCATGAATTAATTCATATAAATTTCTTACTTGATTTTTTGTAAAGCGGTAACGATTTTTAAATTGTTTTTTAAAAGGATCTTCTCTTTTTCTGTAGACCCTTGTCCTATAAAAATTTATATTTCGGACTTCTCTTACCAAATTTATATTATACATTTTTTATTTAAATGTCATATATAAATTTTAGTTACTCGTTAAACAACCCCTTTAGACGCGTCTAACCCTATAGGTCACGTGGTACAAAATTAGTGAATGTTTCTGAATAGAACAGTTATTAAAATTTTGTTTGTTACAAGATAAATGCACGTTGGCTACGACTAAAAATGTTTCTCAATAGCTACGTAAATGTTCGGCTTTAGAAGCAAAAAGTTTATTTGATGCAAACGGCTTCTAATTATTGGATATAGCAATTTTAAAAACGTCATAATATAGTAGTAGTAACTATAGTAGTTTGGTACAAGAGTTACACAAGGAGTGAAGATGTAATAACAAAACAAGCAGTACAATTTATTACTTATGTTAAAACGATAATACCTGAACATGGTTTAGAAAATATATGGACTACGGACCAAAGTCGTTTTGCTTTAGAAATGCATTTTGGAACGACACTTTCTCAAGTTGTTTGTAGAAACGTTGAGGCGACAGTTCAATCTGTTTCAACGACAACACATACCTAGTTACACCATTCAACCAATCATTTCAGCAGCATGCAAGCTATCTCCAAAATGATTAGCTGTGTTAACACGTTGAAGATCGCATTGAAAAATCTTATTTCTCACATAGGGACCGGTATTTTTTAACCCTCTAGATTTATTTCAATTAAAGTGCCCACGGGTGGTCACCCGGTCCCAACATGTGAATTTACTCTCGTAAACCACATGCCCACCGGTGTCATTTTGACTTGCACATTCTAGCTTTGACGAGTTAAAACTTGTATTAAAAATTAGTGGTTAAAGGATGCAACTTATCAAATTCACAGAACTTCTTGTACCTGCAATGACAATTATAGATTTATCGCCGATAATTTCAACTCCCTCAACGTATACCGTAGATATCTTTGAGAGAAGTTGAAGGCCAGAAAAGGCAAACAAAACGTTGCCGTCTTTGCTACAAACAAATGTCCATTTCCAAAGGATCTACTTATGCTCGTAAGAATGCCAAAAAAAATAATACAATTTGTGAAAAATGCAAAATACCAATTTGCATCGACTGTTTTCAAAGTTTTCACAAAAATTTTGCATAAAAGATTTACTAAATAAGTTGTAGCATAAGTATTGAATGTAATATTATATTAAAAGTTGTGTTCTAAATGATATTTTATTTTTATTTTACCTTGAAAATCTTAAAAACTCGTCAATTTTGTTTGATTTAAAAAAAATCGTTTTAAAATGAGGTTATGTCAAATTAAGTAAGTCCGCTATATACAGTATCTCTTCGAGGGACGGGCGAATAGACTACTGTACATAAATTGAAAATAATGTAATAAAACTAGCATGTTCCTATTTTAGTTCTTGAGAAAAATGGATTACTTTATGCCGGAAAATCTCAAAAACTGTTAATCGATCATAAGTCCGCCAAAATTGATTTTTAAGCATTTATAACTAGTAGGGCTACAAATTGTGAGGTACTGAACGGTATCCAATAGTTACAATCACGTGTTCAATTGTTTGGATCTTAAATCATAGATGACTAATTTGGACAATGTTTTGCCATTTTTATGCGTTTTTCCATTTTAAAACCCTACTTGTTATACATTTTCGAAAAGCTTACCTTTAGTACAATAATACAAAAACAAGAAATGTATGTCCACTTCCGGTCAAACCGGAAGTGACTCAACTATTATTACCACTCAAAAATCTGCGCAATTGTACAGTTAACCAATCCTGTGAATTTGGAAAAAATGTACCGACAACTAAAGAAGTTGTGGTTTGCAGCCTGTTTTCATTGTCACCCGGTATATATATTATATAATAAAAAACTAGAATTTCAATGTTGGAAATATTAAATAAATATACACAAAAAACTGAAACTCTCATATGAATACATTGTAATATAAGCATTAAGAATGAAATATTTGTATGGCCCTAATATGCTTGAAGGGTTTGTTTGTTTATACTCGTCGTAAAATGTATAAAAATAGAATTTCGGTGTTAAGAAAGAAATTTAGAAAATAAAAACCGATTATTAGTCAGTTAAGTCTTGGTTTTTAAGGCGAGTAGTCAAACCCAGAGAATTTTATCAAAATTAAATAAAGGACTCAATTCACATTTTAATAAGTTTGTTTTATTATAAAAAGCCCGTCCTCCAATATTTAATTTATCCTTTTATGGGTATTGGGTTGGCCTATGCAGGTGCATCATATTAATTTTAATAAGTCCTTGCACGTGCACTGGCACTGGTATAGGTTAAGAATATACTTGTTTGTATTATTAATTGAACACTCGGCAAGATACAATGTCAGAGACTTTTTTGTGTGGTTTTTAGGATAGATTTTTTAACCAAAATTATTTGAGACAACAATATTGTACATGTACATAAAACAGGTGGTAAATTTATTTACAAATTCTATTATATTTATTTAGTTCATAGGGAACAATGCAATCTGTGTCTAATTCATATTTATGACAATGATAATAATTTTAGTGTGTATGACTTTCTAAAATTATCAAAAGAAGTTGTAATTCCTGGACTCTGCCAACATTTATCAATTAACCCTTGGTTTAAATTTAACTTGAAGCTACATACAAAAATGGTTAATGGAAATAAAGAACATTCTATAAAAGGTTTTAAATAAATGATGTTTTTAGTACATAATGAAAATGAAATTCATAAATACCTATAAATACATGTCCTATATTTGTTATTCAATTGCAATAATTGCGAGTATCAAACTAATGATGTTACAGGTTCAAGGACAGCTGAATATTTGTGAAAATATATATGTTATTTCGTCATATACATCGATGACACCCAACCCCTCTTCATAGAATCCATTTTGAGGGACAAAGTGCTATGGGAAGAAAAGATGATACCAAAATTAATTGGTTTCTTTGAAAATTATGTACTTCCCGAAATAATAAACAGAAACAGATGAAGAGGGCCCCAATAATTATTATTATTATTACTTATTATTGCTATAAATTATACATAAAGTAAATAAAACTTCTTTCGTTCTGCAGAATTTTCAAGTATTGTTATATTGTTAATATTATTTCACCCTAAAAATCGACAGAATAAGCACCGCAAACACTTTATTCGGAAGCTGCTAAAACTGTCAACATGAAAGAACATCAGTCACAGATTATTTCTCACTATATTATATTATTATAAGTGGTCTCTGGACATCATTGTTAGATCTGACGAGTATCACACTGATATCACGTGCATGTTTTGGTTGCAGACTTCTTAGGATTTTCGAATATACATATACAGCTGTCAATATGATGCTTTAATTGGCGACAAATAATTTTTCAGGCCTAAGTGATTCGTAGCGACGTTGTAAGTCTTTTCCCAGCGATTTATAATCGAGTTTTAATTGCGACACTTTCCCCTTGGATTCAAAATCCCGATTGCGGCAGGAGTTTTAATATACTTATCGGCGGCATTCACTTACAACATGGCATTACCACCACCAGCACCAGAGAATTTTGACAGCGGCATCAGTGTTTAATGTAGCCAAACCACCAGGTACCAGAATAGCTGGAGTGGCCATAGTTGCACCAACAACAAATGAAATACTATGGTTATGTAATTATGAAGTTGACACGGTGTGTAACTTTTCTCAACCATTACCAACTAACATCGTCCCATCTAAAGGACAATTCCAACGACACTGTCCTCAAGGAGCCAGAGTCAAGGATTGCTCAGTGTGCATTATTAAACCTGGAGGGCTAGTACTACATAAATGGCAGGTAACATACTTCGTTCAAAACGCGAAGGCACACAAGACCGACAACACCATGGTGCATTATCGAGATATAGATGTACAGGCCAAAGAACATCAACGGAAATTTAAGCAAATATACACTACCGGCCAATAATGTCAGGGAGAAAAGAATTATCGATTGAAACGCGCGCTCTAATAGCATCCCATCACAGCATCGGAAAAAGTAACAGAGAAATAGCAAAGCTATTGAAGCTAAACCGTAGAACCGTGGACTACAATGTTAAAAAATATGAAGATACTGGCAGTTTATCCAACAAAAAGCGATCAGAGTGGCCAAAAATAACCACACCAGCAGAAGATCGAGCAATTACAATAATAAGCAAACGTAATAGAAGAAAAACGGCACCGGAAATCACAGCTGAAATAAATGCATCTCACCCTGAACCAGTAAGTTTGACAACAGTCAAAAGACGCTTACGGAAAGCAGGTTTGCATGGACGAATTTCCATGCGAAAACCCCTTATACGCAAACAAAATAAAGTAAAACGGTCAGCCTGGGCAATATCGCATAAAGATTGGGTATTGGAAGACTGGAAAAAAGTGCTCTGGACCGCCGAGTCTAAGTTTGAGGTATTCGTCTCAAGACGGAGACAGTTTGTCCGAAGATCGGCAGGAGAACGAGCCATTGAATCCTGCATATCACCCACGGTAAAACACGGAGGAGGATCTGTTATGGTTTGGGGTTGTTTTGGGAGCACATCTGTGGGCGACTTGATCAAAATAGATGGCATATTGAATAAAGAAAGTCACAAAGAAATTTTGGAGGCGAATGCTCTTTCATCTGGAACGCGACTTATCGGAGAAAACTTCGTGTTCCAACAAGATAACGACCCCAAACACACCTCCAATTTATGCCGTGGGTATTTAGAACAATTGGAACGAGAAAAAAAATTGTGATTATGACCTGGCCTCCTCAAAGTCCCGACCTGAATCCTCTTGAGCTTTTATGGGAAGAACTAGATCGACAGGTACAAAAAACGGCCCCAACATCTACACAAACCCTCTGGCAACAATTACAAGATGCATGGTCCAGAATAGAACCACTCACACTCACAAAATTATTAAACAGGATGCCGAAATTAGGCAAAGCAGTCATAAAAGCTCACGGTGGACATATCGACGAAACTAAAATTTAGATATAATTGTAATAATTTTTGTAAAAAAACTAGAAAAAACATTGATTTTAGATATACATATTGCACGATTAAAAAATAAATGAAAAAAACTGTTTGATTAATATTTCTCTTGTTTCTGTATAATTTTGAGGGTGGGTAAACACTTATGGCCGGCAGTGTACAATTTATTGACCAAAAATGTTGCAGAAGTTAAAAAAATGGTCAATAGTCTTAAAACATCAATGGGTAATAAATTGTCCAGAGTCAAAGAGGCAATTGTCAGAATAACATCATTTGACGAACAGGCAGTGCTACAATTAACGAAGATCATACAACGAAGAGTAGCGTCATTCCCGAATTGCATCAAAGTAGAGATGGAGGATGACAATGGGACTGAAGTAATGAAATTGACAATGGATAATCCTACCAAAGTATATCTTTATCGAGCCTTTGCACCATTAGTCAAGCAAAATAAAATAGCTGCTAGATGGACGTTTGTCAAGGATAGTCCGCCTCCCTCTTCCCTTGACGAACTGCCCCGGAAAGCGGCTGAACTTACAAAGCTTGCATCCATCACGGTTAGTCATGCCAACATAGAGAAAACAATCAAATACAGACAGCGTTTGATTGATGACTGCCTAAATAACATCCAAGTTGAACAAATCTTCCTGTACAATCCTGACACACACTATTGCGACCCAGAGTATGCATTACAAATCAAAACAATAGATCATAATAAAAATGACGAAAACGTATGCATCGATTCTGGCGCGCAAACTCAAAATGGTTAACTTACATCTTGAACCAACTAAGATCTCAGCATCCTTAATGAAGAAAGGAGCCACTGTTGAACAGTCTATTGCTATGACACATCTAAGCACACCCGGTGTCAGTAAAAGATTTGGAAAATTGCTAATTCCTTATCCAACAAAAAAAGATCAGATCATTTAAACAACAAATGATGAAGCAGTAGAGAAGTACTCAAATGCGATGGAACTTCGACCATGTCGATCCTTATAATTTTATTTTTGGTTTGAAATCTTCTAATAAATTTGAATACTTATTATTCTTTTTTCGCTAAACTGAGTTATTTTAAAGAAATAAATTTTCAACTTGTTCCCATTTATTTGAATTTAAGAAGCCCGCTCACTTAAACTAACAACATAACACACCGTGCAAGTTTGTAAGAAGTGATTGTGCAGTGGCTATAGCCTATAGACTCTAGTTGTTTGGTCTACTGTGGACAAACTTTCGCAAAAAACTGAGTTAGAATTAGACTTTTTTAGAAAACAAGTCAAAAAATCTAAAACTAAAGGTTCAAAAGTGATCAGAAAAGTGTTACATGAAGAATGTTCCGACGACGACAATATTGAAATACCAAATTAGGATTCTAGTAGTGATGATGACAATTATTTGGGAAAAATAGTTGAGGAAGCAAATATAGAAATAGAAACGGAGAAAGAAATAGGATAATATTTCAATATTGGAAGGAGACTTTGTGCTGGTGGAATTAAAAATTATGTCGCGGAAATAATCAAGAACTTGAGGAAAGGACATTTTGAAGTTTTATATATGAAGAAGCTGCTGAGTTGTAACAAATTTGTCAAAGACGAAGATGTTTACAAAATTGACGATTTAGACATTGTGAAAAACTTACCAAAACCAACAGCAGTTGGTGGTTCAGATCGCAGAATGGAACAATTTTCTTTTCCAATCGACTTTATGTCTTATAATATTTATTAATTTGCTTAAAAATAAATCTTCAAATTTTTTAAGTCTCTTATTATACATAATTTAGACGATGTCCCAAGGTACAAGACTCGGTTGTACCTTGGGACAATTAGCACCTGTCACTTCTAGGCAAGGTATCAATAGCAACGTGTGACATCTAACTTTAGCAAAAATTATCCTAAAAAGTAAAGAAACAACTCGATATTATAGTGTTTACGGAGCTCATTTATATTGATAAATGTTGAAGAAAAAAAATTAAAAATGTCCTAAAGTACAACACCAAAGTACAAAGGTACATAATAACAATTACATATTTTTGAGAAGAAAATAGTAAAATGAAGATCAAAGGCTTCACCATACCAGAGTTTGTAGTCAAAGAGTTATCAATCACCGATGGAAGGTGGTACGCACATTACCTATTCAAGCAATCAAGGCCACTATGTACTGTGGAACCTCACTACAAGCAACAGGTCATGTACTTAGAAAACCATAAGTTGTGCTATAAGTATAGCAAGACAAAGTAAGTGAGATTTTAAGACAGCAACTTGTGAAAGAGCAGGTAGATATTGTATATGTAAAGGGCGCCATCAAAAAGCACTATATTGTCCAGACACTGGGCAACAAGTGTCCTAGGATCATAGATTTAGACGTGAAGGGCAACTGCCCAAGATTGTCAAAGGACGACACACAAAGAAGTCTCCACCAATCTACAGCAAATTAAACTCACAGTTAGTTGAATTCAACTTACTTTATCTCGAAATAAGATAATTGGCATCTTACAATGTCTTTCTTTGATGAATTTTTTAAAGATGCTGAAACTCTTACCAATGGGGATATTGCCAGTTTAATAGAGTCAGCCAGTTATCAAGGGGCTGATTTCTTAGAAATTAGAAATTATCTTAAGAAACTATGTACTGATGTTAACAAGAAAAGATTAAAATGTAACATGCTGGATTCTACTAAATCTGCTCCTGAAGCTATTAAAACTGACCAAGCTTCTTCTCAGGCTTTCCATGTCGTACAATCAGCTAAAGGAGTTAAGAGTCCTGGTTGGCCTTGTGCTATTACCTTATCTTGTATAGCTGGATCTTTTGCACCAGAAGCATGTAATATTATCCTTGCCCATCATGGCAAGCTATTCAGAATTGTAGATCCTGCAACTTTACAAACAGCCCTGAGTCTCAATTGCAACTGGCCAACTTGTATAATGTGGCAATCTCAGTGTTGCATTTTCCCAAATGAACCTAATAATGATAAAGTGAGGGCTATATTCAAAGCTATAGTCTCCCTTAATGTTGCATATAGTAGTATCTTCAAATCACAAGATTTAAAATTATAAATATTAAAAGTAATAGTTCATAATTTATTAGAATCGTACAGTTTCTACAAATGGAGACAAATTAGAGATAATGTTATTCGAGTTGAAGATGGATATATAGAATACTTCAAGAAAGTCCCTAAGTACAATTTACGTTGTATTGAGAACTATGGATTTGGTGAGGAATTCTATGATGAAAACTTATTTAAATACTTTTTATGGCTACCGGATTATGAAAGCATATATGTGGATGGAATAATCTTTGTGTGTAATTGTCGTACCAGCAAGGATATGGTTATAGAATTTGTGAAATGTGTTATTATAGATATACTACCTGGTGTCGAGGTGAACGCTTATACAAATTTCAATCAATAAATTACCATGATCGTATAACTGAGTGCACTAAAGATGATTATTTACGGTGTATGTTTTGTATCAGAACACCATTGTTTCATATTAGACCCTATAAAATATGCTGTCAGAAAACCCATAGTAGATTCTGTAAAAGAAAAGAATTCAGTACTTCGTCAGATGATACATACCAATAGTAAAATTGTATAAAATTATTGATCAATCAAATATAAATTAAGTCAATTTTTAATTCAGCTTATATGTATTTACATGAACGATAAACCAATTCAACATTCACTAATAACCACCATGTCTCGAATTACAGAAAATATAACTCAATAAAAAATTTATGAAAAATGTTGGTGAACTAATCACTAACAAATCAACAACTCTTCCAACAACAGTTTTTGGATTCGCTTATGAAGATTTCTCACCAGAGATGACCTTCAAAGAGTTTGTAAAATTGACCTGAGCCTCAGGGAAAAGCTATGATAATGTTGCCACTGATATTTATTATCACTATTTCATATTCGTGGATTAAATATTGCTAAAATTTCAATTTTGAATACGAAAGGTAAAGAAACTGAATTTGAGGCAACTAAGAAATTGATAACTGAGTATAAATTAAAGGCTAATTAGCCTTCAGATTCTAATATAACGCTACCTCACTTATCTATGGTTTTTGCAGTTCCATCATTAAATGTATATGAATCATTAAAGAAGCAATAATATTTTGACATCTTATCCAGTCACAGAGTCAGAACTAGGCATTTCGAATACACAGAATTTATTTCCTAATTTTGTACCATGCTTGATTTCAACAGACGGATTAACTATTGACAAAGTAGAATTATGTTTCTTTGTGTACAATCTTTATCAAATGATATTATCCAAGAAGACACACAGAGTCCAAAAAGAAAACATCTGACTTCTGGGAGATTCTGTCAAATATTCTCTTTTAGCAGTCTCAGGATCATTTTCTAGCGAAACTACCAAGAATGAATACGAGAAAAAAACTAAATGAAATTGCAGAATTAGTTTCCTTAGAACAATTTGTTAGAGCTATTAAAAGAATTTTTAAGACTTTTCCAACTACCGTGTGTGAGGAACACGCCAAGTATCATGTTATTATAAATAACTGCTTATAGATGAGCATAACAATAAAAAAAAAAAAAATTCAAGTAAGCACTAGTGTGTAATCTTACTTTAATACTTTAATCTTATACACTTTTCATAAAAAATTATGACTTATAACCTTAATGGGAGCTAGCCAAGAAAATGTTTATAATTTTGTAATTTAGTGTTATTAATCGTAAGTTGGAGTCATGAGTTGAACACGACAACAAATCACTGTTCTCATAGAGGAGTAAATCTCTGTTTATATGTACCGAAAGATCTTCTATGTATATAAAAACATAAACGTAAGAAATCATGCGCTGGAGGAAATTCTAGAAAAACTAACAAGGAAACCGCCCGAGGTGTCCCCCTCCGATTCTCCTGAATTTTTGATATGTTGTAGAGGATCAAAAAATAGGAGACGCATATTTTATTTTATCGGCCCAAATTCATTATAAAGGGGTGAAAATCGCCCCTAAAGTTTATCCCCGGAAACGTTTTTTTTTTTAAATATCTTAAGTTCTAATTAATATTTTCAAATGAAACAAATTGACAAATACTTCTATTTGCATCGCAAAACTAGCAAGTATAGTTTAGTTTCTGGGGGTGGCTACCCTAATTATTTTTTTTCAGAAAACCCTATTTTTTAAACTATTTTTTCAATATAATTTATGCAATAACATTGATAAAAATTATTTTTGAGCTTAAAATAAAAAATTGAAGTCAACCTGTTTCAGGGTTTTTGCAAATAAAAGCATTATCGGAGGTAAACAACCCTCTAGACGCGTAATATTTTCCAACCGTTAAAATAAAGATTTTAAATTATAAAATGCATAATTTATTTTTATTTGGGCGATTTTTTCTATATAAACTCAATTTCTAATTAAAGGGGTAAAATCCACCCCTAATATTCACCCCCTAAAACGATTTTTTTTTCTAGATACTTCTCTTTGAAATGCGAAATTAGATAGTGTTAGTTTAACGCCTCTTAGATCTCATATACAAGCCGCTCAATTTGCAGACGTATCAGATTTCCAGACACAAGACAAGATGTGTAACAACAGGAAGTGATAGACATAAAATTTTGGCCAGCTAAGTACACTTCTTGGAATGCAGCTATCTAAACATTATGATTTTTTTATTTTATGTTAGTTTCACAGTAGCTTTATATTGTGATAGACGTGCTATACATCAGTCTACATAGTTTTTGATATTCGATTTTTTCTGTTCATTATTGTCGTTTGTATTTTTTGTAAAGGTTATTTTGAGTTTCATCATGCCAAAAAGTAAAGGATCATTGAGTAAGCAAAGAAAACGCACAAATAAATCAAGAGTAATAAAAAAACTACGAGATAGTAAAAGGTATGAATAATTACCGATCGTTAATGCAGGTACCTACATACCTACAAGTATGTTAAATTTTAAATTATTTAATTAATTTTTGTCCTATTAGATAAGATAAAAATAAAATCTAATCTAAATATGTATGTACCTGCATTTTATCTAATATATGTTTTTATCTTGAGAATATAACTAAAATCGATTATAATAGCTTAATTAAGCAATTAGAAGAACAGCCATCTGATTTAAACGACCTACCATCATCATCCAGTAATAACGATAATACTAGTGTGGGGTAAATTCTGTATTATTCTATATTAGATTTATACTTATTAGACATCCATATACTTTTTTTAGTAACATAATTCATCAACAAAATATAAACGAAGAACATTCTCAGGAGGACTCATACAATTTTGGTGACGAAGCTTGGTATGACACAACAGAATACGAAAGGTAGGTATACCTCTATCGCACTTATTTGGGCTTCATACAAATACACATACCTATGTATGTACCTATTTTTTATTATTATTATTAAACCAGATCAACAGCAGGGCTGTTATACATAGTTTTTTTGATTAAGTAACAAAATGACAAAGAAAAAACATATATGTCTCAGTAATTTTTATCTTTCCTCGAACTGTATTATGTCTTGAGGTAGTCTTCGTTTTAATCTTGTGTGGATGTTCTTTCTCCCTAGGTTATGATGTGTTGGATTGTCTTCTAATTTTTCATAGAATTTTTTGACTATTTTTTCAATGTATTCTTTTATCGTTGATTGCCCTAGTTCATAATGTATTTGTTGGTTTCTTATATACCAAGGTGCATCAGTAGCTATTCTTAGGATTTTGTTTTGTAAGCTTTGTAGTTTGTTAATATTTGTTTTTGATGTGTTGTACCAAATGGGACATCCATAAGTAATTAGTGATCTAATCATTGAATTATATATTAATAGTGAGCATTTTAGTTTTAGAGTGGATTTTCTATTAATAATTGGGTAGAGTTGTTGGAGCCTATTGTATGCTTGATTTAATTTGCAATTAATGTGATATTTCCAAGTTAGTTGGATGTCCATGTAGATACCGAGATATTTAACAGCTGTTTCTCGTACAACCCATTCTATGGTTTGTCCATTGATTACCAATTTTTTGCATTGCTTGATTCTTCTCAGAGTGAAGATTTTTGCTTCACACTTATTAATGTTGATGCTTATACACCATTTTTTAAAATAATTTTGAATTTTATTAAATTCTGTTTGTAACCTTGTTATTGCGTTGTTCAGATCTTCGTCTTGTGTAATAATAACCGTATCATCAGCATACATTGCCAACGCTGTATTTTCTGGTTGTGGTATGTCGGAAAGATAGATATTGAATAGTGTCGGGCCAAGTATGCTTCTATGTGGAACGCCAGCTTTAATAGAACTAGTTGCGCTTTCTTTATTATTAATTCTTACTTTGAATGTTCTGTTTTCAAGAAATGAAGATATTACAGCACTTAAATACTCAGGCAGTTTCAGATTAATTAGTTTGTATTTGAGACCATTTAGCCATACTTTGTCGAATGCCTGTGCCACGTCTATGAATAGAGCTACAGTGTATTTTAGCGAATTTTTTTAAAAAAAATTAGCTAATGACGAGATCCTCACTTTTGAATTTCCGAAAAATTTTTGCACAGAAGTTCGTTTTGGAACCTCAGGAACCCATATCCACCGTTCGTTAAAATTTTTATTTGTCAATTGTGACAACAAACATAAGAATAAGTTTCGGGAAATTCCACGAAACACAATGTGAAATAGAAAATTATATTTATTGAAAACTTGACCAGCTTAGTGTAACGTTGCTGTCGTTCTTCTGCTCGGTTAAGAGCTTACAATCAGTTTTTGTGATTTTAAAGTTTGAAGGGAGGGGTAGAACAACCCTCATTGACACCCTCAGTAGTGGGGGTGGTAAGAATGGTGAGCATACGAAACATACTCCCCCCGTTGAAAGAACAATCTTTCAAAGTGAAACAAAAACAATGACTTAACTAATTACATATGTCAACAAAATCATCTAAATCAAATACATATATGTAAAAAAAAATGTCTGAAGTCTAAGTAATTAGTCTTTGCAATCATCTAACGGCAACGGACACACTTTGGTTATCGCACGTTTAAACAGTCCACGCACTGTTCGCACCGTCACTGTTCTTATCAACCCATCTGGTCCTGGATGGCACTCTTGAAGTCGCCCAAGGACCCATTTTTGTGGCGGGACGTTGTCTTCCTGTAGCAAGACCAACGTTCCAACAGGAGGCGGTTGTGTAATCTTGTTCCACTTTCCTCGTTGTTGAAGATTGTGTAGGTATTCGCGTGACCATCGCTTCCAAAAGTGTTGTCGTAGTCTTTCCAGTAACTGATACCTGGATAGTCTATTTATCGGTATCTTTTCCAAATTTGGTTGACTTGGCGCTGTCAACGCGTCACCAATTAAAAAATGACCTGGAGTGAGTGCACTAAGGTCTGAAGGATCATTGGATATGGGAGTTAGAGGTCTTGAATTTAAACAAGCTTCCACCATGGTCAATAATGTGTAAAATTCTTCGTAATTTAATAATGTAGTGTTTAAAATTCGTTTTAAATGAGTTTTAACCGATTTTACTGCGGCCTCGGAAAGACCGTTCATATGTGGGGATTTTGGTGGTATAAACTGCCATTTTATTTGTTCATTTGATAGTGAGTCGATTACTTCACTTTGAAATTCCTTTGACTTAAATAATTTGACCAGTTCACGATTTGCCCCTACAAAGTTTGTTGCATTGTCCGAATAAAGCAGAGACACTTTTCCGCGACGCGCCATAAACCTTTTTAACGCGTTTAAAAATGTCAAAGACGTGCAGTCACAAACTAACTCTAAATGCACAGCTTTGGTACAAAAACATACAAATATTGCAATGTACCCCTTTATTGTTTTGCTGGTACGTCCATGTCCGTTTTTTATTATAATTGGTCCCGCGTAATCAATAGCGGTATTGGTAAATGGTCTAGATGGTGTTACTCGTAACTTGGGTAGGTTGCCCATTAACTGGTTTATTGAAGTTGGCTTAACTTTAAAACACCGTATACATTTAAAGACAATTTGCCGAACTATACTACGACATGAAATTATCCAATATTTTTGGCGTAAAGTAGCTATTACTGCTTGACAACCCGCATGCAGATTTTGAATATGATAGGAAATTACAATGAGTTTGGTAATGTGATGATTTTTTGGCAAGATAAATTGATGTTTCTTGTCAGTGCTGATTGATGCATTGGTCAGTCGACCGCCTACGCGTAGTAGATTATTTTTATCTAAAAATGGATTAAGTGAGCATAGTTTGCTCGATTTTGAGATTTCACCGTGTTTTTTGAGATGATGTATATCCTCAAAAAATGCTTCAAGTTGTGTTAATTTAATAATAAGATCATGTGCATCCTTAATCTCGGTAACAGTTAGGTGTCCTGATCTTTTTGTTTTCGATTTTTGAATGTTGTTTATAAAACGTAAAATGTACGCTGTTACCCGAATTACTCTCGATAATGATGAAAATTTTGTTAACAAATTGAACTCGTTACTGGATTTTTCGATTTGAGATACACAACATGTAGCTTTGATATCAGGCAAATCAGCTAATTGCAAAGAAAACGTGGATGTACGTTCTTCGTTTATAATTGGCATTTCATTATTGAGTAGAAATTCTGGACCATGAAGCCAAAGTTTATTGTTTATTAATTGTTTGGGAGTACTACCACGCGATAAAATGTCTGCTGGATTTTCCAGCGTACTAATATGATACCAGTCTTCTGGTTGGGTAATATTTTGAATTTGTGCGACCCGATTAGCAACAAACGTCTTTAATGAGTGCGACTGCATTCTTATCCAGCATAAAACAATCGTAGAATCCGACCAGTAAAAACACTGATTTATTAGAATAGTTAAGTTATGCTTTATTTTGTGAACTAATTTTGCTAATAATACAGCTGCCGAAAGTTCCAATCTCGGAATTGTAAGTGTTTTCAAAGGCGCTACTTTGTTTTTTGCACATAATAAATTTGAAGTTACGTGTCCATCTATATCAATTGTTCGAAGATATACGCATGCACCGTACGATGTTTGACTACTATCACTAAAACCATGAATTTCAACACGTGTGTATACTTGAGAACTAATTACCTTTCGAGGAATTGATAACTGATTAAGATCTGTAAAGGTTTTTAAAAATTCTGACCATTCTGCCTGTAAATGCGATGGCAACTGTTCATCCCAATCAATTTTTAATAACCAAACCCTTTGTAAAATTATTTTTGCGACAACTGTAATTGGACTAACTAACCCTAATGGATCAAATAATCGCGAAATGACACTCAAAATACTTCGTTTTGACACTTTGTTTGTCAAATGATTTGAATTAACAGAATAGTTTATCGAATCAGCTTGGCAATCCCAAATGACACCCAAAGTTTTGTTCAATGATTGCATATCTAATGAAATAGACTGTCTTGATAATAAACTTTCGCTTGTTGATAATAATCGTGGGTCATTTGAGGCAAACTTTCGTAACTCAAATCCGCCCTCCAACAACATTGTTGTTACTTCCTCGCGAATTTTTAGTGCCTTTTCGATGGTGTCTGCTCCCATGAGCATGTCATCCACGTAAAAGTCATTCAGAATTGTCTTAAATGTTTCTGGAAATCGTTCGGAGTTAAGTATTGCTAATTCATGCAGACACTTAATTGCCAAATACGGTGATGGTGCTAAACCGTACGTAACAGTTTTTAATTTGTACGTTTCAATAGGTTTATGACCTTGATCACGCCATAATATTAATTGATATTTCTGATGTTCGGGGTGAACCAAAATCTGTCTATACATCTTTGCAATATCTGCTGATATTACAAAACGATGACTCCGAAAACGAATTAAAATGGAAAATAATTCTTGTTGCAGCGGTGGACCCGTGAACAAATTATCGTTAAGACTTTTGTTGTTGGAAGATGAACAAGAACCATCAAAAACTACACGTAAATGTGTCGTGGTAGAATTTTTGAATACAGCGTGATGTGCTAAATAATATGAATCGGTTGGATTTAGTTTGGAGGCTTCAAATGAATTCATTTGTTCTAAGTGACCTAATGATTTGTATTCATTTATAAAATTTCGGTACTCTTGCTCGAGCACGTTGTTACTTTTGAATTTCTTTTCTAATGATAGAAAGCGTTTTATGGCCGTCGGTTTGCTTGTACCTAGGTCAGGCGGATATTTACGAAAGGGTAATTTAACAATAAATCTCCCGCTGGGTTCCCGGACTGTGTGCAATTTAAAATGTTTTTCACAAAACTCTTCGTCCGTTGACAAAGGGCGTTTATGATCGAAACTTTCTAATTCCCAAAATTGAGATATTTGTTTATTTAAACCATCAACCGATACGTTACAAATAGTGTTATTTCCTTTCTTGTAATTGGACACTTTGCCGCCTACTATAAATCCAAATTGAGTTTCTTGGAAATACAAACTTGCAGATGTTTCTACTTTTGTAGGACGTAATAAATTCCAAAATATTTCTGCTCCTAACAATATATCAATTTCCGATGGAATATTGAAATTAGGGTCGGCCAGTGTTATATTTTGTGGAATTTCTGTATTTGATACATGTAATTTTGTTGACGGAATTATTGAGGTTATCTGATTAAGAACTAAACAATCAACATTTAAAATGTATGAATTAATGCGCGATTGAATGGTAACATTTGTTTTACACGAAATATTATTAGTAGATACACTAATACCTGTAATTGCCATATCAATTGATTCTAATTTTAATCCTAATTGTTTGCAAAGCTTAGAGGTTATAAAATTGCTTTGTGAACCACTGTCCAATAATGCGCGACATGAATGAGGCTTATTATTTTTATCAAAAATATGAATTACTGCTGTTGGCAATAAAACTTTGCTATGGTGTCTATTATCGCAAATATTACTGACGGTGTTTTCAGTTGGATGAACTTCCTGTCTTTCGATGTGTAGCAAAGAGTTATGTTTATTGTGACATGTTTTACAAGTTCCTGATACGCATTTTTCCGCGGAATGTCCGATACGTAAGCAATTTTGGCACAGATTATGCTTTTTTACCTGTGTAATACGTTGATCAACGGAAAGATCTAAGAAAGTTTTACATTGGTATAATTTATGTGATTGTTTACACATTATGCACGTATTAGCGGACTGAGAGCTGCTTACATGTGACGAAGCACTACCGTGTGTGTTTTTTTGATATTTAGAATTAGTGTTTGTATTGTTTGATTGGGATTTATTATATGAATTATTGATTTCTAATGATTCTAATGTGTGGCATCTTTGTGTTAGAAAATCTGTTAGCTTTTTCATCGTGGGAGGGATTGTTGATAATGTGTTTTCCCATGCAATGGTTGTTTGTGAATCAAATTTGGTTGTAATTAGATGTATTAAAAGGTCGTCCCAATGTTCTACAGGGCGTTGGATTGATTCTAAGGCCTTTATATTTGAAGTGAGACCGACCAATAAATTTCTTAAAGTTTTTGCGTCTTTATTACATGAAGGTAATGCAAAAATAGCTCGAATATGATGTTGTGTAATTAACCGTACATTTTCAAATCTATCCGTTAATAAATTCCATGCCGCGGTATAGTTGTTGTCTGATAAATTGAGGTGTTCTATTGTTTGCGACGCGGTACCTTTGACGGCACTTTTTAGATAGTGAAATTTTTGAATATTATTAAGTTTATCATTGTTATGAATAAGCGACTTAAAGGTGTCCCTAAAAGTTATCCATTCCGTAAATAAACCAGTAAAACGTGGCAACTGAATATCAGGAAGTTTTATATCAATGTCATGATTTGAATTTGATGTTGATACAGGTGGTGTATTATTTTGCACTGATTTTTGTGCTTTTTCAATAAATGAGTTAACTTCACTGATTATTTTGTAATATTGGTTTTCAAATTCCGTGAGCTCTTGATCCGTGGCTTGAGCTGGATCTAGGAGTTCAATTTCTGAGTGCACGGTTTCGAATTCCGTGTAACAAGATTCGATGCCGCGTAAACGAGCTTTGAGTAATTCAATGTTTTGTCTAGTCTCGACATTTTCAAAATATGTAACAAACCTTGTAACGCGGGCTTTAATCTTGCCACGTTTAATTTTGAGGGTCTTAATTTCATCAGTTTTGGTCGTGTTGGTCATTTTGATGTAATATCAAACAGACAAATAACAAAGAATAACACACAATCGATAACCAATGGTGAAAGCGGACAAAGTAACGTGAATTCAAAGGAAAGTTAGGAGTCAAACCTAGTGCACTAACCTGGTGATGTCGTTTGTCGCTCGACCTGGTTGGATTCGATGTGTGCTGATGGCTGATGCTGCGAACCCTGGGTTGATGCTGATGTCTTGATGACTGGATACTGTTGTATCTGATGATAGTTGTGCGATGAATTCTTGATTAATGTGATTTTTTTTTGGATTTATTGATACTGTTGTATCTATCCGGCTCGAAGGACCAAATTATGTTTGTCAATTGTGACAACAAACATAAGAATAAGTTTCGGGAAATTCCACGAAACACAATGTGAAATAGAAAATTATATTTATTGAAAACTTGACCAGCTTAGTGTAACGTTGCTGTCGTTCTTCTGCTCGGTTAAGAGCTTACAATCAGTTTTTGTGATTTTAAAGTTTGAAGGGAGGGGTAGAACAACCCTCATTGACACCCTCAGTAGTGGGGGTGGTAAGAATGGTGAGCATACGAAACATATATATATATATATATATATATATATATATATATATATATATATATATATATATATATATATATATATATATATATATATATATATTTATATTTATATATATATTTATATATGTATATCCACGATAACTGCCGTAAAAATACACCAATCTTGATGAAACTTGGTACAAAAATCGGTCTTTGTGATAGCTTGGATGAGTTTGTTGGCCAGACTGGTAGGGCCAACACTTTTGGAATAAGAGCTGAAGAAATGTTAAAAAAAATCATTTTCAATATTACATTTGCTTAGATTTTGATGAAAATTAAAATAACAGTAGAGCCGACCATTCTCTATGATCAGAAAAAAAATCATCAAAATCGGTTCATTGGATCGCAAGAAAAATGCAAAAATATTTTTATTGAGTATTAACAGTAAAATCGAATATCTCAGGTGGCTATGTGTTCTGACAATTGATATTAGAAAAAAAATTGAATATCGCACAGGGCAACTAATTTTGACAGTTAATATTAGACGCAAGGCCTGCTAGAGAATTTCGCTTGAAAAAATCAAGCAGGCCTTGATTAGACGTATTAGACAAACAACAAACTTCATTATTATTTTTTTTTTTAGTGTTTCTTATTGTTTGTGGATTAAAAGTATTTTTCAATAAAAATCATAAATATTAAAATAACATCGGGGAAATGAATTTATTAGTTGATTCAATGTTATTAAAATATATTAATTGTCAGTATCATAAGAATGTTTTGCAATTAATATTTCAGTATGTAGATACATAAAAAAAAATTCGCTATATGAGGTACTTGCTGCCTTTGGAGATTTTTTATTTTTTCTTCAAATCCTTGCTCGATTAATTCGGTTATTCTTGCCAGTTGATGGATAGTTGAATGTTGTTTTCGAAAACCGTATTGTATTGCTGGTATTATATTTCTATCTTCTATTTCGTTTATTAATCGGTTTTGTATAATTTTTTCGAAGACTTTTGATAATGTGGTTAATAAACTTATAGGTCTATAACTATTTCTTTGGTTTTTGGGTTTACCTGGTTTTTGAAACAGTATAATTATGGCATGCTTCCATGTGTTGATAAAGTATCCTATTTTTAAACATGAATTAAGCAAATTACGTAGTAATTTAATTGAATTTTCACCTAAATTTTTAAGTATTTGATTTGTAATTAAGTCGTGACCTGGTGATTTACGTGGGTTTAGATTTTGCAGTATTTCTTCTAATTCTGTGGTTGTTATTAGTTTAGCCGTTTTGATAATTGGCAAATGCGTTTCTATATGTTCTTGTATGTGGTGATTAAAATTTCTGTTGCTTTCTGGAATTGGCGTAGTGAATGTTTTTTCTAGATGTTTTGCAAATATTTGAGCTTTCTCACTATCGGTATAATAGATATTCTGATCTTCTATAATGTTGGATATGATTTCAGGCTGCTTCAGTATTTTTTTGGTAGATCTCCACATACCTGGATCGTTTGGCTCAAGCTGTTCAATGGCGACAGCGTATGAATTGTAGTAGTATTTATCCAATTCTCTTTTTATTTGATGTGTTAATCTGTTAAGTGTATTTTTTATTTGTAGGTTTCTTGTTCGTTGCCATTCTCTTCGAGCCGTTGATTTTAGTTTGATAAGGTTAATTATATACTGAGGTGGGGTTTGATAATCAGTTTTTCTATACGTTTTTTTTTGTATTATGGCTTGTCCAACACATGCTTTAATTTTATCAACAAATTCATCAATAATTAAGTCGATTTGATTGATATTGTTACAGTCTGTAGTCTCTATCCGGTTTTCTTCTAAGATCTCTTTGAACAGCTTCCAATCCACCATTCCATTTACTAATTTTGGTGGCGCCTCTTTGTATGTTGGCATAATTATAAATGATATAATCACTGGCAAATGGTCAGAGTCCATTTCGTTTATGACTTCTTGATAAATTTGTTTAGAGAAGTTTTTCATTACTATTATATCAAGTATATCAGAGTCATGATCAGATCTATAAGGGTAATATGTGTGTTCTTCAGGCGCATTAACCTGGTATCCATTTGCTTCACAAAGATTATTCAATTTGATTCCACTTGGATTTGTTGCTCGGCAGCCCCAAAATGTATTCTTACTATTGAAATCACCAATGGCGAGTGTACCAAAACTATTGCTAAATATCTTGTGAAAGTCCTCTTCAATAATGTTTTTGTTCGGTTGTTTGTACACTGCAGTGATATTAATATTTTCATTATTTTGCATATTTAGTCTAATACTAACACTCTCTAAGTTTTCAGTTATGATTTCAGACTCTTGACTGTGTGATAGATTCCGTTTGGCAAGTATTGCTACTCCACCAGAAGCTATGTTAGCTAGTCGATCTTGACGATGAAATAGTGTATCCTGCTATTCTAAATACCTCGTTAGGGAGTAAATGGGTCTCTGTTATGCATGCTATATCAATTTGATACCTTGATATAAGGTATCAAATACAAAGGTATAAAGGATATAAGTAGGGTTCTATTTTGTTTTATTCCATTTGCGTTCCAGTTGAGGATTTTTAGATTTTTAATATGAGGTCTTTGATTATGGGCCATTGATAAATTACGGTATTATATTATTGATGACGTAAGTTTTGATTTGAGGTAAGTATTGACTGATAAGGTCTTTTACAATATTTAAAATGCTCTCTATTAAGGAGTTGGTAGTTGAATTTACCTTTGTTTTTGTTTTTGTGACTTCTGCATATAATCGGTTAGTAGTATAATTTGTCTTTGAATGACTTACAGGGGAAATGTGTTGTTTTCGTCTGGGATTCATTTTTTCCTGTAGCTCTTTGTAGTACTTGCACCCTCGATAGCTTGCAGGATGTTTTTCATTACAATTAGCACATGTTGGGTCGGTGCTTTGATCTTTTGTGCAGTCCGTGTAAAAATGAGGGCCTGCACATTTGACGCATCGCGGTTTTATTTGGCAGTAATTTTTGGTGTGTCCAAATTGTTGACAGCGATGACATTGTGGGATTTCCCTTGATTTTCTTCTCGCCTCTACGCTAACTATTGAGTTTAGTAGCTTATTTGTTTCAAATATTTCTTTCGCTTTTTCATTGTTTGTTAAGCTCACTGCGCATAATGGGATCGGTTTTTTGTTGTAATTCAGTAATCGTGTTACTGATATGATAGGTAGCTTCCCCTTTAATAATTCTTCTTTAATATCATATTCTGTCAGTGATATCGGTATGTTTCTAATTACTACTTGAAGCGGTTTGTCGTTAGGATTTTGAAATGTGTGATATTCGATATTATTTTTGGTGTAAAATTTAGTTAAATTTCGAAAATCGTCAATATTTGATAAATTAATTCGTAGATATTTGTTGTTTGATAGTGTTGTATAGTTTTTATCACTAACGAGTTTGTCAATGTCGGCGATGATTTCTTTATAATTCGTTGCATTGTGCAAGTATATAGGTGGTATTTTTAATTTTTTTTGTTGAGTTGTATTAGTATTTGTTTGTTGGGGGTCTTCTTGCAGGTTGTTATCTTCGGAGACAATCTTATCCAGATGTTGTGGGAGGTAATATTTATTTTGTTTCAGTTTGTCTTCATAATTCCATGTATATCTTTTTTGTACCTCGTTTATCGGGGGTGATAGTTGGTCTGCATTGCGCTTCCCTTGATTACCACTTCCATTATTGTTCATTTTGACGCTTTTTATAGGTGAGGCGTCAAACCTTAATCACTATGATAATTAAATCGCACCTGTGAAGCCGAAATTCGCACGAACTAACGTTTAAACTCTAGCACGGCTAGTATGCGACTATATGTACCTATTTATGTTCATGTAGTGTGATTAACCATCCGCTTGAAGTTGAAAAAGAAAATAGGACTGAAGATGAAGAAAAATTGGAAGGATATCGTATAGTCCAGTTGGGATATGTTTTACAATGGGCTTTGAAATTACAAGCTAACCATTCTACATTGTGTACAGGAGGAACTCTGTATTATTTTAAAGAAGTTCGCTCAGGATTTGTTTCTTACATATATTTTAAATGTACAATGTGTACAAGAATAATTAAACATTGTACGGAAAAACCAAATAAGACAACCACAAGAAATATTATAATATCTCCTCTTAATGTTGCTACAGTGTGGGGAACTTTAACTTCAGGTAGCAGTTACAGACATTTGGAGGAGTTCTGTAGGACATTAGATATACCTGCTATATCATATAGACAATTTTCGCGAATAGAAGAATTTTTAGGGGATGTAAGTATCCTTAACCCATTTTTTAATGTAGAATATTATTTTATAAAAAGTTAAGAAAATGAGAACAAAATTTACATTAAATTTCAGTCTTGGCGTGATTCCTTGATCGATGATATGAAAAAAAGCCGGCGAAGAAGAATATAAAATTGCACAAGAGAAGGGCCATGTTGATGAGGATGGAACGCCTTACATAACGGTGTACCTTGATGGTGGTTGGAGTAAGCGTTCTTATGGACATAGCTATAATGCAGCATCAGGAGCTGTTAGTTTATATACTTATATATCTTTTATACATATATTGCATTTATGCAAACAAATACAATTTTAGGTCGTGATAATAGGAAAAGAAACAAAAAAAGTTTTGTTTCTTGGAGTTAGGAACAAATTTTGCTATGTATGTAGCAAATCTGCAAACTCAAAGGTATCTGCTCCATCACATAAAGGCTATAAGAACTGGAGTGGATCTTTCTATGGAGGCTGATATTGCAGTTGAAGGATTTAATAAAAGCATAGAAATGCATGGTCTGAAATATAAAATTTTCATTGCTGATGGAGATTCGAGTACTTTCTATAATATACGCAATATAGTTGATTATGGCACTGATGTGGTAAAAATCGAATGCAAAAATCATGTAATGAAGAACTTCAGTAAACATTTGATGAAAATGAGGGATGATCTAGACAGAAGCTCTAAAAAATTGGTTACCAAGGATCATATTAAAAAAATGGTTGAAACGGCAAGTTACCAAATTTGTCATAATAATAAAAACGGTACTGTCGAAGAACTAACATCAGATATAATTAATATTACGTACCACATTTTTGGCAATCATTCCAATTGTAACAGCTATTACTGTGAAGAACCAACCACTGAATCGAATTCAATAGATGAAATAAAATTACATGGTATTTTACAGCAAATTGAGGGTAGGATAAGTATAACCATTTTTATGTAAATTTACTATTATTTAATTTTTCATAGAGATCGTTGAAACATTAGCCATGAAAGCTTCTACAATTTATGACAATGAGTCAAATAACAGAGCTGAATTGTTTATGAGTTTACTCAACAAATATAATTCAGGAAAACGATTGAATTTAACAATGAGAGGCTCATACGAACATCGAGCGAATTTGGCCGGTTTATTTTATAATAATGAGACGAAATGGCAATTGAATGCTTGGGAAAAGATCATGAAAAGGCAAGCCGGTACAAATTTTAAAAAATATATAAGAAAAAGGAGTAGAGTGCTGGAATATTGTAGAAAAATTCAAAGACGACATTTAAGGAAAATAAGTGATACAAGGGTTGAGGACAACCATGATTATGGAAAAAAATGCATTACAGCCGGAGGTGAGCCAAGTGGACTTAGACGAAAAATGCCAAAAAAATATTGAAAAGTTACAGGTAATTGCCAATAGGTACATAAAAATATCACTGTTCTTGGACAGAATTACAATTAGTATGTCTCACATTAAATCAAAAACAAATTCTCACTTTGTGCTTCTTTATGTTTCAATTTGTGTTTTAGATTTCCAAACCAGAAATTGATAAGTTGGAACGAGATACAGTAGGGCAACTTAAGAATAAATTGTACTGTGCTGAAAGAAGTAGGCGTCTTACAGCATCCATTTTTGGAGAAGTCATCAAAAAAAGGGCGACTACGAAATGTTCCAACATTGTGAAAAAGATTCTCTACAATGTTCATGAATATAAACATTCAAGGGCCATTGATTATGGCATCAGACACGAGCCAGTTGCTATCACTAAATTTGAAGAAGTTACTAAAAAGAAGGTCCAACGAAATGGGTTATTTGTTTGTGATGAGTACGGTTTCCTAGACGCATCACCTGATGGTAAGCTATACGTAATGTTAGATACTTTTTTGAATTTCATTTATGACAGGACTTGTGGTGGACGAAAACCACATTGTGGAAATAAAATGCTTATATTCAATACACAAAAACGCGCGAAATTTAATCGAATTTATAAAAATAAACCAACAAAAATCATATTTTAGAATAGAAAATAATACAGTACAGTTGGAGCGAAATCATAAGTTTTATTATCAGGTAGAGATATTTAATACTTACCGTTAATGATTTGTGTTCTATCTACATGTCAATTTTAGATACAAGGACAATTAAATATTTGTCACAGAGATTGTTGCTATTTTGTTGTGTACGTCAATTCAAGACAAGATATTTTTATAGAAAAAATCCATCGAGATGAGGATTTATGGAGAAACGAAATTAAATTTTATACAGAGCATGTGGCACCTGAAATTGTTACGAAAAATATATTTAAAAAATTGCCATGCAGAAACTGTAACTGATAATTTAAATAAGAAATAATTATTAAATTATTTCTAGCGTTTACGGGAAAGTTTTCAAGGTAACTAGTAATCATTTATCAATAGCCTCTCATATATTAATAGATTGTATTAGAATCATATAATTTTAAAATACAAACAGATAATTATTAAGAAATCTGCAAAAAATTCGGTAGAGTAATTCAGGATCTATAAGTTTGTGTATTTTAAAATGTTGGAGTGTGTAAATACCACGATTCAACAAATACAGAGGTTAGATACTCATGTGTACAAAACTCGTCCTAATTGGCGCATGGCGTCATCTGGAGAGTTGTAGCCAAATGATACGCTTATATTTAAGTTAAAATATAGGGAAAACTGGGTGATTGATTATCCATTTGTTTTAGAACAAAAATTTATAGGCGATTTTATTTTATAGATAATTATATAATTTATTATAAAAATAAGCGGAATATCGACACACTTATCTATCACTTACTTACATAATACAACCAAATATTAAAATTCCCCGGACTAAATAATTTTACCAAATTTTCTTTTTCTTGATTGCTTGCTAAATTTTTTTGCCTCATTTAGATGTTTAATTATTCTAAAATACATTGGTGATTTAAAAAACAGCAGCTTAATCTTGGCGCTACAATAACTAATCATCTTAGACAAATCTAATAATTTTTTTAAATAATTTGTAGTATGTATCGCCGTTGAAATGGTTAAAAATACTCTCTAAACATTGAATTTCCTTAACTAAGGCTTCAGATGGCATAATTAGGCGACCCTCAGATAAATGGTCAGTCCACGTAAATGTTGATAAGCCAAAAATAAATCTGGATCCCAATATCGAAAAAAAATCTGATAAAGGAAAATGTTTTGAACTAAGTAATAAAACTTTATGAGTATCCATATATATCTTGCAAAAAGGACACAACAATTAGAATAGAGTAATAAGCCTGAGGTAAACATTCCATGCACCTCAAGAACTGATATAGGTGCAAAACTTAAAACTCAGTGATTCTTATAACTTTTTTTTTAACGCCCAAAATATTATGGTATAACACGATTTCATTGGTCGGAATACAGTTAACGATGGTTAGTAGGTAATAATATCATTATTATCAATTACAATTACATGCTAAATTCAATTTTCTAAATAAAGTGCTGACTAGTTGTTTTGATCAATTGGTAATAATATTAATAATGTAGGTGATGAATGAGTAATTGTACCAAAGTAGTTTTGAGAAAAGGTGTTTCTTTATCACATCATTAACCATCAACGCCTAATTAGTAGATTTCATATCTTTCAAACTGCTAATTTACAAGAGTTTTTTTTTCATTGTTAAATAAGTTGCAAAGTATTCTTTGGGAAAAAAAAACTTGCCATGTCTTATAGGAATGTATGATCTTAAAGATCAAACATTAAGTACTAATTGTACAGTACTACTGATTATTAATAATAAATTAGGTAATTATTAATTATAATAACATTTACGATTAATAATTGTACATAACTTCTATACAATAATATTTTTATCGTTTTAAAAAATATAGTTAAAGAGAATGTTGAATTTATAATTAAAATTTTATATTTGACTGTTGCATTTGGTTCGTTTTACATTAGTCTTGTACAAATCCTTTGAAACACAATTATAATTATTAAACAGACATCGTTGTTTACTCTCCACTTGACGTCACAATACCACGTGTCTATGCGCAATATCTAACCTTTATTTGTTGAATCATGTGTAAATACCAACTATAATAGTCAATTCAAGAAACGAAGTAATATGATACCAATAATCTTATCTTTGTTTTTATCGTCAAACATCCAATGAATGAAGAGCAGGTGGAGTATAGGAATTGTTGTGTTGCGATGTGACAGTGCTGCTATCCTAGCGGCAGTTTTTGGCGAATTCAAGGTGTCAACCCCGCCTTAAGTCCTGAATTGATGACATGTTCCCCACCAATAAAAATTTAAAAAAATCACACTAGAATTAATTACTAAAAAACAACTTTTCAACGTCTCTAACTCAAAAATTTAGATATTATGGACTTGGTCCACTTCAGCATTGAGCTCCCCATATATGGGCGGCGTTAATCGCTTTGACGAAACTGTTCATTCAATGCGTGTTGCCCTCAGAGGCAGAAAGTGCTTGTCAGAATGCATGGCTCGTAATGAGAACGTGCTCGGATGACAAACTTACTTATTGTCAATTCCGTTGAACAATTGTACAAGCATATTTAGGTAAATATAGTATTCCACCACGCAAAAAACCAACATGTGGAATGCTGGTCGAAAAAAGAGTGGCACCAGAGACGAGACAAACGGGAGGTCCTGACGTCCGTCAACAGGAAGCATGCACACAACGAAGATGTGCATTATGCCAACAAAGAACACGCATAATGTGTCAACATTGTAAAGTTGGACTACACATACATTGTTGGTACGAATTTCACACAAAATAAATGTATTACTAGTGTCAGTTTTATATTATTATGTATTGTAAACTTGTACAGCTAAAACTGTTTGCATGCCCAGTGTCACAGATGACACAACAAATTTTCGAAAATAAAAATAAAAATATAAGACTATTGCTTCTCACTGTTGGAAATATTCCAAAATATAGCATTATAGCGAGATTTGATTGCTTTTGTCGAAAAACACAGGCTATGGGAATTGGGGGGTTATCGATTGAGGCTGGGGTGGGCAATCCAAGGCTTACACCTAATGGGCATTCAAATGCGAGCGCTCCGCCCTCTTATTCGGGTTTTAGGGTGATATTCTTGACATCTCACATTCCGCATGCGGAATGTGAGATGCGAGATTCGGAATTACACATCTCACTCGAACGGTTCGAGTCGCCGGTATTCTTGACGTCAATAAAGTCATATACGACTTGATAGATATGGCAGCACCGCAATCTCACGAGAACTGTCATTTTAACTGTCAGTCGCGCGTGCGTGTTGGTTATTTTTGTATTTTCGCATTCAAATTTAAAATAAAATAACTGCAGAACAAAAGGAAATTATGATTTCCTTTTTAAAAAATAACAAAAACAGGCTAACGTACGATAACAAACTTTTTTCACTTTTTTCAACGTATATTGCTAGAATATTACCTAAAAGAAACCTAAGAGTGAGGATCGTTATAAAATTATTGGAAATAAATAAAATATGGGGCTCCAACTTATCTTGGTGCTGCACTGGAAATTCATCAAATAATTGATTATACAGTAGAACCTCGATACCGTGAACATCGGGTAACGGCAATCTCCGGCTAACGTGAATACCGTTCTTCAATACATTGGCCACCGTATAACATGAACACCGAACTTATTCGCTAACGTGAACAACAGAATTCCCGGTAATTCTAGACTTTTATTGTTCTTAGAACTGCAAAGCCAGACACAACATGCACATATAAAATAGTCTTATTTCATTCTACTTTAGATAACACAGCAGTACATACATAATGTCTCCTAAAAAACCAAAGTGCCTAACTCTTCGAGAAAAAGCTCTCATTATTGAAGATGTAAAGAATGGTTTAACGGTAACAAGTTTATCTCAAAAATACGGAGTGGCAAAATCCACGATATGTAAAATAAAAAAAAATAAACAAGAGATTGCAAGTGCTGTGGCGGATACGTATTGTGGACCAGGCAAAAGAAGAACGTTAAAGAGCTCTGAATTACCAAAAATGGAGAAAAAACTGTACGAGTGGTTTATTGCTCAGCGGAATAAAAACTTGGTTGTGACTGGTGAAATGATAAAGCAAAAAGCTAAATTATTACATTCTCAGATAAAAGAAAGTGCGAAGGAATTTACTGCTAGTGAAGGCTGGATACAGCGATTTAAACGGCGGTTTGGTATTAGATTTTTAAAGATTTCTGGTGAAAAACTCTCGTCGCAACCAGAACTTGTAGAACCTTTTAAACTAGAATTAAAAAACAAAATACAAGAACTCAATCTTACTTTAGATCAAATTTATAATGCCGATGAAAGCGGTTTATATTGGAAACTTTTGCCGGACAGAACATTTGTTTCATCAACAGAAAAAACGGCTCCTGGTCGAAAAACCGAGAAGCAACGAATAACTTTTTTGGCTTGCACCAACGCTTCTGGAAACCACAAAATAAAACCATTGGTTATTGGCAAAGCTAAGAACCCACGATCATTTAGAAATTTTGCATGTCCTGTCGATTACGACTATTCAAAGTCAGCTTGGATGACAGCAACCATCTTCCAAAATTGGTTTCACCAATCTTTTATACCACAAGTACGTATACATAAGATTTTTTAACAAATAGGTTTTGCATACACCTGTTTTATTCTTATTGTAGGTTAAACGTTTTTTGAAAAATAAAGGGCTTCCAACAAAAGCCTTACTTTTGTTAGATAATGCTACCTCACATCCGCCTGAAGAAGATTTGAAAAGTGAAGATGGTCAAATAACAACAATGTATCTACCACCTAATGTTACACCACTTATTCAGCCTATGGATCAAAATGTCATTAGGCTGACAAAGTTGTATTATAGGAAAAGTCTTCTTGCTTCCATTGTAGCGAATCATTCAAACATCACTGAAACGCTGAAAAGTTTGACCATTAAAGATGCTGTTTTAAATTTGATGGGCGCATGGACTCGTCTAGAATCAAAAATGATTGCCAAATGTTGGAGAAAAATTTTAGATGTTTCTGAAAACACAAGTGAAGACGAAGACGATTTGCCCCTTTCTGTTTTAAGACAACAATCCCTTGGCAACGAGTGTTCAGTATCTGAAGTATCTGCTCTACTTACAGCTGTGTTACCAGAAAAAACATTTAAAGCTGTAGATGTGTTGGAATGGAATAGTGTCGACGATCAGTGTACGAATCAAAGTGACGATGAAAACAATGATATTGAAACTGAAGAAGAGCAGTTAATTTCAACTCCAAAAGTTTCACCAGAGATTGCAGTAGACGCCTTGAATACAACTATTCAATGGGCAGAATATAGCGGGATAAGTGTTACAGATGTTTTGGTTCTTAAAAATTTACGAGAACAAGCAGTCAAACAGACAATTGAGCAAAAAAAGAAACAAAAAAAAATTTTAGATTATTTTCAGAAAATTTAATATGTAATGTACTTTGCATTTGCAAACATAATACATATGTATCTACTGTTTATTTTTATTGATTAAATAAATGTTATGACGCATTAAAATATACTATTCGTTAATGTGAACAATTCGCCATCGTGAACAGTGCCGGTTTTATTTTGTTCACGGTATCGAGGTTCTACTGTAATAACAATTTTTTTTCCACATGTACGTAATTTAAGTAAATAAACATGTGTCCAACTGTGTTTTCACTCTTATTTTTAACATTTTTAATTAATTTTTCAAAAAAAATGATACTACAAAAAAATTCAACATAACCTCAAATAATCAAATGAATTCTGTAGGTAAACAAGCAGCGTTGCCAAGTGTACATTTTTGTTACAACCACCGACAGATAGCTCTTTCTTAATTTTTAAATTGCAGTTACTAGATACAATATACAGTACCGCAATATCCGCCATATTGGTGCAAAAATTTATGGGGACATTTGAATTTTAAACTATAAGTTGGTGACATTGAGAAGTAGAATTTAAAATCGAGATATCTGACTCCATGAGAGATTATTGAGTACAGCCAATAGAATGGCAGATTATTACAAATACCGCCATATTGGTGCAAAAATTTGCTTTCTCTCTCTAACACATTGGCCCATAGAATTGCGGTACTGTGTATATTTAGTGACTGTATTTTAAATTAAAAATTTCAAATCTATGTTAATGAAGAATATTTGAAACATACATGTTATTTAATGTACAAGATGACAAGATTGACTTGTAATAATAATAATAAATAAATTTTATTCATTCTCTTGTGTTTCAATTTTCACCATACCAATATAACACATAGTAGGCCTTAATTGACAATTTTATGTTGATTTTCTTTTGTTTTTTTTTCACAAACGCCATTATCGCTTTATTTCAAAGCATTGTTGGTTGATTCTTTCGTGGCTTTCAATTCGATTTAAAAAAATTATCGTACTGATAATTTTTTTCAGTGCACAATTGGATTTTTGGTGTTTGTTGGTTTGTATTCACACATTTGTTAGTTATTACTAATTTTTTTATAAATTGTAATACATTTCTTCTTTGCAGATTTTTTATTGTGCTTGATTGCATTAAATAGCTTTTTTCAAAGCATTGATCGTTTGTATTGTTCGTGTTTTTTTGTGATTATCAGTACTTTTCAGTGCTCGATTGGATTTGTTGGTTTGTATTCAGACATTTATTTGTTACAAAATCGTTACAACTCTACATAATATTTGAGATCTCGATTAATTTATTGGAATGGAAATTGAATCCATTGAACAATTGTTTCATATTTTTAATGGTGATGATGGAAACATCGGTAATTTCTTAAGGAGACATCGTTTGATTCCTGTTTCCGTGAGGTGCAGGACCAGAAACTGCAGAAGGGACTGCACCTTAATTCATAATGCGAACAAAATTTTGGGGCATGAATTTAGATGCCCCACGTGCCGAAAGACGGCCAGCATATTAAAGAACAGTTTCTTTGAGAATTGCAAGCTGCCTATAAGGCAATTTTTCTATTTATTATGGAGTTGGGCGTGTTTAGTGAGATGTGGTCCTGCTGGAGCACAATTTAACATACCCCGGCAGACGGTTTATCAATATTATCGATATTTCAGAGATATATGTAGTTGGAAGTTGCTCCAGCAGGACAATTTATTTCAACTTGGTGGACCTGGTCATGTCGTACAGGTCGACGAATCCGTTGTTACCAAACGCAAGTACAACAGAGGCAGACTTGTTAGGAAACAATGGGTCGTCGGTCTGTACGATATGACCACGAAGAAGGGGGTTATTCGGTTCATACCTAACCGATCCAAGGAAGTTTTAGAGGTAAGTTTCATACAATATTTTTCAATGATTTAATTCAGTAATAACATTTTAGGAAATGATTCTCAAGTATGCCTTACGAGTACTTTTCGGAGATATGCTGGGTGGTGCTTCCCCATACGTGCATAGGAATGTGAATCACAGTCAGAATTTTGTCGATCCTCAAACGGGAGTATGCACGAATGGGGTTGAATCATTCTGGTCCAAAATGAAGATATATTTAAGATATCTTGGGGTCATGCAATCTACATTGCTCCCAGAACATGTAGATCAATTTATGTGGGAGCAATTTTATGCCGGTAACCCCAGGACCAGGATGATGAGCATCACCCGGCATATCTCCGAAAAGTACTCGTAAGGTTTTTTTAAAAAAAATTTTATTTGTTGTTTTCATTGTTAATATTATTGTTACACATATTGTTAAATATATTTTGTTTTTTGAAATCCCCTTTACTATTTTTCAAATCATTCATAATGTGAAAATTCCACCCAAAGATGGCACGTCCTACAGCTGGGCCCTGGCCCTGCGAAAGGACCCGACCAGACCCTGATCTGACAGGCCAGCGTCCAACCGCTACGGCTGGTCTTGTCTGCTCTGATCAGGTCAGGTCAGGTCTGGTCTTGTCTTGTCTGGTCCCGATTTTTTAGGTTACTGATTCCAGCCCTATTACTACAACTACGTGCAAACATAATTGTGTTAACATATCTTACCGTCTATCTTGATTATCTTATTAGTTTTAAGTAGAATTAGTTTGGTTTTGGGATAGTATTAAGTTCATATAGTTATTTACTTAGAAATAGCTATTTGATAACATCAAATTTGCCAATATTGGCTTTATATATATATATATATATATATATATATATATATATATATATATATATATATATATATGAAGTCTGTACTGATCTATTCAAGATGGACAGACCACTCTCAAATATGGAGAAAGCATTAATTGATAGAATTGTTAACAGTGGAGACATGTTCCCACTTTACGTTATGTATGAGCAGTTAGGAGGTTCACAGTCAATTCGTGACTATGTTAGAGATGAATTTGAATTGAATTTACAACAGCAATATGATATGTTTAATGATTATTATGACTATGACATCGACCGCTCACCAAATGAAGGAAATCCATCAATTATTATTCCAATGAATGAAATTACAATTAATGAAGGTGTTGAAAATCTGAATGAGCGAGTTAAACAACCAATGAAACAAGATGACTGCATAACTTTTCGAACTAATGCGAGTGAAATTCCAAATTTAATAGCAGAGGCAGAAGAATTGCAAGCCTGGTATGTTGAAGATGGTGATGTAACAGAGAGTAACCTCAGATCCCTTCTTGAAGACGCAGGTTTTATATCATAAGGCGGAAAGTTTGTGATTATCGATGATATAATGAATGCCGATGATGATCAAGATCAGGCTGAAATACCGCGTGAAGGTGAGGAACTCGAAGAAGGTGAATTAATTGAGTCACCTCCAGGCGAGATTGAACCACAGCCAAGTAGTTCAAGTGCAGGCATAAGATGAGCCGCTGGGCCAGAACTTACTCCCCAAGAACGCCTTGCAATTTATGGCGTGTGTCCGAATCGAAAAAGTCAGCGCAAGTTAGAGCTTCAAGAAATGCGGTCTAAAATCATTAAGGGAAGTGGAAGCCGCACTATAGATAAAGACCTTAGAGCCCTGCTGAATAATAAGAAAATTTTAGCTCGCGAGAAATTTTCTCCATACAAATTAAAGAGTCCCGATTTTGAAGGAGTTAAAACGTCACTCACTCCGGGCTCTTATGATGTCTCTGATTCTGAGGGATTTAAGATCAGAATTTTAGAACAAGTTGTTGAGAGTGGTGCAGGTGTTGACCCTCCGCCTGAGCCCCCACCTGTATAAAACAGGTTATTTGTGGTCCGGCACTAAATAATAGACCGTATGCGCCTTTAGCTTAATGGATAGAGCCACATATTCGAAGTGTGAGGTCTGGGTTCGAGTCCCAGGGGGCGTGCCTGCGTCGACAATAGAATAAATGAAACAACAAGAAACGAATATTTAAATAATTACAATGTATCAAGAAAAGAGCTACGACATACGATACAAAAAAACAAAGCCAAATGCTGTAATGAGCTTGTCGGCTCAGTAGAGAATGATATATGGGGAAATGGCTATAAAATTGTTGTCAAATCATTAAAAATGACTGGTAAAACATGTCTCTCTATCGATGAAAAACGAACGATGGTACACTAATTATTCCCAGCACACTTACCACTATGCTGGCCCACAAGAGACAACTGCGAATATGAAAGGTTTACAATAGACGAGCTGCAAACAGCAGCATCAAGACTGAAAAATAACAGAGGCCCGGGCCAAGACGGAGTAACATCAGAAACACTGAAAGTCATATGTAAAACAAAACCGACACTATTATTAAATATGCGCAACAAACTATTAGAAAATGGCAACATCCCGGAAAAATGGAAGACAGCCAACAGGTCAGGTCAGGTCAGGTCTATAGCTATGATGACAACACCACATACTTGTTCGCCTACGCTGATGACCTGGCTGTACTGGCATGTTCTAAAACAGAGAATGGTCTAATGAAATTGGTTAATAAAACATTGATAAAGATAAATACCTGGATGATGGAACACAAGTTAGAATTAGCTCCCGAAAAAACCGAGGCGATTCTATTCAAACAGGGTCGCAGAACTAAAACAGACATCAAATTTAAATTAAATGGTATTGTAATAAAGCCCGAAAAGACAGTAAAATATCTCGGCATATGGTTGGATCAACAAGTCACATTTGGAGAACATATACGAAAAACTGTTGAAAAAGCCAATAAAACATTGAATGCAATCATGCAGCTAATGCCGAACATAGCTGGCCCAACTGAGTCCAAACGAAGGATTCTATACTCAGTGGTCAAATCGATTGTGTTATATGGGGCCCCTGTGTGGCCATCGGTAATACGAATTCAATTATATAAAAACATGTTGATATCATTGCAGAGACGGGCAGCCCTTCGTGTCGCCCGACTATATCGAACCGTTTCAAGTGAAGCCGCCGATGTCATCGCTGGTATAATCCCAATTGACCTTGCCATAGATGAGCGTAAATCGATCGAAAATTCACCTAGAACAAGAGAAGATATCGAAATAATTAAACAAGAAACAATAAGCAAATGGCAAGAAAGGTGGACAACAGATACAGGAAAGGGGAAATGGACGAAACAACTAATAAAAGAAATAAAACCCTGGATCGATCGAAAACACGGTAACTTGAATTATTATGTAAGCCAATTTCTTTCAGGTCATGGAATTTTTGAGGAATATTTGAACAAAATTAAAAAAGAAAGACAACCATATTGCTGGTATTGTAATGGTGATGACTGTAACAACGAAATAGTTGGCAGCGCAAAACACGCCGTGTTGGAATGTAATCGTTTTATCGTAAAAAGAACTCAAGTGTATGCATACGTTGACGACGAAATTAACGAAAACAACATCATTGACATTATGTTAGATAATAAAAAAAATCTCCAAAGGCAGCAAGTACCTTATATAGCGAATTTTTTTTATGTATCTAGGTACATACTGAAATATTAATTGCCGAACATTCTTATGATACTGACAATTAATATATTTTAATAACATTGAATCAACTAATAAATTCATTTCCCGATGTTATTTTAATATTTCTA
This sequence comes from Mylabris sibirica, assembly GCA_039776855.1. Lineage (NCBI taxonomy): Eukaryota > Metazoa > Arthropoda > Insecta > Coleoptera > Meloidae > Mylabris > Mylabris sibirica. The sequence goes on along the minus strand of CM077840.1, from coordinate 3,751,036 downwards.
ATTTTTATTGAAAAATACTTTTAATCCACAAACAACAAGAAACCCTAATAAAATTTCATTCGTTTGAAGTTTGTTTGTCTAATACGTCTAATCAAGGCCTGCTTGATTTTTTTAAGCGAAATTTTCTAGCAGGCTTTGCATCTAATATTAATAGTCCAAATTATTTGCCCTCTGCGATTTTCAATTTTTTTTTCTAATATCAATTGTCAAAACACATAGCCACCTGAGAAATGCGATTTTACTGTTAATACCCAATAAAAATATTTTTTCATTTTTCATGCGAACCAACGAACCGATTTTGATGATTTTTTTCTTGGTCATAGAGAATGGTCGGCTCTATTGTTATTTTAATTTTCATCCAAATCTAAGCATATTTAATATTGAAAATGATTTTTTTTAACATTTCTTCAGCTCTTATTCCAAAAGTGTTGGGCCTACCAGTCTGGCCAACGAACTCATCCAAGCTATCCCAAAGACTGATTTTTGTACCAAGTTTCATTCAGATTGGACTATTTTTACGGCAGTTATCGTGGGTATACATATATATATATATATATATATATATATATATATATATATATATATATATATATATATATATATATATATATATATATATATATATATATATATATCTTAATATATAAAAATAAGTGGCATTTTTCGTTGTCACTTTATAACTCAAGAACGGGCTCACCTATCCAAACCAAATTTTCAGGGTTTGTTCGGACTATTTAGTAGATGGTTTATGTGAAGTTTGCACAAAATCGGCCAAGTGATTCTTCATTTATCACATTTTTTGTAACAAAAATTGTGCTGTCAAATTAAAAGTAGAAATAAAAACTTAGTAGGTACTTTATTGTTTCTTTTGTTTTGGCGTACGCCGGCGAAAACTGCAGTTGTTTTCGTATTTTCAAAACAAATGAGTACTTTAATGAGTTGGGAATAAAGTTCAGTATCCGTTGATAGTGAACGAGTCAAAGCTAAGAAATTTCTTCGGCATTGTGATTTGAGCCTAAAAGTAGTGTGTACTTTTCAGTTTTTTGTGCGCTGTCGGTGTTTCATGTAGTTAGCAGGCTTTATTTGAATTAAATTGTCAAATTTGACAATTTAACGTTAACGCATTTACACAAACGGTAGGTTTTGAACTGTTGAAGTGATTACATGTATGTGTGTTTCTTTATTTGAAAAAACATATTAGTGTGCATACGGGTATTTTATTATTTTGTATTGGATTATTTTATTGACATTTTTTTTATACACTGACAACGTATGCAGTTATATAGGTGGATAAATGCCTCGAGCCAGACGAGCAAATATAGGTCGGCGAACGCGTAATACAAATTATGTGACATCACAAAGACGATCACAGACTGCAGATGAACGCACACAAGCTAATGCATCGCAGCGTGAACGTAATGCACGAAATAGATCTGCTGACCCTGTACCTGTACTGAATCTTACACGGCGATCACGAATACGTCGTGCTACTTTGGCTACAACGATGTGTGCCGCTTTCAATTACAACAGTCAGATTGATTATAGTATGTACGGATACATTGGAATGATGGACGTAATATGTCCACACTGTGATGCGGTAAAATTTTCAGGTGAAATGCCCGGCATGTGTTGTGCTAATGGCAAAGTTAGATTGCCAGCATTAGAAATTCCACCCGAACCATTATATTCATTAATATTTGGGACATCTCAAACATCGAAGCATTTTTTGAGTCATATTCTACAATACAATTCGGCATTTCAAATGACTTCTTTTGGTGCTACTAAAATTATTAGAGATAACTTCATGCCGACGTTTAAGGTAAATACTTCAACTGGATTGTCCCATGTTTATATCAATCTTAATCATAAAGTATTCGATAGTTTTAAAAATTATTATTCAACAACCTAAGATTGCATACATGTTACAGATTCAGGGCCAGATTTATCATCAAGTTGGTTCGTTATTGCCGTACCCCGACGCTGATCATCAATTTTTGCAAATTTATTTTATTGGTGATGAAAATCGTGAATTGGATCAACGTTGTGCAATTATTTCTAATACAAGACGAGAAATTATTCGTGAGCTACAATGGTTTTTCCATCAGCATAACGCATTAGTTCAATTGTTTAAAATTGCTCTCGATCGTATGCCATCTGATAATCACAAAATCGTAATAAGGAGTGATAGAACACCTTTTGGAGAGCATGCCAGGCGATTCAATGCACCGACAATTGATGAGGTTGCAATTGTAATTGTTGGTGATCAGTTTCAATCCCGTGATATTGTACTTCATCGCAGAAGTGAGGAATTGCAACGTGTTTCGGAACTTCATCGTAGTTATGATGCATTACAATACCCAATATTGCATTGGAAAGGTGACGATGGCTACCATATCAATATACCAATGACTGATCCACAAACCGGTAAATAATTATCCTATTTTCTGTGTGTTGGCATTTTTATTTGTATAATTTTCCAAAGTCACATTTTGCATTTATTTTCAGGTCTACATATACAGAAAAAAGTTAGTGCCATGAATTTTTATTCGTATCGATTGATGGTTCGTCCACAAGCACAAAATTATATCTTGAGATGTGGTAAACTATATCATCAGTACATCGTTGATATGTATGCCAAAATAGAAACTGAACGTCTTAATTTTATTCGTTTCAACCAAGCAAAATTAAGATCCGAAGAATATATTCATTTGCAAGATGCGATAGCGAATGATGCTAATGTAAATGACATCGGGCGATTGACTATATTGCCATCTTCGTTTATTGGTAGCCCACGGCATATGAACGAATATGCACAAGACGCAATGTCTTATGTACGAAAATATGGTCGACCGGATCTGTTCATTACATTTACGTGTAATCCGCAGTGGGATGATATTAAAAACAATTTATTTGAAGAACAGTTGACAACTGATCGTCATGACATTACAGCACGTGTTTTTCGACAAAAATTGAAAGCACTTATGGATTTAATTGTAAAATTATGTGTATTTGGAGAGGTGCGTTGCCATATGTACTCCATTGAATGGCAAAAAAGAGGATTGCCGCATGCACATATATTAATTTGGCTGGTACATAAGATAACTCCGGATCAAATCGATAACGTTATATCAGCTGAAATTCCCGATCAAACTGTTGATCCAGAGTTATTTCACGTTGTCGTTAAAAACATGATACATGGTCCGTGTGGTGAACTAAATATGAATTCGCCATGTATGATTGATGGAAAGTGTTCGAAACGATACCCAAGGCAATTGACTTCAGACACAATAACGGGCAATGACGGATATCCGTTGTATCGACGTAGATCACCTAACGATAATGGAAAAACTGCAATCATTAGGATGCGTAACCAGGACGTTGAAGTTGATAATCGTTGGATAGTTCCGTATTGTCCATTATTATCGAAAATATTCAATGCTCATATAAATGCGGAGTATTGTAATTCAGTCAAATCCATTAAATATATTTGCAAGTATGTAAATAAAGGGAGCGATATGGCTGTTTTCGGTGTTGCTGGTGATAATAGAAATGATGAAATTACACAGTATCAAATGGGGCGCTATATTAGTAGTAATGAAGCTGTCTGGAGGATTCTGTCGTTTCCAATGCACGAAAGACATCCTATGGTTGTTCACTTGGCTGTGCATCTTGAGAATGGCCAACGTGTTTATTTTAATGAATCAAATATATTGGAAAGAGCAGCACAACCACCAGCAACTACGTTAACAGCTTTTTTCAAATTATGCGAAACTGATACATTTGCAATGAATTTGTTATATTCTGAAGTGCCTCAGTATTACACATGGAATGTGTCTTCGAAAAAATTCCAAAGACGTAAACAAGGAACAGCAGTCGATGGGCATCCAGGCATTTTCCAAACAGACGCAATTGGGAGAATATATACAGTACATCCAAACAATGCCGAGTGTTTTTATTTGCGATTGTTATTAGTTAACGTCAATGGCCCAAAATCATTTGAAGAATTGAGAACAGTCAATGGTCATTTGTGTCAAACATATCGTGAAGCATGTCAACTCTTGCATTTGTTGGAGGATGATGCGCATTGGGATTCAACACTTCATGATGCATCTACTTCAGCTCATCCACATCAAATACGAATGCTATTTGCCATTATATTATCAACATGTATGCCATCAAATCCACTTGAATTATGGAACAAATATAAATATTATATGGCAGAAGATATTTTAGTTCGTATGCGTCATCATGAAAGAAATCCGGATTTGTTGATTACCTTGGAAATGTACAACGAAGCTTTGATAATAATTGAAGATATGTGTCTAACAATTGCAAATAAAGCATTAGAACAATTGGGTATGACCGCACCAAATCGTGAGATGCATGATTTGTTTGATCGAGAATTGCAACGTGAGCAGGAATTTAATTCTAATGATTTGCGTTTATTTGTACAATCGAATATTACCAAATTGAATATTCAGCAAAAACATGTATATGACATAATCATGCAAGCCGTTTCCAATAATTCAGGTGGATTATATTTCTTGGATGCACCTGGTGGTACAGGCAAAACGTTCGTTATATCATTGATTTTAGCAACTATTCGATCGGAACAGAAAATTGCATTGGCACTTGCATCTTCGGGAATTGCTGCTACATTATTAGAAGGTGGTCGAACCGCACACTCTGCATTAAAATTGCCATTGAATGTACAGATGATTGAAACTCCAATTTGCAATATTTCGAGAAATTCTGCTATGGCAAAAGTTCTGCGATTAACATCAATTATTTTATGGGATGAGTGTACAATGGCGAATAAAAAATCACTAGAAGCATTTAATCGAACAATGCAAGATTTACGTGGTAAACAACAGCTTTTTGGTGGCGCTTTGATATTACTGTCAGGGGATTTTCGTCAAACATTGCCTGTCATTCCTCGATCAACTCCTGCTGATGAAATAAATGCCTGTTTGAAGTCATCAGTTCTTTGGAGATATGTACAAAAATTGACACTAAACATTAATATGCGTATTCACCTACAAAATGATCCGGCTGCCCATGAGTTTTCAAAACAATTGTTAGAAATTGGTGATGGCAAAATACAAATCGACAGGACCAATGGATTGATCGCTATACCGAACAATTTTTGTACTATTGTGCAATCGATAGATGAATTGATTGAATGTGTTTTTCCGAATATTCTTCAGAATTATAGAAATCATGATTGGTTGAGAGAACGCGCCATTTTAGCACCAAAGAACATTCATATCAATGCTATTAATTTCCAAATTCAAGAGAAACTGCCAGGTGTAGTCACGACATATAAATCAATTGACAGTGCTATGAATCAAGATGAGGCATTGAATTTTCCAGTTGAATTTTTAAATTCATTGGAACCGGCTGGTATACCACCGCACTGCTTAAATCTGAAAGTTGGTTCTTTAATTATATTATTGCGAAATATTAATCCACCAAAACTCTGTAATGGCACCAGATTGGCAGTGAAAAACTTATTGTCAAATTTGATCGAAGCTACGATCTTAACTGGTAAATCTAAAGGAGAAGTTTGTTTGATACCGCGTATCCCTATGATTCCGACTGATATGCCATTCGAGTTCAAACGATTACAATATCCTGTTCGTTTATCATTTGCGATGTCCATCAACAAGGCCCAAGGGCAAACACTTCACGTTTGTGGTGTGAATTTGGAAGAATCATGTTTTTCACATGGCCAACTTTATGTTGCCTGTTCCAGAGTCGGTAGCCCCAGCCGTTTGTTTATTCACACACAAAATGGAAAAACAAAAAATATTGTTTATCCAAATGTTTTGGATTAAGTTAACTTTGATAACTTTTTTGATGGGTATTCGGACTAAAAATCTACAAGTAATGCGTCAGATCATCATATATTATGCCAACGTTTCGCCAAAGAATTTTTGTATTATTTCACTATATACGTAGCGAAGCACGTACCGGGCCGCTAGTATATATATATATATATATATATATATATATATATATATATATAAAATTTCAACGAACGGTGGATATGGGTTCCTTAGGTCCCAAAACGAACTTCTGTGCAAAAATTTTTCGGAAATTCAAAAGTGAGGATCTCGTCATTAGCTAATTTTTTTTAAAAAAATGCGCTAAAAACAACTGGGCAAAAATTGATGATTACATACAACAAGTGATGACAATGAGACAAAAATATGAAAAAGAACGACAAAGCACAAGAAACAACAATCCGAACTCCTAATCTCCTGTCAATAAAATGACAGGAGGAAGGGAGATGTAGGAAAAATGGAAAGAAAAGAAACTGATATCCGGAAGAAAACAAGAACGATCGATTGATGTCAAAACACCACTGCCGATGATATGTGTCCAACGGTTCCGGCAGTGGTAGTGTCGCAAGGGTCACTTGCTGGGTTAGCTTAGGCGCCCACTACACCCAAAAAAAAGTCTATAGCGGGTTCCTCTCCGAAGAGTCACCACCTTGTCGTGGTGGGGGGCTCAGTACTCACCTCATACTCCTGGGGCTGTGCCGGCGGGGGTCGGATATGAAGAGACCCCTGGTAGGGACACCCATGCCGGATTGGCTCAGGGGGAGGTGAGGAAGCTAAGAGTGACTCACGACACGGCGATGGCTATGGATATGATTTTGGTATTGGATGGCTGGTATAGGCGACACATGATGACGACGATGGCAATGGATTCGGATCACGAGAACACGGGTGGGCCAGGGGACCACTCGGTGTAGAAACCCCCCTTCCGGCGGCGCACACGTGAGTTGGGTAGCGTCTCGATGGGGCTCCGCCGCCGGTCGTATCCTTTTTCACCCCATGGGTTGCCGGTCCCTTTAAAACGGTAAACAATTATGGAAGACATCAATAAACAAGCCTCGGATACAGGGGCGCCAGGTGGTGGGGTCACGCCTGGCGCTGACGGTCGACCCCCAGTTGACGACTCGGCGAGTTCAATGGACCTAATTTTTCTGGGCACGGTAGATCCCTTTGTGAGAAGGGACTCACTTCCGAGGACGCCCCCTAGACAACAAACGTGGAAGAGAATGATGAATCTTTCCCCTGGCATCGAAAGAACACAATCTGATCCAATGATCAGCCTGCTTTCGCCTGAGAAGAAGGAGGAATACAGGGAAAGAAAGAGACTTAGACAGGAGAGCCCAGAACAGATAAAAGCAACAATTGAATCTGGTAAGTTAACAAATACCAGCAAAGCTGTTACTAAAATAAAAAAAAAGGTTGTCGAGCTTCAGCAGTTTTGTTTAGACAACAATAACGTTCACAGACAAATTAAGGCTTTGTCTGCAGAAATGAAAAAGCTTATCGATGTGATTGAAAAACAAAATACAGAAGACAATCTATACAAAGCCAGTCTAAGCAAAGCTGTTGAAGACTTGAAGCTCAAAATTGAAAAACAGGGAGGGGGGAAAGAATCAAAATGCGTATGCGGCCAGACACTTAACCCACCTGAGTTACCAAAACAGACAGATGAGGAAAGAGCTATTAAAGACATAAACACACACATGAACAAGGCTTCGATTGAAGGCCTCAAAGAGGTACTGAATAAACCAGGGCCAACCAAAATGTTTACAAGAACAAAGGTCGTACAACAGGCAGACATGACAGTAGACGATACTGAGACAAACCTAACAATCCTTAGAGCCATAGACATCAAAGCCGACCACAAACATATAAAGACAATACCAAAACAAATAATAGAACTACGATTAAGTTAGACGAAACAGCAAACGTAGACACTACAGCATATACATACCTCATAACAGTAGACTCAACATCTGCGGAAGCCCTGGATGGGATGTACACTAATATAAAGGATATACTTCAGAGGGTACCTGAAACAAACAAACAATTTATAATGTACAACAACAGTCAAATTGCAACTGGCCTAATCAGAAAGACGCTAGAATATATAGCACACAAGACGCCACTGGAGTTTCAAATAGTTCCAAGTTCCCAAGAAACAAGAAGAGGCAGGATGGCCTCTACAGAATCAATTACAGGTGACGATGACGACGACGATCAGTGGGAACAACAAAGAAAGAGACGGAGTAGATTTGAAACAATCGAAATCAAAGCTAAGGCAGGCGAAAAGCCGAACTTTGCTGAAATAGTAAAGAACACGAAGAAATAAATTAACACAAACCAAATTGGCGTCCAGGTCAGATCAATCCGTAACGTGAACGATAAGCTGCAAATCGTGATACGAAAACATAAAGACAATGGCGCTTCCGAGTTAAAACAAAAAATCGACGACCAACTTAAAGATAAGTTTACAACTAAAGTTAATATTAGAAAGGAAACGCTTGTTATTAAAGACCTAGATGACTTCACGAATGAAGCTGAAATCAAAGAAGCTATTAAAGACTTTACAAATGGGAAAGATGATGAAATAACAGTACTGCCACCAAAACCCAACAGAAAAGGCAACCGACGCACTGCCACAGTGATTGTCCCAACCGAAATAGCGAGTAGTCTCAAAGATAAAAAACGATTACAATTCGGGTGGCTCTCATGCCGAATAGAAGAAAAGATTATGCTGCGGAGATGCTATAAATGCCTAGGGTACGGCCATGAAGCGAGAGGGTGCGATAATGACAGTTCTATGAAGGGAAAATTCCTTAGATGCACCAAAGAAGGACACGATGCCGCAAACTGTGAGAACGACCCTGTGTGTTACGAGTGCAACGAGGCTGGGCATAGGGCAGGCGGAATGGCTTGTCCCCTATATCGCCGAAAGGTAGAATTTATTAAAAATGAGAGGAGAGCGGCAAAAGAGGTAACAAGAAAATGATAAATATAACAATTATTACTATCAGAATCTTTATTTATATAAATTACAAAGGTACCAGTCTATTTTATACAATATGTATCTACAGAGTTTTTATTTATACACACCATTTATATACAGTATACTTCATAACAATACGAACATAGGAGAAACTTTGGCCACGCCTATTTAAACTACTTACATATTAGTTAGAATGAGACAGAGATCTATGGGTGTTTTAGATGAAAAAATATGGTGGTATAATTTCCGCCCTCCCTTAGTGCTTTGACCAAACAAAACAATTTCATTCGTACGAAAGAGCCTTGAAAACTTTCAATTTTAACAGATAAGAATAAACAGATGGTCAAAGGAATTTGACATCTCATTCTATTATTCATGGAACATCTGTTTAAACAAAGAAGGGACTATCCTCAGGACATTATTCTTTCACACAGCAAATTCCACATTTATAAATTGCCAATTTCCAATTATATTACCCTTTAAATGCCTCATATTACTCTTACCTATTGAATATTTTGTTGAAAGTGTTGTAAAACTACCCTATTAATCAAAATGTAGTTTGTTGTCATCCTGTCTCCAGGTAAATAACAAGTGCTGTTTCTGTTGTGCCCTTGTTATCTACCGTTATTATTTAATTAAAATGGAAGTATTAAAGATAATATTGGCTATGACTAAAAACAATTCTTTCATAATTTATTTATTTATTTAACTTATAATTTTATTATTGTTTGTAAATATTAGATGAACATTTGTATATCATTATTACTTTTTGTCATTTTTTTTTCTTTTTTCAATTAATTAATTTACCTATTGTATTTGTAAAATTAATAAATAATTCTTCTATCGATAAATTTAGCTGATTTATTGTACCTTTATGAGAACGCATTGTAAACAGAGAAAAGAGATTTGAAAATAAAAATGCTTGAAAAATTATCTAATCCATTCTAATGAAAATCATGTTACTCATTACTCTTATTAATTAGTAACAATTTGTCAACATTAAATATTTCTTTATTTGTCTAACTTAATAATTCAATTAGAATCTTTTTTTTAATACATCAATTTAGTTCAACTTATTTCATGTTTGTTTTAGTTGATTGACTTACTCGAATTAATGCTATAATTACCAATTAATCGAATAAAGATTGTTGTGTGAAAGAATAATGTCCTGAGGATAGTCCCTTCTTTGTTCAAACAGATGTTCCATGAATAATAGAATGAGATGTCAAATTCCTTTGACCATCTGTTTTTTCTTATCTGTTAAAATTAAAAGTTTTCAAGGCTCTTTCGTACGAAAGAAATTGTTTTGTTTGGTCAAAGCACTAAGGGAGGGCGGAAATTATACCACCATATTTTTTCATCTAAAACACCCATAGATCTCTGTCTCATTCTAACTAATATGTAAGTAGTTTAAATAGGCGTGGCCAAAGTTTCTCCTATGTTCGTATTGTTATGAAGTATACTGTATACAGAGTTTATCTTTACACTATTTATTCACACAGAGTCTATTTTTACACTATTTATTTACCTATTTATTATACAGATTTTATTTCTACATTATTTATTTATACAGATAGTTTATACATATATTTATACATACACTTACAGGTACATTTCGAAGGTATTTATTAACTGTGATATTTTTATTTACAAGGTTTTTATTTATTCACATTTATTTACAAAGAGGTCTTCATATATTTTATTTTTACAGATTTTATATATTATTTTACATATTTACATATTTATTTACACAGATTTTATTTACATATTCTAGGTCTTGTTTACAAATTTTATCTATACATATTTATTTACACATATCGTGTCCATATTAATTTATATATTCCTTGCTTTATTAATAATAGATTTATCTTATTTACACTGCTTACCCAAAAGACCCGCGTAGCTAGGATGTGTTTCAGCGTCTTCAACAATGACCAGAATATTACAAATTAATTGCAATAACTCGGCACCTTCTCAGGACCTCGCGATAGCTCTTGCAATGAAAGAAAAAGCTGACTTTGTTGCAGTAACGGAGTTCAACAAAAGAACTGCTAAGAATAAAAGAAATTTCTACAAAAATAAAAAAGAAATAGCAGGAATAATCAGACTTACCTCCAATCAGAAGGTATACAGGTATGGTGATGGCGAGTGCTTCCTATGGGTTGCACTAGAAGAATTCTATTTGTACAGCGTGTACATCAGTCCGAACTGCGGGCTCGAGGTCTTCCAGCGGTCTATCCTAGAGCTAGAAGAAGACATAAAAAAGAAGGATAAGTGCGTCGTTATCACTGGGGCTTTAATTCCAAGCACCCAACTTGGGGAGGCATGATAAGGGATAACAGAAGTCAGCATCTGCTGGATTGGGTAAATTCAATGGATGTCTGTCTTCTTAATGATGGCAGAAAGCCTACAGTGGTTAGGCACAATGGGAAGTCCTTTGCGGACTTGACTATTGTGTCGCCGGAAATAGTCCCGTTTGTGACCTTTTGGAAAGTGCTAGATGAGGAGACGGCCAGCGATCATAGGTACATACTGTTTGAACTCCAAGATAAGAAAGAGAACAGCCCCAATCGTATGAATACATATGTCAACATGGATGGTTGCAGGCAACTCTTGGACTCGTACATGGGGTGCTATACGGGTACTATTGATGTAAAGAGTGTCACGACGATAATACAGGCTGCCGTAAAAGAGAGCTCGCGCAAGACTATGGTTCAACGAGCATGTCCATATTGGTGGGACGACCGTATAGAGGTCCTGAGAGCCGAAACACTTAGAACTCGCAGAAGATACCAAAGAGCCCTTCGCGATCGACCCGCTAAAATCGACAGTACTAGAAACGAATACAAGCAACTTAAGAAACAACTGGTTACAGAGATTGCAAAATCGAAAAAGGATTGTTGGAATGGACTGTGCAGTAAGCTAAATAGCGACATCTTTGGGGATGCCTATAAAATAGTCATTAATGAATTGAGGCTTCCCAATCCTAAGATCGAGTTATCTGAGGAGGAACGGGTAAGACTTTTTGAGAATTTGTTTGTTTGCAGTGTAGGCCCCGAAATCGAGGTTACAAACACGCAGCCCCCGGATCTGTTTACGGAGGAGGAAATCCTGATGGCAGCAAGGAAACTAAAAAATTCGAAAGCGCCTGGTCCTGATAAGATTACCCCAGAGGTTGCGAAGTTGGCTATAAGCTGCAACCCAGCCCTTTTCCGGACCTTATTTAATAACATGATGTTGTCCAGTACCTTCCCACTTGAGTGGAAGGTCGCAAATCTGGTATTGGTCGAGAAGCCTAAGGCGAACTGTGATGAACCAACTAAATACAGGCCAATCTGCCTCATCAGCGTTTTAGGTAAGGTGTTTGAGAATTTAATCAATTCTAGGCTCCTGGATGAAATCGAGATGAGGGGTGATTTTTCTCCAAATCAGTTTGGGTTTAGACGAGAAAGGTCAACTGTCAACGCCGTACAGGAAGTTCTAAAGACCGTTTACAGAGATTAGATAAGCCAGGGTTCACGGCGTTAATCCTGATTGATGTCGAAAACGCATTTAACACGGCGTCGTGGCGGCTGATTGTGGAAAAACTGGAGAAAAAAGGTATATCACAGTATTTGGTCAATCTAATCAAAGATTATTTGTCCTGTAGGCGGGTCGCAGTATGCAGAGGTCGAGTAATGCCCATTGGAGGAGGCGTTCCGCAGGGCTCAGTTCTTGGGCCGGCCCTGTGGAACGTGCTCTACGATGACGTGATGCGGATGCGGGTGCCATCCGGGACGCGTATTATTTGCTACGCGGATGACTTAGCTTTGGTGGTGTCTGCAGAGGATGAGTATAAGTTAATAAGTTAATAAGTCCTTAGAGTTGGTTGAAAAGTGGATGGGTGATAACGAGTTGAGGGTGGCTGCGGGTAAGACCTGCGCGGTCATGCTCAACTATTGTAAGCGATATCGTGACATCAAGTTTAAGATGAATGGTTGTGAAATTGTCCCGACGCAATGCGTCAAATATCTAGGTATCATGCTTGACAAGCAAGTCACCTTTGTGAAGCACGTTGAGATGGTTGTAGGTAAGGCTTACAGGGTAGTTAATGTACTTGGAAGACTCCTGCCTAGAGTGGGGGGCCCACAGAGTAGCAAAAGACGGGTGCTCTATATGGTGGTGCAGTCCATACTTTTGTATGGCGCACTGATATGGCATCGGGCCTTGGGTGTTGGTAAGGCAAGAGAGCTGTTAACATCTATTCAGCGTACAATGTGCCTGAGAATCATCAGCGGTTACAGAACTATATCAGCAGAAGCCGCCAACGTTATAGCAGGCGTCATACCAATTCCGCTGGTGGTAGACGAGAGGCGGAGGTTAACAAAATGTGCAGAAGAGGATCGTGCTGGTCAGAGAGAACTAACACTGGAGAAATGGCAGAGCGAGTGGGAAGGTGATACGGGTAAGGCTGACTGGACAAAGCGACTTATTAAGGACATTGGCGCATGGATTGGGACTAAGCATGTAAGTGTGGATTATTTCACTACTCAGGTTATTTCAGGACATGGTGCCTTTGCAGCCTACTTACATAGGTTTGGCAGGTGGCCAGACGACATGTGCCCAGAGTGTGGAAGTGTTGACGATGCCGAACAGGCAATCTTTAACTGTGCATCATTTGATGACCTGAGGATCCCCATTGTGTCCAGATTTGGTGAGCTGGCGCCAGACAACCTGGTTCCAACCATGCTGAAACATAAAGACAATTGGTCAATAATTAGTCAATACTTTAAGAACGTATTGGTTAGGAAAGACAAGGAGTTTGACAGGCTACGAAGATAGCCTAAGCTTCCAAGGGAATGGTATGGTAGTAAGTGAGAGGCACTGCCTTTCGATTAGTTGTGGTGCCCCAGCTGGGGCGGAATAGGCATCGATGGTGATGGAGGACGAGACCTGCCCCTGATGTAATGCTTCGGCGGTCCCGGGGGCAGGGAGTGGATACGAGGTGGTGTTTTAGTGGGTAGGGGCCTTGTGGCCGAGTCACACACTCCTAGTCGGCACTGGGTCGACTGGGGTGCGTAAATGCATTTCACCACCTCCCAAAAAAAGGTCTATAGCGGGTTGCTCGTCTTTACAGGACAGTTTCGTCGGAGGCCGCAGATGTCATCGCCGGGCTGCTCCCGATAGACCTACAAATCAAAGAGAGAACACTTATTGAAAAATCGGACAAGGGTAATGACAAAATATTAGAAATTAAACAAAGTATGTTACAGGAATGTGGACACGCACATTGATAAAAGACGTGGACAAGTGGGTACACAGGAAACATGGGGAGCTAAATCACTACTTGAGTCAATTTTTATCCGGTCATGGAGTGTTCGAAGCTTACCTGAATCGTATTAATAAAAGAGATAATGATTTATGTTGGTATTGCACTGAAGAAGATGGAAGTGGACCAGTTGGTGATGCAGAGCATGCCATTTTCATATGTAGTAGATTTGCTGGTAAAAGATTGGAATTAGAGATTGTTTTGGGCAAACGACTAGGTAAGCACAATATTGTAAATGTGATGCTGGAAAGTGAGAGAAAGTGGAAGACCATTGACAAGTTTATAAATCATGTGATGCTCACCCGCGCCGGAGATGAAAGAAATATGGAGAGGGAAGGATCGACGAACCTGAACTCCTAATCCTCTGTGCACAACAGAGGAAAGGAAGATGTAGGGTCAATAATTTTAGACGATGGTATGGTATGGTATATTTTGAATGGTAACATCTCGTAACACCACTGTCGATGCAACGTGATAAACAGCTCCTGCAGTGGTGGTGTCAAAGGGTCACTTGTTGGATTAGCCTTGGCGCCCACTACACCCCGAAAAAAAGTCTATAGCGCCAGAAAAAACTGACGCAATGATCTTCAAAATATGTCGACGTCCAAAGACTATATTCGAATTTAAAATCAATAATATCATAATTAAACCTAAAAAATATATCCAATATTTAGGTGTATGGTTCGATGATCAATTGAAATTTGGACACCATATCAAACAAGTGACTGAGAAAGCAAGTAGGACACTGGGTGCCATAAGTAAACTTATGTCCAACATCTCTGGTCCAGGCGAAAAGAAACGTCGTGTTCAGTATTCCATTGTGAAGTCGATTGTACTATATGCTGCACCGATCTGGAGCGATGTCGTTCGTATAAAATTATATAATAACTTACTTATCTCATTACAGAGGAAAGCAGCCATGAGGGTTGGTAGACTGTACTGCACAACGTCTGCAGAAGCCAGTGACGTGATTGCAAGAACAACTCCAATCGACCTTTTAATAACTGAAAGAACAGAAATAGACAGAAGTAATAAAACAATGGAATCAATTAATGAAATAAAAGAAATTACCATACAAAAATGGATAGTGAGATGGAATAATCCAATTAGTACCAATGGTGCATGGACACGATCGCTAGTCACAAATTTAACAACATGGTCGGACAGACGTCATGGTGAAGTGAACTTCTTTACAGCACAATTTCTGAGTGGGCATGATTCTTTTGAAGCCTACCTACATAGAATTGGCAAAAGACCAAATGACAATTGTACACACTGTAACAACGCTAAGGGTGATACTTACCACACGCTTTTTCAATGTCCAAGGTTTTGTCGGCACAAGATAAATCTGGAATTAGAAATTGGTATTAGATTAGAAAAAGACAATGTAATAAACTTGATGTTGGAAAGCAAGGACAAATGGAGAAAAATTGAGCATTATATCGAAAAAATTATGAGGGAAAAGATGAAGGACGAGCGACCAAGAGAGGTAAACCCGAACACCTAATCTCCGCAAGGAGGAAGGGTGATGTAGAACTAGAAAGGTAATAAGAACGAGAAACATAAGAACGAAAGGAATAATGGTAACACCACTGCTGATGCAAGTGCTAAACAGTCCCAGCAGTGGTGGTGTCGCAGGGTCATTTGTCTAGGTTAGCAGAATGCGCCGGCAACACCCAAAAAAAAATTTAAAAAAAGGTCAGGTCTATAAAGTATCCCCCAGGTACTGGGCCCTCTGCCTGGGGGTGACCTCTTTTGGCCCAGACTCGTGGGAACAAATATGGAGAAACATAAAGAAACAAAAAAGAAAGGCGCACAGGGTGGGGGACTACACCCGGTGGGAGTAGCGAGTCCCAGATTTTGGATGAGAGCCACGTTTTGGACTTTCTGTTCCAAAGCGAGGATGAGGTTTTTGGGCGAAGAAAATCGCTACAAAGGACGCCACCACAGCGAATTCGGACAAACTCAGAGCCTGGGCTTGGGAGATGTAATGATGGCAGCGATATTGATGAAGACAGAATCGAAAAGGCGTCTAAAAAGAGAAAATACAGATACAGTTCAAGTCCAAGGAAACAGAGGACTGAAGTGGTTACAATCCCGGCAGGGATTCTAACCAACGCAAGCAGCGCAATTGTTGAACTAAAAGAAAAAATTAAAGACCTAACAGTGTTTTGTGTAAGCAGCTGACTGATCTGGTGGGAATTGCAGAGAGAAAATTCACGATTAATATGACCAACGCAGCGTTAGAAGCGCGATTAATGAGAAACGACAATGCGCCGGAAAAAGAGAAAAAAGAAAGGGGCTCCCAGACCGGGCAGATCTCTGTGACGAATGATGAGATAAAAGAGGTGAAAACTGAGTGACTTCCAAAAAATTAAGACACATAGATGGCCTGAGGAGGTGTTAAAGAATGTAAACGTTGTAGTTGGGAATCCGTTGGACACAACGGATGACTGCGAAATCATCATAGTTGAGGAGAACGATCTTAAGATGACAAAAGGCATTCAAAGTCAGTATGGGAGCAGGTATCCCCACCTCAGAGAGGCAAAAGAGAAAGTCGAATTATTATCAGTTGTCACAACTGTAAGAAGAAACGATGAGCTGATTACTCAAAATAAGACACTAATAAGGATAACCACGGACGGTTCGGAAGCGAGCATGTTTGAAGCGGTAATGAAGGCCAAGGCGATCATACAAACAGAGAGAAAGAAAATTGACAAAGCGACCACTCATAAGACTCCTAAGGTGGGTGTCGACGTGATGATGAAGATGATTCAAACCATTTTCGAAGGCATAGACATCAAAGTAAGTCTGTATGTCCCGAGGCAGCAGGATGCCAACACGGCGACTATGAGACATCAACGTGAGTATAACACCCAGGCGATCATGCTGTCAAAGGGAGGAAAATCATTTAGTCAAATGCTGACATCAGTGAAAGACGTCTTACAGAACGATGCTGACAAAAAGGCTATACGGAAGACAAGGAGTACCAAAGATGGGCACTTGCTTATCATCACAGACAAGGATGAGAAAACCGTCGGTAATATCACAGACAAATTGAAAAATCGCATCAGCGACGTGAAGATACGACAAGCAAGCTCTATGGGGACACGGATCAAAACCATTTTTGTAAGAGATCTTGATGCAACAATTGATAAGGAAGAAGTGCAGCAGAGCATAATCGAAGAGCTGGCAATAACCCCAGCCACGCTGAGAATTGGAGAGCTCAGGCCTAGTAGAAACAGCACCCAGACGGTGACTGTTGTGTTGGACGAAACAGCTGCGAAATAACTGGTCGAGAAAAGGTTCATATCAGTGGGTCTCGTTAGGACGAGGATCGAGGAAAGTTTAAGGGTGGATCAATGCTTTAGATGCCTAGGGTTTGGACATATAGCGCGAGCCTGCACAGCCAGCGGGAAGTCCGAGTGCCGTTTCAACTGTGGCCAACAGGGGCACAGAAGTGCAAAAATGAGGTCAAGTGTCCAGTATGTAATACTACTGGGCACAAAATAGGAACGAACCGGTGCGATGCCTTCAGGAAAGCACTGAGCATCTGAAAATGCAGAATGACAGTGCCCTGAGGGCTTCACACACTCAAGGGGTAAGTGACAACACGACACAGAAAGATGACATCGGTGGCAAATGGTAGAGGAGACCCCGCCACTGATATTATGCTCACGCGGTTCCGGAGGCGGGGGAGAGGATACGAGGTGGAGTTTTAGTGGGTAGGGGCCCTGTGGCCGAGTCCCACACTCCCAGTCGGCATTGGGTAGACTGGGGTGCGTAAATTGCATTTCTCCACCTCACCAAAAAAGAAAAGAAAAAAAAAGGTCTATAAAGTAAACAAAATTGATTTGTTTTATATGGTAGTTCAGAATGTATACCTATGTATTTGTATTAGGTCTGATAAGTTATGGAATCGACAAACTCAATATTTGTTTCTGGAAAGATCAGTCTACAAAATATCGATTCTATAACTATGAACTCATGAAGTCCATTTTTCAATTCTATGAGAGATGTCGTCCCAGATGCTAGCCAGATGTGGTCGGTTTTTCAAGCGGCAAATACAATCTGAAGAAAAGGTGAGAAAACTAAAGGGCAATTAAAGTAAATTGGCAGATAATATATACACATTGTATTGTGTTAAAAATTGTAAATTCACCAGTACTGTTGTTTCAACCATTGATAAGAAAAGTGCAGTTTACGAAAATAAGGAAGAAACAAAAAATAAACGTTCACGAAATTTCCTTGAATCAGAAAAACATTTTCTGTTTGAATTAATAAGAGAAAAATATATAAACATCATTGAAAATAAACAAACCGACGGGATCAGTATTGAAAAGAAGAATAACTTGAGATAATAACTAAAGCTCCGTCCACATTAAACGAACGAGGGCAAATGTTAAGAGCATTTCGTGTAGTGTGGACGGCAGGCCGCGCACGAACGAGCGTGAACAAATATCACGAACAGTAACCCATGGCTCGTCGCTACTTCAAAGGAAATTGTATTTCTGTTTTTGTACGCGTTCGAGTAGTGTCGAAGGGAATTTTTCGATGCTTGTGTTGTTCGCTGAATTCATTTCAAATTTCAAATTGTTTGATGTTGACGGGGCTAGAAGCTTCTTTTTTGTCATTATTATTACAACAGTTTTTATCGTTATTGTCGTTACAATTATTACCGTTATAGTGTTTATATATATATATATATATATATATATATATATATATATATATATATATATATATATATATATATATATATACACAGTATAATTCATAACAATACGAACATAGGAGAAACTTTGGCCAGGCCTATTTAAACTACTTACATATTAGTTAGAATGAGACAGAGATCTATGGATGTTTTAGATGAAAAAATATGGTGGTATAATTTCCGCCCTCCCTTAGTGCTTTGACCAAACAAAACAATTTCTTTCGTACGAAAGAGCCTTGAAAACTCAATTTTAACAGATAAGAATAACCAGATGGTCAAAGGAATTTGACATCTCATTCTATTATTCATGGAACATCTGTTTAAACAAAGAAGGGACTATTCTCAGGACATTATTCTTTCACACAACAATCTTTATTCGATTAATTGGTAATTATAGCATTAATTCGAGTAAGTCAATCAACTAAAACAAACATGAAATAAATTGAACTAAATTGATGTATTAAAAAAAAAGATTCTAATTGACAAATTGTTACTAATTACCAATTAATCGAATAAAGATTGTTGTGTGAAAGAATAATAAGATAGTCCCTTCTTTGTTTAAACAGATGTCCCATGAATAATAGAATGAGATGTCAAATTCCTGTGACCATCTGGTTATTCTTATCTGTTGAAATTGAAAGTTTTCAAGGCTCTTTCGTACAAAAGAAATTGTTTTGTTTGGTCAAAGCACTAAGGGAGAGCGGAAAAATTATACCACCATATTTTTTCATCTAAAACACCCATAGATCTCTGTCTCATTCTAACTAATATGTAAGTAGTTTAAATAGGCGTAGCCAAAGTTTCTCCTATGTTCGTATTGTTATGAATTATACTGTATATACAGGGTGTTTACAAATTGCCGCAAAAGCTACACGTAGCGATATTCTTCTCCCGATTCTGAATCAAAAATCTTAATGCTAAAATGTTGTATCGTGCTTCATACGTCTTCACGAGGTTACTGAAGTTTAGATTTTTAGTACGTAAACAAGCGTTTCTACTTGATATCTCTCAATAGAGATATCTGCAATTTAGAATAGAGACGAATTTTGATCATATTTTTTCGAAAATGTTATAATCTCATTTTTAACATTTGTTTATTAACATCCTCCCACGAAAAACACATTTGGCAACGTAGTACGGCAATGACATTTAAATGTCAAAATATGACAGTAATGTTTATGTAATTCGTATCGTATAATTTTGTGTAACCTTAGATTCGTAATTTTTGTATTATTTTCATTAGTTTTTCTGTTCCTGTGTTTTAACGTTCTTGTTTTATCGTTCTTGTTTTATTAAATTGTATACTTCTAATGAATAATTTTACATTTAATGAGTATGCCGATATGTACATGGTATATGGTTTCTGCAATGGAAATGCAAACTTGGCAGAAGAAGAATACCGCATACGTTTTCCAAACCGGAGACATCCTAGTGGAAATGTATTTCGAAGACTGGACCAACGTCTTCGTGAAACTGGTTCATTTAATGTAACGAGACCTAACGCTGGTCGACCTAGACAAAGGCGTACTGTGCAAGTGGAAGAGCAAATTCTAGGCGTAGTACAACAAGATCCCTCCGTTAGCACCCGACAGTTAGCTTCCACTTTTAATATCCCCAGTAATAGGACAGTTCATTCGGTTCTGCGAGAAAACCTTCTTCATCCATACCATATAAACAAAGTTCAACCTCTCTATGAAAACGATAATAGACATCGTTTAAATTTTTGTAACGGAATCTTAAATAGGATTCAAGAAGATGGCAACTTTTTAAGACGTATTCTTTGGAGCGATGAATCTATGTTTACGAGAGATGGCGTATTTAATACCCATAATTTTCACCATTGGGCAGATGAAAATCCACATGTGTTTCGGGAATATGGTCACCAACGAAAATTTTCTGTTAACGTTTGGCTGGGCATAATAAATAACCGGGTTGTTGGGCCAATTTATTTACCAAATCGTCTAGACGCTAATGGATACCTAAACGTTTTGGAACAAGTGATTGATGAGATGCCGTTAGACATACGCCGTAACATGATTTACATGCATGATGGAGCTCCTGCACATTTTTCTCGTAATGTAAGGAATTGGTTGGATCAACACTTTCCTAACAGGTGGATTGGTCGTAGTGGTCCTATTTTATGGCCTGCGAGATCTCCCGATCTCAATCCTTTAGACTTTTTTGTTTGGGGTTTGATTAAGGAAAAAGTTTACGCTACACCTCCACAGGACCCTGACGAAGTTCGAAATAGAATTAACGTGGCTGTATTAGAAATTACACCGGAAAGGCTGGAACGTGTAATACAGACTATACCTCTAAGATTACAACTATGCTTACAAACAGACGGGTTTCAATTCGAACAACTGCGTAAGTAATAGTGTTGATAAATGTTCAAAAAACCAATCAATTCTTTTATAAAATAAATCTTAATTTAATATTTCTAATGTGCTTTATTTGGTAACAAATAATTTAAAGAGCAAATCAAATCTGATACTATTAATGATGCGTAAAATGTCTTTAAAGAACGAATTTCAGAAATTGTAACGGTAACGACCATGTACTTACTATTACAGTAGTATGCAATTACAGTGTTGCCAAATGTATGTTTCTATTAAGTGGTTCCTGAAGACAAACAAAGCATGATACAACATTTTAGCATTAAGATTTTTGATTCAGAATCGGGAGAAGAATATCGCGACGTGTAGCTTTTGCGGCAATTTGTAAACACCCTGTATATATATACCGGTAGAAAATATAAGATAGAAACATTACAGAATCATCCCTCTCCTTTCCGCAGTCATTTTATCACATGTGTTAGAAAGAGGTCGAGCAAATTAAGGCGGGATACTTACTCCACCTCCTAATACTCATTTAACTCCATTGAACAGACGGAGAAACATATCTTCTGTTTCTTTTTAAGTTAAGTTAGTGAGAAAAGGATAGGTAGTGGAAACATTGCCAGTTTCCATAAGTTAGACAAGACAAATAAATACAAGAGATGGAATTATGAAAGCGGGAGATAGATATATACTTTGCTAAATGTTTCTATCCATTTCAAACGACCTGTATATTACGATTCAATTTTCAATTTGTTATTTGGTGATGTCTTGGTATTGCCATGGCTTTGGGAAAGCGAGCTTTCTGCCGTGAAATGTTATCAGAGAAACTGATTAGTAAGACTCCTGGTTCTGTAGGATATCGGGATGTTCCATATAAACCCACACGGGCCATTTATGTTTTACTATTACCAACGTTACATGCTCAAGTCGCGGTTGCGGCTCACATGGTTAATTATGTATCTACTAATACATCTAACCGTGGCGGTGGGGACAAGGATCTGGATGCGTCACATTATTTTACAGGTCCAGCAGCTATATCAGGCATTAGAATATCGGATAATTACGAAACAATACGTGTTAGTGGAAATCCAGAACAGTTGGAGTTAGATAGCGATCTATGTGCTTTCGATTCGCACAATGTGGGTTGAAATTTTCGTCGTCCTATGATTAATGCGATGAGAGATTTGGAGCAGATAATATCTCATATTATGAGATGATACAGTATGCTTTTGGAGATGGTAACATCTTCAATTCAGTTTGGGATAATGGTAGAGATATATTTTTGAGATATAAGAGAGAAAATTGCTTTAAGGCTGAAGAAATCGTTATATGTGAACTTGTACAGCAATTAGTGTAACACAATTTGTTTAAATTTAATTTGGAGCTCTTTGCTAATTATCTAAAAAAAATGATGAAGAAATAGAAGACCATTCGATTAGAAGTTTCAATACAAGAATGGTTTTGGTACAAAATGAGGATGAAATACGTTCAAATTATGAGTTGATGGTATCGCAAATAGAAACCAAAATGGATGAATATCAAGAGAGAGAGATAGTGGATGGGCATTGACTGGTATAAGTCATTTGGAAATTAATATTAATCAGTATAAACCATTGAGAAGTGGTAGTCAATATATTATGTTACCGGAAAAAATTCGAAATAAGCGGGCTTGTATCAATATTAAAAATGTTGATGAATTTTGTTTTAAATGGGCTATAATTTCTGCATTGTTACCTGTTGATACACATTCAGATAGACCAAAATCATATAATGTTAAGGATATTAAGGCAAATACTATAATTTTGAGAAACAAGAGTGAGTGTTGCAGAGAACCCACAAATGTCGTATCGTCATCGCGCTCAGCATTTTGGCGTCAGTGGAACCACGTTGCGGCGCATTTTGAAGGATGATTTGAATTTGTTTCCGTATAAAGTGCAATTGACTCAAAGAATATTACCGACAGACCGTCCACGTTGCTCGGAATACGGCCAAACAGTCGCAAGAATGGTTGACACTGAACCTGATTTTTGGAAGAAAATTTTGATGACCGACGAGGCCCATTTCACACTCTCTGGCGCCATTAACAAGCAAAATTGCCGTATTTGAGGAACGGAGAATCCATACAAGATCCATGAAACACCATTGCATGATCAAAAAGTGACTGTTTGGGCTGGCGTTTGCGCCAAAACCATCACTGGGCCATTTCTCTTCAGAGAAGGCGAAACCCCGCGTAGAAGTGAATATATTCTTGAAAATATATTAAATATGTATATATTTTTTGGAAATATATAAAAAATATAAAATTTTTGTATATAAATTATATAAAATTTATATATTTAATAGAAACCTAATATGTTATGATATTTATATAAGTTTTCCATATTTAAAATATACTGTAAATTCATAGTTTATTTATTTCTCTATTTATTATATCAACATAACCTTATTTAACCTCAACACATTACATGTACACAGTACTGAGACATTATCAACAGAATTAAATGTCATCCATACTGATATTTCCAATATGCAAAAATCCCTTGACCAATTATTAAGTGCCAAAAATAATAATGGAGAAAAAATACCATGTCAAACAAGTGAAAAATTAAAAACAAGTGGCTTTTACGTGGGACAAGTAAGTAAAAAAAAAATATGACAAAAATGAAACTTTATAAAAAATAAAATTACTTTAATTAAATAACACAATGACAATTATCTAATATACAGGTTGAAATTGGAACGCCTGGGAGTGAAGTAAAAGTTGATGAATTGCAATGGGCTACTGCAATATCAAAACCAAATCCAGTGCATATTATAGACTTTATTGCCAGCTTTATTTGATCTTGACGTACTTTTGAACAGTAATTATAAAGGGGGAGCTCCTAAAAATAAAGATAATTCTGTGCAAAAGAAACGTTTGGACCCGAAAATAATAGAAGCTTTGAAATGTAATTATTAAGGCTTTATGTCAATTTAATATTTATTCTAGAAAGTGTTAAGTTTAATTTAAAAAATAATTTTAGATACTGTAAACAAAATGTACCCAGGTCAAATGAGTGATTCTGCATTTGGACAAGCCATTAATAGTAAAATTACATCACTTCGTCACAAAGTTGTAAGTCAGGAAAAAGTGAAGCCCAAGGATGTTCAAGATTAGATAAGTTCTTTTATATCTTTATGTTCATATTTCATTTGAAATAATTGTTGCTTAAAAGTTTAGTATTGAATGTATGCTGAACATAAAAATAAACTGATTAAAATATATATTAATGGATCTATTTTATTTATATAACGAATGTATATTTTATTTATATTTTACAAAATATATTAATAATATAAATAGAATATACCAAAAACGGCAAATTTCAATCTATTTTTTTTATATTTTGAAATATAAAATTTATATATTTTGAATTTTATATTATTATATTTATATTATATGCGTGAAAAAGGTCTGGACGGTTACTGGTTCCAACAAGGCGGTGCGCCATGCCACAATGCAGATCAAACAATGCAGTTTCTCCAACAAAAATTCCCAGGACGTGTGGTGTCAAAAAATGGTGACATTGACTGGCCGCCCAGATCTCCAGATTTGACCCCTCCGGACTTCTTTTTGTGGGGTTATTTGAAAAGCAAGTTGTACGCCAGCAAGCCTCAGACCATTGACGAACTCAAGGCAAACATTCGTGCCACAATCATCGCTATACCGCCCGAGGTGCTTGAAAAAGTGATGTAAAACGCAGCAAAAATTATTTCCAGAAACATCCATCAATTAGAACTTCGTATACTTCTAATCTAATGTCCCATCACTACGACACATCCTGTATATAAACAAATAGAAAGCTCCCTGTAAAATATGCACAATATAAAATAATAATTGTAAAATTGCAAATCGAAAATCATAGACAGCATTGAAAACCGTCTAGAAAGAAATACATGGAAATACAAGATATTCGATCTAAATATAGTCGGTTCTATGAAACTCCTATTAGTCGACGAGCGATTGGGAAAATATTTCAAGTATTTGTAGGAGAGTCACTGAGGAACATTTTAGCAAAATTAAAGCCTCCTAGCTCATTTCAAAGTTGGCCAAAAAACGATCGTTTTGGACAATATCGCAATTTTCAAAAAACAAACTAAACACGCAAAACGAAAAACGACGGAGACCTTCCCAATTTTATTTTTTTTTTCGTTTTTCTCCATTACATTCCACAGAAAATACGAAATATTTCCACCTGTTCTAGAATAAAATGGGGGAAAACGACCAACTTCCAAATGAGCTACGAGGATCGAACACTTTGTATAGACATTCATTCTGTTTCTTTCTTTCGTTCTTCAATCGAACTTATCTGTCCTTGTCTTGTTTGTTATTGCAAAATCTGAACGTCATCAACAATTTGACTCACCCCTTTCAACCATAGTGGCAAATATCTTCCTTATCATTTCATTTAAAAATGTCAAACATAAAAGAAATAGATGTACAAGCAGTACAAGGCATGTCGGAAGACGATGACGCCGACAACAAAAACAAAAGCAACATGGAAACTGACCGTAAGTTATTACCTACTATTATATTTGTCAATTCGTCATCTCATGCAAGGGGTGCATAATCGGTGATTTTTCTCTTTAGACGAAAATGATAAGGAAAATGTAGAAAAGGAAGAAAAAGAACAAAAAAAGACGATGTAAGTAAATAAAACCTTGTTTTGACAAAAAAATTCATTCATATTTCCTTTCAATTTATTATATATTTTAAAATATTTATTTTAACGTTTGGAAAGTATTTCGCGTCTTGGGGGTTGTTTACCCCCGATAACGCTTTTATTTGCAAAAACCCTGAAACAGGTCGACTTTAATATTTTATCTTAAGCTCAAAAAAAAATTTTATAAAAATTTATTAATGTTATTGCATAAATTATATTGAAAAAATAGTTTAAAAAATAGGATTTTCTGAAATAAGAAATTAGGGTAGCCACCCTCAGGAACTAAACTATACTTGCTAGTTTTGTCATGCAAATAGAAGTATTTTCCAATTTGTTTCACTTCAAAATATTAATTAGAACTTAAGATATTTTAAATAAAAAACGTTTTCGGGGATAAATTTTAGAGGCGATTTTCACCCCTTTATAATAAATTTGAGCCGATAAAAAAAATACGCTTCTACTATTTTTTGATCCTCTACAACATATCAAAAATTCAAGAGAATCGGAGGGGGACACCTCGGGCCGTTTCCTTGTAAGTTCTATCAATGAAAAGAACTTTAGCTTAGTTATTCAGACGACAGACAACAGTGCTGGACAAGTCATCAATAATGGGTAATTTAAAATATAAAAAATTATCCAAAAATTATTATTTTCAATTATTTTGTATTAGACACACCAACAACTACATCAACAACGACAATGACAACAACAACCACTATTATTGGAGGACAAGTTACATCAATTGAGTTACAAAATAGTCCAACTCAACCAGGTTGGAATAATGAAATTGAGTGGTCACAAAATAAAGGTGACATTAAAATTAAATTAAGCGCTAAAAACATTAGAAACTTGAACGTAGTAATAGTTAAAAAAACAAATTTAATTTCAATTTTTTTAAAAACAATAGTAAAAGAAATAATAATAAACATATATGGACCTGCAAAAGTGGATGATATTAGTGATATTAGTGACAATAAATAAATTAAGTTAAAAAAATATAATCAAACAGAGTGGGCCTTTCTTTGTAACATCGTATGACGGGAAAAACGTTTATATTTACCAAGCGTAAATTTAGGAGTATTTTTTTTTTAATTTTTATGCATAGCTTTTACCCCCTCATACGTTCTTGCAATTTGCAAGCATGGTGGTCTGCCCTCATAATACAAAACACTATGTGCGAGTGAGAAATCTGGTGAGGTACGTAGAAAGGTGTCATCCAGAAACAGACGGCGAAATCCATGGACCATTATTGGTTTTATCCCAAGAAGACCGAAGGGTACTGGGATTAGTACCCAATATAGGGAAGATTCTGGAAGAGCCGGGACCGTATGGATGACAGGTTTCCATCGATTATAGCAGCACCCCACTGGGACCCAAGCGAAGAAAGGACTTAAGGGCGATTATTAAAGAAATCGTCGAGTAGTGTTCCAGTGAAGTGGTGATCTGTATAGTTTTAAATAAATAAGTTTTAAACAATAATATATTGTGTTTTTACGGCTATATTAGTATAGAACTGTGGGTATAATATTAGGGGTGTAGAATATTAGATTAGATGGTTTAGCTAAGACCAACCAACAAAGATTCATAATTATTGAATCTCAAAGGTAACCTGTAATGTAATCAATTTTAAATTTGATTATTTTTGTTGTTGCTATTATGAATGAATCATTCTAGAAAATGTTTGTTAATCGTAGTAAATAAAAATATACTTATTTAGTTCAAAATTATTGTGTGGTGTATTAATTTTTCAAACATATCGGTTGTATTAGGAGTCATTGATTTTTTTTTTTTAATTTTGGATTCTACGTTTACAACGTAATCTTCATAGACCACTTTATAAAAAAATAAACACTATTGATACAATACCGATTATTTCCTTTATTTTTTTCTTGTTTCCATTTGAAATCAACAGACAATTTAAATTCGTTTTATCGAAAAGCAAAAAGTTCAAAAACCTTTTTAAAAACATCAGTGTTAATCTTTTCTTATCTGAAGAAAAAAATTGTTCAATTGTTTATTGTATGAATGTCCTTATTTATTAATATTTTTGCAGTCCACCATTTTTATTAGACAACAGAAGTGATTCATTGTTAATATTAATTTACTAAAAAAATTATGATTGTGTATAGTCATCCTTTTGGACGTGGTTACCACATCCCGACGAGATTGACTCTTGTCGCAATTATCTAACAGTTCTTTATTATTGCTTGAGCAGTATAAATTATTAGAAGAAAAATTGTATAAAGGAAAAATTCCGCAAAAGAAGGTGTGGGACGGAATAGCCGGTGCTTTGTGCAAATATGGTTATAAAGTAACGGGGCCGCAGTGCCACAAGTAAGTTTTACGGATTAAAGAGAACTTATAATTCTGTAAAAGACCACGATGGTCAATCCGGAAACAATCCAAGACCGTGGTTGTATTTCACTGTAATTTTCTGTTTGTATTTCCTAATCTATCATCCCGATCTGTTTTGATGGTTGATAACGCTGCCTATCATAACATAAAGGTTGAAGCAGTTGCTTCAAGTAATGGCAGAAAAGTGACGCAAGAGAAAAATATTCCCTCTACTTACAACCATGAAGTAGGCAGAGTTATGCAATTTAATTAACATGTACCATACAAATTAGAAATAGTAGTGGAACGATTTGGACACAGTGTGCCCTATCATCCAGAATTAAATCCAAACGAAAATATTATAAACATAGGAATTTACAAAAATATATAAATAGTGCGTTTCATACTAATGGTGTTCATAGTGTTTCATTCTCCGAGGATCTACTACTACACATTTTGGTGAGTTTTCTGAAAAGCTTGATGCTATATTGTTCGTATCCATACTTCAATATATAAACATATGTAGAAGACTTCATTGTTTGTCCGTACAATCAAGAACATTAGTTACCTTACAAGAAACTGTACGTACATATTTGTATGAGTCATGTGGAACTGGTAATGGATAAAATTTCACATCATTTGCTAGTGCTGACTATCAACAATATGCGTGTATTAGGGCTTATTAAACGAGCCAAGGATCTTAATCATATGATAAAAGCACCAACTGCTCCAGGACATGACGACTATCTGGAATACAATCGAACACCATCGTCACCAAGATTCAATAACGAAGCACGATAATGCTTACGGCAACTCATCAGATAATACCATAACGCTAATCGCGCCGATTGTATTTCATTACACTGTTTGGAATAATCTTCTTGCAATAAAAATCTTTTCTGTATTTATTGTGCTCTATTTATAATTAGTACATGTATATTAAGGATAGGTGTAAGCGAGTATGTCCAGATCTCCCAAATATCAGAGACCGAGAAAATTCTGAATTAGAGACAATTGTGTTGGTTACATTTTCTATTATTATAAGTCAATAAGGGCATGTTTATAACAATCAGAATAAGGATGTAAAACAGACAATTGACACGCATAAATTACCAAATATATATAATTTAGATCAAAGTGCTTTCCATTCTGCTCGAACTTTAGCCGTCAAAGAGGGAATAACGTAGAATGTGTGGTACAAATCCATTACTTCTACGACTCACAATACACGGTTCAACAAATTGTGTCTGGTGACGGCAAGCTCTTACCAAACGATTGCTAATTACGCCAGTGGAGTCATGATTCGTAAATGGAGAGATAAACAATATGTCACTTACATTTCGACTGAATTTAAAACAATTTGCAAAATTACTATGATAAAAGAGGGGATGAGAAATCAAAGCCCCTACCTGTATTAGAATATAATAAATATATGGGAGGGGTAGATCGCCAAGATCAATTCATGGCGTATTATCCGTGCCAACGCAAAATTATGCGTTGGTACAAAAAAGTTGCAATACACATCTACCAGTTATCGCTCCTAAATTCTTATTTCTTATATAAAAAATACATTTCGAGTCAAGCTACATTTTATGAATTTCGGCTTGAAATTATCCGAAATTTACTGCCTGAAAAGCCGTAACCCCTCCCAGTTATTAGCGCACATTTTATAACATACTGTCCAAAAGACGCAAAAGGAAAAACACTCCGCAAAAAATGTAAATTTTGCACAAGCAAGGGTGTCAGAAAAGATACTAAAGGTGCAGGATTTTGCTTAGAACCTTGTTTCGAGGAATACCACAGTAATTTATAGTAGAGACTTAGATTTTATACCTATGTATATTTATATTGTTTTTTGTTTCTTTTTTTTATATTAAATTAGTATAGAAAATAACATTGTAAGTGATATATTACATGTTGTAACTCTATAAATACACACATGTTTTTATTTTTGGCTTTTTTTCATAATGCGTATAATGTTATTCGGACGCATTTATGCGTCCACAGGCTGGAGAGAGAAATTTATCACTAGGTGCTCACAGCGCATATCTGCGTCACTGACTAAAAGCACTCAAAATATGCTGAAAATAACTTTATATTCAATGTTTCGAAGTAGAAATCAAATTTTATCAAAATTCAACAAAAAACAGTAGATGAGCACTGGGGGGTTGAAACAGTTTCTTAATGAGCACTTAACGTGTTAACAAGGAAGGTGTGGAAGGAGCGCTCCGGTCTGGTCTCTGGATCTGATATACCAAGTAATTGTTGCATTTGTGAAGATCATTTTGAGAAAAAATGCTTTACAGTATCAGGTCAGAGATTGTTGGCCGGAGCAGTTCCCACATTGAATTTGCCAAATAAGTTAAAAGTGTAGTTGAAAAGACAAATTAATTATTTAAAATATTAAAGATTACGAAGGAAATGAATGTATGATAACTACCGAGGCAGTGAAGTCGCCTAAAAAAAAAGAACAACGCCGGTTGATACAAGAGGTAGGTGTAAAAATTTTCTGCGGCGATTTTGAATAGAAAACCGCTATTGTAATGTTTTTTTTTTTGTTTTTCATGATCTTGTGTATGTATTATATAAATGGAATTAAAGTTAACCAGTGAAAATTCAAAGCTGAGTCCCTTGAAGCGTCCATTGGAATTAAATATACCATCATTGCAATATGGAAAACGGCAACGTTTATTTTCTAAAACTTTGGATTATATCGATGGTAAGAAGGGCTTGTATTTATTATTTCTAGGTTAACTCTAATCATTTTATAAAATTAAATGTCTTTATTCATTCCATTATATTATAGTATTTACAAAAATATTAATAGAATGTATTCGTTTCATTATAGGTGCAGTAAGCATGGTGTTGGACTCCCAACCGGGATCATCCACTTCAACTGATACAACCCTCAATTTTATAAAATGAAATGTCTTCTATTGCATTATATTCGCATATTCATAAAAATATTAATAGAATGTATTTGTTTCATTATAGGTGCAGTAAGCATGGATGTGTTCCATTTCCAACCAGAACCGTCTACTTCAACAGCTACAACCCCCCACTGGGTAATGAATATCATGTTTTTTTTTCTTATCAACGCCTTCACACGATTA
This sequence comes from Mylabris sibirica, assembly GCA_039776855.1. Lineage (NCBI taxonomy): Eukaryota > Metazoa > Arthropoda > Insecta > Coleoptera > Meloidae > Mylabris > Mylabris sibirica. The sequence goes on along the minus strand of CM077840.1, from coordinate 3,719,693 downwards.
TTGGCAAGCCGGCGCCGGATAGATGTTTGCAATTTTTTCATTATTTCTTGTCTTGGAGAAATATAAGTTAGTCTGACAAAATGAGTAGATCATTTACATATGATTTGTTTGCTTTAATTGAATTGGTGGAGAATAAACCCTGACTGTGGGACAAATCGGTAGATTGTTTTAAAAACAAAATCAAAAAACAAAAATCATGGAGAAATCGCTAAATTTTTTCGAAGATGGAATGGAGAAGAAAGAACAACAAACCGGCGCCGGCATTGGCGGTTTGTGTGTAAGCCATGTGTCTTATCGCCGGTTCCGGGACCGATAAAAACCGGCGTGTTTGAAAACGTTTTTAGGGTATACTATTTAATGAACCCTCCTAAATCCTCTGCATCACATTCCCAACCTACACCACGCAAAAATCTAACCTTCTCCTGCGTAATGCGAGGAGTATCACGCGACATCTCCCCCGAGGAGGTCATCGCGTGCTGCTCTGGGCAGAACGTCCGAATTACCAAGGCCTGGAGGATTGTTGCCAAATCCACCGACCAACCAACCACCCTTATCCGCATCCTCACTGACCACAAGCCATCCCTTGATCACCTTATGACCAAGGGGGTCCTCATTTTCGGACTCGTTCGAAAATGTGAACCTTCTAATCCCCCGTCCCCTCAACCTGCCCAATGCGCCAATTGCTTCACAATTGGTCACTCTACATCCGAATGCCGACAACCTAAACCCACATGTGCCACCTGCGGTGGCCAGCACCGCTCCCACCAATGCACCGCCAAATCCCCCTTGTGCAAGAACTGCCAAGGCTCCCACCCTGCATGGTCTCACCAATGCCCAAAAAAACAAGTCCCCATATCCGAAACCGTCAAACCTGCCATCCTCAAACCCGTGGATCCACCAATCCACTCAAAATCTCCAAGTGATCTCCACAACATCCCCAACTTCATCCGCTTCCTTTCCTATTCCCCTCATCAACATATTCCCTGACAAGCGCGACCTCATCGCGACTGTCCTTCACCGTGCCACATCTCACTTCTTCAATACACAGTTCCATCTCTCCTTTTCAGGTAACAACCTCCATGTAAGTGTGGTGTAATGGCTGTTGTGATTGGTACGGTTAAAGTCAACGGAGTTCGTCGCAAAACCGAGGCAATCAAGAATTTTCTGACCACTGATTCTCCTCACGTCGTCGGTCTAACCGAGACGATGGCATCACACCGCATCGCGTTCCACAACTTCAGTGTGTTCCAGCGGAAAGTCCACCTCGCAAATCGTCGCGGCACTGCTCTTCTTATTCACCGTCAATTCAACGCATCTCCAGTTGATCTTCCACCAATGTTCGACCAACTAGAATACACAGCGGCAGCTGTGCAAATGGGCAGAAGACTGGTAACATTTATATCGTTGTATATACCTCCATTGGAACGAATCCCAGCTGACTTCCTCCAGCACCTTTCTACGCTGCCGAATGTTGTTCTCATGGGAGATTTCAATGCCCGCCATATCGACTTTGGCGACCACGCCACTAATGCAAACGGTCGTATACTATCCAATTTGATTTCTTCACTCCCTCTCTCTAGAGTCTATAACAGACAGCCCACATGTATCACCCACAATGGTTCGTCCATCGTAGACCACATCATCTTCACGGGGGATCTAACCAGGTTCTTCGCTGACCCAGGATTCATTGGAACGACCGTCACTTCGAATCACCTTCCGCTTCTCACTCATCTTCGCGTTACCTCTCCCCTCCCGACACCTACCACCAGGTTGGTAAGGAACAACAAAAAGGCAGATTGGGACAAGTTCAAACAACTCGTGGAATCATACATGCCTTCGATATCGCCTTCCAATTGTGTTGAGTCAATCGAAATTCAAGTCTCCCTGATCACACACATTATCTTCAAGGCATATGACGCAGTCGCCCCACAAGTCGAAATTCCCACGTCTCGACAAGCTCTTCCTCCCCACATCATTACACTTATCAAACAGAAGCGTCGCCTGTACAGATCATTTTTGTCCTCCAGAGCCCCAGCTCTCAAAACAGAATGGAACCGACTCAATGCGCTAATTCGTCGCGAAATCAATTCCTTTCGACAGAAATCGTAGATCAAAGCCTGCTCATCGCTTGATAACAGAGATGGCAAAGCCTTCTGGCAAAAATTCAAGTCCATGACAGGACAATTGCGCCGCACATCCGCGCCTCTCAAAAGCGATGGAGCCACCATATCCGATCCAAAAGCGAAAGCTCAGCTCTTCGCCGACCTTTTGTCAGAAGTGCATTCCGTTCCCATGAACGAGCACTTCGACGATCAATTTTTCAGAACCACCGAAATGGAACGATCCCGGTTCCGTTCCTATGCTAATCAGCAGGGCACGGATTTTAAGCAAATGCATATTCTAAAATAATAACATGCCGATTACAAGATTTAGGATGTACACGAATCTTTCAAAATGGAATCGAATGAAACTAATTTTAATTTGCATATTTTGCATATTTTACGATTTTTGTCCATATAATTGCATGGAGTGCATATCTTAGCATATTTATCGGAAATCCCAATAGATTTCTGGTTTTTCCAACATTTGGGATGTTTCGGACTATGACATTGTTGTTTTGTTGTATTTACGAGAACGAGCGCTTTGGCAGTTTTATTGTTTTATTACCTACCTAAGTACCTACCTACTTTCTTGAAAGTTTGAGCCATATTTTTCAACATAATGTTATTGAAGTGGGGGTTGAAATAGTTCTTTCGATTTCGCTTTTAAGCAGTTTATTTTAAATTTTTTCCTACCGGTTGTATTCATGTGCATAGAGGCTACTAGATAAATACCGTATATTGTGCTTTTCGTTTAACATTGTTCTTTTTGTTAGCGTTTTATATTATTAAGATGCCTAAAGACAGTAGCCTTCCCTCATTATGGATAAAAGGATTCCCAGAACTAACACTGGCCGGAAAAACTATATTTTGCAAAGTTTGCGGCAAAATAGTAAGTACCTAACTTTCTTTTTGTTGTTAACCTTCCATTAGGGGCGCGAGTATTTGTAACGTATTTAGTCGCCCTATTGTATCTACTTAATATATCAAATACATACATGAATTTTTTTCTTAAATTAATATTTTTAATATTTTAATAGGTACATCAGATTTGTTATGAATATTTTTCTCTGCTTTTAATTTAACAGTTTTATCAAGTTAAAAAAATATTATCAAACATTTTTTGAGATGTATTTTGATAAGTTTAACCACAAAATTAAAATTATTGCATTGTTTATTCAAATTTTTTTACAAATTAATAAAATTAATCGGAAGAATCAACGTCTTTGATTCCTATATCAAAACATTGAATATCTACAAGTTATTTTTGCATGTAATTTTAAACATAAATTGAAGAGGTGCCTCGAATAACGTTGTAACCGACAATTTGTGAATATCGAGGTTTAGGTGGAATAACGTTGTATATAACTTAATACAAGCAGTGGCCAAGATGGATGTTTGAGATTCTACACGACAGATGGCGTTATGGCATTACAAAAGTATACGTTAGCGGAAGAACGTTGTAAATACGTCCAAGATGGCTGATGGACGGCGTGTTCTTCTTACGCCAAGTGTGGTTAATGGTCTATATAAGACTAGAAAACGTAAAATAAACATTGAAAATTGGAAGGACAACAAACGAAAACTCCTAAAACAAAGTGGTAAAGAATATATAAGCAGAAATGGAACACAACGACCGGCGAAACAACCACCGAAAGAAGTAGTGGAATAACGTTGTAAGTGAATTTATTCTTTGTTATAATGAACTGTTGTATTTTAGGGGACGAATTGCAAATGCAAGACTACTAAATGTGATTTGTTGGAACATGATGCAATAGTTACACTTTTTAATAAATTTTACAAATTGTCTCACTCAGAACAAACAGAATATCTGATACGAGAATGTATGGTTTTGTGCGATGTCAATCGTCGTGTGGTGGATGAAAGGGTATCTCGACGTCATTGTACCTTTAAGTACTATGTTAAGTTCACATCAGAAAAAATTCCAATTTGCTCAAAAACATTGTGCAACATTTTTTCTATAACACCAAGGCGTGTTCAAATGATTCAAAATAAAATGAAGCAACCGGATGTCTCTATGAATGATATGAGAGGGAAGCATATGAACCGCCCACACAAAATTCCCAATGACGTGAAGGATCTAATTCGTGAGCACATCAACTCTATACCTGCTCAGGAAAGCCATTACAGCCGCCAAAAAAATGCTAACATAAAATATCTTTCCGCCGATTTAAACATACAGAAACTATACAAATTATTTAAAAAAAAACATTCAAATCAAAATGTTACCCTACACCTATATAGGGAAATTTTCCATTCTGAATTTAAACTTCGATTTGGAGCTCCTCGGAGCGACACATGTGCTAAATGTGATGCATTCTATGTACAACTAGCAAACGCTGCTAGTGAAGAGGAGTTTAGAAAAATTGAGACAGAAAGTGAGTTGCATCATAGAAGAGCAGAAACAGCATATAAATCGTTGAGAGAGGATACAGAGTGTGCCAAACACGATTCACGGGTTGTAGTAATATGCGTTGATTTGGAACAAGTTCTATTCTGCCCAACACTTAGCCATTCCAACGTATTTTATCAAAGGCAGCTCTCTAATTACAACTTTTGCATCAACGACGTTGGTACAAATGAAGCGACAATGCATCTTTGGAATGAAACAGTTGCCAAACGCGGTTCTGCTGAAATAGCTGCATGTATGTTAGCTTATATTTTGGACAAGTATGAGGTTTTACCGACAGGATTGACAAGAAAATTGATCGCTTGGTCAGATCGCTGTGTTAGCCAGAATAATAATTTCAAAATTTTGACTTTATTACAGCATTTAGTAATATGGGGATACTACACAGAAGTGGAACAGAAATTTTTATGTAGTGGTCACAGCTTTCTGCGTTGCGATCGCAATTTTGCGTTGATTGAAAAACGGAAGAAAACTGCCACAGTACTTCATCCCTTACACTGGGTAGAGGTAATAGCAAATGCACGTCCAAGCAAACCTTTTTTAGTTAAGGTTATGGAACGACCTGACTTTAGAGATGTCTCTGCATTAGAAAAACAAAACCAGAAACCTAAAGACTTTAAAATCACTGAAGCTATGTGGCTTCTTATTAAGAAAGATGACCTTACGTCAGTTCATGTGAGAAAGTCACACAATATTCTACAGCCCTGGACCATATATTCTATAAAAAAACGCAATTCTTTTGGTCGTGTTCCTGTTCCAACAAATTTGCCTCTTTTATATGAAGATAGTATTCCACTTAAAAAAGTTAAAAAGGATAATCTTGTGGACATGGCTAAATACATTGAAGACCAAGATATACAAAACTTTTATAAAAATTTACCTGTTGAAAATGCACCTTAATATTTTGTATCTCTGTTAACTTTTCTAAATACATACTTTATAACATATTTTATTTTTTAACAACCCGAAAACGCAGTTAACTTAGAAGAATAACGTTGTAAGTGCAAAATATACAACGTTATTCCATTAATTATAAGAAAAATTTACAATAATTTTAATATAATAAAATTTAGTAAAAACATTATATTATCATACATTGTGTCAACACATTTGTAAGTCATCTATATCATAATATCATTTAAAATTTTATATAGAACAACATTAAACATTTATTTTTTCTCCCGTAAAAGTGAGGTTTAGTAGTTACAACGTTATTCGAGGCACCTCTTGAATTGACTTCACATTTTTTACAAACCCGACTGTCGATCCGTTTTATGATTATTGGGTTGTGTAAAAATGAATTCTGCCGATTGCGTTTTTAGGAAGGGCTTCGGGACACATTTGCCGAGAACTCCTACAAATCTCCATTTTCTACAACTAATAAATTTATAATTATTTAGCAAAAAGTCAGCCATGTATCCCTTAAATACACGCGCGACTAACGGAAGGTTAATGAAATCTGTCTAACGCATATTTTTATTTTTCTATTTTAAGATAGCGGCTGAGAAAAAATTTCAAGTTAATCAACATATTAAAACTGCTTTGCATCAAACTAAACTACAGAGGTCGAAGGTTGCTCAGAAAATTCAATTACCATTGCACCAGTCATTTGCTTCATCTTCTAAAAACAATGAACAAGAAGGCTTTAACTTAGACTTATGCAATGCATTAATTGCTTCTAATATACCGCTTACTAAGTTGGCCAATGCCAGTTTTAGATCGTTTTTAGAAAAATACACCAACAAGAAAATACCAGATGAAAGTACACTAAGGAAAAATTATGTTGACAGAATTTACAAGAAAACGATGCAAGAAATTGGTGAAAATATAGGGAATAACTATATTTATTTTTCAGTGGATGAAACTACGGACAGTTGCGGACGGTATATAGCAAATTTGATAATTGGAATATTAAATGCCGAAAAGTCTAGTGTAGGTTATCTAATAAGCTCGAAAGAACTTGATAAAACTAATCATGCGACAGTAGTATATATGTGCCGATTTACGACCGGAAGTCCAAGTTGCGTTTTATGTATATCTGGTTGCCTACCCTCTCTTGTGCGACTTGCGCTACATTTAGAGACAAGATGGCGGATAATTTGAAATTTCAAGATGGCGCTAGTGTGACGTCACCCAAAAATACGCGCCTGCGTAGAAAAGAATGTGGCGGATAATTTGAAATGGCGGTAGTCAGGAAAAATATCCGCCTGCGCAGAAAAGCGGGTTATTTGAAATGGCGGTGTGACGTCAAAATTTTTGAAACAATAACAACCCTTGCGCAGTAAAGTCTAGTCTTGACTTCGCCTGCGCACAAAGTCAAAATTTGTGCAGACAAGCCTTGGCAACAACAACAACAACAACTTGTTAACATAAATTTATGTTAACACCCTGTATATTGTTAACAAAAGCTTATGTTAACAACTAAACACCCTGTAAATGGACTTAAAGGAATTTCAAATTGAAAGAAATTTTTTTGTAAAAATTTATTTGAGTATTAAATATATGTAAATATAGGGTGAATAAAAAAAAATTGTTTATTATTATTTAACAATTTTATTTAATATTCTTCATCTGATGACGTACTGTAATCTTTTCTTTTACATGATCTTGCATGGAGTTCTCGACAACATATTTTATAGGTTAGAATACGAAATAATGGTGTTATTATACAAAACATACACCATAAATAATCATCTTTGATGTATTGATCTACGTGCGATGCAATTATACGATCATGATAATTTTTGAATTTAAATTCATAACACCGTTCACCTGGACACCATATATTATACATATGATAACACGTATTACAAATCCTATAACCAAAACCGTAATAATACGTCACTTCTACACAAAGATTATTCCATCTATATATTTCTTCATAATTTGGTAACCATAAAATATATTTAAATAGGTTTTCATTCCTGAATTTATCACCAAATTCAAAATTTTCAATACAAAGGTATTTGTAATCAGGGATCTTTATGAAATATTCTCTATATCCATATTCAACTTGACTGATCTCATCCCTTAATTGTCTCCACTTGCAAAAACTGTATGATTCTAATAGTCTATGAACTATTGTTTTAGGTAGTGTTTTAAACATATATTTAAGTGAAAACTTAGATATTTCAATATTTTTAATTATTGTTTGTAAACTAAGATCGAATAATGATTCAGGTTGATACATTTTGATTCACCCAATATTTACATATATTTAATACTAACTTCTATCGGCAAGACGATTTGTTTATATAGGATTTTTTTAGGATGTTTATTGTGGTTTTTCTGTCTGTGGTAGCTTGATAATTAATAGATATATCTATATTATTTATTAAGAAATAAGTAGATACATATAATTTGATGTTAAAATACTATTTTTCTACATTAATTGTTGTTAATTATGATGATGTAGATTCTGAAGGAATTCCCTCAATTTTTCTCACATCTTCTTCTTCTTCTTCATCTTCAACATTAAATTTGAATTTTTTTATTACTTTTTCTAGTATTTCAAATTCTTCATCATTTTCCAATTTCATCTTCATGTATTTTACGGGTAGGTTTCCAAACTTCTTTTGTAAGGTAAATAACCTTGGCGTGTAACTTAATGATAAAAATACTCTATCATGCTTACTGGTTATGTCTTTTACCCCAAATCTATCAATATATTCGTTAACATTTATAATAATAGAAAACAAAATTGAAATATACTTACTGAAATAATTGTTTGACTACCAAATGTAAAGATTTTATTGGTAATTCTTCCAAATCTTTACTAAAAATAACGAGTGTACAAGGAATCGTAGCCATTTTATTTAGTTGTTGATCACTTGAATGTTACTATAGTAAATGAAAGTGTTAAGACTTTTAGCTTCTTTTATATGAAGCAAGTGCCCTTCAAAAGTCCTTTTGTCTTGAAAAACAATTTTCTTGTTTTTTCCTGTTTTTGTTTTTAAGAACTAATTGGAAAAAAATATTTGCAAATTGTGGTATAAGCGGTTGTCTTGGTTTATTGAAATGTTTTTGTGGTTGATAAGAAAAGACAACTATTTGAGTTATCAATTGTGGTTTTCTCTGTATTGTGTAAGCAAGTCTTCATTTATTTTATACTTGTAAATTATGGAAGGGATTTTTATATAAATGTTCATCTGTTTTTCTTAAGAATAATCTTTTTCTATACAAGTGCGCAAATGCCGAAACAATTCAGGTGTAGTTTTTGTGAAACCACATTTTTTAAAAATTGGTTATTAAAACGACATATAAAACGAATACATTCAATAGGTGAGATTTTTCATTATAAAAAATTTAAACCTTATCCTTATTTGAATTTTTTAGCTTTAAGTGAAACTGTAGCATCAACGTCAACTTGTGATCTGTGTCCGTTTCATATTTACGAAAATAATGTATGTAATTTAAGTGTATATAATTTCCTAAAATCATTAGATACAGTTGTAATTCCTGAGCTTCGTACATATTTATTGATTTATCATACATTTCAATTCAACTTAGAGTTGTATGTAAAAATAATTGAAGAAAATCAGGAAAATTCTATAAAAAGCTTTCAATCAAGGATGTCATTGATACACTATCAAGATGAAATTCAATCGTGTTACAAATTAATGTCAAAAGATATTGAAAAAGAAATAGACGACCTTGATAGTAGATGGATATTGACTAGTATAATACATTTAGAAGTCAATATATACAAATACAATTGATTGAAGAGAGAGAGAAGTCAATATCTAAAATGAGTCACATATATAAATGTTCACCCACTTTGTTTTGAAGAACAGTCTTTGTAAAAATGCCAAAACAATTCAGATGTAGTTTTTGTGAAACCTCATTTTTGAAAAATTGGCTATTAAAACGAAATATAAAACAAATACATTCATCAGGTAAGTTTTTTTTTCATTGTAAAGGACTGTTATTATTTTATTTTTTTTAGTTTCAAATGAAACTGTAACACCAAAATTAACTATAAAATGCGATTTGTGTTTGATTGAAGTACAAGATAAATATTGGTTGAATCATATACGTACATTGAGACATCGATTGAAAGCAGCAGAAACATACACATCTAAATTGAAAGTGGTCAAAAGTACGTTTCATCAAAGAATTAAGACGTTAATCTTTGAAAATGACGATTCAACAAGTTTGGATGTTGAGAAATTTTTAAAATCTTCTAAAGAATTTGTTATACCTGAACTTGTACAACAACATGTTTTTCATAATTCATTTAAATTTAATTTGGAACTGTTTGCGAATTATGTGAAAGTTGTTGATGAAAATAGAGAGCATTCAATAAAAAATTTTAATACAAAGATGGTGTTGGTACAGAATGAGGAAGAAATACATACACATTATGAATTAATCCTGCAACAAATTCAAACTAAAATGAATGAATTTCAAGAAAGGGATAGTGGATGGGCGTTATTTGGAATAGGTCATCTGGAAATCAACATAAATCATTATGAACCGCTTAGAGGAGGTAGTCAGTACATACGATTACCAGAAATTATCCAAAACAGACGTGCTTGTATTAATGTTAAAAACAATGACGACTTTTGTTTAAAATGGGCCATCATTTCTGCCTTATATCCTGTTGATGTTAATTCAGATAGACAAATGTCGTATAATGTTGAAAATATAACTGCAAGTACAATAATTTTAAAAAATGAAATAAAACTGGAATTTGGAGAGTTGAAATTTCCATTACAATTGAATGATGTAGGTGAATTTGAAAAATTGAATCCAGAAATCAGCATCAATATCTTTGGATTGGAAAATGATAGAGAAATTGTGGGTCCGTTATATGGTACAAAATTGGAGAAAAAATTGCATATTAACCTATTATTATTGGAGAAAGAAGAGAAAAAACATTATGTTTGGATTAAGAGTATGTCAAGGCTATTGGGATGTCAAATTACAAAAAATGGTCATCAAATTTTTATTTGCAATTTTTGTTTGATACATTTTCATTCAGAATATCAATTAAATATTCATAAAAAGGAATGTAATAGAATTGTAACAGTCATGCCAACAGCTGAAAATTCTATAGTGGAGTTTAAAAATTTGGAACGTCAAATGGAAGTAGCTTTTGTTGTTTATGCAGATTTTGAGTGTTTATTGTTCGATATTGAAACTTGTTCACCAAATCCAACTACTTCCTCAACAACTAATATACAAGAACATATTCCATGTGCTTTTACATATTATATTAAATGTTCATTCGATGAAAATTTAAATAAGTTGCGAGTATATAGGGGGAAAGATTGTACAGATCAATTTGTAAAATTATTAGTGGACGATGTTCGATATATTTACAATGAAGTTTTAATGAAACCTAAACCAATGGAAATTTTAAATAATGACCAAAGAAAACTATACATAGAAACAAATACTTGTCACATTTGTAATAGAAGAATAAAAAAAGATAAAGTAATTGATCATTGTCACTTTACGGGTAAATATCGAGGTCCAGCACATAAAAGCTGTAACCTTCGTTATCGTATTGCAAAATTTTTTCCAATATTTTTCCACAACTTTTCCGGTTATGATTGTCATTTATTTGTTAAATCATTGGGAAAAGTTGATGGTGATATTAATTTGATACCATTAAACAAAGAACTATATGTATCATTATCAAAAAGAATTCCAGTTAATGAAAAAGAAACAGTTGAATTAAGATTTTTAGATTCATTTAGATTTATGTCGTCCAGTTTAGATAATTTAGCACAAAATCTTACATCTAATGATTTTTATACTGTAAAGAGTATTTTTAATAATGATGAGCAGTTTAATTTAGTCACAAGAAAAGGTGTTTTACCATATGAGTATTTGAATTGCTGGGAGCGTTTGGAAGAAACCTCATTACCACCAAAAGAAAAATTTAACAGTAAATTTTTAATGAAAAATTGTTCAAATGAAGACTATCAACATGCACAAAAAATATGGGAAAAGTTCAATTGTATAAATTTATGGGAATATTTAAGGATATATTTGATTACCGATGTGTTATTATTAACAGATATTTTTGAAAATTTTCGATATGTATGTCGGAAAATCTACAATTTAGATCCCTGTCATTATTACACTGCACCCGGATTATCCTGGGATGCAATGCTAAAGTATACAGGAATTAAAATAGAGCTTTTAACCGACATAAATATGCATACATTTATACGACGAGGTATTAGAGGTGGTATAACACAATGTTCTCATAGACATTCAATTGCAAATAATAAGTATATGGAAAATTATGATTCATCAAAACCAAGTACATATTTAATGTATTTGGATGCTAATAACTTATATGGTTGGGCAATGTCTCAACCACAGCCCTATGGTGGATTTCAATGGGTCGATGATATTGAATCGATTGATTTAATGGAAATTCCATGGAATTCTAATATTGGTTACATATTTGAAGTGGACCTAGAATATCCACGTGACCTACACGATCAACACAATGATCTTCCATTTTGTCCAGAAAATAAAATTATTACCAAATTTTCAAAATTAATTGTTGATCTAACAGATAAGAAAAAATACATCATCCATTATAGAAATCTACAACAGTGTGTGAAGCATGGTTTGAAAATTACTCACATTCATCGAATACTACAATTCAAACAATCAAGTTGGTTAAAAAACTATATTGACCTTAATACACATCATCGAACAATTGCTGAAAATTCATTTGAAAAAAATTTCTTTAAATTACTCTATAATGCTGTTTATGGTAAAACAATGGAAAATGTTGATAAAAGGAAAGACGTCAAATTGGTTACAGAATGGGAAAGTCGTGGAAAACGATTAGGTGCTCGTGCCCTAATTGATAAACCAAATTTCCACAGTGCAGCTCATTTTACATCTAATATGGTAGCGATTCAATTGAATCGTGTCAAAACTTGTTATAATAAACCAATTTATATTGGTTTTACAGTGTTAGAACTATCAAAATGGTTGATATTCAATTTCCATTATGAATACATGAAACCTAAATACTGCAATAACTTACTATTAAATTACATGGATACGGATTCGTTGATTTATTCCATCAAAACTGATGATTTCTACAATGATATAAGAAATGATATTGATGATTATTTTGATACTTCTGAATACCCTAAAGATAATCCGTATGATTTACCTTTGAAAAATAAAAAAATTGTTGGATTAATGAAGGATGAAAATAATGGAAAAATAATGAAGGAATTTATTGGTTTAAGATCGAAAATGTATTCCATTGACGTTATTGATGGTAAATTGATTAAAAAAGCAAAAGGTGTAAAAAAGACTGTTATAAATGGATTAAGTATTGATGATTATAGAGATTGTATTTATAAGAAAAAATTTTTTTATGGGATTATGTCACTTTTTAAATCAAAATTACATAATATTTATACTCAAAACTTAAATAAAGTTGCTCTTAGTTATTTTGATGATAAGAGATTCATAAAAAACGATAAAATTACAACCTTAGCATGGGGACATTGGAGAATTAAAAATGATGAATAGTTGTATTTTTGTTTATTGAAAAAACAATATCGAGACAAAATAAAGACAATTTAATAAACTCTTTTCTAGTTTTTTATTGAACCTTATACCTAAATAAAAAAAAATGTTTTATATATTTTACAAAACAAAATTATATTTTATCATCATTATTATATCAATACTGTTGAATTTGTTTTATAATCATAAAAGAAATTCAACAATATTGATGCAATAATGATGATAATTTTGTGTAAAACATTTATTAAAAATAAAATTGAAAATATTACTTAATACTACTAAAATAATGAAAAATAATCTTAAAATAATCAATTATATTAAAAAATTATCAAATAAAATTGAAAATATGTTCGAATAAAATCAAAAAAATTTAAAAATTTTTAAAATATTAAGAAATAGGAAGATAACCTTAATCTACCCTTTGAGAGTATCTTGTTAAATAATTTTCCACATCAGTTACCCTCATTTGTAGTAGGTCGATTTGTCTTTGGAAGCTTACAGTATGATTCTGCATCAATATATATAAATTCATCAGATTCTCGTGTGATCTTTCAAGTTTCAATAGCTGCTGGTGAAGGACACTGATTTGACGTTGCAAATGCATTTCTGAATTTTGAGTCTATATAACAAAGGAAAAAAAAATTCAAAATTAGAGTTTAATAATTAAAAAATTACTTAAACTTACTTGTCTTGTTGCTGTTGATGATGATGATGATGACACTGCTATCACTGGTGCAGGTCGATTATTAATTTGTTGTTGTTGTTGTTGCGATTGTTGTCTCGACATTGTTTTTTCAATAACACATAATTTTCAAATTCACGGCTTTTTATAGCTGAATTAGATAAAAGAGACAACCAGCGAAAAAATTAGATATAAAATGGAAAAAACCTACAATTTATCTAAGAGGAAAACGAAAGAAAAACCACATTTATTTATGATAACAAATTTATTTTTAATTATATTGTTGAAATATTATTTTGCAATTGACATGCAGTACAATATATTTTGAAGGGATGATTATGATAATTTGAGTTATTAATTTCATACTCATTACAAATAATTATGTTTTTCAAGTCTTCATCCATTTGATGAAACAATGGTAACTTCAACCATATACTCGTTAATTGAACAGAAGTTAGCTTTAATAAGCTCATTTTACTTAAATTCCTAATACAACAAATTGCATTCTCTGCATCAAGAATATTTTTAAGCACTACAGCACTTTGAGACATTATGGATACTGTTTTTTTATTTTCTCAATTAAGTTTTCTAAATAGTTTAATTTAACATTAATATGAAAACAATGACAAGTATCTGGTCCACAAGTAACGTTGTTTTTTGACCATAAACAATCTACGAAATGTTTTCCATGTTCATTTTCAACTTCTTGAACTTCCTCATATGGTAAAACACTTTCTAATAACTTTTTAATTAAGAGCCTATCAACTAAACACACTTTTTCATCTAAAAGTAACAACTGTGCTTCATTAGTTTTTCTTTTCCACATAATAGTTGAATAACACTGAGATTTTTTCAAAAATTCATTAATTTATACATCTATCCCCTCTTTATTTTTAATAAAAAAAATAAAATTTAGTATTACCCCTCTATAATAATAACTAATCATAATCAATAATTTCTTCTTCAACTTCATCTTCATTAAAAGTAGAAAGAGATGAAAGTAGATCACGAATTTGTTCTAAAATACTCTTGTTTGGACAAGATATTTTAAATAAGCCTAAATCAATAAAACCGGATTTTTCTACTTTGTTTGTGAATTCATTAAATTCATAATAATAGTTATTTTTAAAGAAATAAAGTAATCCGTTAGTATATCGAAATACTCCATCAATATTTGTTGGTAAACCAGGAAATTTCTCATAAATTGTACTTGTCCATTTTCTTGTTGATGTACATTCATTGAATTCACTTACTTTATCATTATCATGGAATATATACGTTTTTCCTGTATACGAATGAACTAAACCATGAATTTTCGACTTTATTGGAATATTAAACATATGTGTAGCTATTGTTCCAGATTTAATAGTCACCTGTGGAAAATTCACTCGGTATGCATAGTGATTATCAACAATAAATACAATTTCTCCACTAGGATTTTGATAAATTGATGTGATTTTTGTAAAGTTCCTCGGTAAATCTGGTAACCAGTCTGTTATCAGTAATGGTGAACTATATTTATTCCGTTCAGGATTTATAACACAAACATATTTTTTATAAAATATGTATAAATGGTGATTGATAATTAGAAATGTGTTTACTTTCTTTAGCTTACACAAATCAATTTTCTTCTTTGCTTCATTTGTAGATTTTGGAGTTATTGTATTTTTTATCTTCGTTTTTGGAGTTGTTGTTGTTGTTGTTGTTGTTGTTGTTATTTTTGCATAATCAGGAATAGTTTCATAACGATTTTTTAAACCATATAAACTTGCTACAGCTAATTTATCATCTTCTGCTAAATCAAGTGTGGCAGTATTAATATCACCACTATATGGAATAGTAGGAAACATAATTGCATCTTCAACATATGAATGATCTAGACCTAGTGTATGTCCAATTTCATGGATAATTGTATACAAAAAGCTTTTACTATTAACATCACGTTCAATAGGTATAATAAAGTCCCATTGTTCATCCATATCAATATGAGCTTCCGTTACATTGTAATAAGGATCAGGGAATGTAGCATGTGCCAAAACTTGACCAGGTCCATCAAAGCTAGTACAATTTTGTCTCTCATACATTAAATAATATCTATGGTATCCTCTCGTAAAAGATATAAAAATGTTTGCTTTGCCTGAAGTGAACACTTCAGTGAAATGTAAATTAGAATTCTTTTCCCAAATTGAGAATGCTTTACGTATAATTGTAACAATTCTTGGATCTGGATGATGTGAATACCATGTTAAGTTTTTGTATGGCCATTTTTGAGAA
This sequence comes from Mylabris sibirica, assembly GCA_039776855.1. Lineage (NCBI taxonomy): Eukaryota > Metazoa > Arthropoda > Insecta > Coleoptera > Meloidae > Mylabris > Mylabris sibirica. The sequence goes on along the minus strand of CM077840.1, from coordinate 3,703,690 downwards.
CGTACTCTGAATAATGATAAATTATCACTTACACCACAACGTGGACGTTCCATAAATTTTCTTGTTTCTTCATTTAATTCACCTGTTACCGGTAAATGAAATAAATCTTGAAAACGAGTTAGAGCGATTTTTAAATCTTCATTTAAATCACTTATTGAACTAGTACTGTTTGATGATGATGTAGTAATTTTAGAAAATGTTTCATTTGATAAATAACCATACTGATTTAAATAATTTGCTGCATCAATAATCTCATTAATTTCACATGATGAAATTAATAATAATGTTAAAAATGTGTTTAAACACAATAACGACTTCATTTTAAATACTGCTGCTGGGGAAAATTTTTTCACTATTTATTACCTTCCCCCCACCCTCTATTTAAAAATATTTAGAAGCATTTTATATGTTTCTTTATAAAAACAATATATTAATCCAACAAACAAAATTACAACAATTATCACAATAATATAAAAATACATAAATGCCTCCATTGTTTACTAGGTAATATCTTTAATATCAATCCAACTATTATGTATTTTATCAAAACCTAACCATTTAACATATAATTTATTTCCTTTCCGACGTAAAACTTTCTCAATCAAATAAATACTTGGATAATAAGTTTTCTGCAATTCCTGTTCATAAAAACATCCACTAATTGGTTGACCATTTAAATCTTCCAACATATATGTTGTAGGATTTGCGATCCCGTAGCCAGGGGGGGGCCAGGAAGGGCGAAGCCCTTCCTGCAAGAATTTTTGCCCTTCCTGAAGAGATTTACATGATCCTCTGTCTTTTCTTCTTGTACTAATGTTCTAATAAAAAAATTAGGTTTTGAGAATTTTTTCAAGCGAAACGACTGTTATTTAAACAAAAATAACACTATATAAATAAATGTATATTTTTCGCGTTCTCGTTGTACCTAGTAAAATTTTATGGCAGCTAAAAGTTAAAAGACCGAAATGACTAACCGTATAAAACCATAAATAATTTTCGACAAGGGTTTGTCTCCGCCCAACTTTCTTCATTTTTTCTTTCATAAGAACCTTCTCTTCACAATAATAAACACAACAAAAAAAGAATTAGCAAAATGGTATTATCCTGTTATTGACTCGTCGTGAAAATTGAATTATTTTTAAATTGGCGCGCCATACCGTCTCATAGTTCATTGGTCAGGATCGTAGTGACCGACCGCCGGCTAGACGCTAGTCGGGTTTTTACACGCAATAAAAATGTGACCATTCGTCTACCTTCGTACATTACAAAAAAGATTTCGGGATTTTACTCGACCCGTGATTTCAACAGAAACACTAGTGACTCACTAGTAGTGAGAATCTCTGCCGTTTTAGTTGGTTTTTCTTGTGTTTTTGGATATTGTTGATTTGTTGTTTTTTTGTGATTTTGGATATTATCTAGGACTCACTTTATATCAGTACCTATGTAAGTAAACTACACTTAATACAATTGAAAGTAGCTTATAATATTTGGTTATTACATTATAATCGTAATTTTTAGCTCAGTGTTTTACAACTATAGTGTCAGTTTTTAAAATGGATAAATGGTTGATTAAATTAAACCCCGAAAAAGCTTCATCTTCTTCTAATGCACCCATTAGCAAAAAGCCCCGGCTACAGCTTGATATAGATGATGAACCGAAACCTGATGATGATGAACATAGTGAAAATGAAATGGCCTCAAATCTAGAAACTACATCGACATCGTCAATTGCTAATTTAGCAACAGCATCGTCACAGACACGGGCAAACCTTGACTTATCAAAACGTGGGGACCCAATTAAACAAATACATTTAAAATACTATCCGAAACAAAAAAACAATCGATCTTTTCATGCAGAGTGGTTTAAAAAGTTTAAGTGGCTAGAATATTCTGCTGAAATGGATGCAGCTTTCTGTTACCCATGCAGACAATTTCAGTCATTTTCAACTAAAGAAACTGCATATACGCAGACTGGTTACAGAAACTGGAAAAATGCTATGGACTCTAAAAATGGATTCCCAAAGCACGAGAACAGTGAGCTCCATATCAGAGCAATGACTATGTGGAATGAAAAACTGAACCGACAATCTACTGCTACGTCTATATCAACATTAATTAATCAAAATGTCCTCGAAAAACATCGATATTATATAAAATCCATAGCTGAGGTTGTCCAGTTTCTTGTTGTGAATGAGTTGGCATTTAGAGGAACCTATGAAGCAGAGGAGCACATTGAGAGGGGATTGTTTACCAATTTGTTTAAATATACCTTAAAAAAAGATAGCATACTGGCTGAATGTGCACAACATATCCCCAAAAATGCAGTTTATACCTCGCCTGAAATTCAGAATGAAATAATAGAAATTTTAGCTGAAATAGTACGTGAAAATGTAGTTAATGATGTAAAAAATGCAGATGTACCGTGGTTTACACTACTTGAATATGGAACGAGAGATAGGAATAATCGAGAGAACGTATCCATAGGAATTCGATATGTTAAAGACGGTAAGGTTTTCGAATCTTTATTAGGAATTTACACAACAAAAAAAATGGATGCTAAAACTTTTACTGAAATGACACTAGAAATTTTAAAAACCAATAATATTGACGAATCTCGACTTCTCAGCCAGTGTTATGATGGTGCCTCGGTTATGAGCGGAAAAAAAGGTGGCGTATCTGCATTAATTCAAAAAGCCTTGGATCGACGCATCCCTTATGTACACTGTTATAACCATCGACTCCATTTAATTGTTGTTAAAATGGTCTCAGAAATAACTGTTGTGAAGCACTTTTTTGATCAGTGTGTTTTATTGCACACATTTTTCCAACACGGAAAAGTAGCAGCTCTCTATGAAGGAAAAACCATTGTTCGAGTTCTAGAACAACGATGGTCAGGTCATCTAGCGATTGTAAATGTTATATTTTCTAACTATGAAGTCATAATAAAAACTTTAGATGTTGTTATGAAACATGAAAAGTTTTCTGGGGAAGATGTAGCGACAAGTAGAGGTTTAAAGTCTGAAATGCTAGAACTAAAATTTCGGTTTGCTTTATGTCTAATGAAGAAAATATTGGGAATTTTAGCACCAGCTGATAAAGTTTTGCAAACCAGATCGAGTAGTTTGAAAGATGCTATATCGATTATTAAATCTGTCAAACGCCAAATATCTGCAATAAGAACACCTAAAGTATTATCCGAAATTTTAAATGAGGCAAAAAGTATTTTGGGAAATTACGAAGAGAAAGCTGGTTCTAGTAAGAGAACTTGCAAAACTCCTGCCAATATGAAAGATTACGTAGTTTTGGAAAAAATGCCAATGTATGCCAGCACAGAGAACGTTTCGTCCCAGCTTGAAAGAATTTACTACGAAGTGATTGATTTAGTAACAACACAACTTGAAGAAAGATTTTGTGATAATGACGAACTCTTAAATGTCATTGGTAGCATTGAAGAATTTGATTTCAACAAAATCCAGTATTTAAAAGAATTAGGTAAGGCAGTACTTTAGATAGATTTATACAAGTCTGCATTATTTTATTTTTGCAGGTATCACAATTCCATCGAGAGAGGAATTGGCAGTTGTAAAGGATTTTATGTCCGAAAGAGCACAGGCCAATGTATTTCAGGAACTGTATAAACAACGACTGGCCTTTAAGAAGAGTTATGAAATGTTTGCTTCCACTGCAACAATTGGATGTAGTACAGCAACCTGCGAGTCCACTTTTTCAACTCTTACTGCTATTAATCGTCCACAAAGGGTTGCTATGGAACACCAACGGATGGCCGATTTAGTGTTTCTATCTTTTGAAAAGAAAAGAACAGAAGCCATCGACTTTGATTTATTTTTAAGAAAATTCAACAGCAGGCGTAACAGAAAATTACAGTTATTTTAGTACCCCACTGTAATTTTAGTTAAAATTCATTTATTTTATATTAAATGTTTATAATAGAAATATTTTTGTTCCATTCTCATGAAAATATAGATCTGCCCTTCCAACAAAATTTTTGGCCCTGCCTGTAATCATTGTCTGGCTACGGCGCTGAGGATTTGTAATGTTAATTTTAACAATTTTAAACAATTCCGTAGTCCAGTTTGGTGTGTAACCTTTATCAAATAAATGTTTACTTTTACTAATACGTACTATATCATTTAATTTAAATTTTGAACCACTAAATGTTTTTAAATTATTATAAACCGATTGAAGAATAGTATTTTCATTCTTTTTATTTACATCTTTAGGTTTCATTTTAATTGTTCTATGTACTGTATTGTTATATTTATGTGTTACATCCTTGAGAATTTTAATCCATTTATAAGACGCATTTGTTGTAAATAATTGAAATAATTTACTTTTCAACGTTCTTATAACCCGTTCTGCGATTGAAGCCTTTTTAACACTATATGTATGATAATGATTAATTTTAAATTTATCCATTAAAGCACTAAACTGTCTGTTGAAAAACTCCTTGCCTTGATCAGATTGGAGATTCTGTGGGTGACGTTTCGATTGTTTTAATATTATTATCATTGCTGCCGTCACATCATTTGCAGATTTGGATTTTAATGGTTGTGTCCAGAGAAATTTTGAAAAACAATCAATTACAACCAATATAAATTTGTATCCGTTATTTTCTTTAGAATATTTACTAAGGTCAGCCAAGTCCATTTGCCAAAGGTCATCTAAACCTTTTATAATTGTATGACGTCTAGGATAGTTTCTTCGTGCCGGCTTATATATTTCATTGACAACATGTTGTTTTGATGACATTATTTTTTATAGGCTTCACGACACTTACCTAAACTATCACTCACCTCACCAGGTGGACATTGATGGACTTCTCTACTGAATATAGAATTTATTAATTTTACTGTATCTGATGATACTGGGAGCGGTGTAATACGTTTTGTTTGAGCACCTGTAAGCGACTGTTCAAGTTTTTCAATTCTTTTAGTTAATAAACCAATTTGTGATGTATTATTTGATAATAGATTTTCTAAATGTTGATATTTATGAAATTTATCTTTAGCAAGATTTTTCACAACGTTTTCAATTGTATTTTCAGCAAAGTCCATTTTTAATAATTTATTCGATATCTGTTGAGTTTCTTGTGAATTATTTTTAATTTGCTCCTTAACAATATTTATATTTGTTAGATATAAATTATTTAGATCGTCAAGTTTTTCAATAACAGTTAGTATTTCATTTTGAAATGTTTCTGTTAATTTTTTTTCTATTTCAATTATTTTATTATTTAAAATGATAATATCTTCCGTGTTCCTGTTGTTTTGTTTCTGTGTTGATTTGATTTCCTTATCAATTGATTCTTGGAATACATTATTTTTCCCTCAGTTTGTTTTAATTGTCCTGTAATTGTGTTGATTATTTTATTAATAATAGTAATTTTTTCATTATACATTTTATTTAACCTTTCAATGTTTTCCACTTGTTTCAGTGTATTTTTCATTACATCACTTATATCATTCAAGCGCTTATCGAATGTGGTAAATTTATCATTAATTAATTTATCGCTCTCTGTAAAAATATTATTAATGTCATATAGTGCTGTTAAGAGCTTCTTTATTTGATCTCTGATTGCTGGTATATCTATGTGAAAAAGTTCTTCGATCTTCGTTCTATTTTCATTAAAATTGTGTTGAATTTTTCCATTTAATGTTTGAATTTGTTTATCCGTCTGAACTTTATATTCTTCTATTATTCGATCTAAATTCTCAATGTTTTCTTTTGAAGCTTCAATTATATTAACAACTTTTTCAATTTGTCCTTGTACTTCCTGTTTCAGTTGATCAACATAACCTTTAGTGGTTGAATCATTTAAATCTTCACCATCACGTAAATTACAGATTCGATGATTTTTTAAATTAAGATTCCCATCACTAGTATAACTATATAAATTGTACCAAGCACGACTTCCGCGATCTTTATTATCATTTTCACTAATTTTTCTCTTCCAAGCACGTCCGAATTTATCGATGCTCATAATGATAATGAATAGGATTAAAGAAAAAGATAATGAATTTATACCTTTTTTACCTCTTCGCAGTCGTAGATTTGATTCCATTTTGCTGATATTGGTAGTTGTATACCAATAACAGCAAAATGCAATCAAACACTACGACTACGAAGAGGTGATGACTTTCGCTATCATTTTTCTATTTAAAACACGCTCAGGGTCAAGGAAAAATACACGATGAATGTTTGCATTTTTTTTTTTAATTATGAAAATTTTCATACAATACAATAGCATTTGTTAAAGCACACATACAATTTGTTATTGAATGAAATATACAAGTAGATTTGGATTTATGTAGACGTGGTTGTTCCGGTAATTCGTGAACAATTGATGAATTATAAATAAATTTTTCAATAAATTCCTTCTTTTCCAATCCTTTCACAAAAATATCATCATATCCAGAGGACACTTTATTTATAATTTTACTGAAATCTTTTGGATCCACAAAACCATCATCCCACTTTAATCCGTGGTGATTTTTAGCTAACCAATAAACTTGTTTTTTATATTCCAAAGGTAATGCATTAAAACAATATGGTGATTTGAAGATAAAATGACTTATCTTATCTCCATCATAGGTTGCTAATTCTTTTGGTAGAAATTTGTTGTTGCTTGGAATTCGGAAACCTTGTACATCAACATATAAAGATGCCATTAATAAATCACACCAGCTTCACGTAGTTCTTCTTCAATGGCATAAATTTCGTTCTGATGTGAATTGTTTCCAGCACGAGTTGATGCATGCAACAATGTTAAACGAGAAACTAACTCATTTGGATCATCCCAATAAATATATTCAATTGGTTTTCGATTATATTGTAGATATTGAAGACCACTCCCACTTGTACTCATAGAGGGGGTACTTAGTGATCTTGTTAATAATGGTTTAATAATGTTCTTATATTTTAATGATGCATCTCCTGAAAGTCCTTTTTTACCGTCTCCCTTTTGATACGCATTTGTAAGAATAAGAATTTTTCGATAAGCATTCAAATCCTCCTGTGTATATTTAAGATCCTTAAGGTTTACAAGAAACAGCAATTTATAGAGTCCTTCTGTACCCTTAAACTCCTTATCTGATATTTTTAAATCTCCATTAGGTTGAATATTTATTATTTTGTTACCAAGTGTAATCTTTTCCGTTGTATTATCATAATTAATTTTTGTGGTTATTCGTCGATCTTTCTCAACTAACATTTTAATATAGAGTCGTGCAATTTCAGGATATTGATTAATGTAATCATTATAAGCAATGTGAGATACGTTTGATTGATCCTTAAATACTTCATCCTCCTCCGCCTCCTCATCTTCAGAATCAAATAATGGTTCTTCAAGGTCTTTGAATTTTTTGTAAACAGACTCTCTTCTCGGTACATATGGAAATGATGGAATAATTTGTGAAGATTCCCCAACTTCTTCTTCTTCTTTTTTAATTTTTGGTTGTTGTTGTTGTTTTTCCTTTTTGACAGACTTCTTTTTTTCCATGACAAGTTCATCTAATGGTTTCTTGATCGGCTCCAAAAGTCTACCTATTGTCTCAGTCTGATCAATTTGTTCGGTCTTTAATTGTTTGAATTTCTTTCTGACATTATCAGCTGCTTCTATTAATTTCTTTTTAACTTGTTTCTGTTGTTGACTCAACATTGTCACAGTTGAATAATGACTGTTTACGTTGTATTGAAGTTAACTTTTTTTATAGTTTGATAAAGCAATCAAATCCTTTTCTATAGCGTCCATTACACAGATTTTCATCTTTTACTATCACTAAGAATCCATATTGATCTTTCCAACATTCATTACATATACGTTTAAATGTATTAAAATTCATATCACTTCCCACATTCTCATTATAAATCATCTTTAGATTATGTTCATCCTGTTTGAAAACCACAATCACATTTGCATTGTCACGTATCAATTGTTTTGGTATACGTGTATATGTTTGACATAAATAAAAACAATCGATACACTTGTGTCGTCCCATACTGAAATATTCTCTAATTTTTTCCTGTTCAACAGATACGGACACATCATCAAAGATAAATATTGAATTATTTTCTGCATCACATGTAGGAATTATTTCAGCATTATTCGTAAATGGAAAATATCCAATTCCTTTAACTTTTGCAAGAACATTCTTTAAAAATTCATATTTTGGTTGAAAAAGTGACTTTGAAAATATATACACATTTTCAAAACGTAATCCATTCGGTTCCAACATAAGACTCATTATCACATTAGTTTTACCACATCCGCTCGGTCCACAAATTATCGTTCTCATCGTATTCGGAAGTAAGGGACTGTGTCTATGTCCTTCCTTTGTTGAAACTGATACATCATGATTATGTATCTTAAGAGATAGGTTATGTTTAACAACATTCATCATAAACACTGAAAACATATCGATCCTTAGGTATTTATATAAGAACACAGACGAAAACACCTTTCTCTCAGTTTAATGTTGACGTTCAAAGGTGGTGGTGGTCTTCTTAATAGCTTAATTAATAAATTACCAATTGAATTACACATCCCAGGATATCAATATTGTGGACCTGGTACGAAATTAGCTAAAAGATTACAAAGAGGTGATCCAGGAATTAATGAATTAGATCGTGCATGTAAACAACACGATATAGCGTATTCACAAAGTAAAAATCTAGAAGATCGACATAGAGCTGATAAAGTGCTAGAAAACAGAGCCTGGGAGAGAGTTAAGTCACGTGACGCCTCATTTGGTGAGAAAACAGCTGCCTATTTGGTTACAAATACCATGAAAGCTAAACAAAAATTTGGAATGGGTCATCAACGACGACGACGACGACAATCAAAAAAATATGCATTTAAAAAGAGTATTATTGATCCATTAAAGAAGATTGTTAATCTATCTGATAATTTTGGAACAATAGTAAAAGCAGCTCGTGTAGCTGTTAAAAAAGCTGGTGGTCGTAAACATATTCGTTTACCTCGACTTATTCCTCTACCACAAAAATCCGGAGGTTATCTACCCTTAATATTTGGGGGATTATCTGCCCTCGGGGCACTAACAGGTGGTGCAGCAGCTGTAGCTAAGGCCGTAAATGATGCTAAGGCAGCACGAAAGAAATTGGAAGAGTCCGAACGTCATAATAAAACAATGGAAGCAATTGCTTTGGGAAAAAAAGGCAATGGCTTGTTTTTGAAGAAACATAAAAAAGGATTAGGATTGTATTTAACAAAAAACTACCACTAAAACTACCTTCTCATCCCCTAACCGATCATCAATTACGAATTTATGCTAAAAAACTTGGAATTTCCAATTTTCGAGGTGTTTTCATGAGAGATGATTTACCCTTAAAAACTAAAAAATATGAATCAGGTATTGTTAATTTAGATTGTCGAGAAGGTAGTGGTACACACTGGGTAGCTTATTTGAAACAAAATAATAAAGTATTATATTTTGATAGTTATGGAAATCTTAAACCACCAAAAGAATTAATTAACTATTGGAAATGTAAAAATATTTCTTTTAATTATAACAATCTACAAAAATCAAACACCTATAACTGTGGACATTTATGTTTGAAATTCTTATATAATAAAGGTGTTTGAAAATTACATCAGTCATGTCTTTAACATTCACACTGAAAGGTCGTAGCAGTGTCTTATCTGCAGACTTTTATCCACCAATCAATTTGAATCCAAATTGTAGTTATTCATTAGCTCTAATTGGCTTCCATACATACAATACTATACCAAACATTGAAGAAGGACAAAATAAATTTTACTATAAGGATAATGGTATAGAAAAAGAAATAATCATCCCTACTGGTGCATATGAGATAACACACATTGAAGACTACCTACAACAACAGCTTAATTCAACCAATGTTGATAAATCGGAAATTCTTTCATTGAAACCAAACAACAATACATTAAAGTGTGAATTGAAAAGTAAATATGAAATCGATTTTACCAAGAACGATGGTATCGGAACGTTATTAGGATTTTCAAAAAAAATTCTACCACCAAACCAATTTCATTCATCAGATCAACCGGTAGAAATTATCAAGGTCTTATCAATTCGTATTGAATGTAATATAACAACAGGATCATACTACAACAGTCAACAATCACATACAATTTATGAATTTGCACCTGCTGTAGATCCAGGTTATGCTATAAATATTGAACCAAAAAATTATATATATTTACCGATATTGAATAAACGTTCCATTGACAATTTAACCATCAAAGTGTTAGATCAAAACGGTATATTGGTGAATTTTCAAAAAGAAGAAATTGTTATTAGATTAGAATTGAAAAATAATGGGATTAGTTTTTCATAGTACTAGTAGTGGTGGGGGTAATTGTAATAAAATCCCTCAGATTCAATCATCCCCCATTAGTAAGTCATCATCATCATCATCATTAACACAAGCAAGTATTCAAATATTAAAAGATCTTGGTTATAATGTCCGAAAAACTACAAATATACAAAAAATTAAAGTTCGACGATAGTATTGAAAAAGAAGAATATCACACGTCAATTTCATCCTTTCAAAATAATGATGAAATCGAAATCAATATCAATCAACAGGATATATTTATTTCATTTTGTGAATCATTTCTATATTTAACTTGTACATTTGAAGAGATTGCTAGTGCAGCATCCACTGGTGATTGTGAATTAACTAATAACTTTGGAGCATATCTATTCGATTCAATTGCATATGAATTAAATGGTAAAGAAATAGAAAAAGTACGAGATGTTGGAACAACAACAACTATTAAAGGTCTATTGTGTTATAATCATGATGAGAGTAGGGCTTTAGAAACCGCTGGTTGGTGTCCTGATAGTGGTACAATAGTAACTCTAGCATCTGATAAGAAATCTGTGAATCTACGAATTCCATTGTCATTTCTATTTGCTTGTTTTCACGATTACAAGACAATCATCAATGGAAAACACAAGATTCGATTAGTACGCAGTCGATCTGATGATAATTGTTATCGTAGTAGTGGAACAAAAATAGCTACAGTTAAAATTCAAGACTTATGCTTAAAATTGAAACATGTATATCCAAGTGATCAATCGAAAGTATATCTTTTAGATCAAATGAATAAGAATATTCCAGTTCAAATTGGATTCAGAAATTGGGAGTTACTTGAATTACCCTCATTAAGACAAACTAAGAAGGATATATGGAGCGTTAAAACAACCACCAATCTTGAACGACCAAGATATGTTGTCATAGCTTTCCAAACGGATCGCAAAGACAATCCAAAAATGGAAATTAGTAAATTTGATCATGTAAAATTAACCAATCTTCGTGTATGGTTGAATTCACAATGTTATCCATATGAAAATCAAAATTTTGATTTCGCAAAGAATGAATATACAGAAGCTTATCAAGCTTTTATCGATTTCCATCGGGATTTTCATAATAATCACACATCAACTCCAACAACAACCTATACAAATTTTGCATTTCGAACAATTTTCGTTATTGATTGTTCAAAACAAAACGAAGCCATACAATCGTCAACAGTGGATGTTAAATTAGAATTTGAAAGTAGTGAGAACTTTCCTAATAAAACTAGAGCTTATTGTATTATTATACATGATAAATTGTTTGAATATTATCAATTAACAGGAATTGTAAGTAATATTTTTTAAAACACGAAATTATTAATTTTTAATATTTTGTATTATCTTTGTCGTTTGAAATAAAAACAAATAATTTACAAATTGCTCAAAAATAATTCTTTATCAATTTTTATGTGGTTTCTAAATTTCCAAAAGAACCAAAGAAAAAGTTGATAATTTTGTTGAAAATGACTTCATTTCTCCCTCTTTATGTTGGTTTTTAGTTTTCCGTTTTTATGATAACGCAATTGAATTTTATCTTATAAAATTCAGTATTTAACAAAACACAACCAACGATGGGTATGTATAAACAAATTTTAGTGATTTTCTTTAAATAATTTGATTATAACTTTTAGATCAAGTTAAACAATATTTTAATAATGAATTCAACAAACATGTAAGTTTTCTTTGATTATTTCTTACAATTATTTCTAATTTTGTGTTTTGTAGTTTGAATATGTCATAATAGAGGGGGGCCACGCCCTCCCTATTTATGGCACTTTAAAAAGCTTTTTTAAAATTACTGTAAATAATAAAATTTACACAGCAAAATTAGGCCCAGACGGGGAAACCGTCTGGGTACGAATTACAAGTAAGCATTTTTTAGTAATGAAAATTCGTGTAACTTAATGCTTATTAATTTTTTAGATGAATCTGATCCGCCACCGCCACCACCACATCCAGAAATGGATGTGGTATTACCACAAATAATTACAATTATGGATTAAATAAAATTGAAATAAATATATGAGTATTGTTTTTATTTTCCATTTCCTCTAATTTTCAGAGATTGGTATTTTGTTGATAGGGGTTGTTGACAAGGCTTGTCTGCACAAATTTTGACTTTGTGCGCAGGCGAAGTCAAGACTAGACTTTACTGCGCAAGGGTTGTTATTGTTTCAAAAATTTTGACGTCACACTGCCATTTCAAATTACCCGCTTTTCTGCGCAGGCGGATATTTTTCCTGACTACCGCCATTTCAAATTATCCGCCACATTCTTTTCTACGCAGGCGCGTATTTTTGGGTGTAGACTCCTGACGTCACGCTAGCGCCATCTTGAAATTTCAAATTATCCGCCATGTTGAGCGCCATCTTGTCTCTAAATGTAGCGTAAGTCGCACAAGAGAGGGTAGGCAACCAGATATACATATAACGCAACTTGGACTTCCGGTCGTAAATCGGCACATATATACTACTTGCGACAATATGTAGATTTGTGAACGAGGGCTTAACAAATTTTTTTCTTCCAGGCGCTTGTCCAGTCGAAAAAATAATATTAATGCTAACAGATTCTGCACCTTATATGATTAAAGCAGGTCATAATTTAAAGATTTTTTATCCTAATTTAATACATACCACATGTTTAGCCCACGGTGTCAATAGAGTTGCAGAAGAAATTAGAAACCATTTTCCGATTGTAAACGATTTAATAAGTAATGTTAAAAAAATATTCATAAAAGCACCACTCAAAGTGCAATTTTATAAAGAAAAATTACCGAATATTCCACTTCCGCCTAAACCTGTAATTACACGCTGGGGTACATGGTTAGAAGCGGCCTTATTTTACTGCGATAATTTTCTTGCAATTGGCCAATTAATTACAGAATTCGAAGATTCGTCAGCTGCAATTATAGAATCGAAAAACATTTTCAAACGTCCTGAATTAGGTAAACAATTGGCATTTATTAAAGCAAATTATTCGTTTGTAAGTGTAACATTAGAAAAATTGCAAACTAAAGGAATGTCACTACAGGATTCAGTGGATTTAATTGAAAAATTTAAAACATCCATTAATTTAGTTAATTGTCGTGTAGGCAAGTCGGTGTCGCAAAAATTAGACACAGTTTCAAATAAAAACGAAGGATTTCGAATCCTTACTAATGTTAAAAAAGTTCTAACAGGAGATTTTAACACCGAAGTTGATTTAGATTGTAATATTGTGTCTAATTTAAAATACGCTCCTATCACTTCAGTTGATGTAGAAAGAAGTTTTTCACTATTTAAAAATATTTTAAGTGACAAACGAAAATCATTCATTGTAGACAATTTAGAAAAACATCTTATTATTAATTGTTACAATAATAGTAAAGAGTAAAGTTTATGTATAGTTATATTTTTATATTATGTAGATACCTACATGCATAGTTTAACAAGATCATGTTTGTTTAGTAAAAAAAATCATTTGGTTAACTTTCATTTCATTAATATATGATATGTACACTTCTATTCAAAAAAAAGCCGTACACCTAATTTGGCCCGTTGTAAATTGGTTAATAATGTTCTCCCTGTTTCTAAGGTAATGGAAGATTTTTAAAATGCATCCGTATTTTTCTATTTAATGTTACTAAGCAATGCTAGAACAGGATGAGTTTACATTAACGAAATATTGATAAAATTGCCCTCGCTACTTGTACGGCTTTTTTTTGAATAGAAGTGTACATATACGTATACCTATTATAATTATGTGTAGAGAAATAGATGTTAGCAATGTTTTAAATTAAATACTGTGTACATTTTTAAAACACTGTTCTAATAAATTATTGACACTAATTTTTGTAGTGTTTTTATAATAAAAAATATTGTTTTCTTATTTTAAGTGGAAATTAATGCATATAGTCATGCATATTTTAAAGAATAAAGTGCATATAATGTGATTTTAGGATGCATATATATGCGCATATTTTTATCATTTTCTGTGCATATAAATCCGTGCCCTGCTAATCAGTCTGTTTCAGCTGCTGTAGCCTCAACTCATCGCCCTGACGTCGCCCATTACTTCCGAGAATCTTCAGCCGATTATTGGGAAACTAAGGAGCAACACCGCTCCAGGTGCTGACCAGATTCCCAACGTGGCTATCAAGAATCTACCCGACATCATGATCGACTCACTGGCCACCATCTTCTCCAGCTGCATCAGAGCCAGTCACTTTCCAACGGCATGGAAATTGGGCCACACCATCATGATTCTGAAGCCTGGCAAAGATCGTCACAGCCCCAAGTCGTATCGCCCCATCACCCTACTAAGTGGATTAGGGAAGCTGTTCGAGAGAGTAATCACCAACCGCCTTCGCCTTCACGTCGAGTCAACCAACGTCCTTCCACGCCTCCAATTCGGTTTCCGAAACGGAAGGTCAACGATGGACGCCATGATGAGACTTCACACCGACCGCGCCAAGTCGTCCAACTTAGGTGGATGTACACTGGCGGTGTTCCTGGATATCGAACGCGCGTTCGACCGTGTCTGGCACGCTGGACTTATCAAGAAACTCCGCAACTTGCATCTACCTGACTCTCTCGTCCGTCTTCTGGATTCCTACACCTCCGACCGGTTCTCCAGGGTAAGAGTAAACTCCGTTTGCTCTGAACCCTACCAGCTTCTCGCCGGCGTTCCACAAGGATCCGTTCTGGCGCCTCTTCTCTACATCATCTATTCGTCCGACTTCAACGTAAATGGACCATCACCTGCAACCGCCTGCTTCTCAATGGTCACACTACGTTCTTCATGGCACAAAGTGTTTCGTACTGGTCGCGTACGCAAACACCTTCCCAAACATCCCAAATGGAAGATCAAGTTCCCGCCAATATGCTTACTTCAACTTCTGTCCGATTCTGAACTAGATGACGACTTCCGAGATGCGATTGACAACGCCCCAATTGCCATTCGGTAATGCTACAACGACGAGATAATTCCGGCCACCACGGCGTCAACACCTCACGTTGTGTTCCCCTGTCTCCTATCCCCTCATTCAACATCCTACTCCAGTGATACTACCTTCCTTCCTTCCCGAACCCGCTCTAAACTTGTAATATTGTACATATTGTATTTTTTATCGACTTCCCTACACATATTGTACTGTACATAGATTTTCATTGTCTAGTGTTTTATTTTCACTTAAATTTCTGTACTTTTTTTTCGCTTTTTTTGCAATTCTTATAAATTATGTAAACCTACCTTGGGCTGAAGAGGCTTAAGCCTAGAACGGCCCAACGCAGGTATTTATTATTGTATATATCATCTTTGTAAGTTCTTTTTTATTGTAAATAAATGCATTGTTGCTTGATGCTTGCCCCAGAGCTTCACTTTTATAGAAGCCTCCGAGTTGTGTAGATGCTCATTTGCTATCCATTCTATTCGATCGCTTTTGCATATACAAACTATTGTCTTTTTCAAGACATCGTTGAGTTCTATAAGACCATTCGATTGCTTTTGCATATACAAACAATTGTCTTTATCAAGACATCATAGAATTCCATAAGACTATACACATAAAATATAATTATTATTAGTCTGAATTGTAAATTATTTAAGTTCAATATTTGTTAATTTATTGTTGGTTAATTATTTAGTTTAGTGTTGTTTGTTTAGTTGTGAATTTCAGTTAGAAGATCAAGGCGGATTCCACCAGCAAAATGTTAGTACAAAATTTGCATATTTGACTTCAGATTTTAATTTTTCATATCAAACATTAGTCAAACAAACGTTTTTTGTTTTGTTTTCATGATTCTGTTTTGAGTTGACAACAATTGTTATAAAAATAGTTTATTTAACAATGCGATTTTATCAAATTAAAAAAAAAAATTATTTTCCGGTAATTTTCCATGAACATTACAAGTAAACACAATGGGCTGTTGTAATGTACTGATTAAGGGTTGATGATCCGATAAAGAAATAGAGTATTTCAAAACTACATTGTTTCAAGTATTTGTTCATCACCTAAGAATTTGTACATTAATATAACAATAGAACTAATACAACAATTGACCAACACCAAACTGGTCAGCAATTTTAAGTAGAACATCAACTTAACATTAGAAATTGTAACTAATTGTAGAATAATAAGTAACTGGCTTCCAACCGATGAAGTCGTGTTGTATCAAGATAATTTTGGCAATCAATAAAATGTTACAAAAGTGCATTGAGTTTTAATCCCGCAAAAGGCCAGTTATTACACTGTATTCCCCCTCTTTCATTTAAATATTAATAAGACATTCAATAACTAAATTAATCGATCAATAGTAATAGAAGTTTTAAATAAAATTTTAATAGATGCCCTTCTTTCCTTTATTTTGACAATTTGTTAGATAGTGGATGTCATTAGTCCGGTTTTTGAAATTTGTATAATGTAGTTTGGCCCGTTTCAACTTAAATAATTATTTCTTCGAACGGATTATGACGTTTACTGTAGATTCTATCAACAAGAATATTATAATTCATATTATTTTGTGTTAACTCAACATCATATGTACAATATTTATGTCAAATTGACATCTAGCAATTTAGAGAATATTTTAAATACTACTTGGTGTCAATTAAAATTTTGATTGATAGACGTCTTAATCAATAGGAAAGAATCGACAAGTTTTAATAGATCTATTAATGAACGTAATTGATGTCTCTAACGTTAATCGAAAGGAGAGAATACGGCCCATTCAAATCAGATATACGCATTCAAATTAATTTTTTTAAATGGCAACTCCTGTATATTTTCAAATATTTAGACTTGCCGTTTTTTAAGCATTATAAATCCGTTTGGTTTTTCCAATTATTAGTTATTTTCTATAAAAATATTCATTTGTCGTAGAATTTTCTATAAACATTACAAATAAACACCCATTACGCAATCATATCAGATTTACAGGGTGAGCCGTTGAAATAGGCAAAGCTCGATTGTACCTACACCGTTGATGATATTGAAATGAACCTAATTACGTAGCAAATGGGAGGTAAAATTGCAGTTTGTAAAATTATTTTTCCATATACAGGGTGTACCATTTTTGCAGGGTCACATTCAACTTAATTTTTCTAAATGGCAGCCGCTGTATATTTTCAAATATTTGAATTGGCCGTTCTTCAAGCATTACAAATCCGTCTGGTTTTTTAAATTTGCCTCAGCCGTTTTCAAATAAATAATTTTTTTCTATAAAAATATTCGTTTTTCGTAGAAATTTCATTTTGCAGGGCCACATTCAATTTAATTTTTTTAAATAGCAGCCCCTGTATATCAAATTAACAAACAACATATTTTTACGGTAATTTTCTATGAACATTATGAGTAAACAAACATCACATAATCATATCAGATATACAGGGTGAGTCGCTGATATGGGCAAAGCTCGATTGTACCTACACCGTTGATGATATCGAAATGAACTTAATTGTGTAGCAAAAGGGAAGCAAAAATGCCGTTTGTAAAATTATTTCTCCATATACTACGTCACTCAATAAGTCCCCGGTCTGACCCATAGAGGTCACCACAAATCACATTTTTATATTTTTCCCTTGACGTATCATCTTTCAAACGACAGCTGTCAAAATTTGAGCTCATTCCCTCCAATAGTTTGTTTGTGCGAATTTTTCGTAGTGAACAACTTTTGAGTTATATTAAAAAATGGAAAAAAAAAGAATTTCGAGTGTTGATTAAGCATTGTTTTTTAACCGGAAAAAATACCGTTGAGGCAAAGGCTTGGCTTGAAAAGCATTATGGGGACTCTTCTCCAGGAAAATCAACCATCATTGACTGGTATGCAGAGTTTAAACGTGGCCGTACAGACACAAATGACGCTGAACGATCTGGACGCCCAAATTCGGCTGTTGTTCCAGAAAACATAAAAAAAATCCACAAAATGATATTGTCTGATCGTAAACTGAAATTGCGTGATATAGCTGAGGCCTCAAAGATATCAGAAGGTAGTGTGTTTACAATTTTGCATGAACATTTGGGTATGCGAAAGCTGTTTTCGAAATGGGTGCCGCGTTTGCTCACTGTTGACCAAAAACAACAACGAATTGATGATTCAGAGCGCTGTTTGGAGCTGTTTAACCGCAATGAGAAGGATTTTTTGCGTCGATATGTGACAATGGATGAAACCTGGATCCATCACTTCACTCCAGAGTAAAAACGGCAGTCATCTGAGTGGACTGGACCCGGCGAAAGCCGTCCGAAGCGACCAAAAACGCAACAAACGGCTGGCAAGGTTATGGCCTCTGTATTCTGGGATGCACACGGTATATTGTTCATTGACTATTTGGAAAAGGGAAAAACAATCAACAGTGACTATTACTGTGCATTATTGGACCGATTGAAGGATGAAATCGCACTCAAACGGCCCCATATGAAGAAGAAAAAAATCCTCTTTCATCAAGACAATGCACCGTGTCACAAATCCATAAAAACGATGGTCAAATTCAATGAATTGGGTTTCGAATTGCTTCCCCACCCACCGTATAGTCCAGACCTGTCCCCCAGTGACTACTGGCTGTTTTCAGACCTCAAAAAAATGCTCCAGGGAAAGAGATTTCAATCAAATGAGGAAGTCATCGCTGAAACTGAGGCCTATTTTGAGGCCAAGGAAAAATCGTTCTATAAACATGGTATAGAAAAGTTGGAAAATCATTGGAATGATTGTATCACTCTAGAAGGGAACTATATTGATGAATAAATCGAAATTTGGCCAAAAAACTTGTTCTTTCTTTACTAGACCGGGGACTTATTGAGTGACGTTATACAAGATCCATTAATCGAGCATTTCATCTGTTAAGCACCACACCACAAAAATCCATAAGAAGAAAAATTGAAAGACGAAGAAAGGACGCGAGAAAGGGTGTTGCGACTCCATCGTCCGAGCCCCGGCCGTCGACTTCTGGTGCCTTGAGCAGCGATGACGACTCCAGTGGTTCTGTTGGAGTTTCGTCATCGCTTGCTATGGCGGGAAAGGCGCCAGTTGGGACAGCTCGCGATAATGTAGTTGCAGCAAATATTATGGATGTTGATGATGGGTTAGTATCAAAAAATCTTTTTTTCTCTGAATATATTAAAATGGTAAAATAAACTAAAAAATGCAAATACGACATTCTTTTTTTCTATAAAACATCAAGGAATGAGTCTTCATTCACATCATAATCATCATCATCATCATCACAAACACCAAGGCCGAAGAAGCATGAAGCTGTGGGCAACGTGGGAAGTGCAAGACAACCAAGAAGACATCTGTTTCATGACAGAACAGAAGACAACGCTCCTATATCTCTACCACCCACTGATCCAACCAATAAGCGTCGTCATGTATTAACACCACAAGTGTCCGAAGAATCGTCGGATGATCAGCTTTCCACTTCCAGAGTTCCTGCTAAACGACCCACAATCCCTGAACCAATTCCTTCAACATCCCGTGCAACCCTATCTCCAACTACCAATGATCCAATATTTGTCAAACCTCCACCTCCACCTACACGTCGACGTCGTGTCCCAGTTCCAACTGAGAATCCTTACGGTCTACGGAGCCGAAGTGTTGTTGCTGACGACGCCATCCCTAATCCACAACCCCAGCCCACCCAAATTCTAGGTGTACAAGAAGACGAGGAGGCATATGGATTGGATGAGAACATCGAATTGGAAGACTTCATGGCCAACATCAACATCGAAGATATCCTACAGCAAGAAGAAAATCGACGGCAGCCGGAGCGGAACGTGGATGTGGTCCGTCGACGTGGTCGAGGATATTTAGATGCCACACGCCCATGTGCTCAGGTAAATTATTTATCTCTTGAAATTGTCAAATCTATTACCTTTCTATTTATTTATTCATTCATTTAATTGTTAATATTAAAGCTTTCCATACTTCCATAATCATTGTTATTGAATCAAATTCTAATGACAATTTAAATTGTTTCAGGTACATACCATGGGTGCTTTGGATCAAGTGTGCAACGCACTGCAGTGCGGTGCGTTGTACTTTGCTTCAGAGGTAAACGCACGTGGTAGGTATATGAAATGCTGTCGCAACGGAAAGGTGGTGTTGCCTCCGCTTCACCCCTACCCAGAGCAGTTCCAGGAACTGTTCACGCGGCGGGATTTCATGGAGAACATAAGGGCGTACAATAACGCATTTGTGTTTGCGTCTTTGGGCGCCAATGTCGTTACTCCGCCAGGACGTGGACCTTATTGTTTTAAGGTAATGTAATTAATATTTGTAATTATTTCCAAATTACATTTTCTTTGTCTGTTATTTATGTAGGTGCAAGGCGAAGTACGGCATAATCTTGGTCATTTGGCGGCCAATATTCCAGCAGAGCAGAGGCGGTACGGTAATTTGTACTTTATCGATACCGCTGAAGCGAACCAACAGCGAGTCAACGCGGGACCGGTTCAACTGGATGCGGCCATCATCCAAATGATCGGAGATTACCTGCAGGAACACAACCAATTCGTTGAGGGATACCGGTTCCTTAGCGAAGTGTACCAGGAGCAGGAAGAAGAAAGAAGAAGACGTCGTCAAGCGGGAGAAGCGGAACTGATCTACAGGCTGTATTTTGACAACCAACGGGTTCCGGGTCGTCAGGTAGGTTTTGGTGGGTATGGCGCTGTTCGTGCCAACGAAGTCGTTGGCGTTTTCGTTTCGGGTCCTGACGGGGAACCACCGATTGTTCGCTGCATATTTGTTTATTGTCGCGACAACATAACCAGACCATTCTTCCAAATTCCCTACCTTGCCCCTAATGTCGATCCTATATTGTATCCGCTATTATTCCCCCACAATGAGCCTGGATTTGTAACGGGTGTACCACATCAAGGCGGTGGGGGTAATATTTCTATGTTGGAATATTACGCCTTTCGACTTGCTTAGCGTCCAAACGTTTTTAATCCTATTATTATGGCAGAAAAATTATTCCAACAGTTTGTTGTTGATGCCTATATCAATGTTGAACAACAAAGGTTGGATTACATTCGCCAACATCAGATAAGACTACGTGCAGACGCCTACCAGGGCTTGGTCGATTATTTAAACGCTAGGCAACTTGAGGACGGTATCCCATTGGGAAACGTTTTCATTTTGCCGTCCACATTTATCGGGAGTCCAAACATGCTATCGTCAAAATTATATGGATGCCATGGCGATTGTGGCAAAACAGAGTAAGCCTGATCTTTTTGTCACATTCACATGTAATCCAAACTGGCCGGAAATTCAGGCAAATTTAAATAATAACACACAGCATGCCTCGGACAAACCGGACCTGGTGAGTCTCGTTTTTAGGGTCAAACTGGATGGTCTGCTTGATGACATTGATAAACGACATATATTTGGTATATGTGCCGCATTTGTCTATGTCATTGAGTTTTAGAAGCGCGGTTTGCCCCAGGCCCATATTCTTATCTGGTTACAGCGGGAAGATAAAATAGTGGATGCGGATGGAATTGATCGTTTGATTTCCGCCGAATGCCCTAATCAAAACACGGA